>CM023455.1:109885115-110600115 GCA_013339765.2 Haemaphysalis longicornis | reverse complement strand
ATGGGGCCCAGACACAGATGAAAAAAAAAAAGTGTGTTGTTGAACACATGTGAACTTTTTGTGCATTGATTTCAGAGTAGCTTAATTGTTTCACCACCATAGACAATTGTGCAAAGTGTAGGCTGATCGGAGTACTTGGAGACTTATTGGATTTTTTTCTGTTTTTCGGGCAGCGACTGTTACCACTAGTCGCTGCGTGCTGATATGTGGTTTTATAATAAATTCTCTTCTCACAATTACATGAACCTATTCGGGTATTTCAGGCCAGGCTAACTACTGGAACCTTGACGATACCTAAGAGACCTGTTCAAATACATTGAACCATTACAAGTCCCTGGAACGCTGCCCAATGGGCACGCCTTTTGACAGGCGCTCTATAAGATGGGCACGCTCGAGCCAGCACGATAGAAAGTTGGCTCGTTACATCACTGCAAGCTGCTAGTCAAACACAAACCGTTTATATTCCGAGAAGTAAAAAAAAAAGGGGGGGGGGGGAGGCGAGGTAGTTAAGTCAGACGATATCAGTAGGGTCGGGTGACCTAATGACGTCAAGGCTCAAGAGATGGTGTCTACAATCTTTTTATCAGTTATTTCTGCACGCTCTGCGTCTCCGTCATGTGATAAAAATCACTACCGGCCTTCGGGTCTCCTTGCTCGAGTGGAGTCCGTTGTGAAAGGAGATGCAGTCGGAGACGCGGAGTGTTTGCGGTCGCCTATTTCTGTCCTCCGATCTCGTCAGATAGAGATGCCGTAACATGATCGCGGGCGCCTGGGCTTGCGTGCGAGCTGTAGAAACTTATATAGATAAGTGGATGGACGTAATTCTGACGCCACCGAAAAATGCGTGGTATCGTTGGGTCGTTCGGAGAAACGCCTTTCCGCCTACGTGACAGCTAGCAGAGTGGATAAAAATAACCGCGCCAGGAAGCATATCAAATCGAAAAAGTCATTATCTACAATATTAGATTCGAACAATGGATCAAGTGGGCAGAATGCAAAGAAAACGTAGAAAAAAAGAAATCCGTGCACAAATCGTTAGGGGTGTCCTGAACAGCGTCGGCTCTAATGAATTAATTAACTTATCCCGTATCTACCATTTCCACGCTTGCAAAGGTAAGTACGTTGGAAAACGTGTGTAGTCGCGTTCTCGCGCGAAATTTATTTTCTTTGCGTGCGAGCAGCTTTGGAAAGTCTGAATGGCACTGCTCAGTTTATGATCGCTCTTCAATAAACCGAGTCAACGATAGGTTCCTGAAGGAAGGACCGTCCGTCCCAACCTTCGCGCTCACCAAAACCAGCAAATTCAAATCGGTGACGTTGGCTTCACGCTTACACGTGCCGAAGCGTGAACTGCTTACTCAGGGACCGCGCAACTGTATGTTACCGTCAAATCCTACTAAAATTTTCCAACAAATCCCGTACGAAATCATGCGGAATCGAGCAGGCCGCGAACATTTTGAATAGAGGCTGTTTTGGGGTTTATTGGACCGGTATTCGGAAATTACCGGAACCATTCAAATCGAATAAAAGTTATACCGAACCATGACGAGTCCTACAAATTCAATAAAGCAATTGCCGAACATGATACAAGTCCTGTATTCAGGACCTGAATGCAGGTCCTGTGTGATAAACAGGAGCTTTTGAGTTCGTACGGGATTTTTTGAGCTGGTACTGGTCCTATACAGAGACATGCAGAAATTACTTGGCTCCACACAGGTCTTTTATAGCGGCATATAAATGTCCTTCGGATTGTTCTAGTCAGACATGCGAATGAGATGTGCTTCGAAGCGATCCTTGCATATATGCTGCCGAGCTAGTGACTGGTCGTGGAAATGTGGGTTGAAAAGCAAGTACGATTTATGTACTAATTTATTACTTCTATATATTTCCGTGATGTCCATTTCTGCATCCAGTACAATCGGTGCTGGTAAAGGCTTTTATCCTACTCATCTATTACGGCATTAGTGTTTTACAGAATTCGTTGTATTGTCAGCTTACCACCGTAAAATAACTTATTAAACTGGGTTAAGACTTGCACAAGAAAGCTATATGTTACGTTTCCTATCAAAGGGAAATGTAGCTTTTGCTTTCTGAACTAAAATTAAACTTCTGAAGCGGAACTTTTGCGCCATAACGTAACATTAACGTAGAGTATGCTGCGGGAATACTTTCTAGATTCATTTTAAAAAAAGGCCACTGCTGCGAAACTAATACCATCTTTCTAACGGTTTCTATAATGGCTGATTAGTTGGCCATCGAAGTCGAATACTACATTGCTGAGAGCACGCTGTAAAGTACAAAACTGTGCGGGTAGGACCGTCAGCCGAGCAGCCACCCCCGTTTTATAAGCACGTAATAAAGTCGTTCAGAAATTTGAGAACGCAACTCCCTGACATTGACGTCCTCAACACACCGCCGAGTAAAATTTGCGAAACCCCCGCAGTGACGCAGCTCACTCAGGACCAGCTTTGAAAGAGCAGAGCGGTAAGGTGGAAGCAGCTGACGGCCTCATTTTTACCGGCCGATGTCAGAGATTTCAGCTGGCAACGCGGCTGGGGGGTCCTGCCCACGGCAGACCGCATCGCAGCATGGGGTGTGGCACCCTCCAACAGGTGCCCACAGTGCGGGCAGCGTGAAACCCTGCAGCATGCGCTGTTCGATTGCCAGGTTGCAAAGACCTACTGGAAATTGTTATCTCGGATGTTTGGACACAAAGTCGCGCGACGCATTTGTTCTGTTTTTACTGTGCGTTGGTGTCCAGATCATCTGGAAAAGGAGCGGCTTGCGGCTCTCAGAGCGCGGCCGCAAAAGTGCATGTTTCCAATGCTTCCAAAAATGCGCTCGCGTCTATTCGATCACCTGGAGGCTGAGCTCGCCGCGCTGGGGGAAGAGCAGTTCCTTCAGCGGTGGTCCACTCGGTTTATCCGTGTGGTAAACAAACAAATAGAAGTGTCTATTCTACCCTATTGACTGTTGTATTGATCTTGACGTATTGTCGTGAACTTTCGAGGATGTGATCTACAGATCTTTCAGAGTAATTGTGCTTCTAATAGTGTGTGTACTAGTGAACTATGGAGAACTGTGGAGTGAACTGTGTGTGTAGTGAGTGGTGTCGTGAGTGAAGTGATACATGCAGTGTGTATGGTTTAGGCGACCCGTGTAGTATTTAGCACAGCGGGTCTTTGTATCGGCGATTAATAAATGTTCTTGAAAAGTACAAAACGCCTCGCTTATTCAATGGGCCAACCCGCCGCGGTGGCTCAGTGGCTAAGGCGTTGCGCTGCTGAGCACGAGGTCGCGGGTTCGATTCCTGGCCGCGGCAGCCGCTTTTCTGATGGAGGCGAAAAGCAAAAACGACCGTGTGTACTAGATTTCGGCGCACGTTAAAGATCCCCAGGTGGTCAAAATTAATCCGGAGCCCTCCACTACGGCGCGCCTCATCGCCTGCGTTGCGTCGGCGCGTTAAACCTTACAATATCAATCAATTATTCGATGGGCCAAGGACTCTGGCGACGATTGCGTCTGTATTTCTCGCACTATACGCTGGAGGAACGTTCAGCGTCGAAATACGAGATTAATCTTGCATTTGATTGATTGACTACCCCGGCGATCGATTGACTGACAGAATGCTCGCTCGACAATGGTTCCAGGGGTTCGATGAAAAGCAGTAAACGATAAAGACAGCGCCTTCTTATGAGCTCATGTTTAATTCTAGCGGAACACACGCTTTCGCGATTCACTTCCGTCACTTGTTCGATAAAAGACGGAAACATGAAGCGGCGTGGGAACTTCGCCTCGCGCTGACGGTGGTCGTTCATCTATCCAGGAAGTGCTTTACGTTGGCGGGCCGAATGCGTACGTTTTGCGGAAACGCTTTACGTGGGAGGACGACTTGGGGATCCGTCTACAGACCGCGGTAAAATCTCTGTCGCCGGGGGTGCTGCAAACGCGATTAGCTCACCCGGTAACAGACGATACACCTATAGTCTAGCCGCGTAATGCTGTATGTGAGTCACACCGAAGTTAAGTCACACCGCAGCAGGTATACGTTTTATGATGTTGCTTCATGAACAAATGAAGCATTCTTTGTCTCTGGGCCGACAAAGCTCGCATTGTGCAATGGTTACAAAAAGGACAAAGAAAGTGGCGCAAAACAGGCGCGCAGCTAGCGTGCGTGGCAAGAAGACATGAAGAGAACTCCGAAAGAAAAAAAAAAATGGTGCTCGGTGGCCGGCTCAGCTAGAGCAGCTAGAGGCAGCCTAGGCGCCGCCAGTGCGCAGCGCTTTTGCATCACGGTATTTCGGCTGCGGCTTTCCTTTATTTAACAGCCTCCCGGAGAATTCGAGCGGGCGCTTCAGGACAGCTCTACCGCCCGCGGCGAGCGGGCGCAATCAAAAAACAAATCAAAACAGCTGTTGGCAGCCGCGCCACCGAGCAGGAACCGCCCGTATTTTTCTGGTTTTTGTTTCTGCGCGCCTTCCGCCGGGGGTGCCGGCGGCGCGGGCGCATCTGCGCAGTACGGCGCCAACGCGCTCACTGCGCAGCGCCTGACTCCGCGTAGCGGGCGCCTGCGTCACGGCTGGCGTCAACGCCGTTCTCCGGAGTACGTTGCCGCCCCGCGTTCGCTGCGTATAATAGACGGCGGTTGCGCGGCTCTCGGCACACATTCGTCTCAGCCATCCGTGAAGGCGCGACCACCGGAGCTAAATACGCACTCGACGAAAGCAGCGCGCCGTTCCTACCCGACGTCCGTCGACGCCTGGCTCGTGAATGCCCTCACAGTACACCCCAACAAGGGACTCCGTCTCCCGTATGCTGTGGTCCGTGAACGGCGCTGTGAGTGGGCCAGCGATGGTCGTGTCGCCAGTGCCCGAAGTCAGGCCCGCGGACGTGGTCGCCTCCGCCGTCGCCAAGCAAATGGAGAGGCTGCAGATTCTCGAACGTCGCTGCGAGGCGGGGAACGCGTTCAGCGTGCCGATGATCGTGTGCGAAGACGTCGACGGCGACCAGGCGCCCCAGAGGACGTCGTCACCCGACCCGTCGTCGCAGACGACGCTAACCAGGCTCTCGCCGGGGTGCTGCCCGAGGCGCTACCTCCAGGTTCCCGGCATTGACGTCGGCGTAGAGCGACGGCCTCCGAGTTGAAGAGGTTCTTCACCTGCGTTTGAATTCTTCGTAGATCAACCTGTCTGCAGACATGCCTCGGAACACCGGTGTCCAATAGCCATCACCATATCCCCGGTTCCGTCTACGATTTGAAGTTTCGCCCGGTCGGCACGTTTATCCTCCGAAGCCCTCACAGCACGGCTGACCTCGCAGTTGGAGAACGTACCTCGGACTTGGAGCTCCGCGCACATCTCGAGCAGCTGGAACCGCTCCTGTGTACGCCGACGTCTGGAAGGCGCATTACCAGGAACCTTGGCACTTTCTGGACTTCGTCGCCGCCGGACTTTAACTGTGCGCCCTGGATGTACGCATTTGGTGTTGATGGTTTTTCCAGTGGCATTCATTCCTCACATCGGCGCGTTGTCACCAGCGCCTGCCCAACAACTACGCTCATCCAGGGGTCGAGGGTGCGACTCCCTTCCCCATTATGCCTACGGACTTTTGAGCACCTGATCTCTCGCACACAACGTATGGCTTGAGCAGCACCTTTCAAAGAACTTGTGTTCCTATATTTAAAGATCTGAACACTGTTACCCTTGTACATAGATCATCCACATCGTTAACTATAGGTCCCGTTAGCTTTTATCCTCGTCCTTTGTAAATGATGGTTTCTTTTTCTTACTCGTCTCTTGTCCCTTTCGAACCATATTGTATAGTAGTTAGGTGTAACCAACCGAAAGCGATATTTAATAACGAATGAAAATAAACCTTGTGATATTCCCTGAACCGTCATTCTGTTGGTCCTCTTTTCTTCCTCGCGTCGTTCTCTCCACAAACGGGAATTTTGAACTTGCCGAACATCTATCTCACCGGGCGTCCTTTCGTTCGTGATACTGTTAATTTCGTAGCTGACTACGTGCAAAAAGGGTATGGAATGTAGCTGTTTAGCTGTTCGGGGTACAAAGAAAACCTTTTTGTTTTAGAAACATTAGCGAGGGAGATAAATAATTAACACACTCTGCTTAACTGGCTGTTTAAATTCGTCCGTTGGGCCTGCAAAACTCACAAAGTTTTTAACAAATTCGCGGTGTCCAGCGCTGACAACGGCAGTACTGTCTAGTGCTGACACTGCCTAGAGCGGCCAGTGGTATGTGTTAGGCATAGACGATGCAGCCAGTGTAGCTCTATAGACAGTGTCAACGCTGACCTCTATATGAATGCTTGAGATGACATCGATAAGAAGGAGTAAAAAAAAAAACCTTTATTTGAGCAAGAGGGCATTGGGACGGGGTCAAGCAGAAAAAATAGAGCAACAAGACATGTTGCAAGTAATTACAGCGCAGCTTTTTGGCGTGCCTAGTATGCAACTACTTGCCAGTGTGTGTGCTGAACAAACCCAATAACGCACTGGCAGTTATCAATGAAAGAATGAGAAGTGTGTGTTAGAAGTATTCCGACATACGCCTCCTTGCGGCCTCGCATGTTCAGCAAAAGTTAATGGTGAACACAGATTTGTGGTGTGTGATGCAAAAACACCAGTGCTGTGCCGTAAGGCCCGGAAAATTGCCCAGCATTTAAGCATGTTGGGCGAAAGACGTTGAATTTAATTCAGTGTCAGCTTGTTATTTCTAACCATGGCACACCGCAAGCAGAGCGCCCTCTCATAGATATTGCCAGGAAGGTCAGGCCAGCCATAGAGTTTATCAAACCAAGACAGCACGGAAAGGATCGATTTGAGCAAAACAGGAAAATAACGCACATTAAAGACTATGTTAAATAACATACGCTAATAATCATGGTCGTAACAAAATCACACAGGTCGCTCATACGTAAACGAGTGGTGACGACTTGACGGCATTTAGTAAGAGGCGCGGATTGACGGCAGGGATGGCAGAGCGAACGTCAAATTCTCGGTACGTGCAACTTCAGTACTGACTTGCATCAGGCTGAATGCGGGGGCATCGTTGCAGGAGTTGTAAAAAGAAAAAGAACTAACACAGATTCGCCGAAGACTTTTTTCGGAGCTTGACTTGTTCGTTATTTTAAGGAGTGGGGGACAAACTGCTGTATACACCGCGCAGATGAAAAAAAAAGAAGAACAAGAACCGGAGGTATGTATATTAAGACTTGCTTAGAGCGGTTTTTGTAGTCCCTACGAACCTCTTTAAGGCAAACAGTGAGTGGGTCGTGACGTATACACCAGTTGTGAACACAACTGCTGCTATTATTGAAAGCTGCCTTGGAATCAGCTTGCACGGATTTAAAGTTTGTTAACGAATCTCGTTAGCAGCTATCCTTCGTACTTATCAGCAAATGAATTCACACGAGAAATTCTCAACCTTACCACTCAAATTTAGACATTTATTTCGACTAATGCACGGCTGCTCTGTGAAAACGAAATTTCGTCATACAATTTCAGTAGTTGGACTAACAGCGGCATCATTAGCGTGTAAACAAGAATATTGTAAGTAACGTATTCAGGGACAAATTGCCCTGCTCACGCTTTTTTTCTATTGTTTTCGGACCGTCTGCGAGACAGTTTAGTTCACTATAAATTAAACCAAGACCATTAATGGCAGTACGCGTATACGCGGGAAGCGAGTCTGAAGAGCTTGTGTTAATGTACAATTCCACTGAGTTTGAGTTCATGCATTGCGCGCGTAATTGTTTCGTTTCATTCTACAAGATGAGCCTGAAGCACATAGATAAAGACAGCATTTGATGACAGTGGGGTCATAGTAGAAGCGTTGACTTTTCTCGACAGCACTTATCGGTCATATTGAGACGGGTCGAAGAAAAAATAAATAGCGCCTTGGAATGTTGTGTAGGCGAACGCCGAGGTATGCACGCATCTTCGACTACAGAAGTCATAGGTTAAGGGGAGCACCAAGTGGCTGCGAAGTATCTTTGCGACTTGTTCAAAGTTCAACAACCGAGGGGTCATAAAGAACGGAATCGTGGCGCGGTTGGTGCAAGCACGTTATACGGGAGTGCACAGCGAATTTCCCACGAAGGCGCGTAGCGGCAAGAATGCATTTATTTTACTCACCCCGGCACTGAGGTCTGGAGAAGGCACTCGTGCGGAGCAAACCACATTTCGTCTTCACGACCAGTGTTCATCGGCACCCATACTTCAAATGTTGCCGTGTTAAAAACCTCTAGCAAGTTTTAAAGCGACTCCAGGTACAAACCTAGAGGACGGCTCGTAGCGTCCATTTGACCTTCAACTCAGCCGAGGTCAAGCGAGCGCCTTGGGCGGTTGCGCAGTGAAAGCGTCTGATCGGTTGTTGGCTTCAAAGGGAGGGGTGCGTGCCATCAAAAATGATACAATGAGGCGCTGACTTAATCCAAGTTCACTGCTGGTTCCCGGCTGCATCGGCCACTGCGCAGCGGCGTCTGTTTTTTTAAAGCGAAGCTTTCTATTCTCACTGATGGCGTTGACGTCGGAGTGAAACACAGTGCAGGCAAGCCAATTTTACACAATAGGTTTCACACAGGGTACAAATCAATCACATACGGCATAATAGAATAATGGGACGTATTTGGACACCCAAAGGACCTCTCGTAATACCAAAAATGATGTTTGGCAGTGCACACCGTTAGCCGTGCTGAAGAAGAAGAAGAAGAAAAAGAAGAAGAAGAAGAAGAAATTATTATTATTATTATTATTATTATTATAATTTTAAACCACAAGAAAATGTCATCCTTTTCGTACTCTCAGCTCCTGTAACCGACATTGCCCGCTGTTCAGGCTGCAGAGCACGTGTAACTTCTACTCTGCAGACGTAGATATTTTTAACAGCTCCCTCAATCAGTTCAGTTCAGACACTTCAAGAATTCTTATTCGCTAATATGCTCCCTCTTATTCTCTTACATGGAACTATATGGGATATTTCTTTGCTCAGTCATACTGAATGGATCTTGTTCTAGTTATAGTAACTTCTTTTTACCTGCTTGCCTTACTGTATAGAGAGTATGCTGTTTATATGACTCTTTTGTTGTTTTCCATTTTATGGATTGCTGTTTAAGGTTACACGATTATCTGTAGTGTGCAGATGTTCTGTTTCATCGGTACGATGTAATTACCAATTCTGTTGTATCCTGTCAGTTTTGTTTGTGTTCATTGCATGTAGTGTATACGCTATCTACGTTTTGTGGTGATTTGTACGGTATACTTTGTAATATACATTCTAAAAGTTATTTCTTTCTACTCTTTTATTTTATACGCTGTCAAAGTGTTCTTTCCTTTCAATTTTTGTTTTCCTTTTTTTTTACCTGTATCCATCTGTGTACCAGCACCAAGGCTTCACGGCTGTTCCTGGGCACAATAAATATACATGATTGATTGATTGATTGATTATGAAATACATTTTCTAAGCAGGGTATGACCTTGTCTTTGGACTGCGGCAGTTTGGACTTAGTACTTTGGGAGAGTGGATCTTGTACTTCGGCTTTGACTCAGGTGGCACGTGAGAAAGCTTTCTTTTCTTTCTCTTTCTCTAAAGAAAAAGAGTCTTCCTCTTAGGAAAAGGGCTTTGATGTTTTTTGTCTTGGCGTGCAATTGTGAGCGCGTTCCCTGCGCATTATCGGCACGAAAACCGAGCTATCGCTAGATACCTACCTCGTTCAATCGAGCTCAACGACGGCAAGTGTTTTGTTCAAGTAAATAGATGGACGCGTTGTACCATGACGTGCAATACCCCTGCTATACTAGGGTGCGAATGTCATTTGAACCAAATGTCATTCGACTCAAATGTGGGGATACAACTGCCATTCGGAATCCTCCGTGCTCCGCTACGATGTCGATGGCATTTGAAAGCTTTAACAATCGCTCGCCGTGCTGCGAGGCGCTGCTGCTGTCGAGTTCTGTTTTCACACAATAATGCAGCAATCCAATTTAGCAGCAGTCCTTGGCATTAAAATGATGTCAAATTATACATATCGTAAGCTTTGACACGGTTATTGCTTAATTCTGAATCGCAATCGAGTTTTTTTTTTGTGCTGTTTTGTGCTGTCTGGCCACTCTGGTTTGTTGCTTGCTCGCACTAGTGCTGAGAGTATGGAATCATCACATCTTGATATCATGATTTAAGTGGATGAGAAGCAAACAAAGTCCCACAATTAAGAATAAAGTTTGTTTCTTTTACTTTCGCCAGTAATGCAGTTATTTGTTTATGCTGACTTGGAACGCTGTGCGCAGGAGTGCTAGAAATGGCATTTGAGCGCCCAAAATGTCTCTCTGGGTGCTCATTTGGTTCCAGTGTCATTTGAGCCGAATGACATTTCAAAACTCAGTGGAGCAGCACAACTTCGCATTTGAGTCAAATGACATTTAGTTCAAATGACAGTTGCACGCTAGTGTAAGAGGGGTATTACACAACCCGTACAACGAATCCGTCACTGCAGCAGCCGTTTCTGTGCGAACGTGCAAGCTCATACCGCCAAATCGATCACAGCGGGAAGACCGGCGAACTGGAGGCGGAGTAATTGTGAAGGGCGCGGCGAAGAACGCTTCTCGTTGAAGGAAGCATGATTGATGAGCTTTCAAGCGTGGAAATGCTGGACCATCCTGCGGCTGCCTCGATGTGTTTTGTGTTTTCCCGAGTGCCTCACAGGAAACTGTTACCGTGAGGGCCTGGCAAAAGTGCACCTTCCTTCGGCCGTCAGGGCAACACGCATCGGGAAGCTCGTAGGGGGAATCCATTTGTTCTATCCGAGCAATGTCCTATTGTGAGCAGGAAAGGGTGGTTCATGCGCTGCTTCTTGGGAGGCAATGTTTTGCTTTATCATGGCTTGTGGCAAAACCTGGCTCCCAGCGACAGCTTCTGCTTTTTAAGACGATAGTCTTTCTTGGGCTATTTTTTTTTCTTTATTGCCTTCTTTGACAGGATGACAAAACAAAGACACACGTAACTGATAATCTGTACACTCAATACTCAATACAAACACTAGAACTGCAGCCCTTCTTGGGCAAGCGGGGTGAGTTCAATACTCTTTCATTACCAACAATGCTTCAATTGTGGGTAGCCACTCTGGTTTAGAGGGCTGAAGTTTTTGTATCTGTACAAAAGAACCTATTGACTCTTTGAAGTAGTGTCTGATGAGCCTGGCATCTGGGTCGGAGTAGCGTACCGCCATCCTGTTTCTCCAGATGCTATGTAGTCCATACACCATAATTGTGTCAAGCGGCACACCGTCCTCATTTTCAACATTCAAAAACCTAATACCGTAAGCATCGACAGGCAAATCTTTTTTGAGTGTTCGCTGTAGGATGTCCCAAAAAAACACCGCTCCCCAACAGTCCAAGAACACGTGCTCAATTGTTTCTGGCTTTCGACACAGAAAACAGTGCACACCCCATGGCACAAACCATCCCTTTTCCTCCATCCAGGTCTTTACTTCCAGTGTTCCAGTATGGAGTTTAAAAAAGAAAGATGCAGAAATTTTGGTCTGTCTGTCTGTGACTCGATTCAGTCGCCCGGCCAAAGTAAAACAGTAGCTGCGCAATCGTCTTATATACCCAAGGCGAAATGTAAACATCTAAGTCCGGTGTCAGTGTTCATACTTGTTAACATTGTTGAACAAGAACAAGACATTACGCAAATATAAGGCGGAAAATCAATACATACGTGATATTTGTAGTGTTCCTTTATTAAATATTCATGGATGCTTGGTTTTTGCGATAGCAAATGAAATACAACATCAACGGCAGAAAGCGTCGCCTGCTGTTGCCAGCGCTACCTCCTGGCGGCATTTAATAAATCTAACTGCAATAGCAACGAAAGGTTCTACTAGATGGGATCCACGTTCCGTTTGGAACGCTGGTGCAGTACGGCATCGTGGTTCTACAAACGGTGTAATAGGGAGCCTCAATTCACGCGCGTCCCGCCGTACGGCAGCGCTGGCATCGAGACACCCGACTTGGAGCAGTAGAACGCGGTAAAGTTAATTTGGCTTGAGAAAACCTCTAGCGTGTTATCTTTGGAGGGACGAGACGGGAAAGGAACAGCATAAGAGGTGAGCGTGAAAGAGAAGGCGTGAAGAAGAGAGGCGCCAGTCGACTATCTTCTTGCGTCGACATTTGCTACGAAAGGAGCAGATACGCGGTCATTTTTGTACGAAGAATTTTCTGCGCCGAAAGCGAGTCTAAGGCGACCACGAGGCGATATTGGAAGTGGAGCAATGTTCGTAGTGTTACAATGATCGACCTTACGTATATCGAACATGTGAAATGAAATGCTGCACAGCGATGGTACACTTGGTATAGCAATGGTACAGCGCTGTGTGTGTCCCTTCTCGCTCCTCTCCGTTTTCTTTCTGTCGCCGCACGGACGGGTTGCGGCGGCGGCGTCCGCGCCGCACAAGCCCGGCCGTGGCCGACGCTTCTGAGTTCGGGACGGCGCCCCCACGAATCCCAGGCAACGGCTGGCAGAATCTCTGGTTCCACTCTTTCTGGAGCCACGTGTGGGAATTTAAGTGGTGTCGAATGTGGAATTGTTGTGAGGGTCGTTCACAGCTTTGCTTTCCAACCACCTTCACAGCGTGGATTGGAGCCAATTTTTTGGGGGATCTGTTTTTTTCTCTACCAGTATTTTGTGGACTTGCATTTGGCACAGTCTTCAAGGATTGACTGTAAGCGCGGATGGTTTTAAAAAAGTTAACAAATGAGCTGAATGGCGGACAGTTGGCAAATTATATGAGAGCGATTTGCATTCGCGCGAGCTAGTATTTAAAATAAAGATGCTCAAATGTCGAGGCGACATTCTTACGCGTTATAACACGCAGCATAAGTAGTGCGCAGGGGGGCGCATTCAAGAAGGCCTTACTTATTCAAACAGCCGAGGTGTAGAAATGCGTCCTTCACAAACGAAACCTGCACTAAAATGCCGCAACCCGCATCAAACAACTTTGTAGCAACCCTATTCATTTGTGTGCTGCGTATTCGTCAAGGCGTCACGACTTGCAACGCATTTAGTGAATAAATTACCAATGAAAACTTTTCATTCCGTCGGAAACTTCTTCATCACCGCAAGTGCACACGACATGGTGGTGTGGCATCCCGAGAATGTTTCAGAGGAGACCTAAAAATGGCGTACCCTTCAAGTTCCCCGCGGCCTGACATTTCGTAGGAGTCGTTGACTCGTGCAGGCGTTATCCCGCGGTTGACGTCAACGCTAGCAAGAGTTTCATTTGTAATGCATGGGGGTAGGGTGCTAAAGTAAGATGGCAAGTTGGCCTAGTTGGGGCAGATTCAGATTCATGGTGAAAAAAATGGCAGCATCTCCACTCCGTGGATGACAGCGAGGGTGCGGAGTACGAGGACTCGAAATGAAATCCAAGTTGCGCCCCGAGTGACATCCGATTTGCTCCCCGACCGTCATTCGATTTCAGCGTGAGTTGCACCTTGATTATTCTCTAAATGAAACTGCAACTCACGGCTGAAATCGAATTTCGCTTGATTTTCGCTTGATGGCGGTGTGCGCAAGGATGGACGCGGACGGACATTGGGAGGTCCTAAGGTACTCCGCACCGTTACAGGCAAGGTAGTAAGCCGTTTTACTCTCGGGTACTAATTCACGGTCGTAGCCTGATGGGTAAGACGACGGACACTAGCTCTGTCTGGTTTACCAGACACAGGCTCGAATCCTGCCCGTGCATGTGTGATTTTTTGCGATTATAAATGACGGACACGGACGGACATTGTGCGGTCCTAAGGTACTCCGCACCTAAAACAGCGCAAGGAACACAGGGGCAAACAGAAGATGGGACGACGCACAGCGCTGAACTCACAACTGAAAGTTTATTAGAAAGAAAACACGCATTTATGCGTATCGCACGAACAGATAACACGGGGAACGCATGTGAGCGACAACAAATTGACATCTTTAAACAGCGTGGCATGCCACGAAGTGCAGATTGTGTTCGTCGCACGCCACACTGTTAAAAGATGTCAATTTGTTGCCTCTCACATGCGTTCCCCCTGTTATCTGTTCGCGCGATAGTACGATTTTGTGTATAAATACTTCGAAGCCAGTGAACTTACGTTTAAAAAACAGGTCAAAGAAGTGTTCCTTAAGCAAAACGCTTGCAATACTGATATATAATTAAGGGTTTGAAATATATGTCTACATGTTCCCCTAAAGGTAGAAATTAAAAACAATTACAAACAAAAATACATTCATACGTAATTGTGTCATAGTAGTGTAACTGATGAAACTTCACGGGTACGGATTACTGCGTTTATGTGTACACTATGATCCTTCTGTGAATTTTAGACCTATGCTTTGTATAATACATAGGAAATGTAGTAAGGCCTTTGCTTTGTGCTATTTCTCTATTACGATTGTGCTGTTATGCTTAAATTTGTGAACAGACGTGTTATGAACAGACGTGTTGTGAACAGACGTGTAACTCGGGTGGCTGAGGCCCCTGTCAGTCCACGTCCGCCTTTAGTCTGAGCCTCCCCTTGGTTTTGCCTAGAAATAAAAATCAAATACTCAAATACTCAAATACGTGTTTTCTTTCTAATAAAATCTCAGTTGCGAGCTCAGTGCTGTGCGTCGTACCATCTTCTTTTTGTCCCTGTGTTTCTTGCGCTGTTTTTTCACCATGAAGTCTGCGTAAGGTGCAGCAGATCTCACCGAACTCATTTCAGATGTTCTGAAGAGCACGACGCAGCTACAAGAACAGGCCGTGCATCGAGATAGCCGGAGAGGTCGCGGCGAGCTTCGAAGTTTTTCTGTGTTTTGAGAAAGAAAGCGGCACAGTGGGACAGAATTCTACAAGTCCTGTTCTAGTCCCGGAAAAACGGGAAATTTCTCGCCCTTCATAGAGGACTGCCATGTTCGACCAAGGTATCAGTCAAGCCCTTCTTCTGGTCCAGTCCTCCCCCTCCATTACCCCGGTGGCTCAATGGTAGCCAGTTCTCCCCGATATGTCCGGCCCACTTTCACCTCTCTCTCTCTCTCTCTCTCTCTCTCTCTCTCTCTCTCTCTCTCTCTCTCTCTCTCTCTCTCTCTCTCTCTCTCTCTCTCACTCTGAGCAAGTATGTCTTCCAGCGTTAGAACGGTGGTTTGGGCTAGTTGGTGGTGTATACTGAGCATACTCTTTTTGCGCTGTTTCGAATTTCAGGATGTCTTCCACCTGAGTTTGCTTCCTAACCCTAACTCAAGACGCTCTTTTGCTATCTCTAAGCGTTTCTCCTTCCTTTCAATGGCTCGCCACAATGACATGGTTACCGAGAGACTGGACTAAAGTAGGGGACTGCACTGGTGGACTCGAAAAACATTTAATATAATTCTACTTTGCAGGGTTGGCCGGTGTTCCGCCGGGAACTTCAGCTACGTAAGGGTTGCTTCAGGTGCCGACAGCATCAGCAGGGGTCCAATGTTGTCGAATGTCTCGGGTCCCTTGCTGCCCAAGGCTGGTCCAATGTCCCTGATTCCTGGTCCCTTGTTGGTCTTTTGGTCCAGTGATTCAGTGGCCTCTGCTGTCTTGCGTGGCCGCTGCACCAGACATCTCTGGTCTCCGCAGAGGTCGCTGGAGAGCAGTGCCTCCTAGAGTTTCCCTGTATAGCGGGAGCTACACAGAGGAACTTTAGGTCTCCGTATTGCTCCGTGTGTTTCTAAGCTTGCAGACAGCCGCTGTGTCCTGGTTTGTAGGGCTTGCAGGGTTTAACGCGTCGATGCAACGCAGGCGATGAGGCACGCCGTAGTGAAGGGCTCCGGATTAATTTTGACCACCTGGGGATCTTTAACGTTCTCGTGTGGCGTGACAAAGAGTAGGCTTTCTACCGCACCATAGACATGTGACTTCATATCGGGGCGGGAGCATCTTACTAAGTACATTTAAGTTGAGGAATGTAGGAAAAGAAAGTAGGGGGAGAACGATAACTCGGTGGAGGGATAAGATAAGAGAATTTGGTGGCAAAGATTGCATCCGGGCAACGCAGGATAGAAGCAGCTGGAAGTCAAAGCCAGAGGAGTGACAAAAACACGTCAATCCGAGCCGCATTGCGGCTTTGAAAGGTCTTTCATATTTGCCGCGCACTGGAGGCAACCCTATTGCCGCGGGGGGGAAGGGGGGGGGGGGCGGCGTTGACGCGGCTGACGCAGCCTTCCAAAAATAACCGTCGCGCGACCTGTAACACCTGCGAACGCGCGTCACCTGTGTGTTACCGGCCGGCACAATCCATCCGCCGTCCCGGTGCATGACGCAGAAGCACGCGAACAAAAAGAAAACGAGAAAGAGGTGGGTGTTTATGGCCAGCTGCCGTTATACATGCAAGCGGGAGGCCCTTTTAACTGTCAAGCCGGGTTTGAACGGCCGCACTTCAACAAGCTCGCGCTTATCTCGAACTACGGCTTGGCTGTCACAACACATGAAAGGACACGAGAGGTACGCTCATCTGGAAAGTCGGTTTTAATGAAATCTGGTACGCTCATCTCAAACTAACGTTTGCTGACACCACACGGGACAGGACAGGAAAAGTCTTATTGCAAATTTTAGTTTGGCGAGCTCGCGTATGCTTTGGATGCCGCAAAAGTCTACAGAATGGAATGTCTTGTTATCACGAATATTGGTTTTAATGAACTCAGGTATAAATTTATCAGGATTATCAGGAGCGAGTATATAATTGCTTTGTACTAGCTCGAAGGCAGCGACCGTGGGATAAAAGGAAACAGCAAAATACGCTCCTACTTTCTAAGTGGATGCTGTGTTACGTTTTTAATACGTGATGTAGGCATGCGTGCATACGAGGAGTGTTCGATTCCCGATTCGTTACGATTAAGGACGTATGAAGGCATGATGTATTGGACATCTGTATTGGAAGGAGACCGCGCGCGCTGGTTTAGAGGCTAGACAGGCGTCATTTAGTTAAAAGAAATCATGGGCCATGCCACTCCGCTAACGTGAAAGCTGGGGAGGTGCAAAGCATGCAGTGGATAAGTTTATTCTTGCAGCCTTGGCGTTTTTGCCAACGGCGATGAAACTGCGGCGAAGTAGAGGTAAACAGCTTTGCCGTAAAAGTTTCGTGTCATCGAAGCACGAAGCGTTCTAGCTCGATGCGTTGGAAAAAGAGTGTCCCGGTGTGTTAGTGCCGTGACTGCATGATAACGACGACACGAGACGACGATGACATGAGACGCCGGCAGCCCCGAGCACATAACGGGCTTCACCACTGAAATATCTGAGACGCACATGGAAGCGAGAGCGCAAAGGAACAACCCAGTCACCGCGTTGTGCATTTAAAGGTGTCCGGAAACGCTGCCCAATGCCCAGTTCCCGTTTTGAAATCCGTTAGTTTGCGTACGGCTAAGCTTAAACCTTCGCCGAGTGTTTTAGCAGCTTCCGCGACCAGGCGACTTTGTATCTACAAATAGACACACCGAAAGAACAAAAGAAGCGGATAAAGGAAAATACAACCGAAACGGAAAAGATATAAACGGTAGCGCACAATGAGGTCTCGCTGTGGCGTTGACGTAAATAAGCTACGCCACATGCGTCACTAGCGTTATTATGCCACAAGCGCGTGCGCCGCTGCCGGCGTCCTCGGAAACGCAGGCGGTGATATCGAGCCCCGTGGTGAACACGAGAGATTGCGTCGGGATGCTTCGGCTTTTTGCGCGATGATGACTAACAGAGCTTCCCGCGATGCTGGCGTACGTGTGAAGTGTGTATGTGCGGGCGAAAGATGCTGTACGATTAATCAAACTGGAGTTCCAACCCTGAGTGTTAAGAAGAAAACTGAATGCGTTTAAGTGGAGAGTGGTAGTTTGTGTGCTCCAGACTATAGACTGAAAGCCTTCCGTGGCAATCACTGAACTTGAGAGAGAGAGAGAGAACAACATCTTTATTGGCCAGCTAGAAGTTAATCAGGGGTACCAGCCTCCTGAAGGGGAAGCAGTGCCCTCGATTGCTGGCGTTGGAGGGCCTCCAGAGCAAACTGGACGGCCCTTCGTTTGAACTTGAGCGTTTAGTGTTTCATCGCTGGGCGTATACCTGTCTGCTCCATCTTTTCTGTATTCTTTCCTTCCTCCTTTTTGCCTGTTTTCCCTTTCCCACGTGCAGAATAGCAAACTAGGCTCTAGCCAGGTTAACTTTCCTGCCTTCCTTCTACATCCTTCCTACCTACCTTCGCGATAAACACCACTACGGACACGAAATCGCCCCATGTCTTGTATTCAGCTTTCCGGTAATGCACAAATTATTCCAGTAGACACGTTATGTCCGATTAGGCAGCTGTTGCCCGAAATAGTTGGCCAATAACGATGGATACGTACGCCATTTCACTGATAAGACTGAATAGCATTCCTTCGGAACGGCGTTTGTGTATAACTTATATTGTAGCACGTCTGTGCGGATTGCTACTCGTTATGTGATAATTCTCTGCATTCCCATTTTCAAGCACCTTCTGTTTTACGACGCACTTGTTTATTATTTGCTGTGAGTGATAAAGTGATGCGTATTTCGTGTTCACCTGGGTCTAAACATGCCATTATAGAAATGCACGATTTTCAGCATGAACGTCAGTTTTCGTGATTATTAATGTTTTTTTTTCATGTCGTACATATGCGCTCTTTTCTGTAGTAAAAACCTTTTTCATACTAAGGGGAATGTTCGTGTTCTTGACTGCGAAAGAATGCAACGCTCGTTAGACGTGAAATCGAAACGCTGGTGCGATACTTCGGGTCACTGTAGCGTCAGCAAGGTCATTACTCTCAACCGTATGAATGGACCATGAAACGCGATGTTAGCGTGAAATTTGATTGCGAACGAGCTAGTCATTAGCACAGAAAGTTTTGCCAGGTGGTTTTGTAACAACGCTGCTATCCTCTTTATACAATCCTCCGTACATAGCGGTCTTGCACGAGCGGTCTGCGAGTCGGCTGACTCAGCCCCCACCCCAACTAGCTCCCCACCCCAACCAGCACCCCACCCCAACCCACTCCCCACCCCAACCAGCTCCCCACCCCAACCAGCTCCCTACACCAACCAGCTCCCCACCCTAACCCACTCCACACCCCAACCAGCTCCCCACCCTAACCTACTCCCCACCCCAACCAGCTCCCCCCTAACCCAGCCCACCCGTCCGGGTTACCGACCCCATCGGGTACACACATCCAGATCTTTTGTCTTGAAGCCACCACAGAGCCTCACTCCCTCCCTAGACCCAAGGGTACAGTGTACTAGAAGAGAGAGTTGTGTCGTTCGGGGCCGAATAATGGGTCCCGATGAGATGAAAATTTTGCTGAGGAACTCGTGTTGTAAGCAGCACCCCTGCTGGCCGCTGCTTACCAGTTGGCTTCATAAGCTTTGTTCGTTAAATTATCCTTATTTATTTCCCTAAATATGTTATTTTTTATTTTGTGATATAAAGTTTTATAAAACCCATCAAACATCTGTTTAGTTTGATTTAAAAAACTTATAGGTGGCGCTGGCTGCAGCAGGAGTTCTCTGGGGAACGCCTGCGCTCCATACAATTTTTTCATCGCAAAAGTGACCCGCGCTCTCCATTTGTTTTTTTTTTAAATCCCGCACGACACACCTCTATTTTTTAGAACACTGTACCAATAAGGGCTCTGGAAGGAAGAGGGGTCAGAGGGGGGGGGGCTCGAATCCGCTGGTCTTGGAACGATTAGATAAATGATGGCTCTACAAAACTGTCTGGCGTGGTGCAAAGCGCGAGGCTCACCATAACCGGGTCATTTTGCGAGAACGTATGACCGGCCAGCTAAGGCTGGATGCCCAAAATTATAATTTTTGGCTCAAGATTGTGAAAACATTTTTATGATCTATAAGGATTTCCGACATCACAAATATGGAGTCAGAAAAAAATTGGTTCATTAGGAGGGACTCACTGGGCACTGGCTGTCCGCATATCAGTTGAACAAGAAAGTTACCTTGATCATCATAATTTATGGTTCAAGCGAAGACAATAACGTAAAGTTTGTATTGCTATCATTTTTATTAACAACGAAATTGCCCTATTTCGCATACCTGTCACTATCCCATTGAGCCTCCGGGCTCGATGGGAGTTCACACGCATAAACAAGATGTTTTTTTAGCACACGAAAGTACGTCCGGAAAGCACACGAAAGTGTGAGAGAAAAAGAATATTGTTTGAGTTGCTGCTCCTGAGCAACATTGGACATCAAAGGGTTAACTACCGATTCGCCTTTTTTCATTTCTTCTTGTAACGTGCTGCTGAGGAATTCCTATCACTAGAGTTTTGGTGTTTCTGCAAGGAGCAGCAGTAAACGGCTTGCCTTCAGTGATTTCACTCACAATTGTGATTGTATCACGCGTCAAGAAGAATTGCAAGCGCAGTTCGAGTGCTACTCAGAGTCTGTAGCTCTTCCCCAACCAAGCTAACGTTAGCTGTAGTTATCATACTACGTAGAATGCTCCAAGTGGATAGAGGGGTGTTACTTTAAATAAACGGTGTTTGAGTAAAAAAATAACTTGGGAAAGTCAGGGCCGACCTCTAGAAAAATTATCCATTTAAGACGCTTACAAAAACCGAACTCTGGTTTCTAGAACAACACAATAAAGATCAAGATCAAGATCATCATCATCATCATCATCATAATATAAATTTTTGAGCCCCCACCTTCAAATCACTTCCGAAGCCTCTGCTAGCCCCCACCACTTCTTTCCAAATGGGTCTAGGGCCTTTCCTCCCCCACATAAATGTGCCCCCTCCGCCTATATAGAGATAAACAACAAGGCACCTTGACATGGCATGCAGAGATATTTTGCGTAGGACAGCTAAGCCTGTTAATGTGGGAAAGCACAAGTGTGCTGCCCGGTGTTTGCAAGATTCGCTTCCAGTCCGCGTCAAAGGCGCCAGACATGGAACGAATCGGTGCAGAGGCAGAGTGGAACCCACGCGACCGGGATGAGAAGATCGGACCTTTTAATGAGCTTCCCTCTTATTTTGTCTTCATAAGCCTTTAGGTGCCCCTTGGATAATTTTATGTATGAGGCCCGGCGAGTGCTTGAAAACAAATGGCGCATGTCAGCCAATGGGAGATTTCTTGCTGCCGACGCCATTTTTGGCCTTGTGTGCATGGTATGCTTTCGCATGCATAAAAGAGTTTTTTTACGGAGACAAGCGTCCTTATCATCGCGTAAGGACGTTACGCCCGAAAACCTTCCGAAAAATTACGCATACTTTGAAGGAACAAAAAAGTGTCGTGTATCTGGCCCTGTCCTTACTCTCTGTTAAGTTAGTGTTTTGTAGCGTGAAAGCATGCGTTCAGAATCGTTACGTGCGTGGACTGGAAAAGTTTCGTAACGACATGATAAGCCACTACGAGTTCGGACGTGTTTACGAGAAGAATCTCGCCTTACAAGCAGCGTCGAAAAGTATAAGTCAGTTGCAGTGCTAAAGGAACAAGGAAAAATATCGAATTAGGTTAGGCCTAACTTGTTGCCACAATACACTGGCACAGGCGAAGGCCGTGCCGATAAAACCGTAACAGATGGCGCTCCAACCACGTCATTCTGGCGCCTCTGCATAATAAAAGATGCAGATGCCCTTACCGCAGCTTTTAAAATATCTCCCCCCTTCCCTTCTTTCGTGTTATCTCGCTTTTGCAGTCGCATACAGGCTTGTGAAATTTGCCGAAGAGTCCTCTTCGGACTGGCGTTTTTTCTCATCCTGTTTACATAGTGTGCGCTTTCGGACGTAAGCGCCTCATGCTCTGCGTCGGCTGGGCTGACAAATTTAGCTACTTTCTTTTTCTAAGCATTCATGTGCTCTTCTTGTTTACCATAGAGCGCCAAACGACGTTCATGCGTGCGTCACGCGTTTTTAGCGGCCCCAGTGTTTTTTTTTTTTTTTGCTTTTGGCACATATTCAGGCATATCGCACGGCAGAGTATTTCCACGACTGGAGACTAAAATTCTTCACTGTTCTGAGTATTTCTCGCGCGCAGCAGAGTCCGTAGCATGTGAAACCGATATTTGAGTTTAAAATGGCTGTGGATGGAACCACTGTTCTTACCAACTTTTTAATTTATTGGACGTTAATAATCTGAACTGAACTGAAAAAAGAATAGTGGGCAACGAGCCCCTTACAAAGTCGCAGCTTGCATAATATAAGACAATGAACCATCCGACGGAACATGGCCCACATACAAGGAAGCCGGCTTTCCTCGCGCTTAGTACATTGGCGTATTCGTGGGAAGTTGTGGCCCTGTTACTACACCAGGGTGGCCAATGTTGCTCTGGTGAGGTCAAGGGTGTCAGGCCGCACTACAAGCCTCATCCTATCATTCCATCACTACGCGGATTTTTTTTCAAAATTCGATGAGAATTGTCCGGCACCGGGACTCGAACCACGGTCCTTCTGAACGCGAAGCGGATGCTCTACCTCTACGCCATGCTGAGTACATAACTAATGTAATAATTATTATTACATTATTAAATTATTACGTTATTACGTTATACATTATTAATGCACTAATGCTACTACATTACTTCCTGGCAAATCTTTTAACCATCTGGCGTAGCAAGCAAGTAGTCTTCACCAGCCTAACCTTGTTAGTCTCATTGAAGATTTCTCTCTCTCTCTCTCTCTCTCTCTCTCTCTCTCATATATATATATATATATATATATTTTATTATATATATAATATATATATATATATATATATATATATATATATATATATATATATATATATATATTGGCAACTTTTGTATTCTTACTATGGTAAAATAAACCGCTCATTACAATGCTCCAGTGCAACGATATCGAATATAACTATTGAATCCGGTTATATTGTGCACCAAAAGTGCAACAGTGATGGCTCTAATGGCGCGGTTGCGCAGCCTACTCAGGTAGTGTCTTCGTAGGAGGCTCAATGCGTGACACAGTCCCTCAGGGACTTTGTTTCCGCCAAGGACATTTACCTCAGCTAGGTGAAGCACCTATAGGTGTTCTTGAAATGGAAAAAAAATGCGCTAGCTTCACACGCGGCAATCAAAAGTGACCGACAGTGGCTTCTTTTCCGCAAATTAAAAGTAGAACGAACTTGCTGGCATGCGAATAAAATGTTTTGAGCTCTGTTCCGGCTTTTTATTTCGCAACCCATTTATAACAATTATCGGTTATAACGATGGGATTTCCTTGGCACTTGGATATTGTTATAAGTGGACTAGACTGTATATATATATATATATATATATATATATATATATATATATATATATATATATAATATATATATATATATATATACAGAAAGATAGGTCGGCAGTCTACAACGCCAAAGGAGGCATAGGGGTGTGTTTAGGCTCTTTTTTTTTAGTTACCCGCTCATGACAGGCTGTAGACGTTCTAGTCACGCCCCGGGGGTTGAAAAGAAGGTCCCCTTCTCCCCGTGTAGTCTGAGTGGCGCTGGCTACCACCCTCAAGCGTCAGATACACTTCTAGTAAATATAAATAGCCCAGAAAGTGAAGGAGAACACAGTCGCCCAGATAGCCGAATTGGTAAGGCATTCGAGATCTAATCGAAAGGCATGGGTTCGGTCCCCACTCTGGGCGCGTGTTTTCTTTCTTTCTTTCTTCCGTATATTAAAAAAAATATTAACTTCATTAACCGTAGTAAAAAAAAAAGAGCCTAACCACACCCCTATGCCTCCTTTGGCGTTGTAGACTGCCGACCTATCTTTCTGTATTTCCCCAACGAGCCCCTCATTTCCTTACTATATATATATATATATATATATATATATATATATATATATATATATATATATATATATATATATAGGGAGTAGTAGAACTTTGAAGATGGTAGAGAACACAAGAGAAGAAAAACTTCGAACAAGGTAAAAGCACGATAGTGGCCTACGTTTCAGCAAAGAGAACTTGATTTCCTCAGGGCCCTGAGGAAAGCAAGTTCTCTTTGCTGAAACGTAGGCGTTTTTCTTCTCTTATATATATACATATATATATATATATATATATATATATATATATTATAGATATATATATATATATTATATATATATATATATATATATATATATATATATATATATATATATATATATATATATATATAATATATATATATATTGAAGCGTGGTTTATTGGACCACTAACGAGCTGTGGAGAAGCCGAGGTTCTTCGTGCCAAGCAAGCTGTGTCCGACGCGATACTCGATCGGCCCGTGCGCCAAGCGATACTTCTGCCTTCTCGTCGTCGGGCGTGCACCAAGCCGAATATCCCCAACGGGGAATTGTCCTTGCACGAGCGCCTGTGATGATTACATCAATCGCGTCCACAATCAACGCTACAATATATATATATATATATATATAGCGAATGAGAATAGGAAATGAGGGGCTCGTTGAAATAAGACAGAAATAAGAGTTGGCAGTCAAGAAAACCTCGGAAAGCAAAGGGGAGGATGTTGTAGGTCATTGAAACAGATAAAGAATTTGGAAGGAAAGAAAGAAAGTGGAGAAAAAATGCCCGCCAGGTGGGATCCGAACCCACGACCTCCAGAATACCAGTCTGGTGCGATAACCACTACGCTACCGGCGGGGCGATTTTCCCCTCCACTTTCTGGGGTATATATGTTAGGCTTTTTTGTTTTCTGTGCTTGGGGGTGGTAGCCAGCGCCACTCGGACTACTCAGGGTGAAGGGGACCTTCTTTTTTTAACCCCCGGGCTGTGACTCGAGTGTCTACGACATGTCAGGAGTGGTCGACCAGCGTTGAACCCTCTTAAGCTTCGCACCTGGAGTCTCGGAGGACGTCTTTATTAGGCGAGCCTTGTCCTGCCTGACAGGGAGCGAGCCCCAGAGAGCAGCCGAGACGGGCGTTGATGATGATTGTACACTGATGACGATGATAAAGAATGGTTGCCTTTGAAAGACCAAGCGTGCGAAGTACGAGTCCACTGGCGCATATCCTTCTGCTAGTAGTTGAAGAGTTTGTAAACAACCAGCCGGGGATTGCCCGGATGCATATTTTTCTGTGGCGTCGTGGCCCTACAGCGCTTACAATATATATACATATATATATATATATATATATATATATATATATATATATAGTATATATATATATATTAGATATATATATATATATATATATATATATATATATATATATATATATAATTAATTTCTGTACGTATTAGTATGTGTCACGTGTTGGGTGGGATTCGTGGTCTTCTTTCCCGGGTCCCCACGGTGACTCTCCTGGACCTGAAAAAGTCAGGAAACACTCTGTAGGAAGCCGCCGAAATTGTATTCTTTTATGTAAAAAGCAGCCTCATGGCACCAGCTCCAAACTAATACGTTCTCAGAACATACTGAGTAGCGCAAAGAAACACACACAAGAAAGAGGACACGGGACAGGCGCTACACTGCCAACTGTTTATTAACGAATATAACATCGTAAGTTTATAGCTAAATCCACACATGCGCTACTCAGTATGATCTAAGACCAAAACCAACACGCCCAGCCGCACGCCCACGCTCCTCCTGAAATACGTTCTCCACTTTCTATCCTAGCCGGTACCAATCCCGGTGCCCCCCATCTTGTGGAGGATACCTCAACCTTTACCACTACACATGGGAATGCCCCAAACCCCCCTCCGTGTGGGAAGCCGCTCTTTGCAGCACAGTTCTGGACGACCAGCGCGGACTGATCGACGCGGAAAGTTTTACAGGAGCAAATGAGGCCCTCGACTAAAAGCATTACCCTCTGCGAGTTGAATAGTACTCAGAATTAATAAAAAGCTTTTGCACTAGCATTTAAGGTTTGTGACCAAGTAAGTTAAGTCGTTCGCGTAGGAATTCGCTGGGCCTGGGTTCAATGCCAAGCAACGATGCGTTGGTTAACTTGTATAACCACATGCCACCGTGTGGTAGCTGAAGAAGATTTCGCCGCACTCCACGTCGAAGTCCAGGTCTACCCTTCTCCACTGTCATCAACATGGTCGAGTGCTCCTCACTTTTAGAATAGGAAAAAAATTCGCAGTAGTGTACCACGGCGTAGAGCGTTCACAATTTAGATATAGGATACCGCAGAGTACAGCTTTCACAGCATTGAATTCCAGGCTGCTTGAATATTCACAAGAGGACTGTGGAGCTTTGCATTTTTAGAAAAAAATGTCTACAGGGACATTATGACTGACTTAGAAGCGAGTAGTTTAAATCGGAAGAACTGCAAGACCTCCATCACGCTTTATAAGATGGAACTTTTCTTTTAAGTGCAGAGCACTTTCGGGGCTCGCCCTGTCGTCACAGCTCGCTAGCTGGACGCAAGTAGAGCCACACGGTGTTCCGTCATAGCGGCTGTCGTCGCGGCGCAACCCAGAGGCTTCGAAAGCCAGGCGGTTTATGCAGTCATAAGCGTTCGAAACTCGTGAATCGCTGGCGCTGGTCATACATCTTCTCGTTAAGCGCAAAGAAAACTGCAAGTACATGAGGCAAAATATACGCAATTAACCGGCAGCGCCCGCGTTCATTTAGCTGGGAACGCTCGTTGTGTTGGGTTTTATGATAGCTAACGGCAAAAAGTGGCACTGCAACGCCAGGAAAAGCGAGCACAAAAAGAACAGAACTCCCGCAGGCGCAATTTCAGGAAGGCGGCACGAGAGCACTGCGAAGGCGGGAAATCTGAATTGCATTGGGTGGTAGCAGTGAGCGGATAACGGCGTTACAGCCCATTATGGCGAATCCTTTCTCTGCACTTCCCACAGCTTTCACGTTGATTGGAATGGCTTTAATTTTTTACTTGATGCCGCTAGAGGAACCCTTTCATATCAGTCATACAATGCAAATCATGGGAACAGGTGTGCGCTAGTGTGCGTTGCAAGGGACAACCTGTGTGAGAAAACACGTGTGCGACAACACAATTCAAGGATCCACGAGGTCATATCGTTTCACGCCTGATGGAAACTAACTGGGAATTGAGACGGACAGCGAATACGCTTACTGTAACGCGTCTGATAGGGCAGTCAAGATTCTTAGCATAGCAGTCCCAGGTGTGTGGGAGACCATTTATTCTATTCAACGACCTGATAGGAGTCGTTGGCCCCAATTCGATGCCGTGCCAGGCTCCATTTCGCGTCGAGTCACAGCAGCCACTACGCCCACGGTTCGACCCCGACGCGCTGCAGGTGCAGATATATATATTCCGCCCACCACATCATTACACGATGGGCAGCGCCGATTGCGTAAGGGCGGAGCGTGATCGAGTGGTGTGACACCTACACCGACGAGGAGAATGCCCTAGTACAAGGTCATCAATCTTGGACGCCACTTACTGACGTCACTATTTACCTCTTAAAAAATATTCGTGGGGCTGTCAGGGCATTGTGTGTTTAATAAATCGTTGTGCTCGAGGTAGCTGAGTAACAAGGGGGTCAGCTACAGAGCCTTTTTGGCATGTAGGTGTTGTTGGGGCTGAGTACTCGGACCGTTTCGGAGAATGAATTCCCTGCGAAGACGTTAACCAACACCGGCGGTGGAGGTGTCCTGGGACCGAAAAAGGCATCGATTTCGATCGCACAGGTAAGCGACCTCGACGTGCACTCACTGACCAAGGCGTGTCCTCATAAATGTGTTACTTAAGCTAAATTTTATCGTGTTTATTGAGTGAACTGGGGTTGTTCGTAGAATGTGCGGGAGATATTAAATGTCTGTATTTCATAAAATATAAAAAAGCACTTGACTCAGTGGCCGTCACCATCATTGTGAAGTCATTCAAAGGTTGCCGAGTAGAGGAGCCAATCACAGCGTCGTTCGAGAACACCTACGAATCATGCATCTGTTCGATGCTTCTTCATAATAAAATTAAGAAATAAAACATCAAGAAAGGTGTCGGACAAAGAGACACAGTCTCTCCTTAATTGATCGCAGCCTGTCTTCAAGAGGTGTGTAGGATAAATAAAATGGGGAACAGATTACGAACAAATGAAAGGGATGTACTTGGACCACTTTGGATTTGCGGATGTCATGGTCTTATTTAGTCGGCCGAACCAAAGTTTCGGGATCATGCTTCAGGAACTATACTTGCAAAGCTTGGCTGCTGAATTAAAAATAAATGTAACGAAATAAAAAGAGATGGTAAATAAAGATGCGAGAACACCTCCTCAAAGCAGGTAATAAAATTCTCGTAACATCAGGTGACTATAAATACCTTCGGAAAGCTATTAGCGCTAATCAGAATAACGTGAAGGAAAGTAAATGCAGAATTAGTATGGGCCGGGCTGTCTTCGGCAACAAGTGTTCTGAAATCACGGACAGTAAGTTACCGCTGTCGTTAAAAAGACTGACGTACAACCGGTGTATGCTTCCAGTGTACCATAAGGCGTGAGTTAAACCTGTT
Organism: Haemaphysalis longicornis; assembly: GCA_013339765.2. Lineage (NCBI taxonomy): Eukaryota > Metazoa > Arthropoda > Arachnida > Ixodida > Ixodidae > Haemaphysalis > Haemaphysalis longicornis. The sequence goes on along the minus strand of CM023455.1, from coordinate 110,571,645 downwards.
CCACTCAACGTGAAAGCTGTCTTGTAGGGAGCAGTTTTTCGCCAGAGGTGCTGTGGCGCCATTCTAGCTCTTTACAGCCACCCCTCATGCTGTTTCCCCTCCCTGTCTCACTCCTCTCTTGATGACTTGAACAAATGTTTGTTCAGTACAATTAAACTCTCTCGCTTTCCCAGTGCTCCCGCACCTTCTCCTGGGACAGTTCGCATCCTTTTCTTTATTTTTTTCTTGTTCCTGCTTGGAACAGCACGAGCGGGAGTTCGGTTCTTTTAAAGATGATAGTCTTTCTTTGACTACTTAAACGCAGAAATTTTGGTCTGTCTGTCTGTCTGTCTGTCTGTCTGTCTGTCACTCGATTCATCAACCCGGCCAAAGGGAAACGAAAGTGCGCAATAGTCTTATATCATCATACATCACCAGCTTATCTACGCCCACTGCAGGGCAAGGGCCTCTCCCATAGATCTTCCAATTATCCCGGTCCTGGGCTAACTTCGACCAATTTAGCACCGCAAACTTTTTGATCTCATCTGCCCATCTAACTTTGTGCTGCCCCCTGTCACACTTGCCTTCTCTTAATGATCAATGGTTGTCTTGCCTTCGCATTACATGCCCCGCCCACGTCCATTTCTTCTTCTTAATTTCTACTAATATATCCTTAACGCGCGTTTGTTCCCTGACCCACTCGCCTCTCTTCTGTCTCCCTTAATGTCACACCTATCATCTTTCCGTCCATTGCTCGCTCAGTCGTCCTCAATTTAAGTTGAACCCTCTTAGTGAGCCTCGAAGTTTCTGCCCCGTAGGTGAGTACCGGTAAGATGCAGCTGTCATACACTTCTTTTTCAGGGACAATGGTAGGCTGCCATTCATTATCTGAGAATGCCTGCCGAATGCACTCACCCAATTCTTATCCTTCTAATTATCTCTGCCTCATGGTTGGTATCTGGGGTCACAACTTGGCCTTATATATAGTCTTATATACCCACAGCCAGATCTAAACGTCTAAGTCCGGTGTCAATGCTCATACATGTCAACTTTGTTGAACAAGAACAAGACATTACGCAAATAAAATGCAGAAAATCAATAGAGAAGTGATATTTACCGTGTTCTTTTATTTAAAAAATCATGGATGATTGGTTTTTGTGATAGCTAAATGAAATAATACATCAACGGCAGAAAACCGTCGCCTGCTGTTGCCCGCGCTACTATAGCTTCTGGTGGCAATTAAGAAATCAAACGGCAATAGCAACGAAAGGTTCCACTAGATAGGATCCACGTTAGGCTTGGAATGCTTGTGCAGCAGGCAAGGGCGTCCGCAGAACGTTTTGCAAGGGGGGGAATCCATTCGCGGTGGGTAGGGGAGGGGTGGAGGAAGGGTACGGTTGAACAGCACCAAAAAGGCGCTATTTGTGGTTACAAAAATTACGAACAGCGAATTAGGCCCGGACTTGGAGAATATACATGGGATTTTATTGCCGAACAAAGGAGTAAAGTTAATAAAGAAAATGCGAAAAGTTACTGTCACTTTGTAAAGAAGGTGGTCAGTCTCGCTGCGTGAGGGTTCTCGGCTCACGCCAACTGATCACCAGCACACAGCACAATACGTTCACATGCATACAACTGCGCTCCGTCAATCTTCCTTGAGTAGCGGCTGCAGACGCCTCGGGTTTTTCTGGGAAAATTGCGAGATGACATGTGTGGTGAAGTCTGTTGAAATAGCTCACAGAATAGATACTACTGACCTCAATGACTTTCAATGCAGTAGAGGCGTGCAAGGGTTTTGAAGGGCTGATTTATAGATTTTGTTTCGGGGCGTGGGTGGTGCCGACATTTCGCAATTTCGAAGGAAAGGATGTACAAGGTGATGGGACGGCACGGGGGATGTCACACTCTCCCTACTGAGTGTAGCGGTGAAGGTTTTTTGCTAGATATAGCTGCAAATTTGTCCGAAAATTGAAGTTCTAGCGGTAAAACTGCATAAATCTAGAGTTTAGAAAAACAAACAAACAAAGAACGTCAAACCTTTCAGAATTGTTCGCTATCTTCAATAGCCAGCACAGGCAGTCTATTTCACTGCCATCACATGACGGGCAACGTTAGTCAGTGTCTAAAGTCCTGATGGGCGTTCCATACGGATACGCAGGACCTGAGTGTGCTAATCATTTCAGTAGCGTGGATTGTAGGGCTAGTTGGTTCACGCACACTTTGCGCTAAAGGACGGGACAAACGAGAGAACGTCGGTGTCGTTCTCTCCTGTCTTCCGTCCTTCAGGGCAAAGTTCTTTTAATTATGGGCCAACCAAGCTGTGTGGCTTTTTTTGTGGTGCATAAAAATATCGGAATCTCTAGAGGGGGGGCAGTTGTTCCCCCTTGCCCCCCCTTCCGGACCCCCCTTCCGGAGGGCAATGTGGTTCTATAAACGTTGTAGTAGGGCGCCTCAATTCACACGCGTCCCGCCGTACGGCAGCGCTGGCACCGAGGCAGCCGACTTGGAGCAATGGAACGCGGTAAAAGTAAATTGACTTGAGCAAACCTCTAGCATGTTATCTTGGGAGTAACGAGACGGAAGAGGAACAGCGTGAGAGGTGAGCGGGAAAGAGAAGGGATGCATTTACTTGGCAGAGGCGCCAGTCGACTATCGTCTTGCGTCGAGATTTGCAACGAAAGGAGCAGATACGCGGCCATTTTTTTAAAGACGATAGACTTACTTGGGCTACTTAAACCCATAAATTTTGGTATGTCTGTATGTCTGTTTATCTGTCTCTGATTCCATGCAGCCACTCGGCCAAAGTGAAACAAAGTCTGCTCACAGCCAAATCTAAACGTCTATAAGTCCGGTTTATAAGTTCATATTTGTCAACATTGTTGAACAAGAACAAGACATTACGCAAATATAAGACAGGAAATTAATACACAAGAGATATTACAGTGTTCCTTTACAATAAAAAAATTCAACAATGCTTGGTTTTTGCGAAATGAGATACTACATCCAGTGCAGAAAAAAAAACTTAACACTGTCGCCTGCTGTCGCCCGCGCCACTATTACTTCTGGCGGCATTTTATGAAATCAAGCGGCAACGGTTACGGAAGGGTCCACTAGATACGTTCCGCGTTCTGCTTGGAACGCAGGTGGACTAGGGCAACGCGGTTCTATAAACGTTGAAGTATGGCGCCTCGATTCACGCGCGTCTCCACCGTACTGCAGCGCTGGCATCGAGAACCCCGCCTGTAGCAGTGGAACGCGGGAAGCAAACCTTTAGTGTGTTTACCTTGGGATGAGCGCGACGAAACAGGAACAGCATGAGAGGTGAGCGGGAAAGCGAAGGGGGCATTTCCTTGGCAAATGTCTACAAAGACTATCGTCTTTTGACGACATTTGCAACGAAAGTAGCAGATACGCGGGCAATTTTTAAAACTTGGGATTGCAGCTAACTGTTCGCAAATCACACGACAACGCGCTAAATATAGTAGTTAAGATAAGTTCTTAGCCCACCTGTCGCGTAAAAACTTCTACTAGGCCGGCATTTACCCACACCCCGGTCGTACGACACGCCCGGTCATACGACGCTTTCTCGCGGGCCCTTGAAAGTCGTATTATCGGGGTTTCACTGTATGTACATACTTATCAGGTGCGTTAGATGAAGCACAGCCTCAGTTGTCGCTGTGCGTTGTGGTTTTACCATCAAGCTTCGCGTGTTTTACGTTTTAGTTGAGAAAAGAGATGTTTTATTTTTTGTACTTTCATCTTCTATGCTCCTTCCTAACCTTGATTCACAACCTCTATATTCATTCTGGTGTTGTTGAGTAAATGGTAATCCCATTCAGTGATTGCACCACGCGGGAAATCATACTAAACCCAGCGGAGAAAACGTCGCTTCTTCGCGTAGAGTACTATCATTATTTATTTATTTATTTATTTATTTATTTATTTATTTATTTATATCGCGCGAGAGCCCAGAGGGCATGACATAGGGGCGCTATAAATCAACCTGGTGCACCAGTGTCAACAATGCATTACGCGAGGGAACAATAGTAATGACAAAGTTGTCAGTCAGCGTCAACATGTTACTCACTTGAAGAGAGGAAACCACACATTGTCAACGCACATGACATGACAACAGTGGCCACAAATAATTATCGGCTTCTAGGTAAATTAGAAAGAGCAGATTGAAAACGTGATGAATCTGTAAGGGCGACGATGTAATATCATCAGTATCAAGGTGTATCGTCACTATCAACTATCAAGGCATATCTTCAGTATTAAGGTATATCTCAAATTAATCACAAGGCGCAAACCTACACTTAGATTTTTTGGTCGCTTTTAACTATATGATCAATTATCTGGGGCTACCAACTACGACAAGTGTGTCTTATGTACAAGAAAGTAAAATAAATTATATCACCCAATGACGTGCTTTCGGCTGACTAACTGGCGGAATTTTAACAAAAGCCTAACAAATGTATAGCTACAAACACACCGCTGAACAAAATTCTGCTCCACGAAGCTTTCAGGCGGTTTATCGCGGTATTTAGGCCATATAAATAGCAGTTTGACGTCAACGTTTGCAACAGGTGCACGAACACTCAAACAAGTCAATCCTTCTCCCTAGTGTTCGAAGAGGCGTGTTTTTCTTGGGGCCTGCTAATAGGCAACGACCATAAACACCACACATATACTTAAATAGTTGATATGTTCGCAGTTTGAATGTCGTGACACGGCGCAGCTGGTCGTACAAGAAGCCAAAGAAGGCCAGATGGGCTACAGAAAATACTATATTGGATGATACAATTTGCATTGCTTTTTGTATACAAGACCCAGTTGCCGTTGTTGATATCTCCAAAAGGTCAGTTTTAAAATATGTGCCGAATTCACCACAAGGCTCGAGCTCGCAGGTTTTGAAGTCTTTTTAACCCTATATAATAAATTGTTCAATGATATCAACTACGGCAAATGTGTCGCTTATACAAGGAGCGATATAAATTTTATCGCCCAGTAACGTGCTTTTGGATGACCAACTGGCCTGCTTTGGATACTTTGTACGACCACCTGCGCCACGTAGATTCGGTATGACAGCTGCGAACGCATCAGCTATGCAAGTTCATTTGCTCTGCCTATAGTCGTGGAAAAACGTGCCCTTTCGAGCGTGAGAGATGGCTTGGCTTATTTGGTTGGATGTGCGCCTATTGTAACTAATTTTACATCTTCGACGTCAAAGTGCTATTGATGTCACCTACAAATGGCGATAAACATGTACAAAGCGTTTGATGGAGTAGGTAATTTTTGCAACGTGGTGTTTGGAGCTAGATGGCGTTTGATAGGACGATTTTAAAATTACGACGTCATGGGTGAGGCAACGTGTTCAGTTTCGGCTATTTCGTCAGATTTGCACTCCCTCAAAAGCGATGACGTATGGCGACGACTGATGGATGATGCGAACATCAGAGGATGGAGTTTCCGTCATGCGGTTCTTAAAAATATCCCAGTGTTATATTGTTCAGTCGTTCAGCTCGATCGAAAATATGCGTACTAATTGGCCCACAGGGTTATTTATATTGGTACTTTTGAGTTTAATGATCTATACCAAGACTAAAGCAGTTGAAGCATTCCATTGAAGCAGCTGACGGTTGAGACATAACATATACGCTCTCTGCGCAAACGTCTTTCGATACTTCTCTAGTTATTACGTTCAGATTATTCCGGTAGGCCTCCAGCGTTGCGATTGTGTCCTCTCTTTGCCACTGTTGGGATCTGTTTTCCTCGCGTCGCTTTCTTCTTTTTCTTCTTTTCTAGTTCTTGCCCTTGTAAGCCTTACATATTCGCTAGTAGTGTAAACGTACTTCCTTTGCTATTTCAGTAGTTAGGATGCCCAAATTACTATTGTGGGTTTAAAAACATGTCTCTAACACACATTACCAAATCGAAGACCGCAACGCATTCCCTGGTTCACCTCCAGTTAGCCAGAGCCATGCATAGGCCGTGGGTGTAGGAGGCGGTGCGTGCTCGATTCGCACTCGTATACGCACTGGGATCAAATTACCAGAACGCCTGGTGAGCGTCCCTGTGACCTTCAAGCTCAGCCAAGGTCAGGCAAGCGCCTCGCGCGGTTTCCGCGGTGCGTCACCGACCACGCTTCGGTCGCCGGCTGAAGTGAACAACGAGCGCCTCATGGCCCTGCGAGAGCTGTGCGTATCGCTTGACAGCGCAGAGAAATACTTTGAAAAGCAATTTGTGAGGGTCAACTTCAAGATAGCATGAAACTGAACCTTCTCTGCACGTTGATTCCCCCATAGGCATGGCCTTCGTTTCTTTTTGTTCGCGTTACGCCGTCGGCCATTTTTGGAAACGCAGCTCGGTCATGTGGAACTCCGGATTTTCGCTTAATGGGGTATTCAGAATTGTCGCATTGAAATTTGTTGACCGATTAATTCAACTGAGAAATGAAAATGAAAAGGATGAGCTGCAGGTTGGAAGAAAAGTACAAGTATGCGGTCTTGAAGAAGCGTGATTTACAGAAAATAGTTACATAAGGATAAGACAACGCCCGCAGGGAGATTAACCAGACAAGAGTCCAGTTAGCTACTCGACACATGAGAAATGGGAAGAGGGAGATTGAAACAAAAAAAAAAAAAAAAACAGGCGGGAGGAATTGAGAACCAAGAAAAGACAAAGGTAAGTACAAAGGCAAAATCATGAATGAAAGAAGACCTAAAATAAAACAGGTAAACTGACCAAACGGGCGAACGAAAGACGGTGAATGCTCGTTTTGCTCCTACAATAGGTCACACAAGCTCGATGCCTTTAAGAAACAAAGCAAGGCTTTTGTAGCCTTTCGGGACTGCGATGGGCAATGCCTGTTACATACAACAGTATGCGCTGTAAACGGCTGGTTGTCGAGCTTCCGGAGTGCGGTTGACAGGTACTGCCCCTGCGTTGCAAACCGGGCAGAGTGGCACAAGAGGTGTTCTATTGTTTCTTAAGTGGCAGACATGTCACGAGTAGGGCTGTTATACTCGGTGACAACTTAAGAACGGCACCGGAAGTTGCCGCTGTGCCTTATCACCGTAGCCGGATGTTTCTCCGCGCGGCGCAAGTAGGGCGTTACTGGGAATATTTTGAACATGGCGTGAGCCGTTCCCGTGTATTTTTGTACTTAATATGCTTATAAACGACTCCAGTGACGACAAACAAACTGTGTGACACAAGGCAGACGATATCACGCATTCATAGCAAACCCCTTTCAAAACGCGCGCGCACTGACGTCACGGGCCCGGCGCTTTGGCGGAGTGATACACTACATGAGGTGGTGCCGTTTTTGAGTTGTAACCGAATATAGATATGCTGATAGTGATGGAGTAAGCGTTGTTGAACGCAACTTCTAGCCATTGGTATCAAAGTAGGGTGGCTTCTGAGCGTGGCATGTTAGTAGGTAGGTGGCACTGCAAAAGTAGGTAGGTGGCGCTACAGGCGAGAGTTCGAAAACACTGGCACAATCCATAGAGCAAACGTGAGTTAAAATAAACAAGTCTTTGTAGGTACGGGAACTTTTGTGACGCAGATTCAATGGGCATGAAACAAACGAGTCGGTAGCCGATTTTCCACACGCAACAGCTGCAAAACGCAAACGCGCGTTAAACAATGTCACGCAAGTACATGAGTCACACGCGAGCACAAGCAACGTGACAGCAGCACGAAAACATTTCGCACGTAACATGTGAAAGACAACGTGAACTTTAGACAAGAACAACACAGCCGCGGTGGTACGAAAATTCTAAGAAGCGATGCATTTGCCAATGTGCCGTCGACGCGAACAACCGAGCAATCCATTTCTTTTCGCAAATGTTTTGAAGAAAGAGGGAAAGTTGGCCTTTTTCTTTCAGTGTGCAAATATGGGGACCCGGACAGCTGAACCACGCGCACGAAATGTCCTGAATAATTTCGTTTGTGAATTGGGATTTAGCGCAACTGGAAATTCACGTGCCGAGCGACTATGACGTCACCAAGCAAGGGCCGCTGTTTGCTCATTAGCAGAGCACTTGGCTCTGACGTTGGCGACCCGGGTTCAAATCCAACGCGCGTTTTTATTTTTAAGGTGAAAACCTTAGGTGTATCACCAAACGCGAAATGTGACCGCTTGCAGACATCACAAATGGCAACAAAATGGCCGCCGCTGTAGAGAGAAAAGTTGGTGTGAGATTTGAATTCGGGTCACCAGAGCATCAGCCAGGTGTGCTAACCACTGCGCTAGCCCGGCTGACGATGAAATAACATTTTCGACGAAACTTGTTTGCATGCAGAGTGAAGACATTCCTACACAGACGAAGGCTGCACATTGGTCGCGTCTTCACGCACTCATGTTGGTTTTTCTCCAACGTTTCGTGTTATGTGGAACGTTTTTCATCTCATCTCCTCGAGGGATGCAGCGCTTGATCACTGCAACAGTTGCGTAAGAGAGCGTGGTTGAAGAACTCGAAGCAGCCGGATACACGTGGTGTCATTCAAAAAGCTGAAAGTGGAATTCCGCGCGCAGACAGGTAATGAGGAGAGAGCGGCAGATGAGATTGTACGATGAATTGAGAACGCAGGGGTCAGGAGGAGAGAGTTGAGTATGAGAGAGGTTGTTAATGAGGATGATGAGAAAATAAGAGATATTCAAGAAGAGAGGAGATCATTTACAAGGGAAAAGGAAGAGAACGTTGCCGACATCGGTTCGCCGGCTTGCTACTCTGCGGGGAGATGGGAGATGGAAAAGTTAGTAGTGTAAGTGAAGGTAAAAGAGTAGTTAGAATTAAAAATCGGTCATTCTTCAGGGCATTGAGTGAAAAGTTTCTTGAAGGGAAGGGACGACTACAATTCGTGGACACACCAATGTCGTGTCGTGGAGAAATTCGAATAGCGCGGACAGGGTTTTCGCTGAGCAGTGTACCCTGTGCAGTGGCTGTAGCCAGCCTCGAGCTTGCAATCACCAGCACAACGCCTCAGGCCCCGGGTACCACGTTAGAAACGGTGTAGTTCGAATTAACCTACTTATTTTCTTGAACACGCGTCCTTAGGCTTCTTAAAACCAAACATTTTGCTCTGTCTGTCTGTCTGTCTGTCTGTCTGTCCGTATCCTTATTCCCCCGCCAAACAAGGATTAAAAGAATTCTTGATCTTGCCGTTTATATAGCCAAAAAGTTCTCCGAATCACGAAATCTGGAAATTTCTTCGTTTTCAACAATGCTGTCCAAAATGAAACATCAGGCATATTTTAGACAATGCATTAATGCCCAAGTAGTAGTCGCAGTGTTCTTTTAATTGAAAAATAAATGTGTGTTTCATATTTGGCATAAAAAATAAAAAAGTACGAGTTGAAAACAATATTTAGACCCAAAATACAAAAAGAACTCGCGCAAGTCTGGACCTACAAATTCAACAGCAACAACAGGTTCCAGGAGATGGTGCGAGTCTGTCTGGCAAACTTTATTGACTTGAGCAAAACTCCACCGTGTTTATCGTACGAGTAGCGAGACGGAAGTGGGAGAGCGTGCGAGGTGGGTGGTGGAGAGAAGAGAGACCATCGTCTTTCGACCACATTGGCAGCGACGCGAGCAGATGAGAGGCCAATTTGTTTTTCTATCCACCCTTAGCCGTCTCACTGAGTAAATCAACTGAATTAATTCTGTCGACTTGTCGTTCGTATATATTAGTGAACCGCGCTCGGAGAGCCTCCGTGACGGCTGCATCGCCGACGTGCACTCCCGCCTGTCACCGCCGTCTATTTTCCGCCCTAGCCACGCGCCAAGTGACCGCGATTGCGTCGAGCACTCGTCTGGGGTCGAAAGCCACTCAAACGTCGCCGTTGTTTTTCTTTCAGCCTGTTCCGTTGGGTCACACGCGCCCTCTAACAATAACCGTTCGCTAATCGTGGAAAGGACTCGCCAGCTTCCGGAGCCGAGTCCTTTCCACGGGTCGCGGGAGTTTTCCACCACGGCACGCGCCCATGTGGAAAACCCCCGGCTTCCGCAGAGAGAAGGCCAACAGTCAATTGGTAGTCCTCGAGCGAGTAGGGACGTTTGGAGCGGGAACTTTCCGATCAGAAACAATAGCGGGTAGGGGAAACAATAACAGATAACAGCTCAGCCCTTTCATACTCGCAAAGCCGCGCGAGCGATAGGATATTGGTCTCGCATGTAAGCCACGGCGTGTTTTCCAACCTGTTTGACAGATAAGAGGCACGCGTCGCAGATATGCAGGCGTCAGCGGCTAGACAGTATCCCGTAACAAAGTGGTCTACTCAATGGGCTGTAATCTAATTCGCGCTCGCTGGAACTCGTTGACGAGGCGGAGGTTGCGTCCCGGGGAGAAAGTGGGGATGTTCGGTTATCAGGCTCGGATTTACCGCTGGTGGTCCGCTTGAAGTTGGAGGACTCCTGTCGACGTAGGAATACATGTGGGATTGCTCCTGGAACAGTCCGCCGGGAACTGATAAATTATAATCGAAGCGCCACAGAGTCGCCATAGGCGTTTTGTGTCCGGCTACTTTTATATAAATGATAAAGATGATAAGGGGGCGCCGATGATAAAGCATATAAGGATTTATCAGGTGACTTTAACAACAACGACAACAACAAAAGAAAACATACAGGCAAACAAGAAATTAAACTACTCCGAAAAACGTGTACTTCACTGCTTGCGAAACTGGTGGATGAAATAAATTTAAACGATGGTACATTGGCCCTTCCGGCCCTAGCGTCCTATATTTAGGACATTAACCAAAATTCTGTTAACAATTTGAGAAGAAAACAAAACAGCTAGTTTTCTGGGAAATAGTTATTCAAGGATGCCTCTTTCGATAGATATCACCATTGTTCGTTTTCTGCTAAAGTTGAATTATAGAAAGAGGAAGGAATTGCAGTGAAGACCAAACTGACGTCGGTGTGACCCCAAGGACGGAAACCTAGTTTGGTTACATGGCTGTAACTCGAAAAATTTTGCAATGCCAGCTTTATTTTTTGCATGTGGGGTTAGCGGTTTTAAAAATTTGGGAAACCAAGAAAAAAGTTCGTGTTGGAATACAAAATTTTAATTACATAATGACCTAATTGGATGTCGTGACTCTAAATCCCTAATTACTTGTGTCACATGCTCAGTTTTTCGTTCGTAAGCTTATAGTTAACCAGGGCTTGAAATGGGGCTAGTTGGTTTCTTACTCGGAACATTGCTGGCGCTAGGCGGGACAAGGACGACGAATTACACACAACTGGAGCGCACACTACCAACTGATTTATTAATCACAACAAACACAACTTATAAAGGAAAAATTCAGATGACGTGAAAGGTGGAGTTAATCAATCTCGCTGAAAATGAATACAATATTTGTCATGCGCATGCGCTTGCCTACGAACTGTCAAGTAGTGCCATCTCTGTTGTCGACAGTGCAATCGATGGCGAACTGATATGTCTTTTTCTTTTCGGATGGCGTAAGCTTCCCATATCTCGCGGGTGATCGTTTCTGAAGATTCAATTGTAATTCGTCGTCCTTGTCCCGCCTAGCGCCAGCAATGTTCCGAGTAAGCTTATAGGATCCAAATAGGAAAACACGAAACAAAAAAAGCTTTTTGCAAAAACTAAAAAATCTAGGTCTGAAAGGGTCATTAGAGAGCTTTCGTACTATCGACGGAAGTGAAACTCAAGTTTTGGGGTTTATCACGCCGGAGCTACGACTGGGTCAAGAGGCGCGCCGTAGTGAAGGGTTCCGGATTACTTTTGACCACCTGAGTACCTTTCACGTGCGCCGAATTCTCGAACACGCGGGCGTTTTTGCTTTTCGCTTCCCCCACGGCAGGGTTCGAACCCATGTCCTTGGGCTCATCAGCGCAATGCTTTAGAAACTGAGCCACCACGGCAGGTTCAGAGAGGGGGGCTGAAGAGGCAAGGCTTTCCAAGATAACTTCAGCAAAAAATAAAAGAGGAAATAGACATTCCCATTTGTATCAGTTCTAAGAAATGAACAGGCTAAAAAGATGTTTTCGTTGTTGTCACTTGGTCGGGGGAAGAAAAACATACAAAACGCTGCATAGTCACCCCGTGGAAATAATGCATTTTTATCGAAAACACTCCGAAGGAGCTCAGTGCTTGTTCCAACAATAAAAATGGGCCCTTGTGTTCAATGTCTCAACTCACATGATGTCAGAGTTTTAATTCTTTTTTCCCCGAGTTCCCCCTTTTCTATTGAATGCGTTCACGTGTCTGTAACGCCATTTGTTTCTCTGTTGTCGTTTCTGATAACACGATAACATGAATCACCAGCTCAGAACAATAGTAAATGCCAATCAGGAGCCTGTTACGCAGTATAGGGAGTATTTTAAGTTCCTGGTAGACATACAGAACGTCACGAGCTGTAACCCCTTTTACAACGTGTTTGGAAAATGTTGGCCATTCAGTGCAGCCGGTGATAGCAGCAACGGTCATGCAGTGCATAACGCCTAATGAACAGTCGGTCAGTGTAGCCATATCAGAGATGTATTTCTATTTCGCCCCTAAAAAGGGTTAATGAAAAATGGCACTTCTTATCGCTAAGATAACTGTATAAACAGCCTCTTTTGTTTATGGCGGCGTCGTAATAAATGCAGCTCTCTGCGAAAAAAGGGCGTTGCTGTCCAGTAAAGAAAACGGTCGCCGCAATGAAGAGTAACGCGTGTCGTCCAATGGGAGTTGAATCCGGGTCTGCACAGTAAGATCCCAGTGCACTGCCAACTGTGCTATCTCCGCAAGTTGCCAGCGTAGACCAAAGGTTGTTGTCGTCTTTGTTCGTTTCTCTTTGCCACATGCCCATTTGGCCGATCCCCCAGTCCATTTGGGGGATCGACCACGAATAGGGAGCTTTGATAGACAATATGCCCGCTTTACAAATATAGCAAAACTATGAATTGCTAATGGAGAAGTTGTAGAATATAGCGATCCGCGTGGCACCTGAACGTGATGGCATGCGAGTAGAACAGGCTACACAACAGACGCGCAGAGCCCTGATTCCAGGGAAGCTGTGGTGTGTGCCAGTCTGCTTGCTGACGTATTTCCAGCCGTAAGACGAAGACACGAAAGCGAAAGAAGAGACGCATGCACGGTGTAGCTGAAAAAAGGCGGTTGAAGTAATCAGCGTCAAAAGACAACGAAACGACAGCGAAGAAAGCGATGCAAGACGATGTTGCAGAAAGAAGTTGTTGATAAACATCACCAGACTTTCTCCTTCAAACCACGTAACAAAATTAAGTACTCCAAAAATCTTGTTTACTATACCTGGTTAGAAGACATATAAACAAGTTGAAGGAGTGCACGAGTTTTTGAAGGCATTAATCTTTCTCGATACCAAGACCCCCGTAACAATTGTTGAGCGTATTTGAAGGGTTTATCAAGACAAGATAGAAACTTGCGTTATTTGGTAGAGCTACCATGTGATAACTCTCCAGCAACCGCCGACGTTGCTTCAACTCAGAAAAAGATAATCAATGTTCTCCAACCTTCAAATTTCGTGCTACACGATGTCAACAGTGACGCAGTAGAAGGAATTTCAAGAACAATGTAATCAACGTGTTAACTACATCGTATCATCACAGCAGTACGATCAACCAAAACATATGGCGCCACTGCTACATTGAGAAGTTACTGCTATTGCAGAGGATTTCGTCGGTAGCCGCCAACCCCACAAGCTAGTTACTATGACGTCACAGTGGAAGCACCAGACAGTCTCTGGTGAGCCACCACTCTTTCGCATGTTTGCTCCAGTACCTAACCCAGTTCCTTGAAGTCTACGTTAAATTGGCGTGGCTATTGTTGACAAGTGGCAGTCTTTCGATCAAACCTCTCCCCATTTGCTCGACACAGAACACGTGATGGGGGACACGTTGCACCTTCGGGCGCCTAGTTTAAGTGTGCGCGTTGAGTTCGTTCATTTTGCTTCTTTGATTGCTTCTTGGCCGTTATAGCAATAAAGATGGAGTGAAGGTTATCGCGGCAGCGAAAAAGGAAATCGGCTGCAATCGTGGACTTATCATGGTCTCTTTAAAGGGGACTTGAAGACAAAATACAAGTTTTGTTAATTAAAAAGTCTGCCTTGTCCTGGTACCAGTGATACCAATTTTATCGCGAAATTCGAACAAATTATCGAGTTATTAGGGAAAACAGATGTAGCAGGGGCGACTGGTTTGCCACTTTCTGTTCATCTTGGTGGAAAAACAAAAGCGCTCAAAAACAGGAACGAAGGAAGACGTAGACAGCACTGCGCTTTTGAGCGCTTTTGTTTTTCCACCAAGATGAACACATACCAACTAGTCCAACTTTCCGTTCTTCTGCCACTTTCTGGCAATTTCCCTATGACGTCACAGTCAGTCCGACAGTGAAAACTTTATTACACACCAGTCAAAAAGGAAGCGTTACGTGCTAATTGTTTGTGCAGTTGGCAGCCGCTGAGCTAAGCAAACATGACTGGGCAATTGTAGTGGGGCCTCTAGTTTGGTTTGATTGCATTAATCAATGGTAACGTGCGATTAACGTCCTGATAACTATTAATGGGGACTTGTGAGCTAGTTGGTACTGCATGACTGACGAGTAAAACGCAAAAAACTACACGAAGTATGATGAAGGGAGACAATAAAGACAAGCGCTTATTTCTGTTATCTTCGTTGGTCGGTCGCGTAATTTTTTGCACTTTACTCGTCAGTGATAACTATGTTTTTAGCGCTCGCTCATATTACATCACTCCTGCACATAACACGTCACCGCAGAGCGAAATTTGGAAGTTTTTCGATATTTTTTCGTTCCTTCCCGTTAAAAGCACGTTTTTTTTTGGTGGCTGGAATGGAACTGGGTGAGTTATCAAAGGCTAGATCTTTCAAGTTGAACACAGTTGTAATGCTGCCTTCATGGCTCCTTTAACGGTGAGACATTCGGCAGTTTGCCTACCTTCGCGCAGAGGACGCGGGTTCTATTCCCGGCCGCGGCGACCGCTTTTCTAATGGAGGCGAATAGCGAAAGCGCCCGTGTGTTCGAGAATTCGGCGCACGTTAAAGTTCCCCAGGTGGTCAACATAATCCAGAACCCGCCAATACGGCGCGCCTCCTCACCTGCGTTGCGTCGGCGCGTTAAAACCCTACAATCAATCAATCAATCAATCAATCAATCAATCAATCAATCAATCAATCAATCAATCAATCAATCAATCAATCAATCAATCAATCAATCAATCAATCAATCAATCACAATATACCTTCGCGCAAACGCGGAAATTCGAAAGTATCCTTGCGTTGATGCCGTACGGCAGATTTTTTGCTGCACTCGTCTATAAAGCTTTTCCTGACTAGTGGCACCGAGAGCGGCCTTATTTATACGCCGAATTCTTCTTTCGTAATTCAGACGTTCCGGAATGCTAAGCCGACCAGATGGAAACAAGATCTGTCTGTGGCAAAAGCGATAACTCTCTTGAGGAATGTAATGCCGACACCGTAGACTTGCGGGAGACCTGATACGCCGTCACTTTCGCTACCTCAGGCTTTCCCAAGCTTATCGCATTCTTGCGTTCATTCCAGGTGTCTCTTCACCTGCAGCAGAAAACATGGGAAGCGCTGGGTAGAGAAGTCGCCTCGCAATATATTCTCCAGATCTTACGTGAACCTTCGAATTGGAGCAAAAGAGGCGCCAAACTGCAGCGACCGTTTATCTTCTAGCAACGTGCTTCCATCGTTGGTGGCGGGGAGGAGAGATTTCCACAAACTCCTAAACTGCGGCCCGTTTACGCGTTTGCTCTTGAATTAGCAACTAATAGAATTACGTTTCCATTGGCTCCTCAGGACGAATACAATGAGAATAATGTAAGTAAGCGCGAATCTGGAGCATGCGAGCCAACTCATACGCTCGTTTCCTTCCTGACTATGACTGTGCTACGTAGCAAAAAAAGTTGCACTGCGAAAAAAAAAAACAGCGTAGAAAACGAAAGTGTTGCTGCTGCTGCCCGACAGGGAGCAGAAACCGGCACAAACGTTTCAACGCACCATGTCCATTTACCGTATCCTTTACATGCGCACTCTAGTTACCAACTCTTCTCGGCTCCACGTGGTACCACCATTTTTAATGTTTCAAAACGAATCCGGGACCTGCACATTGGAGGATTCTTGTGCCACCCCCAAACACGTGTCCGTGCTTGGGGGTGGCTCCAGCACTTGCATGATGGTATTTATTATCGGTTCCTTGTCTGTAATCACATCTGTATGATGACGACGACGATGATGATGCGGTTACAGTTGCACTCGCAAAACTTCAAGACAAGTTACAGTTACAGACAACCCATTTTAACTTTGCCAAAGGCCCTCGGCCCTGCGCATTCTGCAGGACTCGTCCCAATCTTTGCTCACACCAGTGCTTAGAGTTGCCTCTTAAACACGCAAAGACGCTGTTTATGATTAGTTACTGGCCTGTGACTGTATGGGTTCTCTGTATAGTGACAGATGTCATCACAAGAGGTGTGCCTTGCTTGTATTTGAGTGCGTGGCCGAAAAACGATGTCCCATTTACGCAAAGCAACGAGCTTTGAAGAACGAAGCCGTTTAGCAGTTCGTTGATTCCGGCGTTTCACAAATATCAGCATAACAGTATTAAGAAAAGAAATTGCCGGCAGGATTCGAACCTGTGTCCGGTTGATCAACCGAGTTAGAGTCAGTCGTCTTACCCACACGGCTACGACCATGAGGTTAGCACCCGAGATTCAGATATTCACGCGGCTGTGACTGTGGGGAGAGGAATTACGCCACCTGCTCGACACAGAGCACCTGATAAGGTACACGTTGCACCTTCGGGCGCCTAGTGTGCGCATCCCGTTCGCTCGTTCTGCTTCTTCGATTTGCTGCTTCTTCTTCGCAGTTATAGCAACAGCAATGAAGTAAAGGTCGTTGCGCCAGCGAAGAAGAAGCAAACCGGCTGCAATCGTAGACTTAAACCGTGGTGATGCTCGTGAAGGCTGCGTACAGCTTCACTACCTCCAAGTCTTACGCGTTAGTGTTAGCTTTCTTTCTTTTACTGTTGATGAGCTAAATACGAATTTCATTATGTTTTGATCGCGTGCTGTCTGAGGTTGTTGTTATTTTCGCTTTTGTTTTTGTTTCGTGGGCAGCCTTCCGTAAAGACCCTACATCTCTTCCTCCAATCGAAGAAAACCTTGAAGCCTGGACAGAAGCCCTTGAAAGTCTGGTCCGAAAGCACACCAGCACTGTCCTTTTAACCGACAAAAACCCAGTAGCAGACGCCCACCTACAGCATCTTTGGGCAGCTCGCCACGGTCTAGTTAATCGTTGGAAGAAAAGGAAGCACAATCGGTCCCTCAAAAAAAGAATAGCCGAAATTACTCAACAGGCAGCAACTTATGCCAAGGTCCTCCAAAATCAAAATTGGCGTAGCTTTTGCGATCAGCTTCAGGGCACGCTCACTACCAAAAGAACCTGGCATATTCTCAGGAAACTCCTAGGCGACAAAGCCCCTCGCAGACTAGGACAGCAACAAATCCAACGTCTCATTCATAATCACCACCTTCCCCCCCCAAGAGCTGCTCGATTCAATTCGCACCCACCTCTTCGGGCACCCAACAACTTACCCACCCCACCTGAAACAGGCCTACACTGGACCCCCAAATGACTCACTGGACGCTCCGTTCACTTCATCTGAACTGCAACAAGCACTCGGCAGACTCACACGCAACACGACCCCAGGAAAAGACAAGATAACCAATAAATTAATCCGCAACCTGGATGACGAGGCCCAAGTAGGACTTACTGACTCTCTTCAACTATCATTGGAAGCATGGTACTGTACCTCCTCAGTGGCGCCACTCTGACATTACCCTGATCCCCAAGCCTCACAAGCCTCTAACAACGACCAACCTCCGCCCAATATCACTGACCTCATGCCTAGGCAAGCTCTTTGAGCATCTAGTACACAACCGCTTGACCACCTACCTGGAAAACCGTGACCTCTTCCCCCACACTATGTTCGGTTTCCGTAATCACCTTTCCACTCAAGACGTCCTAATTCAAATCAAGGAGCACATTATCGACCAACTTAGTAAAACCAACCCCTAGCTGTGTCCTGGCCCTAGACGTTCAGGGAGCTTTTGATAACGTGACACACGAGGCTATTTTGCAAGGCCTTCAAGAAACCCACTGCGGCCCGGCCACGTACAACTACGTCAAGGCATTCTGACCAACAGAACGGCCTCCATCCGTCTCGGTACTCATCAGACACCTACTTTTCCAACACCGGCCAAGGGGACACCCCAGGGCTCTGTCATTTCGCCTCTATTGTTCAATGTCGCCCTGTTGGGCCTCCCTAAGCTCCTCGCCGAAATTCCGGACCTACATCATGCATTCTATGCAGATGACCTCACTTTATGGACAAAACAAGGGTTCTGCCGGGCACCAGCAAGACAGTTTACAACAGGCAATTGATACGACAATGACGTACCTCGCCACTCGTGGGCTTACGTGCGCACTCAAAAGTCTGCACTTCTTATCCTTCGAGCCCGCACTAGAGGACGCCCCCCACAGCCTACTCCGGATCCGACAGTTTTCATTCAAGGCACCCCTGTACCTCAAGTTTCGACACTCCGAATACTGGGCGTACCCTTTCAGGCTGACGGCTCTGGTGCTGCCCTCTTACCCCAACTACATCGTACAGTAACACAACTTATTCATCTCATCAAGCGAATTTGCACCCACCAGCACGGTCTTCGTGAGCAAGACACCTGCCGCCTCATACAAGCCATTCTCATCAGCCGCATCACGTACGGCACCCCATATGTACAGCTAAAGCCTCAAGAACACTCCAAGATTGATGCACTCATCCGTCGGGCGTACAAAATCAGGCCTCGGTCTTCCTGCCTTCACACCCACCCAGAAGCTACTGCA
The DNA here is from genome assembly GCA_013339765.2 of Haemaphysalis longicornis. Classification (NCBI taxonomy): domain Eukaryota; kingdom Metazoa; phylum Arthropoda; class Arachnida; order Ixodida; family Ixodidae; genus Haemaphysalis; species Haemaphysalis longicornis. The sequence goes on along the minus strand of CM023455.1, from coordinate 110,552,728 downwards.
GTTAGGAGTGCATAACACTCTCGCTGAACTCCTGGAAGCACAGCAGGTAAACCAACTCTCCCGCCTGGCCCTGACACCTACCGGCAGAACGGTCCTCCGATCTCTGGATCGACCAACCCCTCCACCAGCAGAGACACTCCAGCATCTCCCGCAACCTATACGTAGCTTCATCAGAGTAACCCCCATACCGCGCCACATGCACCCAAGAGTACAACAAGGGCCGCCGTGAAGCTCGGGTCAATTACCTCAACAGACGTTATTCTGGCCAACCAGACAGCAGATACACCGACATCGCGCACTGCAATTTCACATCTCGTGCCACCCTGGCAGTCACGGATTCTACAGGTGCTATACTCACCTCGGCCACCTTACCTAACACCACAACCGCAACAGCAGAAGCAAACCGCCATAGCCCTGGCAGCCACCACCACTACAAGTACGGGCCACCTCACCATCTTAACAGACTCTCAGCAGGCCTGCCGCTACTACCTTCTTGGCCGCATTCCCTACCAGGCTCTCAAGATACTTCAATCCCTCAAGACTCCCCCAACCATCCAGATAGTGTGGACACCTGGACATGCCTTCCTACCAGGGAATGAGGCGGCACATGCCGCTGCCCGTGAGCTCATTTTCCGGGATTCCCGTCCAAAGACAGACGACTTGGCATCCGCCCCATCCCTCCCACCCTCTGCCCGCTCAGATACACCGACCTGCTTGCCCACTACCGCCACACTCGTTTCCACTTCCCCCCTCCCCACCCGTCGCTCACTACAGCAGAGGCCCGGACGTGGCGCCGGCTACAGACAGGCACATACTTCAACTGTACCGTACTGTCGCACATCTCCCCTACCACATTCTCCTACTTCTGCCATTCCTGCAACCTCCCCGCCACAACAGCCCATCTTGTATGGTTCTGCCCGCACCATCCCGATCCCCTCCCTTCCCCATCCCCTGAGCGGTGGGAACGCGCGCTGACCAGCCTGCACCCGGAGGACCAGCAACGCCTGATCAACCGGGCCACCCGGGCTGCGGAAGCGCGCGGCTTCCTGAACTGAGGACGCCACCCACCTTCTTTCTTTCTTTTTTTGCTCAATAAAACGTTTTGCCTCCTCCTCCTCCTCGTTGTGTCAACAGGAGTGAATTGCCTCGGCAGAGACGCATCTGGGGTGATAAGCCGTGAAGAAACTTAAGACCGACGCGGTGTAACTGATTTCTCCGGGGATGCACTCGAATGATATCTTTGCAATTTAAATCTAAAACATCAGACCAATAAACCGCTGATTAACCAATCCTTCTTCTTCCGACCACGGCAGAAGAAACCCGATGGCAAATGCTTTCAGCTATTCTCCATTCTTCTCAAGAAAGCAACTGTAAAGCAAGTTTGCAGTGGAGCTCCTCGATATTAACACGAGAACACTGCTTGATTTTCACGGGGCATAGAAATAGAATAATATTAAAGTATTGAATTTCGGATCATCAAGCCGTGACGTCATTGCAACGCGTCGTGTTAAAAGGGCTATTTTATATTAGCCTGATTGTTATAACACACAACAGAATGATTCATCAAAATAACAGTGTTTGGTGTAGATAACAAAGAAATAGTAAGGAACAAATAACAAGAAATAACAAAGAAATATCAAAGAGGGCAACGCCTCCCGCAGGAGCTAAACGTGTAGCCTGGAGGCAATTAAATGGCCCAAAGCGATGGCGAGTTATGATAATAAAGGTTAAAAGGAACTGAATAAAGGAAACTGTGATTTATTACTGCCTGTAGGCACCTCTCACGTTAGCCGACACTGGCAGCCTTGACGTCATCGGAGTCGTTACCTGCGTCAGAGCAGCTTTCATCGCCCGAACGGTCGACAGCTTCTGTGCTCTCGGGTTCAGCGCCACTGCACCCACGTGTTTTCGAGTTTAAACCGCAAACTGAGTCGAAGAGCCTTGCGTGTCCTACTTACGCAAACACTTGGTGGCCGCTGTAACCGTGGACACTTATGTGGCGGTAGTATGGTAATGCGTAATTTGCGTTTTAAATTTGAAATGTCTGCGCGCTAGGCACATCCCGGGGCTATTATCAGAGTGTGTAATATATATATATATAGATATAGATATATATATATATCATATATATAATATATATATATACTATATATATATATATATATATATATATATATATGAAAGAAATAAGGGTTTGGCAGTCAGAAAACCTCGGAAAAGCAAAGGGGAGGATGTGGTAGGTCATTTGAAAAGAATTGAAAGAAAGAAAGAAGTGGAGAAAAAATGCCGGCCGGGAGGGATCCGAACCCACGACCTCCACAATACCGGTCTGGTGCGATGACTACTACGCTACCGGCGGGGCTACTTTCCCCTACTTTTTCTGGGGCATTTATTTTTTTTGTTTCCGGCGCTTGGGGTGGTAGCGGAAAATATATATATAGATATAATAATATATATATATATATATATATATAAATATATATTATAAATATATATATATATATATATATATATATATATATATATATATATATACCGTAGAGCGAACAGACGAACGGGTAACAAACAAACTTTATTGACGTTTCGGCCTGGGACAGACCTTCGCCAGAAGGTTCTGTCCCAGGCCTTCGGTAATATATATATCGGTAATATCGGTAATCGGTAATATATATATATATATATATATATATATATATATATATATTATATATATATATATATATATATATATATATATATATATATATGACAGAAATAAAGGGTTGGCAGTCAAGAAAACCTCGGAAAGCAAAGGGGAGGATGTGGTAGGTCATTTGAAAAGAATTTGGAAAGAAAAAAAGAAGTGGAGAAAAAATGCCGGCCGGGAGGGATCCGAACCCACGACCTCCACAATACCGGTCTGGTGCGATGACCACTACGCTACCGGCGGGGCTACTTTCCCCCTACTTTTTCTGGGGCATTTATTTTTTTGTTTCCGGCGCTTGGGGGTGGTAGCGGAAGATATATATATATATATATATATATATATAATGTGTGTGTGTCGAATCGAAAAAGATGCCGGTTCGGTTACGGTTCGGGTTCGGGTGAAATAATTTTGTTCCGGTTCAGTTCTGGTTTTACTAAGCTACACAACGAACCGGTTCGCTGACCGTTTTGCAAGCGGGAACCGGTTCGTGAACCGGTTCGGAAAAATTTAATTATACGTCAGTGCGAAAGCCAAACTTCACTTCGCAGTTCCAAGGGACTGTGACCAAAAAATTCCAGTTTGGTTCATTCAAAAGTTGGCTTTTTCCCAGTAGCAATGAAGTTGTTCTTAGTGGTAACGTCCAACAATTAGGTTAGATATAATTGAAAAAAATAAATGATGTCGTTCACCGGGCACTTCCTTGCCCCGCCCTTATGATGTCACGCGGACATATTTATGCGAATGGCAGCCACCGACCAAAGTCACTGCTAAAAATCAGGCCCTTGAGATTTAGTGGCGCCTGCAGTCTTGTTTTACAGCACCTCTTGATTGCTAACATGAAGTTAACGCATAAACGTTTTCGCACTTTACGTCACCGCTGAAGTTGGGCAGAGTACATTTAATAATCGCTATCCTTTTTGATGAAAACAATGTCCTGCAGAACCGAAATAGCATAGAGCGAGTTGGCAATAGCTATTACTTTCCAATAAAATAAGGCAAGTTCATATTGCTTTCATAGTTGCTTTCACGTCCCATACAGAACGTAAATAAAAGGAATAGTGCCAGCCACAATCTTAGGCGGCTTCGGTATGGAGCTGTGTTTCACGTCGAAAGAGAATTCCACCAGCATTTTTATACTACTAGCAATCCACAAAAAGTTGTACAAAACGTCTGACAGCTGTCTACAAATGCGTATACATTCTTTCCAGCCACTCGCTTAGCTAACGGGCCTCTATAAAGTCGGTTTCAACTCTTACAGAAGTTAATTGGTGGGACGACATTTTACCAAGACTAATTTAAGGAGTTTTGCATAGCAGTATGAACGCACCATGTATCTCTCTGCGTCCGCAGGAGTTATGAAATGGAACAAGTCGGCACTCTTGGGGTGTGGGTGGCTGCTCCGTGGTGCAACAATCTGTTAGCCTGCCCTTGCCTGCACATTTCGTTAATACATGGACTTTTTTGTCAACGGGGCAGTGGATGACTTCTCCCGCAGATGGGTGAGAAAATGCATTAAAACGTACCATGAGATAGTTATGCACTACCGCTCTGAGAGCAGGGGTGGGTGATTGGTCGACTAACCTACAGATTAATCGGTAATGAATTGTTTGCGATTAAGCTTTTTTAACCAGTTAATCAGTTCAACTCACGTGAGGCGAGTAGACCAAATATCAAGGCCCTCAGTACTCTGCGCAAGCATTTTTGAGGAGATCACCTTACATATCGATAACTCGTTGCTACAACACCATAATTAGAACCGCAACCGCATGTTGGGGCAACCAAGACGAGGGGCGGTGGTCTCGCTCCTTCAAGAAATAGCGGCAACTGAACTTCGTTCACCCGTCTGTAGCACGCGATCGTCTGTTCAGTCTGTTTAGCCCACCTGGACACACATGCACGATAGTGTCTTAAAATGTGAGAATGTTATTTCTGTCTGTCTGTCTGTGTGTCCTGTCAGACAGACAACAGACAGACAGACAGACAGACAGACAGACAGACAGACAGACAGACAGACAGACAGACAGACAGACAGACAGACAGACAGACAGACAGACAGACAGACGAAAGCATCCGTGATTAGGTTTTTCAGAAAAACATACTGTCGTCTTTAAAAAAGATAAACTGGCGCGTCTCCAATGCACGGCCCTGGTCAGGTGCTCTGCTTGCGTGGCCTACGAAGCTGCTTCTTGCTTTCTTGTTGCACAAGCGTCCTCAGTTAATTTATGCACGGAGGCCTCACGCTAAGTTGAATATCGTGGAAAGTTATTCGTACTACGTGTATCATACAGATTAGTTTTACCACGCGAGAGTAACGATCACTGAATGGGTGTTTCTTCACCTGATTTATTAGTCATATGCTTCGCATACCCTGAGCAGCCTTCGGAAAGACCTTGTCATACATTTTAGTCCTACATTTCAGTCACTTTCGATCGAATACAACCACATTTGTGCATGTTTGTTTTTTGACGTGTGTGCAGAAAGGTTATTAAAGAACGTTGACAAAGTCTTGGACACCTTTAAACTTCCTTCATGCTTTTTTTTGTGATTCGCTTCGCAGAAAGGTGACTAATGACGGCTGACACAGTTTCGCACGCGTTTGAAGTTTCGCCTTCGGTAAGGCTGAGAAAGCGGTCAGAACAGGCAGATTCAGCGCGCCCTCGAGGGCAGTGACCGCCACTCTCCGCTAACGTGTATCCGGAATCCCGTGCTTTATTTACGTTCACCTGACCTTTTCCCGGGGCTGGAATGAATTTGCGCCTTTATCGCGTACCACATCACCCCCTGGCACCAACGAAGCACGCCTCACCGTTTAGCTCGTCTGGGAAATAGTTCGGTAGGCCCACGCCAGTCCATACCGAGCGAAAAGCTGTTCTGCTTCCAAATTCCGTCACATTACCTGTCCGGAGCAGAACGATGGTATAATCGACCTGTAGTTAAACTTAGATGTGAACCGAGAAGATCGTTCGATGGCTCGTTATGATCGATAGTGTCTTGACGATCGATGACACCTGGCAAACAACGTTCTACTAAAAGAAAGTATAGTTTATTTACAAGTACTATTTACAGTTCATAAACTACATCAGAAACTACCAAAATTTTTGAACAAAATCTTCCTTGTTGTGTTTAACGCCCCTTGAAAACCAAGTGTAAATTCCACCTTTTCGCCCATTCCGTCCTTGTAACAAGCCCCGTCCAGGGTGAAAAAAAATTTATAACTTCCATTGTACAAATGTCGGATTCTCAACAGATCACTCGGTTGGTTAAGGTGAGACACCTATAAAGTATTCGCTCTGTTTGTCGCCCAGAAGAGTGTGTCGTATACTCTTTTCTTTGTTCCGTCGGGTAGAATCTATTTTTCTAAAATGTTGGCCAGCCTGCCGCTTTGCTGTTGGATCCTATGTCGTCTTGCTGTTTGTATAGTATGATGCCAATGCTAAGGGCTGTTCATTCATTCTCACTTTTATAGCAGTGTACATGTTAAAGATCGTTGCCCTGACGTTACACGTCCGACTGTGCGAGTGCGAGTAGATGTTCTCGGCGGTCGATCTCACAAAATTAAGTGTTTTGTCGTGCCTTGACACGTGGGCTCAGGTTTATTTGTATGTACACCGTTCACTTCAAGCCATTCGTTGTGCGCGGCTGTACGAAGTCGGACAGTCGGTCCCTCGGCACGTTAATAAGCTCGATTGATTGATTGATTGATTGCTTCATTGATTTGTTGTCATTGTATATGGCAAGTGCTTCCAACAACGTGAACAAGGCAAGTTTTTGTAAATCAAAATAGCAGCACATGCTAACTAGCAGCACACTTCACTGCATCTACATTTGTTGCACCGTGCTGTGGAAATTTAAATACTTCGTGAGCGAAACTGCAAAGGAAAATTAAGTTGAATGAAAACAGACAAACGACAATGTGGAAGAACGCTTTGGATCACTTATAACTAGGCGCTTACTTTCTGCCCGCTTGAAGTCAACGCCCGGATCAAACTTGTTGCCACGTCCCGCCTCCACAACAGATTTTCCCTGTTGATCCGCGCGCTAGCCTAATTAAAGCGCCAGCGAAGTGCCTTCTGCGTTGACCTCAGCATGTTCCAATCAGTATCTTCTGCCTCTACGCGCTGCATCTGCCAGCTTTTCAAGAATACAAATGAAGAAGTGAAAAACGAAAAGAACAAGTACTGCTACAGGCAAAAGTCCACGATCGCGACTGCCAGGCTCGCTGTGCAAAGCCGTCACAGTTCCACGGCTATTGATCAAGGAAAGGTCTACCTGAAAGTGCGACAGCATCGCCAGTAATCATTCACCACGCTGACTCATAGACATGACTGAGATAGTGATTCATTACGTCACCTGTATACACCTGCAATTTGTTTTGCTTTTGTCGGCTCTTTTACCGCCTTCGGAGCGCGGCCGTAGGGGCGGCCACTGAATATCCCCCTAGCGGCCACGTTTCGAAAGCAGGCGCGGGAGTCCCCGGCCCGCTCCCCCCCTGTCGCCGTTGCTTTTGGGGCTCGTTCAAGACAGCGATATACGTTTTGTCCGCGTTCGAAATACCGAATAACGTGGAGCAGGCCTATGTTTGCAAGCGTGGTGTGTTCACGAGAGTATAAACGTTTATGACGCGAATCTAGGTGCGATCTATATGAGCGCCGGGCGTGTGTCACAGGCCGGCGTCCCGAAGCAAGTCATTTGCATGCAGCTGATTGCAATTCCGATGCCCTGAAAATTTAGTGGCAGTGTCTCCGTAAGCAGTGTTTCCTCCCATGGTCATGTTGCGGCCATACACACTATGATGTAAATCGACTTTGTGCACTTACAAAATCCAGCGGAGCACTCATACTCCGACAGCACGCAAGTTACGCCTGCCATATCACATATCAGATATTGGTCATTAACCATGAACAAGCCAATGCGGCATAAATTTCACAAACATTGTACCAAAGAAGTACGATGGATAATGCAAAATTACACTCCGGAGTCAGCACACGACGACAAATTTAATGCTGGGTCGTCTTGTCCCGAGGTGAGCGCTCGCAAAGATTCATCTGTTACATTTATCCTCCACGAGAAGCGTGCAGATGGGCGTATAGAGTAATCCGCGTCCGTGACCAAACTCTTCTTCGAAACATCGTCATATGACACAGGGAGACCGCAGAATCTAGCATAAACCAAAATCAGAGACCCTTATCAGATACGCAACTCTTCCAACGAGCCCGTGTGTACGAGATTTCGGCGCACGTTAAGGATCTCCAGGTGGTCAAAATTAATCCGGAGGCCTCAACTACGGTGTGCCTCATCGTCTCCGTTGCGTCGGTGCGTTAAACCTTGCAATCAATCAATCAACTCTTCCAACGACACCTCGTATCGCTTGTGAACTGCCTACCATGTATTCTTCAAAAAATGCGTCCGCCGAGTGATCAGCCGTTCGTTGAAGACGAAAAACAAACGAAAAGTGAACACGCAGCTTGTGTGTGTGATTACTAAAACGTTCATTCGTTGATTTCGCTCCGCATTTGTAAACAACGATAGTTCAGCGTACTCCTCCTCCCCCCCCCCCCTCCATTCTAGCGAAATAGTGCATTTCGCATCTAGTTGGTCTGGTGAATACTACCTTGCTCAAACAAACGTATTTAGCATTTCAGAGGCTGCACTCGGTTTTTTTTTTTCATTCCCGTATGACTATTCTATTTATTCCTGACTTGCAGACCATTCATTTTCCCGTGATTTCATATACCTTGGTTCTTACTATAAGGCATGAGGGGGCACATATCGCACAATGCACAGCCTTTAAGTGTACTTAACATTTTCGTGTGGCTTATATTCCCATAAAAGGCACAAGTCTTTGTCAGCTATTGGGTTATCACATCCCCGAAACATATTTTTCTACGACGTACATATTCGAAACAAAGCCGCATTTGTTGTCTGCGCTGCAAAACGAACCAACCTCTTACAATGCCAATATCAGGTCTAAACGAGGCGACAATAAATAGAATTCACTTGTGCTGACGTGTTCGAAGGTGACCTCGGTGATATGCTGCTGCCGTCGCCGACGCCCGCAAGAGCGGTCAAGAAGCGCGCAGAACCGCCTCCCCGGGTAGCTCTTGTTGGCGTTAGAACGCTCTACCAAGACGCAGCTGTTTTTTTTTAAGTGCTCTAAACGTGCAGTTAGCTTACAGACGTCACCATAACAAGTTGTTTAGTGCGCGGAAAGGCAATGAGAAGCGAAAGAGAACCAAAACACTGCATGACCACCTATCAGCCACGCAGCGCTAATCCCGCAAACGCCGCGGAGAAGCGGCGGCAGGCGGCGCAGCGATCGCGAATCTCGAGGCGTATAGGCCAGCACAAAGGCTTCACATGTATGTATGTATGTATTTATGTATATATGTATTTATGTATGTATGTATGCGTGTATGTATGCACAGAAATATAGGTCGGTGGTCTACAACGCCAAAGAAGGCATAGGGGTATAGTTAGGCCCTATTTGTTTTTCTTTGGTTTTTATTTTATTTTACTACAATTAGTGAAGGTCACATTTTTAATTTTAAGTAATAAAGAAAGAAAGGAAGAAATACACGTGTCCAGAGTGGGGACCAAACCCCCGCCTTTCGATTAGCAGAAATTAAGAAGAAGAAATGAACGTGGGCAGGGCATGTAATGCGAAGGCAAGATTACCGTTGGTCATTAAGGGTAACAGAGTGGAACCCTAGAGAAGGCTGCTAAAAAGCCCTGTGGGTTTGAAACGGAAAAGAGGATTGGGAAAGATGTCACTAATTAGTTGTAGTAATCTGAATAAGTAATGCTCAAGTTTCACTATCAATGAAGCTGTCTCTCGAGGTCCCGTTGGAGCAACACACACACACACACACACACACACACACACACACACACACACACACACACACACACACACACACACACACACACACACACACAAACACACACACACACACGCACGCACGCACGCACGCACGCCGCACTCACACACACACACACGCACGCACGCACGCACGCACACACACACACACACTGGCCTTTCCCTGACAGGAGAGTGTATGGCATAATTCTTTATGGCACATTACTGCTAGTGTGGCAAGATGGAAGCACACCGGCGTTCATTTGTGACCGGGAAACTTGAAAAGGTAGTCGGTCAGCCATTAAACCATCTTATATAGACCATTTTAGGCCTAATTCTGTGATGTTTTCTAACGTTTCGGGGTTGTCCCTAGCATACTCGACATTCACTAACGCCGACGTCGGAACCATGGCGCTTGCGAGCAACTGCGCCCGGCCGTCTGAGAAGGCTGTGAATAACCAAATAACGTGAAACAAGTTGGGCGAGATCTATGGGAGAGGCTCTTGCCCTGAAGTGGGTGTAGGCAGGCTTCTGCTGCTGGTGGTGATGGTGATGATGATAATCATGGCGATGTTTAAAGTCCACGATTGCCGCCGATTTGCGTCTTCTTCATCTCGGCCACCTGAACACTCCTCTTTTAACATTCAGTTTCTTTCCATGTCCTACCCCGCTTTACGGAGTGTATTTGACATTTTTTTCTACCTGCAGTTCTTTTCGCCTATTGTAACGTAGCCGTTTTTTAACCAAACATCCAATTTACAAGCTCTGGCCGATCTACCTACACACGTATGCGCGATTACCCTACACAAAAAAGCAGACAGACGTGAGAGAGGAGGGTAACACACTTAACAAGCTTTCAACTAAATTTATTTACCGGCTGTTTGAAATTATATTGTGAGACAACAGCGACTGCGCATGTGCGTTCATATTTATATGAGAACTTAAAAACAAAAATACTTTTTTTTGTTCTGGTCCAAGCAACCGAGGAACGCACACCGGGCTCCCTCTTGCATGCACATGCGCACTCAGTGTTTCACATTAGAATTTCGCGCAGTGGCGCAACAGACTAATTAGGAAGTTTGCGCTGTGCGTGTCCATTCTCTCTCACGTCTGTGTCCTTTTTGCGCGTCGTAATCAAATAATCGTTGACATTAGGGAGAAGAGGAAAACGATGCTCTCGCGCACCGCGTTCGGTGTCCACCTGGCCGGCCCTAGCGATTCCATCTGGTCGCAAGCCTTCTTGGACAACACTTCAATGAATATCGACAAGCGCCCTAACGGCGTCGTGTACAAGGCTCGTGACAGGGACCCCGGAGGGTACGTCACACTAAAAGCTATCCTCCTCAAGAACGAAGCCCAGGGTGTACCAAGCACCGCTATACGCTAGGTCTCGATTCTGAAGTGATTGCGGCACCCAAACGGTGCACGTCTACTCGACGCCCTTCGCAAAGACAGACAACTGTACCTAGTGCTCGAGTACATGACTGAAGATCTCCAGAAGCACATGGCCGAAGCAGCGCCGCGCAAGACTCCACTGGCCGTGAAACTCGTGAAGGTTTTCATGTGGCAGCTGTTGCAAGGTATCGTCTAACGTGTCTCCCACGTGTTCCTCAAACGGGTGGTCGATGTGGAAGGAAATGACTTCGGCTTGGCGCGTACCGTCGGGATCCCACTGCTCACTTGCCACGCCAAGTGGTCCCCCCTTGATACTGGGCACCCGAGATCCTGCTTTTGGTGTGCATCGAAATCGGCCAGCTGTTCCACTTCGTCCGCACGATCGGAACGCCCGAAGAAACGACTTGGCCCGACGCATGCACGACCAGGCACATCTTTCCCACGCGGGGTGCAGCAGTCGCTGGTCCAAATCTCGTCACGAGCTCGGATGTTGTCGAAGAAGACCTGATGCTGAACCTGCTCGTGGCCGAGCCAGGTGACCGACTTCCGGCCAGAGATGTGCTCAGACACCGACACTTCCGTGACATCACCATTTAGCAGGCTCTGTGCATTCGATGCCCTTCTATACTGGCACGGCTTTTCGGCTTTTATTCACATGACATGAAACGATATCTTCAATCAGAAAAGTGAAAAAAAAAGAAATTGCACTGGTGTCTCATTTCCTGGAAAGAAGTAGTAACTCTTCGACTGTTGCATTCTTTTATAATCCATATTAATCTTTCCCACGTAGAACACAGCTGACAGGTCGCTCTCTAGTTCCTTCAGTAATAGCTTTCCCGTTGTGCCCCCGCGCTTACTGTTTTCTGTTCTAGAAGCGGTGCGCGGTCTTGTCCCAAGGCATTCGGTGGTCTTTATGCTACCGTTTTCATGCGAAGTTGTCGGGCGAATTTAGTGGCGTTCACGCTTGTCCTACGTGCCAGCCGGGCCATCCCTGGGGGCGGGGCATGGTCACAATGACGTCACTTTGTCTACACTTCCCGCCTGGCTGATCCCTCTCCATAGGGACGCGTCAGTACCTACCCGATAGGAGTAAGGATACTCCCCTCCAAAAAAAAAGAAAACATGGACGTGAGAAAGGACACGCACTTCACGAATTTGCAGCTGAATTTATAGTGCGATTGTGGGAAATTATAGACTGAAACATCAACGACTGCGCATGTGCGTTCATGAATGTCTATAACAAAAAACTAAAGCAATTTTTGTTCCCCTTAGGCGCCGACCACATCGACCATTTTGCTCGCGTCGGGAGGTCGTCAGCGTGTCCTAGCGGCGACGTGAAACGAACGTTGAAGAGGACCAAATTCAAGAAAAGAAAGACACAATTATTAGGCAGTTTTAACTAACAAACTGCTGTGTGTGTAATTTAGTTTATGCCCATGCCACCAGGTGGCGCACAGTGTTAAGGGGGGCAGTCACCGCCGTCGTCGCCAGTAAACGATGCCCAGTTATAGATAGCGTGTCATAACAATAAAAGCTCTATTTTCTCGTGAGTACGAGGTAGCGTCTGCGTCTCGGAGTGCGCCGGATACAACACAAACGAATCTTACAGATTGTGGCGGGGTAAATTGCGTGCTCCAACGTTTTTCGCGTCGCCGCCAGGAGACGCAGACGACCGCCAGATCTGCGTGGTCTGCGGAAAAGAAACAGAAACTATGCGGCACATTGTGTTAGAATGTGAGGGTATCCATCCAAATCTACATGAAGGGAATATTGGGCTTCCAGAAACCCTAGGATTTAAGGGTATCACAGAGGAAGTTAACTTCAAGGCTGTCGAGGGGACGAAAAGAAGATTAGAATGCTGGTGGACGAAAAGCAGAGAGTGAAATATTGCCTAGGACAGTTACCACCAGTAACAGGAAAAAAAAGTATTTTGTGCCTAATAAGCTTTTTGTGCCTGCCATAAGCAGCGCTAGTATTAAACAAAGAGTGTAAAACATGGGTATATTAGCCCTTTTTGGTAAGATGAGATGTCATCACCCCGCTTCAAAGGGGAAACCAATAGCAATCATCATCATCATGCGAGCAAAACGCTCCATGTGGTTGCCGCTTTAACTACAGAGTTTCATACTAATATACACTAGAGGGAAATCTGGCGCCACTGTCTAGGGGAGCCGCGCTTCAGCGAGCGTTCCGTCATATACCGGGCAGGCTCGTTCCACTTGTGCTTGGCATGGCTCATGAACAGGCTGAAAGGTTGGCTCTGGCTGCAAAAAAGCAACGATATTACTGTAGAAGGTTCACGAAATGCGTTTTGTTGTTATAAAATTGAACCTCCAAAATAATTACTTGTCAGTAATTATTTAGAAGCTTCATGTACGACGAACAAGAAAAAATGTTACCTGTTTTTGTTGAATTTGGCTTCGAGACAAAAAAGACGCCATTTGGTTAGCTAAGCCAAGTAGGCGAGGAACGTCGCTAGCGGCAATGGCGCCGCCCACTGCGGCCCGCGACTGCAGCGGCAGATTTCCGTATACTAGTATATATTAATATGAAACTCTATGGCTTTAACCACCCCGCCGAGGGACGGCTGAATGACCACCGTATATTCTACACGAAACGTTTATTATATCTCCCCTTTTTCCATATATCGTGAACGCAAGTGAGCGGTCGTTGATGTTTCAGTATAAAATTTGACAGGGAGGCGCAGTATAGGTTCAGTTGGAATTTCGCGCTGCGTGTCCTTTCTGTCTCACGTCTGTGTATTTTTTCCTGCGCAATCGCAAATAAGTATGTGAAATACCGGCATGCCCACAGCGCTATACCCCAAAAGGAGAAGAAGAATAAGAAGACAAAGCTCACGCGCTGTGCGCGGTGGGCATTCGGCGCGTACCAGGCCAGGCCTTGCAGTTTTGATGTACCGTGCTTAAGCCTCAAAGAAAAAGGATTCCATGAAAAGTTCCTGAAAAGCGACTGGGGCCCCAACGGCGTTCGAGACAACTGGTGTACCGAGGACCGCGACAACCAGAGACCTCGCTCCTGAAGGGAATTCCAACACCCAAACGGTGCTTGTCTTTTTGACATCCTTCTGAGCGACAAGCCTGCGCCCGAGTACATGAAGAAAGAACTCAAGGACTTCTACAAAGAGGCGCCCCGCAAGGCTCCACTGGCGGTTAAAATTGTGAAAGGCTACTTATGGAAGCTGTTGCAGGGCAGCCGCTTGCCCCGTGCCCTACACCGGGACTTCAACTCACAGGACATACTGACAGATGTAGAAGGAAACACAAAGCTAAACTACTCCTGCCTGCAGCGTCCGTTCAAGATTCCACGGCGCCCATACACACATTACCGAAACGGTGCTTCTTGCAGGGTACGGGGCTTCCCAAGGTCCTGCTCGGTGCGCACTTGTACGCGGCTTCGGTCGACGCCTGAAGCACTGGCCTACCTGCCTTGGCACTATCTTGGCACTGGCCTACCAAGACCTTCCGCATCGTCCGCACCTTCAGGACGCCCGACGAAGCGACTCGGCCCGGCATCACCCACCTGTCCGACCACCAACCATCTTGCCCAACCAACAGCCGTTGTTGCTGGCTAGGATCGTCAAGGGCGTGAATGCCGACGGGGAAGGCCTGATGCTGAAGCTGCTCATGGCCACGCCAGGTGACCGACTTCCGGCCAAAGATGCGCGCAGGCACCGATACTTCCGTGCCGTCACCAATTCAGCGTCGACATCGCGTTTGATGCCCTCCACTCGCGCGCTTTTCATGATTTGATTAATACGTGACAATGTAATACGTAACAATGTAACGTAATACGTAACGTAACAATGTCTTACAATAATAAAACGAAAAGAATTTTCATTGGTGTCATATTTCACTTATCGACTTTTGGATTCATTTAGGCTTCGTGTAACTTTTTTCTCGCTGCACTTCGCTATTTCCGTTTTAAGCAAACAACGCTCCCTGGTTAGCCTCCCTAGGCTTCTCCGGTTAGCTGTACCCGTTCCCCCAATCCCCCCTTTTCCTCCCGTAGAAGCAATGCGTGATCTTTTTTAAAGGAGTACTGACACAGTTTTAAATGCGAATGCATTTCTTAGCCGCGGGTTGTCTTGCGTCGTTGAGCGGCGTGCGCCTAGCAGCAGCTGTGGCGCGCGCCTAGCAACCGGAGCAGGTGCGGAGTAGCGGAGGGCAAGGGGAGAGGAGGAGTGCGCTCGGCGTGTGAGGGCGCTCGCATCGCGGAGCTCGGGGCGGAGAGAGAGCTCGCGCGCGGGCTGGCGCGGGTCTCTCTCTCCTCTCCGCGTACCCTCTCCGCTCGCTGCGCATATAAATGCAGGGAGCGCGTGCCTCTCTCCGTTGACTGCTTGCCGACTGGCGCCTTGATAGCGATGGAAGTAGGTGAAGTCGAATCCCTCCCGGCAACGATACCGCAAAGAAGAATTCGGTGCACCCAATGCATTCGCATTTCCGCACGATCCCCTTCGGGGAGGTGGGGGGATTTTTTTTGTGTTACGTTTTTTTTTGCGGCTGTTGGTGCCAACGAGGCCAGTAATCATAGAATGGCACATTATATTGTCGAACGCAGCATAAATAATTACTTACAGCTCCGTTTATTCAAGTAAGGTTCGGTTTCGGTGAAGCGAACACCGAGGCAGCCGCCATGACGGGAAGGCGCATTTGACATCAGTGTTATCGTCTCACCACAACCAATGCAAGACTGGGCGCGCGCGCGTGCGCGCGCCAGAACGGCCTGACCGGCCGTTCTGACACGTGACGCCAGTCCCAAAAACTTTGACGTGTTGCACAAGGCAGAAAAAGCGCGCCAACAGTCCCTCGGCCGCCTCAATACGTCACGCGAGACCTGACGTCGGCCGTTTAGGGTCGAAGCGCACATGAGGTTGCTTGATGGCGCGGATGACCTTTCTCGGGCGCGCAAGGATTAAAATTGATTATAAGTATGTTCTACTGAACGGTTACGGTTTAAACTTCCTTTGCATATCTCCGTATGCAAAGGAAGCTTTTTACATAGTTATCGGAGCTTTGAAACTTTGTGTGAGTACTCCTTTATTAATAGCCCTCGAGGGTCCTTATGCCGTGGGCCGAATGTCATGACGCTATGCGGACCCACAAACAGGCCGTGGGGTCGGGGCATGGGTAAAAATTATGTAACTTACAACAAATCAGACTGGGAGGCCGCACTGCTCAGCCCCAATAAGGACATCCAGAAGGCTCTTGTGGCTCTGGCGATCCGTACGGGACCTCCAGTGCTTCAGCGAGATACCGCCACAGCAATCACCTCCATGAACACCCGGCCACAGGGGGCCGCCGTCGGGACCAAGCTGGGCTCGACCGCTGACCCTCTGAACAGTATCGGGCCACTAAATAAAGTTTTATCTCTCTCTCTCCTTGAGACTTTCTGCAATGCATTGGGCATACTAGGGGACTTTCCTTAGTTTTGTTTCCTCTACAGTGCAGCATATTGCCTCTATCGCCTTTGTCACGTCGCACCAGTTTCAAAGTGTGGCCGGGTCAAGTATACTTCTACCAATTTCGCGGGTCAGTTGTCGCGCTCCTCGCTATGAACAGCAGCGTAAACGACGCGAAGCTCGACGCGCGTCCGTTGACCCCGAAAGGCTGGCTAAACTAACAAAAAAAGAGAAAAGCAAGGCAACCGAAAGTAGCCAAGCGACCTTCTCCGACTCCAGTGCTATCACTTAGGGAGAGAGTGTCTTCCAATTTTTTTGCATGTTGTTGCCCGACGCTGACCGATCGCTTGTGATCACTGATCGCTGATATCCTTGATTTCTTGCATCAGTACCCTTCAGTACCATTCCATCTGTGAAGAGGAGGACCAGGGGAGGTGTATCCACCGGCGTGCCCGTTCGCGGTGTCTTGTCGACGTCGCTTTACTCACGATCACTCTGTGTACCCGATTATGACATCCATAACTGCGGCACGCTTTCGGCTATGTCTCCTCGGTTTTGTCCATGCTGCCATGGCTTCTAAAGGGATAAGACAGGTCGAAACTCTTTAAAAATTGAAGGGAAATCGTGAGTGCCCTCTGTGATGGCCCGAGCACGACTAGTGTCTGATGGCTTGTTGTTGAAGGATTGATGTATTCGTAACGGATCCCTTGGAAAGGAGGGATCTGTTTCGAATACGTTGGGAATTGATCAGCGTATACGTTCGTGCCCATTGGCCTTCAAAGGTAAAGCTTTGAATAGCTTCTTTTTTTGACAGCAGATGACTACGCCGGTTTAACTATAGCAATTGACTTTATTTTTCGCGTTTGCTGGTTTACCATAGTGTAAAAATCATGATGAATTATTCTTCCACTACCATCCTGCCCATCCTCCTCCTGCTTCTGCTCATCTTCCTCCTCCTCCTAATCATTATCATCATCAACAGCAGCATCACATTTAGGTCCGCTGCTCTACGGAGGCCTCGTGAACTTAATAACAGCTATGAAACTGGTGGCACAAGTACCGAAGTTTTAAGTACGAAAATAGCATACAAGTAGCGGTGAATATCTATAAAAATTGTGTAGTCATCAGAAAAATGAAGCGTCGAAACAGCGAGCAGCGTTGTACATTTCATACACGAAACCCCGTAACCATGCTAGCCGAGAAAAGAGAAATGAATCAATTATGTGATTCAAATAACTAGCAAGATTGATCTGGAGGACTGCGCGGTGGATGGGATTAGAGGCACTGTAAAAACAAAAACAGCATATAACCACCTGCAGCAAAAACACAGGCTCCATGCCCAGTTCACATGCACACAGAGTTCTAAAATTATTACTCTTCATACACCATGTAACTCGACCACACAACATCGGCAAAGACAGAATGAAAAAGGCTGATTGTTATCAGGAGTGGTGTGAAAGCTGCCTCATATACCGAGCTTTTGCTGCTGAAAATACACTGCCCGTCGACGTGCTGTGAAAGATAGAAACGTTACATATTGTAGCGTGTGGATAAAACAAGGGAGGGGGGGCACTTTTAATTACTCAGCACATGGAGTCAAAATGGCGACCCAGCTGGAGCAAGAGCACCGGCAAGAGACCTTCGTCCTTCTCTTCGTCCACTCCAGTCTCGCGCTACCATTAGCGGGATTGACCGCGTCGCCACTGTAACAATAGACACCGCTACAATATAATGAAGGTGTGAACACAACTTTTAGTATCACTAACAGCACTAAGCTTTTTTTCTTCCCATGTTAAATACGCAGCCATTGGGTTCCTAAGATAAAGAAGCAAGTCTACAAGTACTATTTACTGCCATTAAAGTGCAAAGGCGACGGCCCGAATGCGACAAACCGAGGACCCGAGATCAACGTAAAATTATTCTGGCCCGGGGCAACCCCAATTGCTTACAGAGTGAGCGACTCAGTTTGGAAATGATCTTTCATCTATTCAGAATTGCGTAGGACCTGTGCTGAGACCTTGTTTTGTACATGACCCTCCATTGTTCAATAAATCCCACAGCCAGTGAGCAACGGTTAGAGAGGGTCTAAGTAGAGGGCAAATGTAAAGGAGGTCGAGTACAGCACAGGTACACACACACAAGCCGGCACAGCACACGCATGCATGCTCGTCCAAGTACAACTGTACCGCACTATGTACTCTTGCACTCCAAGTAATGACGCCCGGCAGTAAAACTCCTAGCACTTGTAGGTAGACATAACCCAGAGGTGTTTTTGTGGCCCGTCCTTCCTGTCCTCGTCCAAGGGAGTTATACCTCTCCAAACCTCTTGGATCAGCATGTTTCACTTCTGCTTTGCGATAGCGTGGCGTGAGGCTGTAAAGATATCAACGCGAGCGGTGCCGTTTGCGTGCGTCAGCCGGCACCTCGTTTGACGTCAAAGATTAGCCTGCCCTGGCAGACAGACACACGTGCGTTCGGTTCTGTTTATGTCACGGAAACCGTCCAACGGAACTCCACTGCATATATGCGGCTGCCGACCGGGGTTCGCGCAAGGTGCTTTCTAAACCCGTCGAGTGGGACAATTGTAGGATCTCTTTAGTGTATCAAGGGGACTGCATTATATGGCGGGCTGTTAACAGCATAGTTGTATCTAGTGGCGTGATAAAGGTTCTCTTTAAAGTACAACCACCCTTCGTTTTGGTGCGTTCACTGCTGTAAGGCGGCGTTGTCACATGTGTGACTACACCGCTTTATGTAAAACGTTAACATGGTTGTATCTGCAGATACAACAGTGTTCAGGGTTTACGGATCACCGAAGCGGAAATTTGGGGGAATTACTCATTGCCATGGTATCACGGGGGCTAATATGCATTTGTACATGTGATGAATCACGGGATACAGTTTATTCAACCCGCCCCACCCGTTTCACACACGCACAACTACAACAATTGCTGGTACAGCAGTTTCCGGGCTGCCATTGTTAGGATAAATCATCTGAAGGGTACAGTTTTCGTTGTCTGTTGATCGTGACATTCCGTACAAACGGCCTGTCAAACGATACTGAAATATCATCAGCTTTCATAAGTGGCGAACAATTAAAGCTGAGGATTTTGCCGAACTCCTCATCGCGTGGCTGTTTTACTGACCTTTTTTGTGTTTTCTGCGCAAACTCCATTCGCTTCACCTTTTTGTTCGCTTGAGGCCATTCGCTTTATTTTGTAGCGCCGTAAACTTATCTCAATGTACGAACCGCGCAGCAGAAAACTTACACATATTTTGTTCCATGACGTGGGAATTTATTTATTTATCTCTATTTATTTATTTGTTACATATTACCAGCTAGACCGAGTATCGTGCATGAAGAAGAAGGCAATGCAGTTCAGAAAAACCCGTCTGTAGACGCTGTCGTACACAGTATATTCAAAACTCAGAAGACACACTGCGAAAAGAAGCTGCAAGAACACAAATTGCAAGAATAAGCACTGCTCAATAGAATTCTCGACACTCCGCAGTAGGGTACAGTACGCATACAGGCACATACAGCGAATTATGCTGGTTCTTATAAAAGGTCATTGCATACAGGGTGTCCCAGCTATCATGCACCAAGGTTTAAAAGAAAGAGTAATGGCGTAACTCGAAGAAACCCTAGTGCATAATGTTGACAGTACTGTGTAGAAGCGGGCAGCAGTTTTTTCGTTAATGAGACTATGCTAAGTAATTGTGATATAATATTTAACCCGAGAAGTGCTGTCCTATCCACTAAGGCGTCACTGAGGCATCTGTAGGTACCCACGAGGGGCATGTAACTGCGTTATTTTCAGCGACGAACTAATTGCGTACAGCCGGTAAAAGGCTTGTCTATAACACAGCGTTCGTACTCTCAGCCCTATCCTGCCCCGCCGGAGGGGGATTTGAATAAAACTACTGCCGAATTCTGAAGTCTTAGCCCTTCGCTTTTGCCTCTGACATGTTTGGAACGAGTATGTTTCGGCAGTATTCGGATGTAGCTGGTTGAAGTTAAAATCGCTGTTATAGAAAAGCGTTTTACCGGCTGTACATTTATTCTGACTGATGAAGACAACCCCCGAAATAAGAAAAATACCACGTGACGGCGCCTCCTCGCGCATCGTAAAGCATCAAACAGGCTGCCTCTGAGTAAGCCAGAATAAAATAAACAAAAGAAAGAAAGAAGAAATCGCGACCTAGTTCGTGCCCTTATCTGCACACGCGACCTGCGAATCTTGCTGTTGCTGCTCCTTCCATGCATGTCATTATCAAAGAGATGCGCTGTCTCTTTGGGCGGTTGACAAGCGAAGCTGTTGCTTTCAATCAGCTTATTTGGGGACGCTGCTCTTCAATGCGCGCGGAAGCGCCGTCACGTGGTATTTTTCATATTTCGCGGGTTTTCTTTATCAGTCAGAATAAATGAGTACGCGTACCTACAAGTGCCTCATTGACACTTCAGTGATTAGGACAGTAATTCTCTAGTTAGATAATTAATTACAATTAATTAGTGAAGTATCATGAACGGAAAAACTACTGTCCACTTCTCTACAGTACTGCAAACATTACGCACTAGGTTTTCTTCGAGTAACGCCATTGCTCTTTTTTAAAATCTTGGTGCATGATAGCTGGGACACCCTGTATACTGCCGCAGATAATGCGGACAAAGTTACTTCGAGCTTGCAGAAATCGGTTAAGGTTTTGTCTCGCTATTTCTGAACATGGAAGACCGACTTATCAACGTCTGTGGACACAAAAACGTTGAGTTTTTCAAAACGGAACCATAGTAAGAGTTCAGCCGAATTGCTGGAGGAACGGCGGGAGCGGGGACGTGGGTTTTTGCTGGCCTCACCTGGCGGCGCCGCAGTCACTAGCTATCCTAGGCACTCTCCGTGGGGCTGCGGCCGCTCCTGCTCCTTTCGGCAACGAGAATCATGGCAGCGCTCACATTCCCGACACGT
Organism: Haemaphysalis longicornis; assembly: GCA_013339765.2. NCBI lineage: Eukaryota > Metazoa > Arthropoda > Arachnida > Ixodida > Ixodidae > Haemaphysalis > Haemaphysalis longicornis. The sequence goes on along the minus strand of CM023455.1, from coordinate 110,531,408 downwards.
CCGTTCGGCGCCTCGTCATCCGCGAAGTGTTCAATTGTAAATTGTTCAATTGTAACTCGTCAAAATTGTAACTTGTCACAACTGTTTGACTTTAATCACAATTCTTTTTCTTGAATATATGACTTTATCCGCAGCCGCTAATCGTTTATAAGTAGGCCCTGAAGCGCACAGTGGAAGTTGGTGCTATGAAAAACGCGCTGCAGCTGAAAAAAAATATTAGCAGTGGCTTAGCTCGGCTATGCCAGGATATACGTAACGTGAGCTAAGGTTCAGCTGGTTATTCCTAGCTTTCCGGGTTGTCTAGGATTAGCTTGATTATTATGCTTACTGCTGCTTCAATGACACACTCACGGTATACGCCACATGTATATTTATCAAGCGGCTCCGGCGCAGCGTCACCAATCGCCCCAGAGCTAAGCTGGTTCTACAGGCGCACGCCGGTGTTGCTGCGACGCACGAGCCATCGGTTCCATACCCGGCCACCCCTCGCATGATCATCAAGTGGACCGGGCCGCCACGTGCGGAACGGAGGTCGGCGAAGACGCTGGGCGGGTGTGTGTGTGTGAGAGACGACGGGCAGCGAGCAACGTTCATGTGCGCCGCGTGACGTCACTGCTCCTCGCGCATGCGCAGCATGGCTTTCCAGGAGCGACGCGAAACTGTTCAACCTCGGCCAGTGTAGCTAACGCTGCAAAAGAAGTGAAGATAGTAATCTGCGTGTTTCGTAGACCTGTACATAGACGATTTTCTGGTTTTTGCATGTTAATACCTTCATTATTAAGCATTTTCATCAGTTGTTTTACAAAAACGTCGGGTGCAGGGATCAGCGGAAGAGTTGGCATCCTGGAAATTGTCTGGCTCAATGTCTATGGCTATCTCTGTGGCTATGGCTATGTCTATAGAATATGCACCACAGGGGTTACTTTCTGCTCGTATGCGCTCTGATGCGTTAACACAGCTCGCGTTCGCATTTCCTCAAACACTAGCCTATCACCAGAAGTGGCTTTGAAAATATCCTAAAAGACACTGTTAACCGAGACAAAAATAACAAAAAAACGCAAAAACATGGCTAAAACAAAATAACACAACGAACAGCGTGGCCTTGATTACATGCCCGGTAAATAACTCGACATTGCGACACGCGTCACTTGAAAGGGGAGCAGGGGACTATCATACCGCAAGTATTCATACAAAGTTCTCGATAATCTGGGAATGCTAGAAGATTCTCTGCCACGTTTTGTCGATTTATTGAATTTTGTGACGCGGGGCTCGCGGCTGTCGCTTTCACAGTCGTGACATTCGATCTTGTAGAGAATCAATGAAAGCAAAGTTCGCGGTGACGCACGTGAATTCCCAAATTCGTGTCCGGGTCTTTTGAGAGTCGACGGCTGATTGACATAAAGGGCGAAGAGAACTAAACACATATCGATTTGCGAGGGTTTTCAGTTGTTCCTATCGGCTCTTGGAGACTGTCATGACTGAATTGCTGAGGTGTACAGGTGCCGTAAAAATAATTGGAACACCGTCTCTTAAATGTACAGGAATTTATGGAACATTATGGAACGATCTTCCTAACATAATAGTTTCAATCACTGACCACACATTATTCCGCAACCAAGTATACCGGCATTACTTACCATACAAATGTAGCTCTGTATATCTGTACATATCTGTATATGTGTACTGACTTTGTCCCTCGTGCTCATGTTTTTGGCACCATTATTTGTTGAGTACCTGTCGTATCTACACCTTTGTATTAGACACCATCATTGTAACTACATTATGTTTTTCCATGCCCTTCCTCTTTAAGTTATGTTATATTACCACATTGTAATGTTTTGTACTCTGTTTGCTTCTGTTATATTTTGTGTTTTTGCTTTTGTCGCCCCCCTTACTCAATGTTCCTACGGAAACCTGTAAGGTAACGTGAATAAATAAATAAATAAATAAATAAATAAATAAATAAATAAAATAAATAAATAAATAAATAAATAAATAAATAAATAAATAAATAAATAAATTTCTTCTTCTGGAAATTATCTGTCTGCATGGGTACATATGCATTTAAAGGGGTCCTTCCTTATAGAAAAAGGTTCCTGTAAACCAGTAATGAGTGTCATAAAGCCAGTACGACAATATTTTGTGATATTCGCAAGTCCTTGTTCCAATTACTTATGATTATTAAACATTTGATATACATTTGTCACAGAGATGCTTTCTTAATTGTAAGCACCTGCAGTCTGCAAGGACGCCGTCGACTGTCGAGTGGTCTTAAAGATAAGCAAATGTAAAGCGTCGTTGGCAGTACCTCTTAAAGCTGTAACCGATCTTGCCTGATTCGGACATCGTAAAGTCGACTTTTCTCCAAAGGGAACGCATGTTCTGGAAGTACGCCACGTATTGCTTTGTGGCCGTATACGTGTCGAAAGCTCTTGCTTGGAGGCGAGATGACGTCCAACGGGGTTACAAAGCAGCCCCGTTATTTTTTTCATGTAGAAAAAACAATGCTTTGTGCAGGCATTGTTAAAATTCCAAATACGGTCGAGCCTCGTTATAACAAAGTAGGATTGGGACAGCAATTTAGTTCGTTATATTCGATATTCGTTGAACACAGAGGGAAAAATTGGCTCAAACCAATTTTTGTGCGTTTCAAACTCATTCTTGTGGGTTTCAAACCACAGGCGCACCGTTCTGTTCGGTTAGAAAACGTTGGCTTGCCTGAGCGTGACGTCCCACTCACTACAGCTGCTCTCGTTCTCATAAATGGTAAGCCAGACATCAGCGCTGACGTCGTCGGTTCCACAGAACGTTCTAGGATTCCGGTGGCAGAGCAAAACGATCGACGCTGTCATGACCGGCTCAAGGGGCTGTACTGGATTAGTGGCCATCGCGCGCTGACGAAGCTGAACGTCCCACTGCGGAGCCGCGTTGCATCACGGGATCGCCGTTGTACCTCCACCACCCGGTTTGACCATCACACCAATTGTCGTCTTCTTTTTCCTCCAGTCTGCGCATCATTACATCATGCGGAGCTGCTGCTTCACCACGAAGGTTTTTCACAAACATACAAATTGAGAAGATGGATTGCGAGTGAAAACTTGAAAAATGACGTTTGGGAATATACGCATTGAACACAGAAATTTCACGCGGTGCAGCAGTATGCCAAGTGTACACGAAGTGACCGAAGTTGGCAGAAGATTTTCAAGTCTTACAAAATAGCGCCGGAGGGGCGCAGACTCATAAAACAGGCGCCTAACAAAATATCTACAACACTGATAAGGATAGTACATATGCTTTTCTCAACAGAACCATCGCTCGAGAAAAAAAAAACATTCGCAGGCACCGGTGAGATTCGAACTCACGATCTCCTGTTTACTAGACAGGCGCTTTAACCAACTAAGCCACGGCGCCGACGGTTGGAGCTGTCCTTCAGAAAAAATCTGGACAAGAGCCAGTCCGTTTCAAAAAAGTGGAGTAAAGAAACCGGTACAAGGCGCTGCAAGAGATCTGTGTAGCTCTTTACACGCACCTTTGGCAATTGCAGCAGATTGATGTATCGTTCTTTTCGTGTTTAAAGACATAAAACCTTCCTCATGCAGCAACTAGAAGAACTAAAATATTAAAAATAAAGCTCTTTGCACCCGATAAAGAGCAAAAATAAAGGCACCGGCGAGATTCGAACTCACGATCTCCTGTTTACTAGACAGGCGCTTTAACCAACTAAGCCACGGCGCCGACGGTGCCACGGTGTCTTGTCCTCCACACAGAAACTCTGGCCAATCGCCAATTGAGCCCCGAAAAAAAGAAGCAAAAAAACCGTTACAAGGCCGCAAGAGCCGAAAGGAATTATTTGAAGGTGCCACCTCACACGCACGGGTATGAGAGCCGACAGGCGACGACAGGTGCTTGACTTTAAAGCTTATTCTGGCCAGAAAAATACTCAACAACAGCCGGGCTGTTTCCAGAATACCTTAGTTCGCCTTTAAAGCTCAAAAGAGAAGAGCATCAGGAACACCCTCAAGCTGACGAATTACCAAATTGGCATCAACCAGTTCGGAATGCAAGCTGACAGAGTTTGAGCCATCAAAATTTACACTTTTGTGTATATCAGCGTTCATGTTAACTGGGTTTTTCTTAGCGTGCATTTCTCGTAACTTACCAGCGCTTTGTCATAACCGTAAGCATTGAATTAAGAACGAGAATTGGCGGCACAGTAAAAATACATTATCAAGAAAAATGGGCGAATATTCTTGCAACATAGACATTAACATGGCAAGATATTTAAATAATTGGTCTTGAAGTGGCCATTTCGATCACTTTTCGCATGGTTGCGTTGGCAATAAAAGCTGATTGATTGATTGATTGATTGATTGATTGATTCATTGATTGATTGATTGATTGATTCATTGATTGATTGATTGATTGATTGATTGATTGATTGATTGAAATAATTCTTATAAACCTGTTCAGCACTTGTTCAGCACTCGTTTAAGGAGGTCCCGCCTGCGGTTTCTTGCCTTGGGACCTCCTATTGCGTACCTACATTATCTAATCACACATAATTGTATTCTTGAAATAAGCTTTGAAACTTTGAAATTTTGCGGGGACAGGCCGCCAACAGTTTGCCGGTTTCTGTTTGGAAGGTGTCCAAGGGGCAGAAAGACCCACAGTTTATGATAGCTTCCAACTTGTAGATGTGCATTTGCTCAGATGAAGGAACTTGTCAAGATCTTTTGCCTGCGTGGATTCTAGAAAAATCACGTGTTGCAATCGCGAAGTTTCCCGTCTTTTCGAAACTTTGATTCAAGCCATGCCTCGTGTATACGCGGTAACTTAAAGGTATGGTTCAGAGGGCGTGTGTCACGTGTTGCCAGCGATGGGCGCGGAAAATCTTGCTTAGGTAAAGGCTACCTGATGAACGAACCAGTTTTAAAGGGGAGCTTTCTATGTCTCAGATATGATGTGTGTCGCGCCGGAAACGCACAACAGGAAAGCCAATTTTCTCTGGTGAAGATGATGAACATGGCTGAAGTAAAGAAAAAAAGCGCTTTCCGTGATCAGAATAGCACCTGGTGCATCGCTGTGTGAAGCCGACGTGTATCCGATTGCGTCATTCCAACACTGTCGGAGCAGTTTGGATTTCGAGAAATGTTCCAGGACGCAATTTTAGACCGAAAAATCATGCACCCCTCCGTCTAACGACGACTGTGGTTGAACGCCGAGCATTCCTTGTGCGAAACCAAATGGCGAAGGGTGAAAGTCAAACCGCTGCTATCAAGAGTCAACCTGCGTGCGAGTCAAAGTCAAAGCTGAGCAAGTCAAAGTCTAAACCGCCTGAGAGTCAAAGTCCAAACTCAGACGGCAAACAAAAACGCATAACTATAACGCTTCGCGTTCAACAATCGCCGTTGTTAGATGGGTGGGTGCATAATTTTGTTACCTCGAGATAGAAAAAAAGACGTGCGCAGGCACCGGTGAGATTCGAACTCACGATCTCCTGTTTACTAGACAGGCGCTTTAACCAACTAAGCCACGGCGCCGACGGCGGGAGGTGTCTTTCAGGAAAAATCTGGACAAGAGCCAGTCCTTTTCAGAAAAGTGAATTGAAGAAACCGGTACAAGGCACTGCAAGAAATCTGTGTAGCTCTTTACACGCTCCTTTGACAACTGCAGCAGACTGATGTATCGCTCTTTTCCTGTTTAGAGACATAATACGTTCCCTGTGCAACAACGAGAAGGGATAAAATCATGAGATAAAGCGTTGTGCACCTTATAAGGAATAAAAACAAGGCACCGGCGAGATTCGAACTCACGATCTCCTGTTTACTAGACAGGCGCTTTAACCAACTAAGCCACGGCGCCGACGGTGCACAGGGAGCAACCTCCCGGCTCGAAGGCTCTTCCCGAGAAGCAAACCGGTCTTAAAGACCCGCTAGGTGGTGAAAAAAGAATTCTTTGTGCACTCAGCGGTAAAATTGAAACTTTATATATCCTGTTTACCTGCCGGGATTTTCATACAATAGCGTCATGTAGTTTGCTTTTTTCTTTGTTTTACCGTCCTGAGGCATGGCGATTACGTTTCTAAGGATATTTTGGCAAGCTCGGGATTCATCCGGTGATAGGCTACTGATGATAAACGCTTCTGACCTAGTTCAAACATTTATCATTCCTGTTCATTATCAATTTCCCATTCTCAGGGCTGGAGATACTGGCAGACAAGATTGATGGTACGGTCCTTTGCACCAAGACAAGTGGCGAAAGTTCAGGGGTGGTCTTGTTGTCCTTGAGAGTAACGGAGCGAGGCTACATGACGTTGCAGTGAACCTTTTGGCCGACAGGACAGATAACCGCTACCGTCAACACTTTTTTGCGATTTAGATCTTCAAGATAAGACTCTACGCGGGAACACAAGAGAGAAAAAAATATCCTGCTCGTACAGATGGTTAATACGAAAGAGGTTCTCCCGGTATTGCGGTGGGCTTTGTATTGGCATCCTTGACTCAGTCAATCGGAATATAGTGTCTGCACTTAAAAGCTGCCGACCACCAAACCATTCTTGCAGACTCCTTGCGTTGATTCAGAAAAAAAAAAATGTTCCAATCAAAACCTTGCAGCCTACTTAAATCCGGAATTTTGTTTTGGCAAGTTTTGAACCAAACGAGTACACAATTACAGGAAACAAGGCAGATTGAACATTGTTTAAGGTATTAAATACTTCCGCATACAGTTCAGTCGGTCTGCACACACTTTCAGATTGTTTACTACTGTGTCTAGACCTGATCCTTCATTGTGTCGTTATTACATCCCCGTGCTTGGTGAGCATTTGACCCCCCGCCGAGTACCGCTGTCTTTCGAGTACGTACACCCTTTGTCTAAATTTTCTAAGCCAATACAAAGCCTTCTGTACCACAAAGAAATCAAATAATAAGCTTTACAATTTAATGTGACAAAAAGTTATGAAAGTAAGAAAGAAAGGTGTTTTCTCTACCTTTCTGGCATAAAACGTTTCAGCCACGGTGAGGACGAAAGCCTGTACACTTAATTTTTTGCAGCCCTCAGGGTTTCGGGTTTAGAAAATTTTGAGACAGACTGTATGTGTTCTTGAACATTTTATCAGGCCGGCGAGTGTCCCATTGTCAATTATCAATGGCAGATACTAGGTTTCAGGGCTCCCCAAGGGTATGAAATGTTAGCCTGTTTTGTACCTTTCAAACAAAGAGTAATCAACACACTAAGTATTGACAGCTAACTTGCCGCTGTGGTACTCAAAAAACAAACACTGAATTGTCCCATTCAAGGGACCGGTGGCGCCACAGAATCTCTCACGCTTCAGGACATAACCTTCTAGTTGAAAACAGTGCTTGCAACACCAGATGCCGCTGGCTATAATGGGAGGGGTTGTAAGGTCTTTCGTCTGGGCAGGGACTGGGAGAGCGTAACACCACGCTCTTGTGCTCAGATCCACATAAAACACATGAGAACATGCCGAAACAGGTTCCCCGATGAAACGACGCCTCTACGTGGCCGTGCAATTTATGCGGATGAGCATTAAGCTAGGCAAAAGCATATGAGAATGGTCTGCACAAACTAATTTGGCGTGAAGTGCACAAGGGGGGAGCTGCACCCTATGTCGGTATCGGGAAAATAAAATCTGGCTGACCGCCAGCCGAATAACATAAGCACGTCTTGGCCTGCCTCGCTGACATGGACGCAGTTTGTGTGTTCGCATATCTAACGTACTGATCAAGTTTTGCATACATATACAAGTAGGCACTACAAACAGCGGAACACTTATCTTCCGCGCAAAGATTATACACATTACCCAGTGCCGCCTCCCTTCCCACCACTATCACCGCGCTTAAAAAAGCATAAACAACCCTGACTGACCATGTGCTGAGAAAACAAAAAAATAATGAAAGGCCCCGGCGAGATTCGAACTCACGATCTCCTGTTTACTAGACAGGTGTTTTAACCAACTAAGCCACGGCGCCGATGGTGGTAGCTGTCCTTCAGGAAAAATCTGGACAAGAGCCAGTACTTTTCAGAGAAGTGAATTACAAAAACCGGTACAAGGCGCTCCAAAAGATCTGTGTGGCTCTTTACACTCACCGTGGACACCTGCGGCAGACTGATGTATCGTACGTTCCCCGTGCAACAACTAGAAGAGACCAAATAATAAGATAAAGCTTTCTGAACCTGATAAAGAGTAAAAATAAAGGCACCGGAGAGATTCTAACTCACGATCTCCTGTTTACTAGATAGGTGTTTTAACCAACTAAGCCACGGCGCTTTTTTTTTCTTTATTACCGGCTTGGTACAGAACATGCAATACAACTTTTGCACAACACAAGCTTAAAAGCCCTAGCCAAACTCTGGCAAGTGCGTATGGGTTAAAACTGCTTGAGGGCAACCAGTTCATTTAATACGTTCATCCACGAGGGTGGCTCATTCTGGGAGTTGTAAACATCTCTTATGAATGCGATGCTTTCTTTAAAGTATTCCCTCGCCGGACGTGCGTTGACGACGGCGTGACCAATTGCCATACGCGTTGTCCACAGACTGTGCAGGCTGAGGACACTAAACATGTCGTGGGGCACGCCTTCGTCATTTTATGTCGGCAGAAACCGTATGCCGTAAGGAGTTATCGGTAGATCTTTCTTTAAAGTTTGCTGGAGGATGTCCCAGTGGAAAAAGGCGTCACTGCAGTCGAGAAATATGTGTTCAATAGTCTCCGGTTAACGGCAGATAATACAGTCGATGCCCCAGGGGACAAACAACCTTTTTTCTTGTAGCCAGGGTTTGAGTGGCAGGGTGCCGCTGTGCAGTTGGAAAAACAGGGATTTCGTTGATGACCGGATTGGCATTTCTTTAACTCTTTTAAGACGTCTTGTCCTGTACGAGCGCAGTGTAAGGATCGGTACAAAGGCACCGGCATTGCCCCATTGATCGAGTCTTTGTAAAGTCGTTTGCGGGTAAAAGCACTGAGATATTCGATTGAAAGTCGCGCTTTTAAGAACTGGTATGCCAGAACCACTTCTCGTAAATAGCCCCGTGCAATCGTTCCCCTGGTAACAAAAGAAGACACAGGAAAGTCAGGCAAGACATCACACAGCCTGAGTTGGACCATAGTACGCAAAAAAAAGGCATTGCTTTGGTCACGTAGAAAAGCAAATCTCGACACAACTTGTCTCACAAATAAATGAACCAACCCGAAGCCGCCACATCTGACAGAACGAAAAAGGGTTTGTGCGGCTCACGCGCTCCCACTGGAGCCCCAAATAAATAGTGCAAAAACCCTATGCAATTTTCGCACATGAAACACTGGTCATGTATGCCACTTGAAGAATATACCAAATCTTGGCAACCAAAAACAAATTGCACACAGTTGCACGTCCGAACATTGATCATTCGCAACCGCCCCACTTAGTCGTTTCTTCCCTCACCCGTTCTATCTCCGCTTCCCAGTAATCTTTCGTGTCACGGTACATGCAAATGGTACGCCGAGGTATTTTGAGGGTATGGTGGCCAACTGTGCCCTTGCGAATGAGTCTGGAGTGTTATCCAACGTTCCGTGCCAGAACTCCGTAGTTTTGTCCCAGTGAATTTCACTTCCGGCCTGTTAAAAAAAAAAAAACATTACGACATCATTCACGGCTTCACAAACACTTTCTTTGTCATTACAGATAAGGGCAATGTCGTCACCATACTCAAGGATTTTGACTTCACGTTCATGAAGCTTGAAACCGCGTACGCTGTCATTGTAGAGCCCCTTCAAACAAAATGGCTCGACGTACAGAGCGAAGAGTAGAGGTGCCAGAGGTCCCCCTTGTTTAATGGATGACAAGATCTGGAAACTACTACTTATTTTCTCATTTATGATGAGACTCGGTCAGAAATCTGAGTAGCTCATTTTGACGCCTTCTAAAATGGCAGCACCTGCATTCACATGCTCCAAGATATAAAGCACGATTTTGTGAGTAACGCGATCAAACGCCTTTTCTAAGTCGAGTTATAGTACGGCGCCTTGTCCACCTAGAGCGTCTACGCACTCTACGTCTACGAGCGTCAACGCCTGGCCACATGAATGTTGGTCTGAATGGAGCGTCCTTTTATTGCGCACGTTTGGTGCGGTCCCACAATATGTTATAGCTGCTTGCAACCTACTTGCTAAAACCTTCATAAAAATTTTGTAATCGACGTTCGTGAGACTGATTCGGCGGAAGCCTTTAACTGACAATGATTTAACGGGATCGCCGCTCTTTGGAATTAGAACAATGTGCGAGTGTCTGAACGATTTTGGCAGCCATTTTTCCTCATATGCTTCCTTTAACAAGTAGTGAAGGATCATAGCTAGTTAAATTTTGAATGCTTTGTAAAAACAAGCCCTTAAGCCATCTGGTGCAAGAGACGTGCCCATACTAAATTCATCGATGGCTTTCTCTATTTCTGATATGCTTATTGGTCCTTCCAGACGCTCTCTTGGCTCGTCGTCCAACTTGGGCATCGTCGATAAAAAGCAGGTTGGTACATCCGCCTTCGACGTCCCGCCCCTTCCTTAGCAATTCGCTCTACGAACGCTTGACAGATCGTATCGCTGTCACGAGTAAGTTGGTCGTGATAGTCTACAGCTGTGATTTCATTCTACCTTGCGTAGCTTTTTTTCATCGCCCAGCGAACGCTTCGTTGGCGCTTCCGCTAACCATAATTTTTCAGCTCGCGCCCGTATTACAGCCCCTCTGTATCTTTCGTTATCTATCAGTTCCAAGTTGCGCCTTCACCTCTCTGATAGCATCGGTGAACTTCCCCGGCTGGACTGTTTCGATGCTTAAAAGAAATCCAAGCTGTAGCTGCAGTTCCTTTTCTTGTTTCCTTTTGTCGTGTCTCAGTGCACAAGCCCTTTCAATGGCGTCCATTTTAGCTTCCTGCTTTAAGTTTTCCCAGTTTGGTATAATGTCTTTCTGCTCTACGTTTAACAGAGCCTTAAGTTTTTTGCTTACTTTGCCAACGAACGCGTCGTCTTTGAGAAGCTTCGGGTTAAATTTTCATAAGGCCCAGTCGCATTTATGTTTTGTTTTCCCGTACCCCAAAACCTAGCATAACTAAACTGTGATCGCTAAAGCTAATGTGTTTAACTTCATGACAACAACATAAAGGCACCAGGCCCGCGGTTACGTATATCCGGTCTAGCCTGGCATGGCTATCTCTTTGAATGTGGGTGTAATCGGTGGGTTTCCCGCCCGAGAGTAGACAGCCCACGTCTTCGAAATTTAGATCATGTAACATCCCATTGAGAAACAAAGCACTTGTATCACGGATGGTCAAATTTGACAATCTATCGGGTGGTTTACAGACGCAGTTGAAATCACCTAACCGAACGACATTTTTTTCGGGTTTAAGATAGGGTTCAATATTTTCAGAAAACTGCTTTCTTTCATTAGATCGGGTGGGAGCACACACGCATACAACTCTCCATTTCAAACCGGTAGAGTGAAAATCGCATATAATCTGGCGGCCATCGCTGCCCGACACAACGTGCTCAACATCAATGCAGACAGACTTACTCAGGAATAATGCGCATCCACCGGACGTGCCAACCGCGTGAGATACGCAAACATTGTAGAATGCACTATAAAGCTGCACCATGCGATCCGTTTGCTCTTCGCTTTTGATATTTCTTTCTTCCACCGCAAGCCCGTAAAGGCTGTTATGTACAAGGAAGGGTTTGAGTTGATGCTGCCGCCTTTTTGCTGACAATCCACGCACGCTCCACGTGCCTAGGCGTCGGTTAGCCTTCAGATTTAATGCCATATAAAAGCTAGAGCAAGTCGACCTCACGGTGCTTACCTTTCAGTCGAGGCAGGTAGCAGCAAGTTGGGCGTTCCAAACTGCCCTCTAGTGCGTATTGCTCTTTTTTTTGGCACCATCTGCTGCGCATACCTCGGCGCTGTAAACTCAGTTCGCCGTACCCCACAAGCGACTTCGCCGACTGTCCGGGCGTGCATGGCGTTTGCAGCTATGGTGGCTGTGATGCCCAGGGTGTCGCGGCGGTTCTTCGGCCTTACGCTATCGTCAGCTTTGGCTGGAAATATCGGCGTCGTCCTGGGGCCGACTTCGGCGGCGGCTCGTCCGGAGTCGCGGCCACCGTGCTCAGGCCGTCGCTGCTGTTTCCTTCACGGTGCCGCTTGGCCGAAGTGTTGCTTGCGCCGGCCTCATGTTTGTCCATGAGCTCGGGGTCCCCAGCGGGTGGAACCGCGCCTGCGGTGGAGGCGTCGTTTTCCGCTTTTCCGACCTCGTAAGACCGCGGTACACGTCTAACCAACTAATCCACGGCGCCGACGGTGGCTGCTGTGCTTTAGGAAAAATCTCGACAAAAGCCAGTCTTTTTCGGAAAAGTGAAGTAAAGAACCGCTACAAGGCACTGCAAAAAATCTGTGTAGCTCTTTACACGCTTATTTAACACCTGCAGCAGGCTGATGCATCGTTCTTTTCCCCTTTAGACATAACACCTTCCCCGTGCACCAACTAGAAGTACAAAAATAAAAAAATAAAGGTTTCTGCACCCGACAAACAACAAAAATAAAGGCACCGGCGAGATTCGAACTCACGATCTCCTGTTTACTAGACAGGCGCTTTAACCAACTAAGCCACGGCGCCGACGGTGGGAGCTGTCCTTCAGGAGAAATCTGGACAAGAGCCAGTCCTTTTCAGAAAAGTGAATTAAAGAAACCGGTACAAGGCGCTGCAAAAAAGATCAGTGTTGATCATTACACGCTCCTTTGACAACTGTAGCAGACTTATGCATCCTTCTTTTTCTGTTTGGAGACATAATACGTTCCCCGTGCAACAACGAGAAGGGATAAAATAATAAGATAAAGCTTTCCGCACCTGATAAAGAATAAAAAACGAAGGCACCGGCGAGATTCGAACTCACGATCTCCTGTTTACTAGACAGGCGCTTTAACCAACTAAGCCACGGCGCCGGTGGTGCCACTTTGGCTTGTCCTCCACACAGGAAAGTCTGGCCAATCGCCAATGGGGCCCCTAAAAAAGAAGAAGCAAAGAAACCGTTGCAAGTCCGCGAGAGCCGAAACGCATTTTTTGAAGGTCGCCATCGCACACGAACCGATATGAGAGGCGACAGGTAAGCAACCGGTGCTTGACCTTAAAGGTTTTTTTAACTGCGAAGCTGTTTAGGAAATCGTAATTTTTCGTGTCCGCAGTTAAAAATACCAAGAAATTGCCGAGCGCTCGCGCGTGAGCGCATGCCTCCCGGCGACCACCCGGCAGTTAACAAAGCCAAGAAAGTGTCTAGCGCTGGTGGTGCGTGCCTCGCAACGACCACCCAGCGTCCCCTGCGAAGGTTTGTCAAGCCAAGCATACACACTATAGGGAGGTTGGCCAAGGTAGGCCAAAAAAAAAAAAAACATCCAGCATTCGCCGTAGCCGTGGCAACACTTCCCCGGAACGAGAAAGACACGTCATAGCGTACGCCCTCACAAGGTGGGGTGCAATGATTATCACTTCTAAAAAAAAAAATGGAAGCGCACACGTATAGCAACAAGGGTGTTAAAGGTGCAAAGCACATGTTCTTGAACAGAACACTACCCAATATGCTAATAAACAACCCCAAAGAATTCTGGAACATCGTTAATGAAAGCACCAATGTAGTTGTAACGCTTAAATATCCAGATGAGTCAGCAATTCCTGCTGAAGAGTGTGCCAATGTTTTTAATGCTGTGTTTTCTTCTGCATTTTCTACTTGTAATAATTTTAACCGCTACCCTGATTACGAAAGTCCTCATGCATGTTCCATGGAACCGATTGTTTTTGATAATTATGGCGTTGATGTTTAATTGGCAAACTGAAAATTTTCTCATCATGTGGTGTTGATAATATAAACTCAGAGTTTTTAGCTAACACTAAGGTGTGCTGCTCCATTATCTTGAGCGAACTTCTTGCACAGTCACTTGAAACATCATCTATCCCCGATGAATGGAAGGTCTGGAAGGTGGTCCCGCTGCAGAAGTCTGGGGACAGACATTCTCCGAATAATTATCCACCGGTGTCATTAACCAGCCCGTGCAGTAAGACAATGGAACACGTCATCTATTCTCACATTATCCATTTCTTGAAAAGTAATTCATTTTTCAAGTTTCAACATGGGTTCCGAAAATCGTTTTCGTGTGAAACACAGCTAATATGAATTACGCATACTGTTCTTGACCGCGGGTCCATCACAGACTGCCAACTCCTCGATTTTGCTAAGGCGTTTGATGCAGTCCCTCACGAATTATTGCTTTTCAAACTTATAAATCTGAACCTAGACCAAAACGTACTTGCATGGTTGCACTGTTTCCTGACTAACCGTTATCAATTTGTAAATGTCAATGGCACTAATTCGGATTTTTCTCCAGTTAATTCAGGGGTTCCACAAGGTTCCGTTTTGGGACCACTGCTGTTTTAATATACATAAATGATCTACCAAATAATATTTCTTCATCTATCAGCCTTTTCGGCGACGATTGCGTAATGTACAGGGAAATTTCCAGTGATTCTGACGCTATAGCACTAGAGTCTGATGTTGACCGTGTTTTGCAGTGGTGCGAGCTCTGGCAAATGAAACTGAATATTAATAAGTGTACAAGCATGCGCGTTTCTCGAAGTAAGACCCAAGCATTCTGTTACTCTATTAAGAATGTTCCTCTTGAAGATGTCCCGTCCTATAAATACCTAGGCGTGCATATATAATCTACCCTGTCCTGGAAAACTCGCATCAATTATGTTGTTAACAACGCGTACGTTGGGGTATCTCCAGAGAAACTTTTATCAGGCTACTTCTTCTTTGAATTTGCTTCTCTATAAAATATTAGTTCGTCCAAAATTGGAGTATGCGGCCACTGTTTGGGATCCCAACACGGCGTGCCTCTGTTCCGAGTTAAAAAGATTCATAATCGAGCCTGGCGTTTTATACTTTTAAATTATCACCGCACACCCAGTGCTACATTTACGAAAGCAAGCCTATATTTTCCTCTTCTTGAACATCGCAGAAAAGTGTTTTGTTTATGTTTGTTGCGCAAGATTTATCATTGTAAACCCATCCTCAGAAGCAGGCTATTGTACAGTCCATCTTACGTGCCGTAAAGTTCGCGTTCCATCGTGTCGCACAAACCTGTTTCAGGATTCCTTTGTCCCCAGCACTTGTGCAAGTTGAAATCGCCTTCCTCGGTCCGAAGCAGAAATGGGCAATGAGGTTTCTTTTCGTTCAGCAACCAACCTGTTTCATAAGCTGTTATTTGTAATGTTTATTGTTGTTTTGCTGCTTTTGTCTGTATTATTGTGTATTTCACACTCCCCTCTGTAACGCCCTCGGGCCCTGAGGTTAACTCAAATAAATAAATCAATCAATAAATAAATGATGGAGTAAAAGTGGTTGTACGAGCTAATAAGTAAATTGGCTGTAATCGTCGAGTTAAACCTTTGTGATGGTCGTGAAGATTGCGTACAGCTTCGCTACCTTCAAATCTTGCGCGTTTGTGTGAGCTTGCATCATTTTTTTATTTATTGCAAAATGTGGTACACTTCCGTCAGGGCACATTCGGAATCGTCGCAAAATCTTTAAACTACTTAATGTCCACATTAAATCCTTTTGAGGCGTTGTTCGCTGCTGATGCTCGCTTAAAAGTGTTCAGCCAAGCGAGTAGCAAATGGGCGATATGGTTTTTCATGGATGTCCAACTTCTTCTTTCCTGCCCTGTCCGAACCGTCTCTGCCATTAAACGACCCGATCTCCACCCGTGGTTGAGTCATCGGCCTTTTCCAACCTTAGTCTGGTCCATAGGCGGTCATTGTGTTACGATGGTGACCAACCGGTTGTCAGTTCTCCGTATTGCATGCTCAGAGCAACTGATAAGGACTAGTTAAACAGTCTGTTTTGTCTGAAGACAGCCCATATTCAACAAATTCGGTTCATAGTTTCGGAATCACCTTCCCGGCTCAAGTCACCTGACGCCTTCCAGAAAAACAACGTCCAAATGAACGTAGTCACAAAACAGCCAACGCATTTCCTTTTTCTTATATCCTTCCTCGTGCTGCCTTCCTAAATGCACGCAGTCAACCGGAAATATTGTCCTCCCGAAGTCGTGGCGCTTGCCACACACCCTATCACTGTACAAGGATTGACACCCTTAAGGGAAATTTTCTGTGCCCATAAACTGATTTCTACTATTAAGCTTAATATTTGTCTATAAGTAACACCCTTGCGCTATAGAAAACAAAAACACCCTTTGGATGGGTGTTATAAGCAACAGAGCACCCCGTAAAAGGGTGTTTTTTTGTGTTTTTGCTAAGGTGTAAAGGTTTTACTTATACTGCACACCCTTTGAAGGGTGTTTCATTGTGTTTTTGCCAGGGTGTAAAGGTGTTATTTACAGACAGTGAAAACTCCCCTCAAAGGTTAAATCGACAATGAAAGCTTATAAAAAACAAAAATTTCCGGCTCCCGTATGGGACCTTTGTACACAATCTGTTTTGAATTGTCACGTTTTTTCCGTTCGTCCAACTCCATTTCAAAGGCGTAAATCATTTTACGTAACCAAGAAAACAGCCTTTTAAAGGGTGTTTTCCTGCGCTTTTGCTAGGGCGTGAGAGTGTTAGTTACAGACAGCGAAAATTCCCCTTAGCTGTAAATAATTTTGCATGGTAGCGAAAAGCGAAAATTCCCGTATGCACGAGATTTCGGCGCTCGTTAAAGATCCCCAGTTGGTCAAAATTAATCTGGAGCCCTCCACTACGGCGCGCCGCATCGCCTGCGTTGCGTCGGATAGTGAAATGCTACAATCAATCAATCAATCAATCAATCAATCAATCAATCAATCAATCAATCAATCAATCAATCAATCAATCAATCAATCAATCAATCAATCAATCAATCAATCAATCAATCAATCAATCAATCATCAATCAATCAATCAATCAATCAATCAATTTTTCAGGGTACATACTCCTCTCGTTGACAGGCTTTAAACGCCTTTCGGCGTATTGTCTACCGGCTTACAAACGTGCTGCTATAGAAGCCTTCGCAGTCTAGAGAGAACAAGGAGAGCTTCGGAAGTATTGATGACGTCAGCAGTTGGGGGAGAGGGACGAGCCGACCGGAACGGAACCAGCGGGCACAATGACGCGAGTCAGGGGCGAAAAGCTTATATTTAGCAATGGCGCGGTGGTGCAGGAATAGGCGCTTATAAAGGAAGGCAGGTACTGTGCGCACCTCTACGCTAGACCAGCCGCCCGGAACGAGCGAAATTGACGCCCGAGGCAGAGTATGCGTGTGGAGCAGGCGATGACACGCGTCACATCCTTGGAAAGATCTGCATATAACCCGTCGACGCTCGCAGCGCCCCAGGCGATATGAAGCGAGTCGCGCACGTAACTATCAGTGACCTTGTCTCCGTTTATTGGCGCGGAAGTGCGTGCGAGTGTGGAGCGTAACGACTCTCGCGTGCGAGGTGCTGCCAAAGAAGGGAACGCCGAGCGCCTATTCGGGCGAGGAATTGACTCGTGAGCCCGTCACGAGCGACCGTTACTTACACGGCATGCTCGGATGCTGCCTTGCCGAGGCCGTAAAGACTGAGGTCGCACGCAGGTGGCTTTGCAGGCGGAAGGAATTCGAAGGGGCGATAAATTGACGGAAACGTGGGAAGGGCGGAAGGCGATGGACGTCTTTTTTTAGATACGTTGCGTGATTCCTGCGTAACGATTCAGGTAAATGTTTCGCCGGATGTAATGGCGTGCCTATAGCTTGTCGGGCAGCCAGAAAGGTGTTTTGGGGAGAAATCGATTATTGTGGGCAACGGGGAGAAATGTTTTAGAAGCGCGATAAGCAGTTATGCGCTTGGGGATTTTAAGCAGTGGAAATGTAATGTATCAGTAGCCCTGGCAACATTATGGGCGGCTGATCGAATGTTTGCGTTCCGACTATTGTCTGGTGAATTTGTCTGGGATGAGCAGCGAAATTACTAACGCAATCCCTATTCTTATACAGATGAAGAAAAAGAAAAGAACTACTTCAACTTTTTTTTTTTTTTTGCGGTCACAACAGTTCGACCATTGGGCCCTTAGCCACTGCGTCGAACACAGGAAAAGTTGTAAATTAGGTATAACTAAACAAGGTGTAAAACATCTAGCAATACGCACTGACAACGCTGATGGGGATGGAGATGCTTGCCTTTTTTTGTTGCTTACAGCGGTGTTACAGAAACAAACATGGCTGTAAATTCAATTGTAATTATTCTTCCATACCCCCCCCCCCCCACACACACACACAAAAAGTATTAAACTGAAGAACAACACCCACATTAGCTATGCTCTGACAAGCTTAAAGCCAATGAAAATGAGAAAATCAGTTTTAGACACCCAAACTAGTTTTTTTAGAAAGAGCCAATTGTTTGTTTAACATAAAAAAAAAACATGTTCAGGGATACCGCCAAATCTCTCTTTATTACCGAGTCTAAATGGCCTGTTGGGGGAGACTTTGAACAAGGGCCTTTCGTTGAACGATTCCTCCCCAAAGCCATTTGGTCATCATTCACGCGTAAGGCATAGTAAAATTTCATCTAAATTGTTCCAAATTCTACATAAAAAGGGATGAAGGCAAGCAGAACCATTCACCACTCATTCCATGAATCTGAACTTCTCACAATGAAAAAAAAAACAGCTCATTTCATTAGCATCGCTTCAGTGGTCACCCAAATCATTTCTGCTTATACGTGGCAGTGGACGTTTTCTAATGGGTGCGGAATAGGGTTTGCATTGAAGGCTTTCATCCCGTACCGTCCACGCATTTTAAGCGCGCGGAGCGAGTACGACAGCCTAACAGTCTGCAGGCCACTCAATGCGGGGTCACTTGCTTCATCGGCGTTCACGGTCGGCCGACGTCGGCCCGACGACGATACGCTATCATTCCCCGGGGGCTTCATTGACGTCACGAGCATCGCACGACGTGGCTCGCTGTGCGTGCCGCCGAACAGCGCGGGGCACAGGACAAGACCTTGGGGCACTCCATTCTATGCGCGAACTGGCGTTGCGTAAGCGCAGTGGGCCGTTATTCGCGGCCTAGAGAGAATCTCGGCAACGAAACCGTAAGGCGAGCAAGCGTTTTTCCCGTCCGCTTGATCGAATGCATAACTGCATTTGCGGCGGCGTTTGTCTTGCAGAACATGGTTGTTCTATAGCTGCATTTTTTATGGGTAAAATTCATTTTTTAACAGAAGTAAAAACACTGGTCAAACATATAGGCTAACGAATTTATTCGGGAGACATTGCAACTCTAGATACATCAGTATACTTTATAGGTTCGGTTAAAAGCTCCCGGCCTATTTATTTCGTTGGTACGTCTAATAGCTGTCACCATTAATGAGTGAACTTTATGGCTACATGCTCGCTACACAAAGAAGGATCTTCGCTGTAGTCTGACTTCTTTCAGCAGGAGGAAGATCATTTCGTTGATTGTGGGGTTCAACGCGCACCAAAGCGACACCTGTGCTATGAGGTATGCCGTGTGGAGGGCTCCGGATTAATTTTGACCACCTTGGAATTTTTAACGTGCGCCGAAATCTCGATATACGGGCGTTTTCGCTTTTAGCCTCCATCTGACAAGCGGGCCGTCGCGTCCAGTAATCGAGCTCGCCTTTTCTGCTCAGCAGCACAGCGCCTTAGCCACAGAGCCACCATGGCGGGTGAAGGAAAATAAATTATGAATCTTGTAATAATCAGGGTTTTAAAAGCAAAGCAGAAAGGAAAGCTTTCGCTCCCCGCTGAGGAATGTAGCCTCGCAACTGTGCCGGAGGTATTACACGATTTTTGGGGAGGAAAGAATTCCGTTACTTGGGATGGGAGTGAGGTGCCTGTTTTCCCAAAACATATTCGTTAACGCAGGATTGCGGAACCAGGAGCAGCATTATGGTACCGTGCTTCTCTGAAAGCTGCAATTAGAGGCTATTGAAGGCTTTTGGAGGCTATTCGCACACACATTAAACTCTTTGGCAAGTACCGCGGTATTGCTTTTACCGTTAAACATGTGTTAAGCGCTCCTTTGGAAAACTTGGCAATAGCAGACTACGTGAACACTGCTATCTGATGATGAGTGCAGATGGGGCTTTATTCAACGCGCTATTTTGTGTATAGTAGCGCATAGTCGTGCATTTATATGTACAGAACCGTCCAAATCGAACATCTTTTCATCGCATACGGCGATCAAATTCAAACTTGGGGCAATTGCCAAAGTTTTGAACGTCAAACCAAGCAGCAAAGCGTGTAAGCTACCGTTAAGAAAAGGAGAAAAGCACCCACAGTCGCAGCACCGCATACGCTAAGAATCATTTGAACTATCGAAATTCCTTCTATAATCAATTAATCAATTAAGAGAAGTAGAATTTCACAGTTGTACCAATCACTGCAGCGTTTGAGAAGCTACAGGCAGGAAGTAATGTCGAGGCTGCGCAACGAACTGGTCGTTTGTGCTTCGAGTAGCAGTGCTCTAACGGATCGTTACACCAACAACGCCCACAGTGGAAGCCACTGCGTATAAGCCACGGAGGAAACGTTTTGCACGCCTTCAACTCTATGCGTTGCCCTGCACAGCACGTGCGCAAGCACGCGACAGTGGAACGTCCGCGTTCCACTAAACCGGAATGAACCCATGCAGTAAAGACGTGCACGTCCGTGCCGCGCACGAAATGACACCATCACCCTAGCGATTGAAAGGCCCCATAAGTGTGTACGGAGCTAACGGGTGTGCCCTAGAAGCCTTTGCGCTTGCCGTTGTCCTACGCCAGGATGCATAACCAAAAAAACATTGACCTGACAACCTATCCCATCAGAAAAATATGGTGCACGCAATTGAGGCACACCTATGGGCCTAATCTCTGGGAGGTGTTCCCCGGACTTTGGCCGGGACGTGCCAGCTTCGTCCTGACAGCGCACGCGCACGTTGACACGCACACGTGTCTCAGGGAGGGAGGAACGCGCCTGACACTTTGACAGGTGACGAGGGTGTTCGCAAGGCCCGCCAATCGTGGCTTTGTACCCCGCGGAATGTCTGATGACCTCGGTGATAGCGTGGGATTAGGTGGACATGTTCGTGACAGGCCGTCTGTAGTTGTACGAGTGAGTCAACTTGTAAAGCTGCGTCAACTAAGTGCTTTCATAAGTGGTGTCAGCTTTGGTGGTTAAAGAAACAACCAGTAGAGGGAGGTCAAATAACTTGAGCAGTGGTCTCGTCGGGCTCCAGCAAAAATATGGTCGATAACTTCAGTTACGAATACATGTCCTAATACAGTCGAGTCCACGATACCGTTTATAACACTATATGGGATATAACGAGGAACAGCTATGGCACCGTCAACTTTTGTAGTCTTTCTATGGTAAAATAAACATCTTATTACAATGCTCCAGTGCCACGATATCGGTTATACCGATTGAATCCCGTTATATTGTGCACCAAAAATTCAACGGTGATGACTCTAATGACGCAGTTGCGCCGCCTACTCAAGTAGTGTCTTCGTAGGAGGCCCAATGCGTGACAAGGTCCCTCGGGGACTTTGTTTCCGTCAAGGACATTTACCTCAGCTAGTTGAAACACCTATAGATGCTCTTGGAAAAGATTTGCGCTAGCTTCACTCGCGGCAAACAAAGGTGACCGACTGTGGCTTCTTTTCAGCACATTAGTAGTAGTACGACCTTGCTGGCATGCGAATAAAATGTTCTGAGCTCTGTTCCGTCTTTTTCTTTCGGAAACCGCTTATAATAATTATCGGTTATAGCGGTGGTATTTCCTTGGCACTTGGATATTGTTATAAGTGGACTAGATGGCAGTGCTTTTACCTCAGGTATCGGGTTGGTTTGAGAGAGAGAGAGATCAAACTTTATTTAAAGCGGCCCATGTCCGGGCTGCCGAAAATGTGGTTCTGGTGGGCCTGGAAGACGTTCAGGTGGGAATCCCGCAGGTGTCAGGGCCCCGCACGTGGGCAATGTGCCGGGCGAGGCGAGGCCAAAGGATGGGGCGAAGATCAGGCGGAGGAGCGGACCAGTTTTCCCATGCGTATGGAATGTGGGATGGTAAAAGGTGTGGATGAAGAAAGTGAGGTGATCTCCTGGCGCGATGACAAGTCCAGTAGGTGTGAGCTCCCGAAATTGTCGCGCCAACGTGGCGTAAACCTTGCGCCTCGGCGCTTCGTGTTCATAGCAAGTACACAATTCCACCTCAGCAAAACACAGATATTTCTGTTTTGCCTCCTATCTCGCATGGCTCCAACTGATGCTCCAATAAAGTTTGTTCTCTCTCCCTTACTTTCTGACGTTCTCTTGTATCTGATTCGCAAATGTTGAGGAAGGCACTTACGCCTTAAGCAAGAGAATGATAGCAGCAGCTAGCTTTTAGCGGCCAAACACCGGTTTTTTTAGGGAGTCCACGGATTAATGCCCCTTGTCACACCCGGCGTCGATACCAATGCGTTGTTGCGCAAAAACCTGGCGTGTGTCGAAGGGGTATTTTAAAGCAAGTTCGCTACTCACATAGCATGGGCGGGCATGGTGCCAGGGGGGAACCGTCGGCGCCGTGGCTTAGTTGGTTAAAGCGCCTGTCTAGTAAACAGGAGATCGTGAGTTCGAATCTCGCCGGTGCCTTCCCTTTTTTTGATACCTTTTCTTCCTTTCAGTCCTTCTGTCTCAGAGAGCAGCTGGTGAGAGCCAAGCGTCCATCCGTGATAGTAGTCGTCTGATGCCGGTAGTCTCAAGCGTATCTATGTATCTGCACTTGACTGAGTCCAGTCTACTTTTACGTCAATGAAATCTGATGTATAAAGGCAAGGACTGCCTTTTTACTATGTACTGTCGGTCGCAAAATAAATCGGACCAAGGGAGCGGTGCGCGATAACTATCGGCGCGACGCCTTCCGGCCGAGCGCGTGCTGTCGAGATAGCTGAGGGCGCATGCGCGTTCTAGTATTGTAAATGCATGTCAGTTTTGCGGATCTCGGCCGCAGCGCTTCGTTTCTCTCGAATGGGGCACCCGGCGGCGCCTTGCGCGGTGCTCCGAGCGAGTGGCACGTTTTGCGGCAGCGCCCGAAATCGTTTAACGGGCGCTTATCTCGCACAACGGCGCCGTTCATCCTGATAGGTTGTCTGGCGCTCTTTTTATTTTCATCTTATTGCCCGTAAAGAAAATTGGCATTTAGGCAAGTGTGCGATGTGACGAACGTGCAGTTGATATCAGGCACTGAAAACAACCGCGATAGTTTATTCGCTTCTTAAAGAAATATAGGCGATACAGCGAGTGATTTACTGCAAGCTGACTAGGTGTGTGCAAAGTTGCCGTCGTTTTCCATTATTTCACCAATGCGTCGGGGGAGCGACTCGTAAAGAGACTTTACCATTTCTGGGCGGGAGCGAAGACGTTCCCATACCTATCTGCCTACACTCCACAACTCGTCAGCCGTGCGGCCGCGCTCATTTCTTTTGGTGAGGTGCATTTTTATTATTCCCCAGACATTATCTGTGGGTTTCGGGTCAGCCCCGCAAGGAGGCCACCGCGGCTGACGCACCGCGTGGTCTTCCATGAGAGCGCTCACTGCTCGCACTGTGTGTGGACAGAGCTTTCAATTGAAAGGACTGCAACTCCTCATTGCTTTTCAATAGCAATTTACTGATTTTAATCATAACTGTGTATTTTGTTCTGTTCTTCCCAAGCAAAATAATCGCCGCGGTTGTTTTCAGTGCTTGATATCAACAGCACGCTCGTCGCATTTGATGACAATAAAAGGAGCACCGGACAACATGCCGCGAATATGCATGAACGGCAACGTTGCGCGCGTTAAACGCATGCCACGTGCTTCGGCTGCTGCTAAAACGCCTGCCGCTCGCTCGGAGCACCGTGCAAGGCGTCGCCGGGTGCCACAATTGAGAGAAACGAACCGCCGTGGGCGAAATCAAGAAAATTGACATACATTGATGAGGCTACAACGCGCATGCGCCCTCAGTTACCACGACAGCAGGCGCTCGGCCGGAAGTCGTCGTGCCGATAGTTGTCGCGCACCGCTCCCTTGGTCCGATTTATTTGTGACAGTACATTAGCCTATGATTTCAAGTATATTAAAAAAAAGTAGCAGGCCACAGCCCATATGATCACGTCGACTTATCTGTGTTTCCGCTCCAAAATTGCTCTATCTCTGTCTCTCTTATCAGTTCAAGTTTTATTTCGATTGTGTTGTGTTGAAGTCTGGTGCACGATGAATTTTAAGTGCAATGCACTTCTTAAGCGACCCTGAACATGCGTCCACCGGCGATGTCCGCATCACATACCCACGTGGGGGATTGGCCAGGAATCTCCTCGTCTTCCTTGGCAACGGGGGGATATGGGCGCGCGCTGCCTGGCCGCTGACATGGCACATACCCACGTGGGGGATTGGCCAGGAATCGGGCGTGAGAAGGGCTAATGCACCCGCTTAAAGGAGTACTGACACGAAATTTCAAAGCTGAGATCCGCTCTAGCAATCAAGTACAACGACAACACAAATAGGTGTCTGTGAATAAATGCATCTTTCTTTCTTTGTAGTTGTGTGTGTGTGTGTGATCTCTTCTTTCGCGAACATTACCGAACCGCGCAAATTCAACTCGTGCATTGCACTTTCACATTCTTCCCCTCGGGGAAATGCGGGGAATTTTTTTCGGTCCTTACGGGGAGAAAAGCGGGGCATCTGTTGGCTTCAAGTGGCGACGGGCCACCTTGTACCGGTTTCGTTTCGTATTTTTAGAACAGGACTGGCTCTTGTCCCGTATTTTTCCGGTATAAGCCGCTCTCCCCGCCGGCGCCGTGGCTTAGTTGGTTAAAGCGCCTGTCTAGTGAACAGGAGATCGTGAGTTCGAATCTCACCGGTGCCTTTCTGATCTTAGTTTTTTTTCTTTTTGCTACGTAGTGGTTCTCAAATATGAGTGTGGCGGAGACGAAGAACCCCACGATGAACTACCGTATTTTCGCGATTCTAAGCCCCCCCCCCCCTACTTTCAGAAAAAAAATTCCCTCGCACTTCCCCGAGGGGAAGAGTGTGTAAGTGCGAATGCACGGTTGTTGATTGCGCGATTACGGTGGATATCGTGATCTTGGAGTGGAGAGGAGGCGCCCAACACCCGCAGTCACTGAGCGGAGAGAGGAGGAGGAGAGTAGCGCCCGCCGTTACGGCGAGGGCTACACGAGCGCCCTCACGCGTCGGAATGCGGAGCGCCGCTACGCGAGCGAGAGCTCTCCCGCCCGAAGTGGAGAGGAGGCGCCCAACACCCGCAGTCACTGAGCGGAGAGAGGAGGAGGAGAGTAGCGCGCGCCCATCTCCCCCCGTTGCTAGGGAATACGAGGAGGATGACGAGGAGTGCGCGCACCCGCAGCTGTTGCTATGCGGACTACGGCGGCGGACGATTCAGGCTCGCTTAAGAAGTGCATTCGCACTTAAAAGATTGGAAAAACGTTTGCATGCCAGTCTAGCACCCCATTTTCTGCGAGGAACCGCGCCATGCCCAGGCTATGAGATTTACCGGCCTAGGCAGCCAACCGCGCTTTCTCAGTCTGTTCTGGCGCCTCTCACTGCACTTCAGTCATTCAAAAGAAATGACTGACTGAACAAAAGACAGCACGCTGTGGGATATTGAGAGCAGCGGCTCAAGCGGTGCTACGACTCGAGTGGTAGTGAGAGTGACTGAGTATCAGACGTAAGCGGTGAATGAACCGTCTGTGACTACTTTATTAACGTTTGCTGTATAAAACATTGTTCCTTGCGCCTGTCTCATCTAGGTACTGCCGCGAGAAGTGTGTGTATGGGAGGGAAGAAGGGTCATTTTAGGTTTCTCGAATCTAAGCACCCCCCCCTCCCCCCCTTGACTTTGGGCATCTTGATCGTGGAAAAAATGGGGTGATTGGAATCAAGTCAGTACGGTATGTTGATACGTGTCACAGCGTGAAACAATTTGCAGTTGCAGATAAAATGGCTCACAGACTTATTCAATGCCCGCCTTTGTGTCGTCTGTCTTTTACGCTGATGCGTGTCATATTGCAAAGCAATTTGATTGATCGATTATGAAGTTTAACAGGCCGACGCTAGACAGGCGATGAGGCGAGACGAAGTGGAGGCTGCGGATTAATTTTGACCACCTGTGAATCTCTAACGTGCGCCGAAGTCGTAACACACGGGTGTTTTCGCTGTTCGTCTGTCAAGCAATTTTCACTTGCCATTAAAGTGACCCATAAATGCCTTTTGTATGTCTGGCTTCTCAGCATGGCTGCGGTGTTGCGCAAAAAGCCAACGTTGAAACATGTTCTGCACGAAGAAATTGAAGATATTAAACCTAAAAGCCACGCAGCGAAGACACGTATTTGCTTTGCCAGCAGGGTTTGGCAAACAATGAGAAAATAATTAAGGTGGAGAGGGGGATGAGGCGGGAGAGAGGTAAGAGCTTTAGAAGGGCTTCGGGGACCCCTGAAATGCTTTCCAGCACCCCCCGGGAACCGCGCAGCTGCATTTGAGAACCACTGATGTAACGCATTCAAAAACAGATTTATTATCCCAGCAGCTCTCATCCCGAGAGGACGCACGCACTGTACCGTCGCGCTGTGTCGTAGTTGGTTAAAGCTCGGCGACCGCGCCAGGTACCAATCTCAGAAGTTATAAAGACATTACAGTGCAGTACCGACTAGGCATAAGAAGGTACAGTACCATACACCCCAAATTCAGCAGCGAACGAGTGGTCCTGTTCCGGAAACTACGAACGAGCACGTTCCTGCATGGTGCCTTAGTTATACATGCGAAGAACACAGCAAGCTACGACTTGGAGTGCAAGAACTGCTCGGTTCCGAGCGCCACATGGCGTGGGAGTGTGCGGCCACCGACATACCACATCACAGCTCTCCTGAAATGCTCCGTGTATACGGAATTATGAGAATATGAAATTGTTACATTTCCTGACACACCGCCGGAATAAGAACAGATATATGTGTCCCCAACACATGATAATACATTACGTATTACCTCAAAAATTTTGACCCCGGTTTTAACTCTATACGACCGCAAGAAACGCCAAATTGCGACCAACATGAATTCCGTATATACGGAGTATACGAAAAACATACGGAAAACCTATGTTTGAGGTGTATCGCGGTTTAATTGAGACACGAAACCCTGTGCCAAACGTTTCTGACATATAATTTCATTATTTTGCTTTTGCAAACATTAGATTATCTCCATTAGTCATGCCTTGGTGCGTAATACAACGTGGGAATTCTGTATTCCCATAATTCCGTAACGTTTCAATACGGAACGTTTCACTGGCTTGGTATTGTATAGAGTGAGACCTGTTCACTGAAATTGTTTGTCTTTTATTCAATCTTTTCTCCCATCTTTAGGACTTGAAAGGAATGGGGTTTCAAGGTACCACGCTTTCCCGCTATGACTACTTTATCCTATGAAATCCCCCTGATTAGGGGTTAGTTCACCCCAAAGCCGCGAGGACGGCCGGCGCTGCTCAATCACTCCAAATTTAAACTTCGCGGGCTTCTATGGGAAACAAAGAAAGGTGCTCTGGTGTTTTCATACCCAAAGACAAATTACGTCGTGTCTGACCAGCGGGACAACCCTATACAAACGTGTTGATTTTCATGTAATCACAATTAATCAGTTCTCAACGTAGTTCTGAGAAGTTGTGGGCTTCTAAAGGAATTATTTTGTTTACGAAGGTGGGAGCCATGATTAGAGCACACTCAATTTAACATAAATCATGCCGTGGCGTTCCTGTAAGACGCCCCCATATCAAAGTCAAAGTTTTATCTTCTTTATTACCACACCGTAAACCAATTCAAAGCAGGAACCTGTAAAGTCACTGATAAGACGCCGCTTTATCAACACCTGCCCTACTCTAAAAGGAGTCACAGTGCCAATTCACTGACGCTAATTACACCGGCTTCGTGCACAATGATTTAAAACTTACCAGATTTTTAACGTCAGTTTTCATTAAACTAAACGTAAATGTGTCAGAAATATGCTTAGCAATACTGAAACCGCTGCGAGTTTGTATCTCTTTCTCTTTGGTTGCCTTCTAAAATCGACGGCACACCGGTGACCTTGACGGTGGTATACATCAGTCACATCCGATAGAGGTGGCCCACGCCTGGGCACATCACGCCGGCTTCGTTAGCAACGGTATAGCAATTGTTTGTGTTAAATAATCGTTTGGCGACCCTAAATAACTGAAAATCTACTGAAAATTGAGAAAAGTCAACACATTTGGCTGCCCACATTGACGGCAAACGCGTCATATTGTAAGCGGTGTGATTGCACAACATATGCGTTCGAGGCTGCCCACAGAAATATCACACCGGCTTTATCAGCGAGGATGTAACAAGTCGTAGTGTTACATGATCAAGTTTGACTGCCCTAAATAACTAAGAAATGTACTTAAAATTTAAAAACTTCACGTTTGGCTGCCGGTGTAATTATTCAACAGTTCTATGTGATCGAGGCTGCCTATATAAATATCACACCGCCTTGGTCAGCGAGAATGTAACAATTCGTAGCGTTACATGATAGAGTTTCATACCCTACATAAACCAGAAGTATCGTGAGAAATTTAGAGACTAATGTGACTTTGTATTTCCTTCACGATTTGCTGCCGTCTTAACATCGACGGAACCCCGATCACGTCGACGGTGTTTTGCAACAGCCCGATGCAGTCGAATCCATGCGGACACAGTCCCGTCTTCGCCTTCCGGTCTATTTTGTCGTCTGTCCAGTGACCTCGATACTCACAACAACGCGGTTCAGTAAGCCAACCGCCGGCAGCATGTAACAGGGGCTTCAACCACGACAGGCTATATACAAGGTTAGCCCAGGCTTTTCGCACAAGAATACGTCAAGAAATTCAGTAAGTGAGGAAAATCACCTAAATTCTTCCACACAACCTGGGGCTGCCCCTTTATATGGCCCCCAGCACAACCACTCTCGAGCCATGAGAGGCAGCCCTGACCCTCTCCAATCCTGGCGTTCAAAGGAACTTGGTTCTGCGAGCATGGAGAGAAGGGAAAGAGACCGGGGCCCTGGAAAGCAAGAAAGCGTGAGTTGAACGCGATATTTGTTTACGATATACCATATTTTTTGTTTACACTGCACACAGTCAATTAAAAAAAAAAGCTATGTCGGAAATTCGCGTAGCTTTTGCGTCAAGAGGTGAGGTCGGTCTTCGCACCACCAACGTGGCATAGTAGCTTCGAAGTGTCTACCTACTTATAGGTAGTGTCACTATATAAGGTAGCAGAGTACCGCCCCTGAGGCACGCAAGTCATCAACGGCGGCTGTTTTGGCGTTTTTCAGCCTTGCGAGGTCACCGCTTTTACGGCCTTGCCGCTAACTTGGACCGGGTCGTTCGTCAACAACACTGCCGAAGATGCAGCTAAAGGGAACCTTGCGACACACTTCTGCTGCTGAAATGCTGTTACACGGGTTATCTTTGATTCGCCTTCGGAACGACGTCAGTCGCGCACACCCGCAGAGCAGGGAGGACAAGCTATTCTAGAGTTGACCGACTAGAATGCATAAAAAACAAAATGGCGGCGCCCATGAACCGTCGCAGTGCAAACAAATGTCACGTAATGTGAATTGACCAATGGGTATGGCGGTGGCGCGGAATAGGAGAAAAAAGTGCCGATACTCTGAAACCTTATCTAGTGACACTACTTATAGTAGCAGATGATACGGCCTCATAGTTATAGCAGAGTCCCTTAATAAGCATTGAAGGACTCTGGTTATAGCAAAGGAAATGCCGCGAGCAAGCAACGGAGTGATGGGTGCAGGCTAGGGGTCGGCAACATTTTGAGAAGGAGGATGGGGTTGTATGAACCGACTCGGCAGGATCCGGACGGCCAATCGGGGGAAGGGGGGGGGGGGAGGCTTTGCTGTGGCAAAGAGGAGAAATTCGGCGAATCGACACTAATGTACAGAACTAGAATAACACCCATGTTTCTTTTCAGTAGGCAAGTCACAAGGTTGCAATTTTCAATCACAGGTTACAAGCGAAAAGACAACTGCCAAGATAGGAAGGGACAAGGCGAGGGGGGAGGGGTGACGTCGTGCCAGGCGCTGCATAATACTTCCCCGCGGGCAGCATCATAATACTTCCCCGCGGGCAGCATGCAGCCTGCGCTACAGTGAACTAGAATACTTAATTCTAATTCACTATACCCGCGGGACGCTGGCTGCCGTGCCGACCCCTGTTACAGTGTACTAGTACACTGTACCCCTGTAGGCTAAATATGGAAAGATGTGCTAGGGTTGAATATGAATGGCGCCTCGCCGCGTTTTAAATGATTTTGCAAATTGGCCTTCTGCGCTGCCCAGGCGGCGCCACAGGGAAGGGGGCTTTGGGTAGTACATGCCTCCGCGTTTCGCATACGTTTGTATTGCTGATCAACGCTCATCAGCGCGGCGCTTTCAATATTCTTGACAGGGTAAATTATATGATGGAGCACTCAATATGACACAAAATAGAAATGATTGTGTTCTCAAGTTGGTTTACAGCGCCGAGGAGAGTCCAGGTGAGTGCCGGAGGTCTTCCACCCACAAGCGCACCGATGGCGTATTATAGAAGTAGAGTTTAATAAGCGTAATGACATAGAGATTAATCTAATAAGCTTGATGACATAGAGCTTTCAATTACCGTCTCGCATTAGAAATAAAAGGGCTCCGTGCAGCGCCGATCGAAGAATGCTGCCCTGCCGCGTAAACTGCGCTGTATGGGATTTCGCTCGTTTTGTATATAGATTGATTTGATTGTAGGCTTTAACGCGCCGACGCAGCGCAGGCGATGAGGCGCGCCGTAGTGGAGTGCTGCGGATTAATTTTGACCACCTGGGGATCTTTATCGTGCGCCGAAATCTCGTACACACGGGCGGTTTTGCTTTTCGCCTCCATCAGAAAAGCGGCCACCGCTCGTCTTCGATCGTTAGCAGCAATTTTAAAGTGCAACGTGATGTAACCTGAATTAGCTTTTCGTATAGGTCAGTCGTACATATGCTGCGGCGAGCGATGGCTGCGAGTAAGTGATGAGGAAGTTGAACAGACACAGAGCGATTCGCGATTACGTGACAGGCGATGTCTAGTCAGCGCCGGTTTTTAGTCCTTGTGGGGCTTTTATTTCTTCTGTTGGGACCCTTTACGTCGCCTAGCTTCTGTAAACATGAATTAGGTCTCCTTTGTGACCTTTCTCGAGGTGTGAGCCAAACTTTTGTTAAGAGCGCGCTTTAGTTGTTGCTCAGTCACTCATTATTGTCCTGGTCAATAAAATGCATTTTCAGTGAGGTAATATGGACGTGGCGCCATCCAGAATGCGTCTGCGTATCGTCTGACCGCCGGTCCCGTTGCGTTTTCTAAGTTGCTGAATCTTATAACTGATTATGAGATTACAAACTGAAAGGGTAATTGGATGCGGGAAGCACGAGATGTAACTGTTTCGGGACGACGCTGTTTAATTGGGACGACGCGTAGAAAAATAGCTAGGCTGCAATTCTTGTATCAACTATATAATAACAAATTCAACTTGTATTCCAGGCTGTACTTGCACCCCCCAGGGCGAGTGTCGCCACGAACAGGTCACTCTCATGCTGTGATGCCGTATGTGCCACGCGTTGATGTCTTCAAATTTTCTTTACTTGTAAAAAATACAGTTGAGTGGAACAACCTTGATGCAGATGTATTTATTGACACACCCACGACTGAATCGTTTGAGCGTAAGTGGTCATTGTGTGTTCTCTGAAACTATTCTTTGTCTATCCCGGAACTGGTGTTACATGTTCGTGGAAAAATATTTTCCTCCCACCCCTGTGGTGGGGGATATCTCACCAAGGAAGAAAGTGTAATCCTTCGTCGCCTCCAAACAAACACATATGCACACGGAATAATCATGCACCGCATTTACCCCACGCAATTCCCTTATCTCTGCCCTTATTGTGACATACCCGACACCTTGCCGCACATGATCCTGGAGTGCCCTTGCGAAGACCGCCGCCCAGACCCACCTGTGGGTAGCCAAGCGTCCTCAACAGTACAGACCTCCGCACCACAAAACAATGCAAGCGCCCATACCACCGGTGACCACGACATCGCTGAAAAGTGGGAGGCACTGCTCGTCTACGAGGATCCGGAGAACCAGAAGAATCTGGTGAACGGGCGAAGACGGCAGCCACCGCCAGAGGTTTCCTGGACTGAGGAGACCTACCACCTCGGACCGGCAAGGGCCAAGTCCTAGCTAGTCTTTTCAGACAATAAACGTTTATTTCTCTCTCTCTCTCTCCCACCCCTGTAACAGCCGGCAAGGGCTAACAGTATTGGAAATAAATAAATAAATAAATAAATAAATAAATAAATAAATAAATAAATAAATAAATAAATAAATAAATAAATAAATAAATAAATAAATAAATAAATAAATAAATAAATAAATAAATAAATAAATAAATAAATAAATAAATTTGGCGACAACAGTAGTGCACCTTCGGAAAGAGTATCAGGAGAGAGAATAAACGTTTATTTAAATCAACAGGGGGTATTGTGCTGCAGCTTGAAGGAGGCGTCCTCAGTCCAGGATGCCTTGAGCGCGGGCAGCATCGGCAGTAGAGTAGCAAGTTAGACTAGTCAGGGAAAGTGAATCTTCAAAAACAAAGCGGTGCTGAAAGAGACGAAAGAAGCACAACGAGCAGAAAGGATGAACGTTGGGCAATATGAGATAGCGGGCCTGCCTTTTGGCACGTGTCATCTACTTTAGTGCTGTTTTAATGCGTAGGATTCTTTGCCGAGTACACCGACAGCCAAGGCCGTGCAACGCCTTGCATTTCCACAAAAATGCAGATATCACGGAAGTTTCACCTGTAATCGTTATAATAACGCAAATGTAAATAATTGGTCGGACAGTATTTAGAAAAACAAAAAAAAATTGGATGAGGAAAACTCACACTCAGGACATGCGGCTAAGAGTGCTACGCATTAGTAGGTAATTCTGTGAATTTCTGCGGAATTTTTTCTCCAGACAAAATACATAGTGCCTGCAAAGTTAGGTGTTACCCGTTCTAACAAAAGCACAAAGTGCTTACCGTACGCTGACAGTTTTCTCTGTAATATCTGGCATCATTGTTTGAATCTGTTACAAAAATATGAAGTTGTACGCCCTACCCTAACAGAAACAATGAAGGTTATATTATATTATATTACATTAGGCACCGCAGCGCTCGCTGTTTTCGCAGTGCTGAAAAGTTTGGTTGCGAAAGCCAGGACAAAGGAAGGAACGTCTGGAGAAAAATCTACCTTTCGGTGTTTGTTTATTAGAATGCTGAAGGCCGAAAATAAGAGCAGAAATTATTCGTGTGGGAACTCGGCGCGGAATACATCAAAACTGCGTTCTGGGTCACGGCATTTTTTTAACAGGGAAGCTGTTTAGCAAATCGTTATTTGTAGTGTCCGCAGTAAAAAAATACCAAGAAAATGTCTAGCGCTCATGTGTGCGTGCCTCGTGGCGACTGCCCAGCGTCTCCTGCGCACGTTAATGAAGTCAAGCATACCCAGCTAGGGAGGTTGGCCAAGTTTGGCAAAAAAAAAAAAAATCTAGCGTTCTCCGCAATTGTGGCAACACTTGCTCGGAACGAGAAAGACACATCATCGATCGCCCCTCCAAGGTGATGTCCAATGGTTATCACTTCCAAAAATTAAAGACGCTCACACTTACAGCAACAGTGATGGGGCAGCGAAGAAGGAGCAAATCGGCTGCAATCGTGGACTTTTTTTGTTTTTTTTTTTTGGACTTGAACCTTCGTGATGGTGGTGAAGGTTGCGTACAGCTTCGCTACCTTCAAGTCTTGCGCATTAGTCTGAGCTTCCTTCCGTTCTCTGTTTTCTCGTAGAAACAATACTTACCAAAAATGCTGTCGTATTTGATGCCCCGAAGCTGTACTTCTGTGGTATGAGACACACCGTATACTACAAGCCGGCAGAGCACACCACAACACGTGGGGATCTCTAAAGCGCGCCAAAATCTCGACACATGGAAGTTTTTGTTTTGGACAACAATCTTCCCCTCCCCTTTTCCCCGTGCCCCACACCAGGGCCTATTGGCCTCCTCCTGTAATAAAGTCATCCATTCCATTCCATTTTGCGTCTACATAAAACAACAACAACAAAAAACAAAACAAATGGCAGCCGGGTGCGGTGATCAAACCCACATCTTTGTTTCCGGCAGCTAACGGATCTGACACAAAGCAGCTCTTGAGGGTTACACTTGTAGAGTATTTACAATTTCCAGGTGTGCTATCCTTTTTTAAGAAATTTGTGAAATGCAACGAGTATGCACATTTCGAATGGTGGCCTTCGCCGTTGCGCACTGCAGCAATCTTGCGGCCCGATTTTCTTTACACAGGCGCACCGAGGAAAGGGAAGAGCATGCAGTGTTTAATATCGCCGAGAGACTGCCAAGGATTGCATGTTTCGCTTTCTCAGCCTTGCACTCTGCTTCTTCCTTCGGTTCAGTTCCGGTTCGGGTTCGCCGTGCTAAAAAAATAATGGTTCTGGTTCAGGTTCGGCTTCAGTTCCAGCAAAAATACAGGTTTGGTTCCCGTTTTCGGTTCAGTTCGCGGATTCGGTTCGACACCCTGATTTGCCAGCGCGGACAGTGTCGTCTCCAAAGGTCATGGACGCTTAATTAGTTACACGATGGCGTCATGCAAGTCAGCTACTCATTGCCTGGACGCACCTAAGCCTTGAAAATGCTGTCAACTTGTGCGTAGTCCTAAAAACCACCGGTCGTGGTTAAACCTAAAACATGCCAATATGATGCTGGGTAGTGCAGGGAATTGTCACGGAGGAACATGAATAATTCGCAAAAAAGCCTTGTTGGAGCAGTGGATAAGTCGTTTGAGCTGTGCAGCAAGAAATCACAAATATCGAAAAGTTTGACAAATGTCAATCAGCGCTGGTACACATTTGGAACTACAATCCTGCTTCCGCTCTAAATTCTCAAAGCGTGGTCGCTGCCACTGCAGCCGTCGGCGCCGTGGCTTAGTTGGTTAAAGCGCCTGTCTAGTAAACAGGAGATCGTGAGTTCGAATCTCACCGGTGCCTGGCTGAGTTTTTTTTTTTGTTCTCAATGCTGCTTCTTTGTTTTAACCATTGCTTTGTGGGCGCGCAGGTCTTCGCGCATATGTTGTCTCATGGAAGCTTTCTTTCGCAATCAACTCGCATTTTTCAGCAGGTCCCAAAATTCTCGCGTGGCGATAACATCATTCGCCCATTCCATATTGCTTCCATCCCGAGGGGTGCCCTAAAAGAGAAGGTCCCGTACGTGTCAGTTATTCATATGTGCAGGCGCAGATCCCAAATATTGCAGTTCAGGAAGTCAAGAGGTAACGCAAGCAGCTATTAAAGATGCTAGCCGAAGTTTTTTCTGCTACGTACATATTCAGGCTTTCCAGCGCGACTGCATGCTTTACAAATGAACACCTCAGTCTCCGAGACGGCATGACAGCTTTTGTTTGACACCGGCGACGTCTTGGCGTCATAAGGCGCCAGGTTGCTGACAGCGTAGTCAGGCTACGACGGTTGAAGTGTTCACTGTCTTATGCGAGCAGAAAACGCTAACGGAAGTACACCACTTGCGCTGCGCCGGAGTTCTAGAGACCGGGCACGGACAGGTCCCTCCACCTGACGGACGTCGGAGTAACCATTTCCCTTCCTTGTTCCAGACAGCCGCCCCCTGCGCGAGAGGCGCCGCACTCAAACCCAGCAATGAAAGCCAGCAATGCGGCCTCGGGATAAATGAGTTTTCAAGAGGTGGCCCCCTCGACAGGTTTAAATTCACTTGAGTGACACTCTGTGTTAACCGTGGAGTGGCGGATGGGGGCGGCGAGGGTACACGGAGGCGGTCGGTTAGTCACAAGAAGCAGTGATTTCCCTACACACCCCCTAGGGAATGTGTAGACCCCCATAGTTTATCTGGGCACCATCACTTCAAATCTCCAAATTTTACTCATGTCAATTCTTCTATTAAACGTCTGGGCAGTTTGGTCAAGGCCCAATAAAAGGAAGAGTGAAATAACGCGAGACAGAAACATCTACATCTACATCTACATTTAAAATTGGCAATTTGGCGAGGCGAATGGCTTTGGAAGCTAATCCTAGCGTTTCAATAAATTGTGAGCATCAAAAGACAATCGCTGTCCGCTTTATTGGTGCTGCATAATACCCTGTACTGCCTCAACATCATTTAAAAATCTTAAATCTCGTCATTGGCTCCGGTAACAAGTTTGAAAATGTCCTTGTACGTTAAAAAATGGCCAGACATTTAAAAACTGAATGCTGACCTTTTACGGTAAAAACCACATTTCTAAAAAACAAGTGTTTTTTGAGACCTAGTAGAAAACATTGACTCCCAGGTGTATATAGAGAAAAAGGGAAATTACGTTGCGGGGATGAGCATTTGCTTAGTAGACGTCTAATAGACGTCTAGTAGGGTACTAGGCGCTTAGACGTCTGACAGGGGACTAAAAAACAGTTTGTATAGTTTATCTAGCCTCCCGCCTTCCCTGCACCCCCCCCCCCCCCTTCCCCTCTCTGGAATTGATTCCTGGGGAAACCCCTGACGAGAAGCGCCTGCGTCAGCGTTCGCTGCGGCGCTTGTTTATAGGACACTAAATGCAGCCGTGTGGTTGCGTTTGGTTGGAGAGAAATAACTTCCATGTGCGTTTCTGTTCGATGCGGTGAGGCGAGGTAAACCAGGCTTGCGTTAGGATCGCCCATGCCTCTCCCCGGACGTGTTGCACGCACATACCAGACAAATCTGGATCCGTCCGCCTCTTGTAGCGTTCGGTTCGTAGGTTCTTTCGTCGACGTTTCGTCGTGTCACTTTCGGCGCTTCGACGCCAGTCCTGACGGTCGCGAATACAACGCACGACACCGAGGCATCGGGGAGAAGAGAGCTTTACAAGAGAGGAGAGGAAGCAGTCTTGCTGTACTGATTTGCTCGGCGCGCTGCATTATATGCCAGCAAACTGACTACGCAGACGATGCAGCTAGTCAGCGCTTATCCGCTGGCCACGAGGCCGATACGTCCTTTGGGATAGGGCACCTAATGTTGCATAACCAAGCCGAAATAGCGGTGTCATGAGTCAGAAGCAATCCCCGAAGAAAATGGCGCGAAAAAACGGCCTGAGAGTTTTAAAAAATTCGAGAGAAATTGGATTTCGCGCTGAGAAGCGGCCAAATAATGAAGCGCCCGGCAATAAAAGCAGCAGCAAGCCAAAGTGGGAGATGGATCCAATGAATTCAAGAGAACCCAATCCGCAAGTGTCACTACCATAGAGATAATATACTGACTCTAGAGGGAAAGCGCGCCGCTGAGCCAATGCATTGGAACCGTACGACACACAGTGGCAGACATGATACAACGATTTGAAGTTAGCCAGCTGAGTTTTTGCTTACTAAAAACGGCGAAAGCGATGGGTTGTAATCTGGCAATGGGCTACTGTGGCGTTTCCGCGTCCGGCTAGTGAAGCATGCCGGGATTAATTGTAACATGGCGGACCGCTGGCCAGGCGGATTTTGTATAGGCGGCGTCGACAGCATTGCGTAGTTTATCTCCTGTGGGTAGGTAACCGACGTGTTTTCGGTTTAGTGTGTGGCTTATATGTACTGAGGCTATTTGAACAAGATGTGGCAACGCTCACGCAACACTTGCGCGCAAGCTCGAATGCGACTGATCGCATGCGCGAGGACGTCAAGGAATCAGCTGATCCGTACTGGGGCGCACAGAAAAAATGTATCTCCGTCATGATCTCCGTGCATTTTTGCGCTGTGCTGCTTTGGTTGCCATTCTGTGACATTTTGCGAGTCGCTCAATGCTTTTCAAACGAAGTGAAGTGAAGAGCTGTGGCTTTGTAGCTGAATGTAAAACCTTTGTTGACACACACAAAAAAAGAAAAACGTTATCGCATGGGCCAACGCTGATATTGCCGGTGAGTCGCGGCGCTTTGAAGCACAGGAACGACAGAGCGCGGTCGATCGCAGGCCAACGGAGTGGTAGAATGCGTGCCAAGGGAGTATGCGAAATACAGTCAGCGGCGTGTCCCGTTTTCCTTTCCGTCTGTATTCGTCAAGTTCTAGCTGCTTTCCACCACTTCAAAGGGAAAGCTTGCGGGGCTGAATGGGCAGTATTGAATGGGCAGTAATTTGCCGCACAGAGCGCGCGAGGAGAGAACATTGACTTGTGATTGATTAAAAAAGAAACCGCATTTCGTTACCTATTTTTTCGTTCTACCTTCACGAACGTTTGCGCGAAAGTTCGAAGCACGGAGAGCTGTAAGAAGTTCCATGAATAAAACAACTGGAAGCGAACAATTATAAAAGTTCCTTTTATTTCTCTTCCAACGGGAACAATCGCTGGCTGCCACTCCGTAGCCTGTAGTGAACTTGCGGTAGTCAAGGTCAGATCGGAATCGCTGTTCCGGCGTCAGTTCAGGGGCAATAGACAGGGTGCTTAACGTAGAGAAACGAATGACAGCCTCGCAAGCGCCCGGGGAGGCACTTGCTCAGCGTGCATCCGAGTTGTACCAGTTGTACGCGTTTTGCACACACGCAGATCTGAGCTGGATGCTGCACACACACTGCGCAAGTCAGGCGCAAGGGCCTCGCCACTTCCTAGCACACTTAAAGAAATCGAAACCAAAACTGAGGTACGCACTTTTTGTTTGCAAATTAGAACTTAATTACACTAAAAGTTTTTTGTAGGGCTAGTTTTAATTACTGAGGCAATTATTTGCAACTGTTTTGCTTCAGTTCTTTGTTTTAGTTAAATAATTAACGAACAACTCTTTACAAAACTGACTACAATTGATCTGGCAACCATGGGAATTGTATCATGTCAGAGCCCAAGATTCGTACGGTCTCGGAGCTCGCTTTACCCCCCTGGTCACAACCATACCTGTCAGGTTTCCCAATTGTCCAGGAGACACGAATGATGGTTTTGTACGATTGTAATTTCTACGGCCCAAACAAAAATCTCCCAACCAGCGCCTCTTTCTTAGCAGCTCAAGATAAATAAAATTTTTACCACCACCCCCATCACCACCTCCTAATTCCGAACGTGTGTTTGGCGAAACGTTTCTTCCAGTCTGGGCACATTGAGCCGGAGCTACCTGAGAATCCAATCCAATCCTACGCCAATTTATATCGTCATCAGTGAAGAGCTTAAAAAGCATAGTAGTCCTTCCTGAATTATATTCTTCTTTGCGCTCTTAGCCGGCAAATTCCTTTGTGTATGCTTTTTTTGGACCCCCTCTCTCTCTTTATGAAATGCTCCTTTAGGAGCCTTTCACGATAAAAAAAAAACTTACTATGACGATGAAGTACGGTCCCTGAGCACTTTCCTTAACCCTTCCTTCCTCTTTCCTGGTGAGCGAGACATAGGTACACCAGCATTTGGTTAGAACACAGTGAAACTATCAGTGCAGTCCTCGATGCATGATAGAAGAGTTGTTTTCTGGAGTTCTGGACTATGTTGTCCCCGATGAGACGACGGATTTTGCCGGTTGAGAGTTGATAGGATAGGCTTTATTGCCACGAACTGGTGATGTTATAAGCAGCGTCCAACAGCTTTCCGAGACCGAACGGCGGACGTCGTCTTCCTCCGGCCGTGAGTCGATGATGATTGTCGATGGCGGTCTGATGATGATTAAGAGAGATGAGCTCGGTTGATAGAGGGGTTGACCGTTCGCCGCGCCAGTGAATACTAATGCTTGCGGCAATATATTCTAGACCCCGACCTCTTCTATACGTGGAGTACTTAAAGTGAGGAAGGTTTGAAGGGAAATTTGTCCTTCCCGTACCTCAAGAGGAGAGGGGAAGTGACGTCAATAAAAAGCGGGACGACGGCTTGAATTTTGTGTGATTCTATTATGAATTGGGGCTGAGCTTAGATGAATCGCCCTTAGATCAGTGTTCAATCCGCACCTTTTTTTGCTACCATTCTCTGTTTACCACCAGGAGTGCATAAGTACACTGGCCCTCGCTGAGAAATCCTATGCAAAATGCACCCCGCCATCTTACGTCGACTCCGGTAACTAGGTCCGCCATTTTGGTACGGTCGTTTGAAACCGAAACCAAGTAGCAAAGCGGCGCCAAACATAGTAGGCGGGCATTGCCTGCTCTTGGTGGTGGACTACATTGCCGGAGCAATGCTGCGTACGGCAGTGCACGCAATGCGGAAATACCGCTCCAAATGGAGAAAAGGCACGTGAAGTTCCACGCTTTTGAACGAACTTTCTGACTCGAACTATGCCGGCGCGAGCAACCTTTGTGACACGCTGGCCGCGGTGCGCTGGGAGCGAATATTTGTCGTTGGTTCGCTAAGCGCGGGATTTCGTAGTCGCTGTACGGAGGAAAAATACAGCTGCGTTCGAGTTCCGTGGTCCAGCCTTTGCATTCTAAATGAAGCCTGAGCGTGCGCCACCTATTTATGTGACTGACAGCGGCGCTCGAGCGGAAAAACAGTACCACACGTTGTCAAAATTAGGCTTTGTTTCTTCACTCGTCCCTGTGGCTCTGCGCCCGCTTCATCTCATTGTTAAATGGTACCGCTTAGCCCCTACACGAGCCTTTATCTTACCTAGGGCTGTAAACAAACTTTTTTTGCCGCACTACGCCCTCACTGCGCGGTTGAAAATTTCCTCTGTGGCGAGCGAGCACGGTATGGGAGTGTGTTGTTGGTTTCTTTTACGTTGCGTTTAACCGCGTGTCGTTTTGGAAGTGGCGTACACTGTTTTATGATGATCTAACGTTAGAAAATTTCAGCTTTTGCACTTGGTTCCTGATTTGCCGGGCTGACAGGTTTGTTGTTACGTCAAGTTAACTTGTTGCCCATTGTCATTTCAGCCACGATGTATTTACTGTCGAATATTTTGCGACTAAAATACACACTCACTCCTATAGTTTGTCACATGCTGCATGCATGCCTCCGACGTAATGATAGTGGCCATTGATGTAGGTAGCTGAGGCAATTTTCAAGTTTTCACCTCCTCCCCCCCCCCCCCAAAAAAAAAAAACGGCCAGAGTTTCGTCAGCCCGCCGCGCATCAGCTTGAGTGCTTTTGCTTTTTTTGTATCTACAGTGAAAAAGCCAGTAAATTAAACTACTTCGCTGATTTACAGCGCGTGCAGTATAGCAAACTGTGGATATAAATGAAACAAAGGGAAGCATTCGCGCACCCCTGCATGCCGCGGTCTAGTAAACACAACGTTGCCCAGCCTCTGCGTGATCGCGAGATGACCACGGCGTAATGTGGCTTGAATGCTTGCTGGTAGCTCATAGGTGATCCTTCAGGTGCCGTGCCAGTCCTTGTTTCTACCACTGTGGCCGGGGGGTGAAGCCATCAAAAGTGAGGCAAAAAACCCATTCCCAAGGCTACCAAGTTTTCTCCCAAGCGCCTCCACGGCACTTTGTTGCTGCTCGCATTGCTCCTGTACTCGACGTGCATCGAACAGACGCATTGGCAAGGAAAGGTAGGGGTCATTTTCTCGTGGGCTTCTCTAGTCAATGTCTTGGACACTCGCTGGCTTGATGCCCTGCTGTCTCGGACGTCCCCACTGTTGTGGCAGCTCAGTGCACGCAAGCTCTGGTGGCGCCTCTTTAAAACCTTGAGCTTGCAAGAGGACGAGTAGGTGCACAGCTACCAGGATGTGACTACATGCTCCACTGCAACCCGCCGGGCAATCGCACGCTGCCTCACAATCGCCCCACTGTCCGTCTCAAACATGAGGCACACAACATAGGGCCGGCCCCTTTTCTTCTGGGAGCGAAAGCAGCCGCTGACCACATGGATGAGGCCCAACCTGCAAAAACAGAGAGAGTAACAGTAAATAGCACTCAGGGAAGAACAGGACTAGTCCACTACAGTTTATGGTAAAGGGACAGAGCGGAAAGCAGTGGCCGCAAGGAACAGACTCAAAATGACCAGATTTTTTGTCTTGCTTAACAATGTTGCAAGGGCAATAATCTGTACCTCAAACAGCAATGATGTCAAAATTGTCTTTCAAGTTCGAGCGT
The DNA here is from genome assembly GCA_013339765.2 of Haemaphysalis longicornis. NCBI lineage: Eukaryota > Metazoa > Arthropoda > Arachnida > Ixodida > Ixodidae > Haemaphysalis > Haemaphysalis longicornis. The sequence continues at coordinate 110,489,251 of CM023455.1, read as the reverse complement.
GCAAGTATCGCTGCATGCTTTGTTAATGTATTTTCAAGAGAAGGAAGTTTAACATTTATAAACCTCACCGTGGGTAATGATACCAGTACCCGCATAATCGTGTTTGTCATAACTTAAGCAAGCAATATATGATTTCCTGGAACTCACTTCCAGAACTTCTCGAGATAAACAGGTAAACATTCGGGCTATACCAATGACCCATCGAATTTTAAAAAAAATCTCTTAATTCAGTGAGTTCAAGCTAACGAGGTTTTACTGTATTATCTGTTCGGGAGCACTGAAAACATGCGCTTTAGAAACAAATACAACCACTCCACTGCAAAAAAGGAGAAGCCAGGCACACAAACAGATTTTTGCCAAGAACATGCGCAATAAATAATGAAAACGCACACAAAAAATACAAGGCCTTTGTGCACTTTTATAGTTGACTTCGCCGCAAAGCGCGATTGCCTTGCGGCAAACGCGCGGGCGGACGACCGTCACCGAAAACGGCCGCAACTTTCACCCTGAGGAGACCCAACTGGCGGCAGCTGGAGGGCGATCATAGAAAGGGCGTCCGTGCCTGCCTGGGCCTGCCCCGAAACTCGCAGTGCGACAGGACGCTGGCTGAGGCAGGGGTGTGGACGCTGGAGATGACGGCCGAGCAGCGGGCCCTTGGCCACATCGACCGGCTGCGCCGAGCCGAGGGGGGAGGACCCCTGCTGCAGCGGCTGCGCACCCACCGGCACTCACGCATGGGGCGCATGCTGGTCCGGTACGAGCGGGTGGTAGGCACCATAGACATGGGGCCCTCCAGCCACCCTCCGGACCTGGCGGCCGAGTTGCACCTGGAGATTCCGGGCCTGCGCAGGAAGCGGCACACGCCCCAATGCGGGCTGCTGCAGCTGGCCCGGGCCGTCGTCTGGAAAGACCTGGAGGGCCACACCCTGGCCTATTCGGATGGCTCTGTGCGGCAGCGGCAGGGCTCGGCTACAGCGGCCGCCGTGCTGGGAGAGGCCACCAGGCAGGCCCGGCTGCACTACGCGGCATCCTCGGCCACGGCAGAGCTTGTGGGGGTCCAGCTGGGCCTGGACCTGCTGCTGGAGCTGGAGCCCGCACCCGAGCGCTGCGCCCTGCTGTGCGACTCCCGGGTGGCTCTGCTGCGCATCCGGGAGGGCGACCCGCACTCCCCTCTGGTTCGGGGCGTGCGCGAGAAGGCGGAACGGCTGGCAGACAGGGGTGCCCGGCTGCGGCTGCGGTTGCAGTGGGTGCCCGGCCACATCGGGCTCGAGGGCAACGAGCGGGCGGACGAGCTGGCCGCCGAGGCCCATGAGCTGACCCCCTCGGCCACGGATGCCCAGGCAGCGGCGGACGACGCCCGCCTGCTTATACAGCGGCACGTGCGGGCACAGCACCCGGACCCACGGCTGGCCGCTGGAGAGGCCCCACCATCGGTGCGGGCTGCCCGGCTGGCCCGACAGCAGCGTTCGGCCATCCTGCGCCTCCGCGTGGGGGCTGTCTGGACGGCTGAACGGAAACACCGCTTGGGGCTGGCCGACAGCCCTGCCTGCCAGCACTGCCGCGCACCTGTTCAGTCCCTGCCGCACCTGCTCTTCGAGTGCCCTGAGTATAGGGCAGGGAGGCCGGAACTGCTGGTAGCCCTGGGGGGAAGGGCTCGGCCGCTAGACGAGCTCCTATGGCCACCGGGCAACACCAGGGAGAGGGACAGCGTCCATGGAGCGCTGGGCGGATACCTGGACGCCTCTGGGCTCCGCCTGGCTCTACACTCCCTGTGACTGTGGACCCAGTGACTGTGTGTCTAGACTTTCCCTTTTTTTCCCTCTTGTGGACCAGACGTTGTGTGTGCGTGTGTGAGTGTGCGTTAAGTTGTAAATATGCCCCTCTCTCCCCTGTATTCTGTAAATATGTCACTGCTATCCTCTGTTTCTCCTCTCTATGAATATCTCACCCCTGCCCCAACTCCCACACCAGCAGGCGTTCCGGTGTCCACCCCTAGGTGTGACAATTTACGCCTGCTGGTGGTCTTTCCTTTCCTTTTCCTTGTCAATTCATTCATTCATTCATTCCGTAAACATCTTCGCCAAAAATCATCCAGTAAATTCGATATACAGCATTTGAAAATAACTAATCCACCCACTAGCGGCACGGTCTAGCGATTATTGCTTTCCTCTTTCAGGGTTAATGCAACAGGGTCCCCGCTACGCATTTGCATGGTAAACAACGGTGAACTGCAGAGTGCTATACAAAGTCTCGTACCGGTTAACTCGCGTCAAGGAAAAAATAAACAAGGATTTACTTACTGGGAGTCGCAGGTGTTGGTCCGCACGGATAAAGGCGAGCAATAGACCTTATGCGAAATTGCTTGGTGATCTAGCAACACTGATGTAAACGAGACCGTCGGCCATATTGGTACGGGCGCCGATCGGGAAGTCTCGTATTGTTTACTGTGGAAGAGCAGGTGACGGTAACGCGGTATGGCTCAAACTGGACGGCGTTTTCCGGCTCCCGACCGCGGATTGTGGACGAAGGACTTGTCTGCGCTGCCTACTGTGTCTGAAGACTCATACCACTCGGGGTACCGCGCCAAAGACCAGCGGCAGCGGAGCAGGGCATGCCGCCTAGCCACCGAGGCGCATTGCTCGCCTTCATCGGTGCAGACAAACACGTGCGACTCGCAGTAAGTAAATCCTTCTTTGTTTTTTACTTGACGTGAGTTAACCGGTATGAGCGTTTGTATAGCACTTTGTTCACCGTTGTTTACCATGCAAATGCGTAGCGGTGACCCTGTCGCAGTAACCCTGAAAGAGGAAAGCGACAATCGCCAGACCGTACCGCTAGTGGGTGGATTAGGTATTTTCAAATGCTGTACATCAAATTTAAGGGATGATTTTTGGCGAAGAAGTTTACGGAAAGGTTGTTGCGGCCGTTTTCCGTGACGGGCGTCGCCCGCGCCGTTTGCCGCAAAGCAATCGCGCCTTTGCGGCGAAGTCAACTACAAAAGCGCAACATACGCCTTGAATTTTCTTTTTTTTGTGTGTTTTTCATTATTTATTGCGCATGTTCTGCCGCAAAAATCTGTTTGTGTGTCTTTCTTCTCCTTTTTTGCTGGTGGGGTGGTTGTGTTTGTTTCTAAAGCGCATGTTTTTGGTGTGCACGAATATATAATATAGTAAAACCTCGTTAGCTCGAACGCACTGAACTAGAAGATTTTTTTTTAATTCGATGGGTCATCGGTATAGCCCGAATGTTTACTTGTTTATCTCGAAAGGTTCTGGAAGTGAGTTCCAGATAATCATATTATTGCTTGCTTAAGTTATGACGAACACGATTATGCGGGTACTGGTATCATTACCCACGGTGAGGTTTTTAAATGTTAAACTTCATTCTCTTGAAAATGCATTAACAAAGCATGCAGAGATACTTGCACGCTCGAACTTGAAAAACAATTTTGACATCATTGCTGTTTGAGGTATAGATTATTGCCCTTGCAACAGTGCAAGACACAAAATCGGGTCATTTTGAGTCTGTTCCTTCCGGCCACTTCTTTCTGCTCTGTTCATTTACCATAAACTGTAGCGGACTAGTCCTGTTCTTCCCTGAGTGTTATTTACTGTTACTCTCTCTGTTCTTGCAGGTTGGGCGTCATCCACGTGCTCAGCAGCTGCTTTCGCTCCCAGAAGAAAAGTGGCCCGCCCTATGTTGTGTGCCTCACCTTTGAGACGGACAGTGGGGCGATTGTGGAAGGCAGCGTGCGAGTGCCCGGCGGGTTTGCAGTGGAGCATGGAGTCACATCCTGGCTGCTGTGCACCTACTGGTCCTCTTGCAAGCCGAAGGTTTTAAGAGGCGCCACCGGAGCTTGCGTGCACTGAGCTGCCACAACAGTGGGGACGTCCGAGACAGCAGGGCATCAAGCCAGCAAGTGTCCAAGACATTGACTGAAGAAGCCCGCGAGAAGAAGCCTGAAGAAGCCCTTCCCTTGGCAATGCGTCTGTTCGATGCACGTCGAGTACAGGAGCAATGCGAGCAGCAACAAAGTGCCGTGCAGGCGCTTGGGAGAAAACTTGGTAGCCTTGGGAATGGGTTTTTTTGCCCCAGTTGTGCTGGCCTCACCCCCGACAGTGACAGAAACAACGACTGGCAAGGCACCTCAAGGGTAACCAATGAGCTACCAGCAAGCATTCATGCCACATTTCGCCGGGGTCATCTCGCGAGCACGCAGAGGCTGGGCAACGTCGTGTTTACTAGACCGCGGCATGCAGGGGTGCGCGAATGCTTCCTTTGTTCCATTTATATCCACAGTTTGCTATACTGCACGCGCTACAAATCAGCGAAGTAGTTTAATTTACTGGGATTTTCACTGTGGATACAAAAAATGCAAAAGCACTCAAGGTGATGCGGGGCGGCCTGATGCAACTCTGTCCGTTTTCTTTTTTTTTTTAAATAATACTTGAAAACTGTCTCAGCTACCTACATCAATGGCCACTATCATTACGTCGCAGGCATGCATGCAGCATGTGACAAACTAGAGGAGTGAGTGTGTATTTTAGTCGCAAAATATTCAACAGTAAATGCATCGTGACTGAAATGACAATGGGCACCAAGTTAACTTGACGTAACAACGAACCTTTCAGCCCGGCAAATCGGGAACCAAGTGCAAAAGCTCAAATTTTTCACCGTTAAATCATCATAAAACAGTGTACGCCACTTCTGCAACGAACGCGGCTAAATGAAACGTAAAAGAAACCAACAACACACTCCCACACCGTGCGCGCCCGCCACAGAGGAAATTTTCAACCGCGCCGTGACGGCGTAGTGCGGCAAGAAAAGTTTGTTTACAGCCCTAGGTAAGATAAAGGCTCGTGTAGGTGCTAAGCGGTACCATTTAACAATTGTATGCCCTGCTCCGCTACCGCTCGGATGGGTATTTGGCGCGGTACCACGAGTGGTATGAGTCCTCAGACACAGTCAGAAGCGCAGACAAGTCCTTCGTCCACAATCCGTGGTCGGGACCCGGAAAACACCGTCCAGTTTGAGCCATACCGCGTTACCGTCACCTGCTCTTCCACAGTAAACAATACGAGACTTCCCGATCGGCGCCCGTACCAATATGGCCGGACGGTCTCGTTTACATCAGTGTTGCTAGATCACCAAGCAATTTCGCATAAGGTCTATTGAACACCCGATTAAAAAGTAAAAGAACAATCAGCCGAGCATGGGTCCCAAGAGCTTGCAACGCCAGGTAGTTCAACGCTATAAAATACGTAGTGCTGCGTAGAAAGCACTAACGACTTTATTGGTGCTATGCAGTGGACAGCAGCTCTCGAAGAAAAATATGCAATAAAGCTGCTCTCTGTAAATGTGCGCTTTCAAGCGAAGTCTTTTCTAAAACTTGGTAACTCTGGGAAATCGTGGTACTGGAGATCAGTCTCGGGAGCGCATATTAACGCAGCGCCGTTCCGGTCGTCTTCGAGAAGCTTGACGACTCCTCGCGCCACCAAAGTAGGCCTGGGCAGAAAACAAAAGGCGTGCATGTGTCAGCGATGGTATTTCTATATTTTAGCACCCCCCCCCCCCCCACCCTAAATAAAAAAGCATGTGCAAGAAAATCAAAGCCAGCTTGCACAACAGCGAAGGCCTTATGTCGCAGCAGAGCTGTGAATTCGTCTCACTCAGCTAATCTCGACGAGCGCCATATCACTCAAACCATTTACGCTGTGTATTAATATGGCGCTCGTCAGCAGAAAACCAAATCAAACGCGAAGTAGCGTACGTAAGTGCTTCATTTGTACAGTGCCCCCTTCAGTCTTCGTATACTTGATCGTCCGTCCGCCGCAGTCTTCGTAGAGTGCTCCCTCGCCGTTGAAGACCTGCTCTACTTCTTGTTTTCCTGGGCGGTTACATTCTCGCATGGTAGCGCGGAGCGTTTCCTCACAAGCCACCTCTCATTCTGGCGCCCGGATCTTCTTTCGTCGCCCAATCCCTCATTGGCGCGGCACAGAGTAGGAAGAGAGTTCTGCCGCCGCCGCCGCCGCGGCGTTCCAAGTTTTATGAGCGCAGTTTGGTGTAACGGGAGCATTATAGCCCTCCATACGTCCTATTCCTTGCCAATCCCCCAAGTCGGTACGTGTTGCCGGGCGCTCTCACGAGACGCGCGCTCACGTCAGCTAGGCATTTTCTTAGTATTCTTGCTTTTCACTGATGGTGCAACCAAGAGCTTAAACAAGTTCTGCTGCTTAAATATAACAGCTCATTACAGACACTGATGTGATCAAGTGCGCCGTAAATTCAGCGTTGGATGTCTGTTTAAACACCGAACGAAATATGTGTGTCGATAACGTAACGTTACTGAGGGCCGAATGCAAGGACAGGGCACAGTATTATATGAAACGGGGACGACGACCAACATTTTAAGTCGATACTAACGCCAGTTGCTCATTTATTCGTGCAGTTTAATTAGCTTCGTCGCTTCGACGCCTTTAAAATATAACACGTTGAGTTTCGTTTCTTCCAGAAAAAAAAAAAACACTGAATGCGCCTATTGCAAACTACGCCACTTTAGGCCTATTGACCGGTGCAAAGATGCGTTATTGGTTGCACAGTTCTACGGGTTCTAGAGAAGCGACAAAAAGCAATTTGCTGCGATGCCTGGCATGACGTCACACAAGGCTAATGCCAGCAAGTTTAGATTCAACTATCGTTCTACTACTATTGTGGAGGGACGAAAGCTTCCCGGACGACATTTAGGTAACAGAATATCATACAATAGAATAGAAGTCTTGCTCGCCGTTGTAGCCTGGCTGTTTTAAGTGTCGATAAGACTTCCGGAGTTCTTTCACGCTGTGTGAGACCCTAGCGGTGTGTCGCAGGCAGGTTGCAAAAAATTCGTGCGTTTATAGATGCAACCACAACAAGTGCCACTCCTTGGCTTGGCGTCAGCGTCGTGCGCCGGCCTGCTCGGCGGAAGCTGGTTGGAGGGGCCATGGAGACGAAACACAATTCTGTTCAGTTTGAAAGAACTAGTCTTTGGTACCTCACTAAGCTCCGTTTCAGCTCCCAAAAGACGTTTTTTAATCGAAAAACGCAAGAAATTTTGACACTTTCAGATTTCGCGGTAGAGTGAGGCAAAATATCTGCAGGAGTGAGTAACGCTACCGTATTCTCGCGCGTGTAACCAGCACCCCCCCCCCCTTCATCTAAGAGTAAAAAAAATATATCCGCGTATTGCCCGCATATTTTATGCATAAGAGTATGAACCAAATCTGTTACTCGAGCAACATTAGGCATTTGTTTACGCAAAAGAATTTACCTAGTTGATTACGTAACTTCATGACTTGCCGCATACGTTTTTGTAGGTTGGTATATTGTTGAGCTGTGTGTGTAAAATAAGCACTGTCAATGGATTAACAGTGGCTTAGCCGCTGTTACTGCTGTAGGGGCATCACGGCCCAACGCGCATTGCGGTGGCACTGCACCAAAGGAAACACCTCGTATATAATCCGCACCTGTACTTCATCCCTAAAATTTGGCGTTTTTGGTGCGCGTTATACGCGCGAAAATACGGTGTATCGGCTCGCACTAAAACGTTGTTATCATTGTGTCAACTGAAAGTTAACGTTCAAGCGATACAATCGATCGGAACTAGAAGCGCCACTACAATCGCCCAGTCAAGTTTGTTACGGTGATCATGTAGACGGCCGCAAATCGCGCAAACAAGATTCGGTGACTTAGTAGAAAAATCGTCGGGAAGTGGTTACGAAATCGCGCCTGCTTCCCACGCAATTAATAGCATTTCGAATATTTGGTTGCAGCTGGACGTACTATCGGTATAGTTGGGACCAAAATTAAGCAGTTTTTAGCAGTCCTTTTGTGTTTCCCTGATTCCCTTCGGTGAATAGATGAAACGGAGTTGTAACACTAGTTACGAAGCTGGGAAAGCGATCTTTTTTAGCTAGAAACAGACAACGTCCGTAAGCGTAACCTCTATCTTGCCAACAATACTGTAGAGGTCACCGGTAAAAAGCGCAAAGGGTCATGGGTAAGTCGTCTGCTCCCGCCACTTCCGGTTCGAGATCTCGCCTGGCTTCCCGAACGCCGGCGGCTTTCAGGCGCGTATGTGCGTGTTGTTTATTTGTACCAGAGTGCTTACCTTTCCGAGAAGTCCCTAGTAGGATTCACCGGTATTATTCATTGAATGCGCGATGCATGAGCGTTTTTTTCTCGCTTGAAACGGATAACAAGCCCACGCGCGCGTGAAAGCCGCCGGCGTACGGGGGCCCAGGATGGCTCTTCATTGATTGATTGATTGATTGATTGATTGATTGATTGATTGATTGATTGATTGATTGATTGTAGGGTTTAACGCGCCGACGCAACGCAGGCGATGAGGCGCGCCGTAGTGGAGGGCTCCGGCTTAATTTTGACCACCTGGGGATCTTTAACGTGCGCCGAAATCTCGTACACACGGGCGTTTTTGCTTTTCGCCTCCATCAGAAAAGCGGCCGCCGCGGCCGGGAATCGAACCCGCGATCTCGTGCTCAGCAGCACAACGCCCTAGCCAATGAGCCACCGTGGCGGGTAGGAGGGCTCTTGAACTGGAAGTGGCGGGGATCCGCGGAGCACACAATGTACCCATGAGCCTTTGTGCTTTTTACCGGTAACCTATTGTGCACATTGGCCATGCCGACAAACCGCTCTGCTTCGGGCAAGTACTCAGAGCAAGCAGGTAATGCTTTCGTCACATCTGTAATCCAGCACGTCACAATAGTTGAAGCACGAAATAATAGCAAGCACTTCACCAGTACCTTACGGTATGGTAAAGTAGTTTCAAAATAAATAGTGGCTAACGCCATCCTCTTAGCGGTTGGATCTGTCGCCACATTATATATCCAATTGATATCACCTCCGTGGTCTCGGCTGGAATCCTCCTAACGAGTAGGGGCTCTATACGAACATAATTTGGCATATAAACGGCAATTACATGATGAGGAACTGCGAGTTCTATACTAAAAGCAAAAAACAGTTTAACGACATGGTTGGCCGCGGTAGAACACCTCGACGATACTGCTTTCTAGCCTACATGAAGTACCTCATCTGGCAACAAATCGACACGCTCTGGGAATGTCGTCAACGTTTTCGTAATGCGACCGAGTATAAACAGGTTCACTCACGCTCCTTTAAAACTGTTGTGTAAGTCTGTTTTCTCTCGCACGTAATTCTGAACGATTACAAAGTGGCCCCAGCGAATTCCAATTAACACAAACTCGTTTTAGATTGTGTGGAATGCGTCGGGCTTCACGATTTCAGGCTGCAGGATTTACCGCCGCGCAGCCGCTGTTGTTCGATACGGCCGGCTGAGCCGATGCCACGCTTATGTGAATTGGAGTACAGCTTAGCGTCTATGTAACCCTTTAAATGGACACTACTGCTTAGAATGCAAGATTTCCAAGGATGTACCGCTTTGTCTTTGTGGAACCTGTGCCAAGGCCATTTCGAGCACGCGGCAGAGTAGAAGAAAACACAGCCTCGCTCTGTTCATCTCCCTCGGGATGTATAAATGGATTCCGCAACACTTTCCATACACCCTTTCACTCTTTCCTTCACGCCTGGAAGCATTGTAAAGCTATTCGCCGCGAGATCGACATCTAGGCGGCAACACCGTCGCGCTGCTATACTCGGTGACAACTTAAGAACGGCACCGGAAGTTGCCGCTGTGCCTTATCTCCGTAGCCGGATGTTTCTCCGCGCGGCGCAAGTAGGGCGTTACTGGGAATATTTTGAACATGGCGTGAGCCGTTGCCGTGATTTTTTGGACTTAATATGCTTATAAACGACTCCGGTGACGACAAAACAAACTGCGTGAGACAAGGCAGATGATATCACGCATTCATAGCAAACCCCCTTTCAAAACGCGCGCGCACTGACGTCACGGGTCCGGCGCTTTGGCGGAGTGATACACTACATGAGGTGGTGCCGTTCTTGAGTTGTAACCGAGTATAGTGTGGATGCTCCGCTGGGCGGCCCAGGAGAATGCACACTGTGGGCGCGCTTCCTGCCTTTCTCGCGCCGTATGTGCACACGAAAGGCGCAGACAAGAGTGGTATGCTGTAGTTCGGCTCATCAACGTTCAATGTATAGCATGAAAGCGGCAATAAGTTTTCTGTCCAACGCCCGGTACACTGTACCACCATATTTGGGAGTGCCAGAAAACCCCAGGCCTTTCCCCAATAACCTCCCCCTTCCACAAGCAGTGGGCGAACCGCCTGACGAGCCCAGACCTTGGGATCCAGCGTGAACTGGTGAAGAGGGCCTGGACCGCCAGCCGAGCTCAGGGTATTCCGGAATAGGGAAGCCCACCACCGGGCGGGAGCCCTAACATCTGCACCAGCTTGACAAATAAAGATTTATTCATCATCATCATCATTACTACGACAAAAAAGCGGCGACCCATCGGGAACCTCAGAACGGCCGCAATAATGCCAATGAACTTGTACGCCATGGCTCGTAGCAAGCTCGATCTTTGCAGACTATGCCTTTAAGCCTTCACTAAAATCATAGATAGAAACAAATCAGGAAGCCTCGATCTCCGGAATTCAGTTTACAACAGCAGTTTCAATCACTTTCACTGGTAGTATGACGCATTCTTGCATTTGTGGGATATGCCCTGAAAGGGCAACACCCCTTAACTGCCCCGACATTTTTTAAGAGCTTACAATATTTTCTGTGTGTTCGAAGGGCAACATAAAATTACTCAATTCCAACCAGTGCAGAAATATAAATGCCACCATTCTAACAGGTCTTTTGCGTGGAGCTTTAGTTAAATGAAATTTTAGCGACTCTGAAGGCAGGTTTGATGAATAACGGTGTCGGATTGGTTATTTAAGACTTCCGTGGCGAGTGAATTTGCGAATTAAATAGCTAACGCGCGCAGTACAGTCAACATCTAATGTTTAGCTAGACTTGCAAAGTGACAAGCAGGTGTACAGTGTGTAAACCAAGCTTCTGGGACCTCACAGTGCGCACATATTTTCTGTTACGGGTGCACTGTTGACCATTTGCGTTCCTTTTAAAATCTAACAGGTGCCTAGAACAGCGAGCTGTGTTTGCATCCTTGTGTAATGTCGCTTACGAACCAGAAAGATGGCAAATGAAGTTGCCCTGTTGCAGATGCAGTAAAACGTTCATTTTTATTTCTCGTTACGCAACCGGTTCCCGGTAACTACTTTGTGTTATAAAATGAACCGCGCTTTCGTCTTGGCGTTTAATTCTTGAGGATTGTATAAAAAAGGCAGGGATAAAAGGTTTCTGTGCATTTCGTTTTTTTTTTCGTTTTTTTTTTTCTGGGGGAGGAGGTTCTGCCAACGTCCCAAGCGCAGCGAGAAGAGAACGCATGGAACACAAAAAGCCAAGCGTTGGTTATCAGTAATACTTAATTGCAATTGCAAGTACGCTCGGCGTCGTGTTCTGCAGCGATGAAAAAGCAGTACTTCTGTTGTGGCTTGGCGCTGACGCAAGTACCATCAGTGCGCCTGCGCCGCGAGCGGCGAGTATTGGCCTCGAGCATCCTCCATGGCCTCGAGGACATACCGTGGCGCCACCTACGAGTGACGTCACTTGTAGGACGCCGAATCGTGTTGTCGTCTGCTACAACACATTTCCCGTGCGTATGCGGAAGCGTGTTTTTTTGCTGTGGCCACCGTCTCGCCCGCTCCTTGTGGATTTGATGCAAATTACCAAAAAAGTTGTCTGTAAACCAAATAATTCGGGCAAGCAATCAGCGACTCGCTTGTTCCCAGCGACACTGCCGCGTTTAGGTAGTTGCTACCATCGCGACCCACAGCTCTTACATACGCAGCCAGCTAACGCCAAGGAGGATGCAACTGATGCCGAGAAAAGTACGCTGTAAATTCATTATGAAATACCTCTGACGGGACATGTGTGTGCCAGCAAACACCTTGTAACAGCGACGGAAACGCGTCGCTCACTTATGATCTCACCGCGCGAACTGCTCGTATTACCTGGTAAATGAATGACGCGAGAACGGTGATCAGATTGCTTCGCCGCACATGCTTAAAAGTATTGTTATTGTCTGCAGTTTGGCTTAACCAGTGCCTATTTCCCCTACGATGTTTTTATAGTCATGCCTGGATTTGATTAACGATCACTGCCGTAGCCTGTACTCTGCACGGCTGTTGTTTACTTTTCGCGACTTGTCCGCAATGTATGAACGGTATGAACGCGAGTTTTTAACGCCTTCGAGCGGGTTCGGACAAGGCTATATTTAGTTTTCATTAGGTGCTCGGCGTGGTAATTTATAATTGCAGCGTGTTATATGTTTACAGTAAGCCGGCATTTCTCAAGCATCAATTTCGAAACTCGCGACTTTTCACAGAAGGCGAGGCTGCGTACGAGGCGAAACACGTCGTTAATGATTTCGCGTAATGGGGATATTTAGAATAGGAAAACCGAGCGTTTGGGGCCCCCAAAAAGTTAGAGGAACCAAAACGCAACATGCGCGTGCGCGACGGGAGAGCCTTCGCCAACAGCTCGCAGCCGGCTTCGGATGCCCGTAATCGGATGTTGGGAACTTTAGGCTTGGCGTCGCAGCAGATATTTCATCGCCGTTAGAGTTGCGAGTGACAGTCCCTAACAGAACGTTTCACCGCGCTGGGAACTCTGTAAGCGCGGTGATTTCCGTTGAAGCGATCGACGATCAAGATACCTGCACGGCCTCGGTCGATTCTTGCGCGCACGCATAGCCATCCTTCGGCCGCTCGCCGCACCGTGCGGGAACGGGCAGGCGCTGCCGGGACCGACCTCCGCGGCCGGTCGGCGTAAATTGCGGCAGATATTTGAGCATCGCTTTGAAAACCACAGCTGATGACACTACCTATCAGAAATTTTCATCACACTAACATCCACTTTCACCAATCTGGAACTTCTTCTCACGAGTTGTGTAATTTTAAAAAGCGGCGACAAGTTGTTGCTGGCGCGACGTGCGTCGGTTCGAGCCGCACCGTCGGCCGTGCGGGCAGGCACGGCGGGTGCATGTGCTTCTGCGAGCAGTTAACGCTTCACGATTTCCTGCTTTATAAATTTCTTGCAAACAAGGGAAATCTAGTAACTTCACTAGGCGATCGTCGTAGTCCACATTGTTGATCGGGGAAAGAAGCCGCTGCTTACGCTTCGGTCGCATGCGTAATACAACACCACGCTCATGGTGTTTGCGGATAATCTACCACAGTTGGTATGGTTATACAGTCACCATTAGGTCGAACTGCGCTTGACGCACTGAGAATTAACTTCAAACGAAGGAAATTAACACGAAAATACTTTTAGAACGCGCTTCCTAAGCGAAGCGTCACGCGCCGCAAGCCAACTACGCAGCAAGATAGGAACGGTGATCCTACAAGTGACGTCAAAACGATCGCAGCGCCGGCCTCTCCAGTGGTGGGCCTCGCGGCCAATAAGAGCAGGGCGCTCGTTCCAATAAATGTGCTTTCCTTCCCCGGCACTTGGCGTGACTGTCATTTGCTATATCAACTGGCGACGAGGATGGCGGCAAACTGATAGCGTTACCGGGGACTGCTGTTGAAGGGGCGTCGACGGAAGCATGTCAAAGTTCTGGGAGTTTGACGCTTACGTCGAAGGCGGCAATGAAGACTTCAGTTCGTACGTCGAGCGGTTCAACCACTACTGGAAGGTTACCCAAATTGAAGAAGTCCGCATTCATCACAGCCCTCGGGAAGCACCCGTACAAGACCCTCAAGGATCTGCTGTTGGCCCTCAAGCCCCTGAGGAGAAGTCGTTCGAGGACCTCGTGAAAGTCCTGAAAGAGCACTACGCACCGGGCAGTCAAGTCATAGCGGAAAGGTTCAAGTTCAACCGCCGATACCAGCTAGAAACGGAAACAGTTTCAACGTTTGCCATGCAACTACGACACCTTGCTGCCAAGTGCGCATTCGATTGATTGATTGTAGGGTTTAAAGCGCCGACGCAACGCAGGCGATGAGGCGCGCCGTAGTGGAGGGCTCCGGATTAATTTTGACCACCTGGGGATCTTTAACGTGCGCCGAAATCTCGTACACACGGGCGTTTTTGCTTTTCGCCTCCATCAGAAAAGCGGCCGCAGCGGCCGGGAATCGAACCCGCGACCTCGTGCTCAGCAGCGCAACGCCTTAGCCACTGAGCCACCGCGGCGGGTAAGTGCGCATTCGGGAATTTTCTGGACTACGCATTGCGCGACCGGTTCGTCGCGGGGCTTCGGAACCCTGCAATTCAAGCGGCGCTGCTCAAGAAGAAAGAACTTAACTTCGAGACAGCCTGCGAGTTGGCGAGAACCACAGAGTTTGGCAGCATTTTGGCAGCAAACAAAGCCAGCGTTTTATATTGCCCGGTAACCACAAGCAATTTCTAAACAAATTGGCGGAAATAATTTTTAATTTGGCAGCAAACTTCCTGAAATCGGAAGGGTGGCGGTTCGTAGTGTCGAAACTTGGCACTACAATATGTGTCCCTTTCACGTGACCTGCAAACCTAGCAGCTACTGTGCCTGCTGAAACGTTCATTCACTTATTAAAAACCTTTGAACACAAATATTTGTATAAGTTTGAATTGTATATGTATTTTTAGCATTATTTTGAAATTTTTTAACACACGCTGCCTGCCGTCGCTGTGTTGCTCTCAGTGTGGCTAACTGAGCTCCATTCCCAGAATCAACGGCAGCGTTCAGTAAACAGACCCAGTGAAGGAGCTTTGACGATTCTGCCTGAGTCAGGGGCGTTTGTTCTGCCAAATTTTGATTTCAGTTTCCACAATACGCCAACGGCAGCTTAAAAAAAAAAGAAAACGTCGCGCCCGGGGAGAACCGAACTTCCCACCTCCGCAACGTGAAGCCAGATTCTACCTATCGTCTATCCCAACAGATGGCGCATTAACGTTTTAGCTGGGGACAAGTTTTTAAATATTGTTTTTCATTTCGCATGCAGACAAAAGTATGTTGCCGAGCTACTCTATGTCATGGTTGCCAGCATTATTTTTGGGAGGGACACATACGGCTCTTAGATCTAAAAATTTTGATTGAAAAAGTTCTAGGGCGTTATCAGCAAAATCGTTTCTCGTCAAGGTGCTTTAAGTGATGCTTTTTCATTTGGGATAGAGAATATATACTCGACAAAAATCGGTTCTCTGTCCCTTTAAAAACGTGTCCCCAGCTAAAAAAAGTGGGAATCGCAGGCTTTCTTATTCCTTTATGTGTTTTTTTTTTTGAAATTCACCAGTCTATTTTGCACGAAGGCGCCATTTGTTGGGTTGGACGATAGGTAGAACCTGGTTTCACGTTGTGGAGGTCGGAAGTTCGATTCTCCCAGGGCGCGTCCCCTTTTCTGTAAGCTGCCGTTGGCGTATTTGGGAACTGAAATTGAATATTTTGGCAGAACAAACGCCCCTGACCGAGGCAGAATCGTCAAAGCTCTTTCACTGGGTCTGTTTACTGAACGCTGCCGTTAATTCTGGGCATGGAGGCTGAGTTAGCCGCACTGAGAGCAACCCAGCGGCGGCGAGCGGCGTGTCTTAAAAATTGTCAATTTTATGCTTAAAATACATATACAATTTAAACTTATACAAATACTTGTGTTAAAAGGTTTTCAATAAGTGAATAAACGTTTCAGCAGTTACAGTAGCTGCTAGGTTTGCAGGTCGCGTGACGGGGCACATATTGTGTCAAGTTTTGACACTACGAACCGCCACCCTTCCGATTTCAGAAAGTTTGAAGCCAAAGTAAAGTTATTTCCGCCAATTTGTTTACAAATTGGTTTTGGTTACCGGGCTATATAAAACGCTGGCTTTCATATGAGCTAGAGAACATATACGCGACAAAAATCGGTTGTCCGGCCCTTTAAAGAAGATGTACAAGTGCGGGAATCGAACTAACAACCACCACATATTTATATAAGGTGCTGTCTCAGCCAGTTGGAGACAGTGCTCTGGAATGCCGTGGCCGCGAACTAAAAGGGCGGACGGAAAAAAATTGTCTTCATGGGGAAGATTCTGCGAAAGACAACTCCGTCGTACCCATAGGCCTCCGTACGGTAGAATGCTTTGAAATAAGGAAATGTGCGTGAGCTCTATCCGAACATGGCACTACTTACTCAATGCTACACTTGTCGTACAATGCAGCCAGCCCCAGAGTGTCTTCGGAATCCCGGAGAGTTTTTAGCAGGTCGTCAAGCATCTTCGTCTTTACCGCACTCGGGCACACACAATTCACGCGAACGCCGTGGCGATTGAAGTGAAGATCGCTCTGTGGAACGAAACAAGGTGCTTCGTCAGATATTTAGCATCCGTCATATTCCGCGCTCCTTTGTATTGTGTGGTTGCACTCCGTCTAATCATTTGTTCTACGCCTTGCTGTTTTCCTTGTAGTTTCACATACACCGACGCCACCCCATTTCTTCAATTACTAAGTGCGAACGAGAAAGTAGTCTCGTCAAGACAACGTAATACTTTCTAAAAAAGATTGAGCGTAATGCCATGCTAACTAGCAGGCTTCCCATCTGCTTAATGAGCCCTGCAAGCTTACCTTTTTGATCATTTTAACCTTCCCAGCCAATCGGCCTGCCTCGCTCAGTAGAAGTATTTGCAATACCCCCTCCTGAAGGGATGAGGGGGATGACCCTGCCTCAAACTAGGTTTTGTATAAAGGCACTTGTGAGCTGATTAAGCGCAGCCCTGAAGAAGGAGTTTTTGACTCCAAAACTGTTGTCAGAAAGGAAGGATGAAGGAAGTCCTCTTCCTGAAACGTCAGTAAACTTTTAATTTTATTTTTTATATGTTTTTCTCGTGTATATATATATATATATATATATATATATATATATATATATATATAATATATATATATATATATATATATATATATGAGGGGTTTTTCTTCAGCGTTTCGTCAGGAGTTCAACCTTCGTAACGAGTAGAGGTACACCCTGCATATGGTCGTTTTAGCCATGAAGAAAGCCGTACTCTGGCCGCAACGTCGATTAAACCCTTCCGTACGACCGATAGCATCTACCTTTACTCCTGACGAAGGCCTGACCCCGGCGCCGAAACGATGAATAAACCCTTCCCTTGTTGCTGTTACCGAAGGTCGTCTACTTTCTATTCCCCCATCCTCAGGCCCCATTACCACTGCGAATGTCTCATGTGCATTTGGAGGCCAGTTATTTAAAAGGTACCCGTTGATAGGGATGGAAATTCTATTTAAAAAAAAACGGTTACTTTTAAGCTTCACGGCCCGACTTACTCCGAAGTTTCTCGTCATACCAACGACAGCGTGTTTCGAAGCTCCGTACGCCGGCGAGTCAGGCATCGGGTAAAGCCCTGAAATGAAGAACAAAACCGTACACATTGCACCGGCACTCACATTTACCACACATACATTTTTTCCCCTGGATGCTCATATTTAGCCTAGCAATGCGGATAAATGTTCAAGCTAGAAAGCTCAAGAATGTTTACCGTGCCGGATGTTCGCACAAAAAGTTCCGGCATGTTTTTGTACATCAGGAATACTGAGCGTTTGATCGTTTGACCGCCACAAGCGAATAATTCTCTTTTCTAGGCGAGCGATATGCGGAAACATTTTTATGTTCGCCCTTGCATTATTGAGAAACTCGGAGTCACCTACAAAACAACACCTATAACATTTGTTCGAGTAATCGCCCGCGCAGCCTGCTTTTGGAGAAGGATTCAGTCTTGCAATAAATTTAAGCATCATCCTGTCTGCTGTTTGTTGTGTACGTGTATTTTTAGCGCAACGGCACTACTAGCCTATAAAACTGCATTTCTCCTGTTAGGATGGGGTTGAAAAAAAATCTGGTTGAAAAGCCGATGCCTTACCCACTATGCCACGCCGACTAGTTCTCTCCCAGCGAACCGTTGGACATGATGTCTACCCACCGAAAGTACGGCCACATGGGGCGCACCTACGCTGCAGCCTTCTTTGTGCACAACGACTCCCGCGTGCATGTGTCGATAAAAAACGAGAAGTGAATCGCGGATCGCCGTCCGAAACGCCTACAGAAGAAATTAGTCGTGCCAGACCTACGACCACACACAGACAGATCATTGGCAGGGAGGTTGACTGAGAAGGGCACAGCAGGTTTCTGTGAGGACATTTGAACTCACATTCACACCCCCAAATGCACATGTGGCACATTCCCACGCTCAAAACACACTGCGGCTGCGAATCCTTCAACTGGCAGCCGACCAAACAACTGCCTAGCGATGCTTAACTCGGTGCATAAAAATAGCTGATAAAATGCACAGAAAAGACCTCTTAGATGTGTTGTTAGATGTTAGGTAAATACGCACAAAGAGGGGATTCCATCAGGGCGATTGTGACGGAGATGGATTCATGGCAAGAAACCCTCTCCACATTTTTTCAAAGGCATCTTAAGTTGCTTAAGGTGAATGACCCTTACCTTGTGCCTAACTCGGAAAGTGTTTCGAGCATTATTACTGAGTACGAATATCCTCAGAAGCCACTGCATGCATTTTCTATTGACGTTGTAGACCTGATCTACTCCATTCCACAAGGTGAACTTGTTTGTGCCGTCCGAGAAAGCATCGACGACTTTGGTCGTGTTGCTTTTCAAAATTCTAGTGGTTTCAATATTGACAATTTTATGAAATTTTCAAGATTTTACGTGTCGCCTACAACAGTTACTTTTAATGATACACCCATTCTTCAGAAGGGAGGATTTGTATTGGATCACGTGTTGCCCCAATTTTTAGCGATATGTTTTTATCCATTTGTGACAAGAGTATTCACACGTGCCTTGACAGAATCTGTGGTGCTAAGATTCTAGAAGTCTTTCGATATGTAGATGGCTACCTGGTTTCTTTGAAGAATGTGCGGGCTGATGATTCAGTTGAACTCGTGAACCTTCTAGGCGATATTTATTCATGTGGCAAAGGGCTCAAATTCACCTTCGAGTTACCTGAAGAAGGATGCCTTCAGTCCCTCAATATAAGCATCCTTTTAGATGAGGGACAGGTTGCTGGAGATACCATCCCCGGTCCAAAAACAGTCCTTAACTACGATTCGGCTCATTCCAAGATTGTGAAAAGGGGTATCACCAAAAACGGCATGCGCGCTGCTCTCAAAAAGTGCTGAGACCACCAACTTGCGTGTAGCCTTCAGCTCCAATCCCGACGGCTGCGCAATGCTGGTTTTCCTGCAGTATTGTTGGCTTCGATATCAGAAAGCCTGATCGAAGACGCAAATTCAGGGAGCCAGGCAAGCCTGAATCAACCTGAACTGCAAGAAGGCGCAGCCTGTGGTCGTACCATACGTACACAACCTGTTCCACCTTACTCGAAAAAGTGGCGGGAAGATGCGGCACCCAGGTTGTTTTTTAGGCGCCAGGCGAGCTTGCAATATGTGCATGTGACAAGTGTGTGGCGCCCCCGACCCTAATCTTCGTTGGCCGCTAAGTTCGGTGGCCTAACCAGGCTCGGTGGGCAACATTGTGCACGGCTGGCGAATAAACACCGACGAGCACAGCAGCTCGCGGTCAGTCACCGTCACCAGTAGCACGCTGCGGGTCGTCACTCGGCTCGAGGGTACCCCGACCCTCCCACGTTCACTGCGGGCCAGATCGTGACTGTGCATAATTGTGAACAAAGAAGCTAGAAAGGCTGGCTGCACAAGAAAGCACACGACACCCTTCGTGGAATGTAGAGTCGTTGTGGTCTACAGGATTCCACTAGATTGTGGAAAATGCTACGTCTGACAGACCGGACGCTGCATTAATGAAGGATTCAGAGAGCATCGCGCAGCCGTAAATTCATTGGCGGGGTAGGACATTTGGCAGATTACTGCCAAAGGCAAGCTCTTGCACGTCTGACTTTCAGAGAACACGCGTCCTGCACAGCTTGAAGACGCAACTGCCCAGAGAGATCTTCGAGGCGTTCTGTATCATCAAGGAAAATGACGAATGCGTGATCACGCTTTCTCTGGCTTTGCACACAAAAGAAAAAGTCTATCTACAGCCTCAATCAGATTTCTCTGTGAAAGCTGCGCCTTCCGTGTCTTTTTTGGCGTTTCGGCGCATTTATGCGTAATTGTTTTTCTCGTCAGCAAAACCTCTGTTCATATCTAGCGCTCGTCCCGTGTCACTGTCTCTTCGTCTGTCCCGTCTGGTGCGCTTTTTACTATGTGGAAGTCTATCTCGCACAACATTCTGATTGGTTGCTTGGTTGGTTGTCGGTCGGTCGGTCGGTCGGTCGGTCGGTCGGTCGGTCGGTCGATTGATTGATTGCGCGCCGGCGCAACGCAGGCGATGATGAGCACCGTTGGAGGGCTCCGGATTAGTTTTGACCACCAGGGGATCTTAAACGTGCGCCGAAATGTCGTACACACGGGCGTTTTTGCTTTTCACCTCCATCAGAAAAGTGGTCGCCGCCGCCGGGAATCGATCCCGCGACTTCGTGCTGAACAGCGCAACGCCTTAGCCACTGAGCCACCGCGGCGGGTGTTTAGAAGTGTTAAAACCCAGTGATATAACGAGCCTTAAAAGGGTTAAAACTGAGTGATATAACTAGGTTTAGAAGTGATAAACTTAGTGATATCACTAGGATTAGAAGTGTTAAGCTCAGTGATATAACTGGGTTACGTAGCGTTGAAACACGGTGATAAAACTAGGTTGAGGAGTCTTAAAGCTCGGTGATATTACTGGGTTTAGAAGGGTTAAACTTATCGATATAACTGTAGCTTTAAAAGCGTTAAAACTCAGCGATTTAACTTGGTTTAAAATGTGTTTACTCAGTGATATAACTAGGTTTATCAGTGATATAATTAGGTTTAGAAGTTAAAACTGATATTTTTTTTACACGTTATTGTCCACTTGAAATGAAACAAGAACTTAGCAACTGCTGGTTTATGACCGGCTTCAAAAGGTGCTCACCCGCCATGGAAGCTACGTTGATGACGTCACCTCCGCTGTGCCCGCTATCCTTGCCCATGTACTTGAAAGCCAACAAAGTGGCGTTGTAGACAGCTTCCTACGAAGCAAAAAAGTGGTGAGGTCAGAGATAACAATTCATATTCAACTAGGCCCCAAAAAAGAGTAACTATGTATTTGTACTAGCCCTCTGCAGGGAGCACACGCTCATTTGAGTTCACTAGTTAAGTAGAACACAACTTCTTTTACGATGGCATAGGTCATTTCACCACGTTCTTTCTTGTTTCAGGAATTTCAAATGGTTCTGGCATGAGTAGAGCGCCGAAAGGACACTAATTTTTATCTCTGGCGATGTCAGTCATGCTTCATTTCATGAAGAAGCGACAAATGTCGATAACAAGGTAGTAAGTGTTTAGCAGAAGGATTACGTAAAATTAATGCTACGCTGGGTACTGATCAAGGGAAAATGTGAGAAATTGCGGCGACTGAAGGTGTAGTGTTGTAAGATGTCTCTGTAGTTTAGGGGTATCGGCATGTGTTCAAAAACAATGAAATAAGAAAAACAAAATTCAAGCAGACTGGAGTAACTTGCCACGTTCACGGAGAAAACCTTGGCCGAATCTGGCTGGGGCATTATGCCGGCGTTGTTCACCACTACGTCCAGCCCTCCGAAGAATGACCGCGTGGCGGCGAAGCAGGCTACGGAAAAAGTACAGTAAGTAAAGGCAATCTTAATCCGTCTGGCCTAACAATTACTATTAATTCACTTATTAACCTTGGTAATCATTAGTAATCTCCTGCACAAGCCTGGAATGTTATACTATATGGTTCGCATCTGCCCTTCCTTGGGTTTTCGTGTACCATTGTGTCGACGCTCGGAGTCATGCAAGACCCCTTTCGAACGAGTCAAATTCACTCACGCTTAGCTAGCTGGCCAGCGAAGCCTGTGAGGCTAGCCTTATCTTGAACGGTGATTATCATCATCACCAGTTTGATGCCCACTGCATACGCAGAGGCCAGTCCCAAAAGCTCACGACACACATCAGCCGAAGCTACTCCTTTCCCACAGATTTTCTCTCACGTCACCGCTCCCTTCCACTTTTGTAACTGCCTTGAATTCTCGGCTTATTCCTTCGTAGCTCTATTAAAAGTTTATTCTCTCTCTATTCCTTCGTAGAGACACGGTTATTCGTTGTTGTTCACCTGCCGTCCACAGTTCTGCTTGCGGCTGATGCAAATATAATTGAACATATTTATTCGTCAATTGATTGATTGATTAATAGGCTTTAATAATAAAAAGTAAACACGCCCTGGTGGGGAAAAGGTGGGAAAAAGAAAATAAATAGAGCTAGGGAAAAGCATTTGGAATAATGAACTGTCATATTCAGTTCTTCCATTGTGCACTTGTGCTCATAAAAACATACTAAGGAGCAGTATAACTGTTGTTCAGTCTGTGTACATTCGCTTAGAGTTCTTCTTCGAGAGGAGCAAATGAAAAAGGGGTCGTCATTCGCCTGTGACACATCCTTAAAGAAACTATTTTCCGTAGAAAAGTGCGTAATTCCTTCTAGAAGCGATATATCACTCCGAACTAATGCAATCATACCCTATATGGAAGCAAAACGCTTTGAAATACTGGTTCTTCCAAGTTTATGAGAAGTAGGGAAAGCTTTCGAACAGGGAATAGTCATATAGAGCCTCACAATACCCTTATTAACATCGAAAAAAATTTGATAAGAGCCAATTCCTGCAAAACATCGATGCCGGTAATACAAATCTTATTGCCCGTACTGTATTAACATTTTCATCCTGTAGTATGTATTGCTACGGTTTATAGCTGTGTATAAAGCAGGTTTCGCAACTGGACTTGATACACAATAATTTGGAACATGAAGTCAACCGTAGGGCGCTGGACCGAAATATATTCCAAGTAAGAACTCGTTAACATAGATCGGTGACACTGTTCCCAATTTTCCAATTATGCGGATCGCAGCATTCCTGGAAAAGCAAAATAGGAATTTTATTTCCCGCGATCATAAGAATTTTACCAATTTGTTTTTGCTTAAGAACTCCCCTGTTCTTAAAGGGACCCTGTAATATGTTTTTCAACTTTTTTTGAAATCTAAATACTTGCAGAACGTAGTCACCCAATACACCCAATACTTAGATTAGGGGGTTCCAAAGTAATTGAGCCAAAAATTGCTGCTCTATGCCCATCAGATAACTTGGAAACTCGCTCAAAAGATCTCCCTCTCTTTCTCTTTCTCCCTCTTCTTTCTGCCTCTCTTTTATGTAGACCTCTCGGCGTCATTACGCGAGGGACCGAGGCTCGATTCCGGCTACGCGAAGCGTTTTAGGGGCGTAGCTCTTTTGGGGCTCGGGCGGCCGGCGCCTCCTGTCGTAGTAGTCGTTTTATGTAGTCACTGTACTAAAACACCGGGATATTCGCTTTCCAATGCTTCCGGCTAGGAACGTTTCATCTCTCTGGGGAAAAAGGCGTACTAAAAGAACACACCGGGACACTCGTTTTCCAACGCCTTGCTCTAGAAAGCTTCGAGCTTCAGACACAAATCTTTTAGAGCAAACCTGTATACCTCCGCCCCCCAACGTTTTCGTCTCGTGGACAAAATCCCCGAAGCGCCAAGAATACACTTATACACTGCCTGCTAAGCCCCCTCCCCAGGTTTCACGTTAGAGGAGATCGCCCGGTTTTTACCTTTCACTTCACCCACGATCATTGGCTTTTCTGCAGGGCGTATTGGCGTACAACGGTATCAGCGAGGACACTAAGGCTTCCCTTTCAAAGTTGGCTTTCCTGCAGTGTGTTGTGGTTTTACGATGTGCGGCGTAATGAGTCATAGCAAGATTCTTTTAAAGGGGCCCTGCAACACTTTTTTCAACTTCTTTCAGACGTCAGCACCTAAAGTTTTTTCCTCCTCCACCTCCTTCTAGAAATCTTAAATGCTTGCAGAACGTAGTCACCCAGCACACCGAGTACTTAGATTAAGGGGTGGCAAAGTACCTCAGCCAAGTTACTGCATGCCCATCAAATAACTTGGAAACGGGTCTTGGCGTTCTTCGACCGCTCGACGTCACTCCATGTAGCGGCTGTTGGAAGTTGCAGCAGTGAACGCTTTTCCATAGCAACCACAATAACAAAGTAGAAACGGAAGGCGTATCTGGTGCGACGAGCAAATCTGCAATGCCGCTCCGTGCTGGCGATAACTGTAGCTTTCGCAGTGCTTCCAGACGCGAAGAGAAGAGTGAAAGCGTTTATCGAAAGTGTTGCAGGGTCGCTTTAATTCTACAGATTATTTACACAAAAAGTTCCACGAAAACCAATGGGATAGTGAACCTACATTGAAGGATATGAATTAGCTTTCTGTTCGCGCATTTTATTTCACACTACAGCGCAACGCAATGCCATGCAAAAAAGACACTAAATACCACAATTCACAAATGCGAACCTTCAAGCTCGGCTTTGTTTGTGACGTCACACTTCAGGAAGCGGCAGTGGGATTCACCGTGCGTTTCTTGCAGCTTCGTAGTAACTTTCTCACCGAGCTCTTTGTTGACATCGAGAAGGGACACCTAAAAAGTAAAGCAGGGTTACTAGCAACTGCAGTATTATTTTACAAGTAGACCCGAGCATAGTACCGCCCATGCGACGTCCCTATGGTGCACCAAAGACACATAACCTCACACATCAAAATCAAGCGGCTAAATCAAGGAATAATACACAAAGGTTATATCAGAAGATACTTTCATCAAAGTTTGACCCCAGTTCGAATGGTAAAAAATTTTGGGGGGCGTTCATTGCCTTTTTGAAGCCGAAAGCCTGATGTACTATTGTGACGGGTACCTTTTATATACAAGTCCACACGTCAACAAGCAGCACCACGTATTTCTTTGTCTTAAATCCACCTTACTCCGGGTATATTTTATATACGTGTAACACAGCAGCCGCACTTTTTACGGCCCCTATCTTAATTCCTCTCAGTTCATCTTGAACTCTCTAAATTAATCTTGATTCACTTTATTCAATCTCATACTATCTTAATCACAACTTAGTAATTTTATCTATCGCTTACTAATCTATAACTATATTTCTTAATTCATCGTATTCTGCCTATATCTACCTTAATTCCACCTTAACTATTACTTTTAACTACTGTACATTATTAAGAAACTTTGGTAATCATTAATCACCTTATACACACGCCTAACATGTGAGGGTTCGCTTCTGTCATTCCTTGCAATTTTGTACCGCTCGTGTCGATGCAAGGGTAATTGAAGTCGACCTTCCAACGAGACATGCAATGCTTTCGCCTTAAAGGGACCCTGCAACACTTTTTTCAACTTTTCTTGAAATCTTAAATGCTTGCAGAACGTTAGTCTCCCAACACACCCAGTACTTAGATTACGGGGTTGCAAAGTACATCAGCCAAAAATTACTGCTCTATGCTCATCAGGTAACTTGCAAACTCGCTCAAAAGATTTTTCTTTCTTTCCCGGTCTTGACGTTCTTCGACGGCTCGAATTACGTCACTAAGGCCATGCAGCGGCTGTTGGCCGATTTTCCTTCAGTTGCAGCAATGAGCGCTTTTCGAAAGCAATTAAAAAAACCAACAAAAGCAAAGCTGAAATGAAGGCGTATCTGGTGCGACGAACAAATCCCGCAGTGCTGCTCCGTGCTGGCGATAACTATAGCTTTCGCAGTGGCTCCAGACGCGAAGGAAAGAGTGAAAGCGCTTATCAAAAGTATTGCAGGGTCCCTTTAATGACACGAAGCTGGCTAAAGTTGTGCAGATAACCTACGTAACGCAAAGGTCTGTTTCCACTTCAAAAGTTGAGGAGCTTTAAGCGGACCTAATTATATAGATTCAAGGCTTGCGCCATATTCATTACTCCTCCCAGAAAATTTTGATTACACATATTACCAATTTTGAAGAGCCGCCCCAGTTGGCTGTCGGTATAAATCCATGTAATAACTTTAGTTTGCTTGTCGTTACGACAAAAAATGCACGCGTCCTTACGCACGGCTGCTTAGTCCGTGTTATCGGTTGTGTTAGAATTAAGACTGGAATAAAATCAACGCATGCAAAACAGCCCTCTATGTCGTGTTTTGGCGACACTCAGTGTAGTGTTGTTCAATGGGTGACTTATTTTTTTACATTCAACTGGTACAGAGCGCGTTAGTTTATGCGCAAACCGAACAATGGGTAGACGGTCTTTTACATGCGAAGCATAACTCCGCCGAAAATGGTAGGTTTTTATAAATATTTTTGCGTCGCCCCCTTTCCTTGAGGCTGTTTTCAGCTCCCGTAGTAAACGAATTTGTGCCTAAACAAACACCAAGCGCGAAGTATACCTGGGCAAGATCCTTCCAGAAGACGAAAACTGGCAGAATATGGCGTATACACATCCGACATTCTTTTTGCAAAAAAAAAACAAAAAAACCATTAGACATATTTAAGGCAGAACATAAGTAGCTCAAAGTGGAGTACCAACGTGTTCTATTTCTCTATTTCAAAAATGCATGTTTATTTGGTCTTTTGCAAGAACGCATATATGAAAAAAGACGGAGAATAACGACGTCGATGTCGTGCGGGTAAAAGCAACAGCAACAAAAAGTGTCGGCATGAGCTGCTGCAAGCAAGACAAAAACAAAACAAAAGATAAAGAAAAACGTTGGGTCTAGCTTTACCATCCCTCTGTTTCCATTCAAAAACCAGATAAAACGTCGAGCTGCCGTTCTTGCAAAGAAAAATTGAACCACGCTGACGTCCTTGGTAACTGATTTCTATCATGCCGTTCATGTACACCACAGGAATTTCAGCGGATAAAGCAACAAGTTTTCTTTTCATTGTGTATAAAAAGAAACACAATGTATAACTGCGCGCATATACCTTGCATCCGTTCTGGAGCAAAAGGCTCGATATTTCGAGTCCAACTCCTCTGGCTGCTCCAGTCACGAGACAAACTTTGCCTTTCAGGTCCTTCATCGTCGCACTGGCAAGACTACTGGTGCTAAATATTCCACGAGTTATTTAGTGGACGACTGCTTGCCACCTGGAAAACAGGCACCAGGAAATAATTTATAACGTCAACAAAGGAATAATATTTGGCTACAAAACGTGTTAGAGTTTCATGAAAATGTTCCTAATGTCCTAGTTTGCTTACCTTAGAAATTTAGCACTTCTGAAGTAAAATAAACAATAAAACACTCGCTTGCTATACAAAGAGTACCACCTACTAGAAACTAGCTAAACCAAAATGTGTCTATTATTTTTTTATTTCAGCTGAGAAGAAATATAATTCTAAAATGAGCGAACTAGGCAGTTAGGTACATTTTGCATGAAGCTGTAGAATTTGTCGCATTAGGACACGATGGTTTTTAAGCCCGTGGCTCATGAATAGGGATGTGTTCAGGTGAGATCTGTTTAATCAGATAATTAGTGTTAGTACCAGTCACAAACTTCGATTGCTCAAGAGGTGCTGCTGGTGCGCTACATACAGCACTTTCATCACAATCCGAGTAGTCACGATTCCAAAAGGGTTTAAGAGAAAAACACGTTGTAGAGTTAATGTTTTAATTAGTTGTCGGGAAGCCCCCGTCGCAGATAATATATTCACAGTCGTCGCTGTAATACTGCATCAATACGCGCCCCTTTAATCTATAGACCCCAACTGCAGTTTCAGAATGCCAAGCACGATGAAGCCGTCTTACATTGCACACGCTGAATGTGGCCGACACACAGCACTTCTCAAGCTCCAACAGGCCACCTCTCCACTATCCACTTTGTGACGTGCGCGAAAACTTAGACCACCTCAGCTATGGATGTGCACGGTTCTGTGCGCCCAAAATGTCCTTTCTAGTATCCCTGGTCCATCCGCTGTCTGCAAGATTGGCAACGTGCGACGTGTATGTGCCCCTGGTCGTTCCTAAACGAGCCCACCGAGTGACCAAAGCTCTGCTGCTTTTCCTAATAGTACAGGAGTGGAGTAATATCTATGAACGACTCTGTGCAAGAATGCGGATCATCATAATCATCATCATCATATCTACGCCCACTGCAGGGCAAATGCCTTTTCCATGGACCTCCAATTATCCCGGTCCTGTGCTTACTGCGGCCAATTTATCCCCACAAACTTCTTATCTCATCTGCAAATCTAACTTTCTGCCGCCCTTTTCCCCGCTTTCCTTCTCTAGGAATCCATTCTATTACCCTTAATGACCAACGGTTATCTTGCCTTCACAATGCATGTCCTGCCCGCACCCGTTTCTTCTTCTTAATTGCTAGTAAAATGTCCTTAACACGCCTTTGTCCCGCGACCCACTCCGCTCTCTTCTTGTCCCTTAATGTTACACCCATCATCTTCCGTTCCATTGCCCGCTGAGTCGTTGTCAATTGTCGTTCTTAATTTTCACAATCATTAGATTGTCGACTAGCAAGCCAGGCGTCTTTCTTAGGCTAACATAATCAGTCACATTAGAAACCGCTTCTCTCTCTCTCTCTCTCTCTCTCTCTCTCTCTCTCTCTCTCTCTCTCTCTCTCTCTCTCTCTCTCTCTATCTCTATCTCACGGTGCGCTTGTAACGCAACGCACAAGCACTTCACGTCGTACACATATGGCGCAGGTTTTTCTCTTCTTTCACTAACGGGGATGGTGGACAGTCTGATAAATGTTCAGGTTTCTTATTTCGCCACACATCTTAAATTGACAACCGACCGATTTTTGTGGGGTATATGCGTCCTATTTCCTAAATAGTACCTTGAACCGAAACACTTTTCCTCATAGGGCCCTGAAACGTTTTAAAGCGAAAATGTTACGTCTACCAGCGTGAAGTACACGGCCAAAACGAATGCTGCCAACCATGACAATGGGCCTCGCAGAAACATGCTTTTAACTACGCCTGAGATGAATAGGGGTATTTAAAAACTTGTCCCCAGATAAAACAATTCTAAAATGCAATTTTTCCTATTTGTTTATGCGGTTTTTCTATCGTGCATCAAAACCTACGGAGCTGTTTATACCAACAGTAATGTCACGTTCAGACAGTACATGGCGCCACGCTTCAGATTTCAGGAAGTTAAGCGACAAATTAAAATTATTTCTGCCATTAAATTAGAACTTCCTTGTCGTTATTTCACTAAATAAAACGCTGGCTTTTATATAAACTAAAGGAGCGAACAATAATGGGCTGAACGGGTGTTTTTTAGGGCGCAGCCCTTTGTCGCCAGTTCCTGGGCTGAGCCGCGTCGCCGTCGCCGGGACCGAGCGAACGATGGCTGTACCGACGAGTGAAAAAAAAAAGCGAACGATGAAAGAAAGCAAAGGAGGAGAGTGTCGCGACATTGGGAGGGGAGGGGGGTTCGCCGTGGTGGCTCGAGCCAGCGCTCTCCTTAAGTGTGCGGTGGCGGAGAGGAGGGGGTGGTTTGCTGTGCCCTCACCAGGCGCTCGACGGCGCGACACTTGGCGAAAACGTGAGGAGGGCGTGTGCGTGACTATGATGTGCATTCGCTTAAGACGCAGTTCGCGGTCTCTTCCTGAGACGTACTTCGCGCCGCCGACGCAGAGGCTCTTCATCGCTGCCGTCTGGAAAACCCACGAGTGCTGCCTCAGCGCATTGCTGCTGCGCCCAAATATCGCATTAGGGAACATCGTAATCGCCAGTCAATTTTTTCCCTTACCCTCATCACAAACTCAAGTACGCGAGATGCTTCATTCTAACCAGCCGTGCCCACACAGCGGTTTGTAGTTGAGTCCCAGAATGCGGCTGCCTGTGAAGGATAAGGATAACAACGTGACATTTCAACACAATAAATTAAGCGTTCTGCATCGCGCCAAAGTGCCTGGTTTGTTCCTATCTCGGAACGGAATATCGTGTCTCGGCGCAGCAGACGCAGTTTCGCCTGGTGGCGCTGCAGTGCCTTTCGGCCACTGCCCGTACTGCAATCCAGCTGTCGCTCCCGACAGTACGACACAACCACATCATAAGAGTGGGTTTGAAATGATTGAAAAAGAAAACCTATCAACTGATTGTGGGGTTCAACGCACTGAAGCTGCACCTGGGCTATGATGCGCGCTGCAGTGGAAAGCGGCTCCGGATTAATTTCGACCACCTTGGAATCTTTAACCTGCTGCGAAATCTCGACACACGGGCGTTTTCGCTTTTCGCCGCCGTCAGGAAAGCAGCCAGCACGGCCAGTATCGAATATGCGTCCTAGGGCTCAGAAGCACAAAGCCTTAGACATACACTGAGCCACCGCGGGGGATGACAAAATACCTGTTGTAAACAGTTCCAATAAATTTGTTAGTGTGAAAGAACACACGGTCGATCAGCCAGTGTTTATCCATCGTCGCACCTGACGCCGTAGCTCGCAGCATGCGGAATGGTAACCCCTAAAAACCCAGAAAGTAACGACACCCACAGACCGATTGGCCATGCTCTGTCAAATCACCATTATTATCGTACTCGTCATCATCATCATCATCAGCAGCAGACTATTTATGCCCTCTGAAGGACAAAGACCTCTCCCATTGACTTCCCCCTACTTTTATGTTGCGGTTTCCTAATACAAGCGGATTATCAGCGAAGTTGTCTCAATATTTCACTTATAACCACAAACGATTTCAATCAATCAATCAATCAATCAATCGACTGAATAATTTCAATCAATCAACCAACTAATATTCAATCAATCAACCAACCAACTCAATCAATCAATCAATCAATGATTCGATCAAACAATTTCTATCAACCAATTGTTTCAATAGTTGAAATATGTAATAGCATGAGCTAACGTAAAATTTGCAGAAAATCTGTGCTGTGGTCCCTGGACATTTTCTTTTAAAAACGACAAGTTAGCGAGCCATTCATGAGTGAAAAAATCTGCAGTCGCTTCTTGCTCAACGCTCCAGTGACTTGCAATGCGGTGAACGCGACCTGGGAAGCGGTGGTAATCCGAGCGCGAGCTATGCGTTGGCTGCAGCGTACGCTTTCGTACTTCTTTTTCGTGCAGACAGGTGGAATGCGGCTAAGCGAGTTGCAGGAAAACTATACCAAAGAGCACTTGCGCAAGGATTGAACGCCGGAATGGTTAGTCCGAGAGAGTGGGAATAACTAGTATATCATCGAACGAAACTACTACAAAACATTCAGACATGTGACTCTCATTATATTGCGCAGGGCTTTCGTCTGTTCTTTGTTTCCAGAAAACATGATTGCGGCCGGTCAAAAGTACCTAATTCTATTCTTTAAATGTTTTCGTTCACAACGATTCACAGCATTTGCAGTTTGTTACTGAGATGTCGTACCGCGAGCGAAGCGCCTTTCGGATGCTATACACAGCGGAAAAAAAAGGACCTACGTTTTCTTCCCGGGACTTGACGATTCTCGATGCTCGCAGCGTACGTGACGGCGAACTCGCCGCACTGCGTCTACTGCACCGACGACTGATAAGCGCTGGGTTGAATAGCGAACGCGATACGTCACTGGCTGTCGAAGGACACTTCGGATACGTCGTCTTTATTTATAGAAACATGCGTCAGTGGCGACCGCTAGAGACATCTTGCAGCGAAGTTACTTGACTCCTAAGTAAGTGCACGCATAAAAATTTACCGCGCATTCGTCCCTGAAATTAGAATTTTCGGATTTTCAGCCACCTATCGGCGAAAGAGCAAACTGTTTTTTTTTTTTTTACACTCTCTGTTTTGCCGCTTGGAGGCAGCGTTCCCGGAGTGGGGAACGCGACCGCTGGCGGCGCTGTAGAAATCTTTTGCACTTGTCGTCAGCTATTAAGACAATAGACTTTCTCGGGCTGCTTAAACCCGCAAATTTTAGTGTCTGTACGTCTTTGTCTGTTTTTCGAATCAGAAACTGGGCGAAAAGAAGTAAAAAGAACTATTAAGCAAAAAGTTTACGTAAGCAGAACATTTCCAAACTACTAAATCTGGTATCATACTTCTTACTTCTCAACATTGTTGAGCAAAAAGGAAACGTTAGCCTTATTTGAGGCAAAACATGCAAGGTTAGTGGATAGTTAGTACTAGCAGTGTTGTTATCGCTAAATAGATACGTATGCCTAATTTTTTCTGTGACAAATAAAAAAAAACGTTGAATACAGTGTTTTGACCCCAAATACAAAAAGGGCTCACCCTGAGGCGTCATTCCAAGTCCAACAGTAACGAAAGGTTCCAGCGCGGGAACATTGAACTCCGCTTGAGCGAACTTCCACCGTGTTTATCGTGTGAGGAGTGAGACGGGGGGGGACGAGCGCGCGTGGTGGGTGAGGGAGAGAAGGGAAGTATTCACGTGGCAGGAGTAGCAGCAGAGTATCGTTTTTCGACGACATTTGCTGAGAAGCGAGCCATTTTTTTCGGGGTGTGCTTTACTCTTTTTTTATTGCGAAAGTTGAGTTAGCTCTGTTTCTTTGCACTCGGTTTACGCTTGATGCTGTCTTCTCAACAAATTTTGCGTACCATATCTACGCATTTTTTTAAATACATAAGTTTGCAAGCCATATAAACATGCCTAAGGGGTGTGTTGCATACAATTAAAGCCGTTCCACTCAATGTGAAAGCTGTCGGAGGTGCAGAGCAGTGATTCGCCATAATGGTCTGTACCGCTGTTCTCCGCTCACTGCTACCACCCCGTGCAATTCAAATTTCCCGCCTGCGCAGTGCTCGCGCGCCCCCTGCCTGAAACTGCGCCAGCGGGAGTACTGTTCTTTTTGTGCTTGCTTTTCCTGCCGCACGTGCCGGCGTTGCACTGCAACTTTTTTTCGCTTACTGTCGTAAAAACCAACCCAACGAGCGTTTCTAACTAGACGAACGCGGGCGCTGCCGGTTAATTACGTATATTTTGCCTCAAACGTACCGGCAGTTTTCTTTGCCTAAAGAACGGGAAGATGTATGGCAAGCGCCAGTGGTTCACGAGTGTCTAACGCTTATGACTATATAAACCGCTTGGCTTTCGAAGCCTCCGGGTTACGCCACGACGGCAGCGGCTACGACGGAACGCCGTGTGGCTCTACTTGGGTCCAGCGAGAGAGCTACCTACGACGACAAGGCGAGCCGCTAAAATGCTCTGCGCTTAAAATGAAGTAAACCGTGGGAGATCAACAGGCGAAACAGCGTGCTTTTCGGTGGCGCCCATCGGTTTTCTTGGAAAATCGTGATCGAGCTGCTAAGCTGTTTAGACCTCGACCGCGCCCGACCTGTCGCTCAGACAAATAGCCGATTTTTCTTGGCTCGCTATTCTGCTGAAATGACACCTAGGAGTCCACTTCAGGCACGTGTAATCCGCTGCGCATTGTCGCAAGCAGCTGCTCCGTAGCCCTGCGCCCAACGATTTGGCCGTCACAAACACGTCTCCGAATCGTCTAGAATGTCCGAACGAAACTGACGAGGTACAACTAGCACTATGCAGCGTGCCCGGCACCCTTCACATTTTTGCTACGCAGTTCGGAGCACGCGAGTTAATAACTCGCTAACATGCAATTAACCCGGTCAAACAAATCAGCTCGTTAAGTAGCTTACACCAACCGTCAAGAGTTTACTGTATGTACACAATTGAACACTCCTGCATAGACAGTGCTAACCATGTTCTCACATGCTAGACATACGCAAATATGCTTTTACAAATCCCTCAATATCTCGTTAGAAGTTCGTAAATTGCTTTTTGTGACTATGCGGCAAATGTGGTGTTCTGAAAGGCCCTCAGCATATATGATGACTGCGAAGAAAAATTTGACATCCACCTTAAATGCAGCTAATACGGCTTCATCCTGGAGCCCGGACGAATTTTTCTTCAAGTGCGAAGTTTCAGAGAAGCTGTACAGTTTTACATTTGGAGCCGTATGGACGCATTATAGGTGGATGTCCAAATGTTTCTTCGCAGACACGTACTCCACCTTGGGGATTTCCCTAAATCTAGTTCATATAATACCTGTCTCTCACTTCGAGCTGTTGATCAATTCGTTCTCTAGCTACAAACGGCTAGCCTCCTGATTAGCTCAGTTGGTAGAGCGACTGCCCTGGATAAGCGGTGGCACATGCCTCAAATCCTAGACCAGGACGAATTTTTCTTCAACGGCAAAGTTTCCCAGAAAGCTGTGCAGATTTATTTCGTAGCCGTATGGTTGCATTATAGGAGGATTAGAATTTTCCTTCGCAGAAACTTACTCCTCCTTAGGGGATTTCCCCTGAATTCGGTTGATTAATATTTGTGGCCTTTGTCACGCTAATATTAATTTCCAACTTACCTTTTTCCTTTAATACAAGCAGGCGAAGCTCAGTAAAAGCGCGAAAAAAATCTCAATTCGCGCTAAAAATCTTTTTTTACTATTCATCTTGAATCCACTACGGCATGGCAATCCTAGGCAGTGAACCTCTGATCGTGTGCAGCATGGTGTTAATAAACGCGTCCGTCTCAGAGACTAACCAACAACGTTTTCTTACTTCTGCACGAAATATAGCGGCCACATCTACCTGACAGTAGTTAAAACTTGTAAAGTGTCTTGAGCAATCAGTACACAGCCATCGGCATCCTGTGCCTGGAGAAAAAATCGTTGCATGGGCTGCCGATGCTACCTTGCTGGATGGTGTCAAAGAAAGCCCATGCCGCACTATTAACAACTGTAATGCAGCTTTTCATTTCTGGATAAGTCTGAAAATATTGGGAAAGCAGGCAAAACAACCGTGAAAAGAAAATCAATTTTCAGGCAACAAGCCTGGTGAGGCGCCAAGCTGTTTTTCGGTGGATCAACCAGGATTTCCGCAGGTCAGCCAAAAAAGAACAGGAGCAATCAAGCCTTTCCATTCACTCAGACAAAGCATTCACAGGAACATAGCTGGTGCTTAAACCCGCTATGCTAAGAATGATTTATTTGATTTATGTCAATGATGGTACGATTATCATGTGCGGAAATTTTCAAAATGTTAGCCGTTTATAAATCTGGGTTTTATGCCTCTATGTTGCATAGTAAAGGTGTGTCGTGGTGAGGAGCCACGAGTAATGTGACCGAATTCCCCAGGTGCCAAAATTCGGAAAGGGAGAGACGGAAAGGCGTGCATAGCTGTTGTTGAACCCGTTTATTTTACATTTTTCTGCCATTAGGCTGCTATGAAAATAATGATAATAATAGTAATATATTAACAAAAAAGTGAAAGGAAAGTAAACACAAGTTATGTTTTATCGCTGGGATAGCTCCACTTTGGCTCTGTGTCTTTGCCATCCCAGCCTTGAATTGTTGGAAGGAGCTTGTGGACCACCAATAAACGCGTCCAACGATTGCCAAAGCTCATTGGAAACCATGCAGATCTGGTCGCGCCCAGTTCAGGAAGGAAGTTGGCCTTATCAAACGACTCGATTACAAGGAAATGAGAGTAGTTATCAGGAATAGGAAACATGGCAGGAAAAAAGTGGTGGCAAAGACACTTCGGTGCAGCCTTTTTAGGGACCGATCAGGTTTCCTGGGGGTTTTTGAGTTTACCATGCGGCATATACAAAAAGCAGGGGACTGTGGTACTTTCTTCATCGACTTTACTCTGATGACGAATGAGGTCCCAGAGCTCCATGCCTGGTAGAAATACGAAGAGGCCAGCCACCAGAGCTTGACTAGGGCTCCGACGGCCACCGTTCGAGGCGTCTACCCTTCACCTCAAAACTCACTGCCACGGTTCGTTACAGCGTGATAGGAGAGGGTTGGGGTGGGGCTTGGAGTCCGCGGTGTCGCCAGTACCATCACCTTGAATACAGAAGGTGCCCCGTACGGAGCGTTGTGCTTCTTAGCCCAAGGGCGTGGGCTCGATCCGCGCTGCAGCGGCTGCTCTTTTGATGGAGGCGAAAAACGAAGACGCGCGTATCGATATTTCGGCGCACGTTAAAGGAGCCATGAAGACAAAATACAAGCTTGTGTTATTCGAAAGATTTCTTGTTTTATGGTGCCCCCAGCGCTTGTCCGAATGCGAACGGAGCTTTATTCACTGAGAAATTAATTATTTAAGTTAAAATTTTGATTTTCCGGCCAACTCGTTCGTTTTCGTGGTCTGCAATGACATCACACGAACCGACCGCTCTGCTATGGTCGCTAAAAAGATATTTTTAGGGACCATGGCTCTGCAGCCGTTTGGGGGACCTTGTTGACCGTTAGTGAACCTAGATGGCGCCACCATACCGCGGCAAGCCGTTTTCTGCCTTTGGTTTGTTTTCGACCGTATTTAAACCTGGCTTGTTTTTGTTCACAGAGAAAATAATCGTTTCGTGAAACATAGTGCTGGCTTGAAAAATATGGCCACGTAAGACACCGTTCATTGCGTCAATCGGCAAGTGTCGTTTGAGCTAACCCCAAAACCCCGCAGTCCTGTGCAGCTAAACCAAACATAGTGCGTGCAGTATGAACAGCAGTACGCATCGGCACTTCTACTTACGTGCGCCTTCGTAACTTCCACTGTTTGTCCCACCATTCTTCCGGCTTTAAAAAGAATGTGCCCTAAACTTAAGCACAAATTGCTCGTTCTGCAAGCTTATAAACTCAGCCTAATTTGCGTTTGCTTTTGCCGGCCTCCGCCAATCGCAGAGCTGGCTGGTATGACATCATAGGTTCTGTTGCGGGAAATGAGCGAGTGGGTCGCATGGGCATTCCCTTTTTCCTAATTATGTAGCTTATATAAGCGAAGTTTACGATAAAGGTGGTGTCAGTATGATTCTAACGAGGCAATCTTTTCAATGAACCAAACTTGTGTTTTTTCTTCATGGCTCCTTTAAAGATACCCAGGGGGTCAAAATTAATCCGGCACCCTCCAATACGGCGTACCTCATAGCCCAGGTGAAATGTAGGCCCGTTAAACCCTAGGAATAAAAATAAAAACCGGGTCATTTCCTGAACACTTCTCCCAGTGCGCCAGTGGCTAGTGGGCCACTTTCCTGAGTGAGGCCAGCCCTATACTCATTGAAACTGTTCGTGTGGTAGGACCATTAGATAGGAGAGAAAATTTACAGGCATGCAGATGATCACTTTAAGTACACCGTGATGTTCCCACATATAATGCGGCTTCATCAAAGCAGAGATAAAGAAAGATAAGAGAACAATCTTTCATGAAATCGGCGCTGTTAGGGCGCGTGGATCTATCGCATGAACGCCGCGTAGTTCCATCAGCGCCAAGGAATACTTAGTACAGCGAAGAGCACAGGCAATTTTATTGCTGATACACAGTTCAAAACAGTCAATGACGGAGAAAAAACACACAAGGAAGCTGGCCCGTGGACATGCGCACAACGAATCTTCTGGAAGTGTGAGTTTGGGGGAATGCTTCTTCAAAGACCCGGAAGCTGCGGGAAGTCGTGGTACTTGACTCCAATCTTGGGAGCACACACTAATGCAGCGCCGTTTCGGTCGTCTTCAAGAAGTTTGATGGCACCTTGCGCCACCAAAGACGGCCTGCACAGAAAAGAAAAACGTGCGCATCTATCAGCGATGGTCTTCGTATATTTCACCTCCTTCCAAAACGAACGACAAAAATCAATTACACATGCTTAAAAATATAGCAATTATGCGTAGCTGATTACCCAATGCGCCAGCCGATAGGATAACGTTACTCAGGACCGAATGCAAGGAAGGGCCACAACGTTTTATGAAATAGAGACGATGAAGAAATATTGACGCCTGTTGCTCGATTATTTGTGTTCTTAAGTTCGCCTCGTCGTGTTGAAGGCTATGACACATTACATGTTCATTTTCCTTCTTTTTGCACACAAAATAACTTAATGCTCATGTGTTAAAATTTTCCCAACAGTGCCAGACGCATTATCGGTTGCACAATTCTACAGGCGTTGGAGGAGGAATAACACCACTTTTTAGCGCTACGTGGAATGGCGTCACCCTAGGCTAATGCCAACAAATGTAACTCTATCCGTCATTCAGTTTTTGGCGCGTAAGGAAGAAGTCACCTGGACGCCGTACGACTCAGGGCTAGGCTTAAGCAGACTACAAAACCCGGTACAGGTAATGGTTTACTGTAATCGATTGCATTTTGCTGTAACTTTGTAACGCCTCAACTACCTCCTTTAAGGAGTAACGATCCTTGTGAATAAATTACTTTTGCCTGTAATTATGAAATTACCTACTACAATATTTCTCGACGCTTCTTCCTTGGCTAAAGGAAGCCTTTTACGTCAGGGAGGCACTCACAAAGTCAAAATTGGAACTGCCATGCAAAAAATCCCGGGCCATCTCCACTATTGTGAAACCTGCGGAGGTGCGAAGCATGCAGTGTATAAGTGTATTATTGGCGCCTTAGCGTTTTTGCCAACGCAGATGAAACCGCTGAGGGGTAGAGGTATACAGCTTTGCTGTAAAAGCGCCTCGTGTCTTTGAAGCACGAAGCGTTCTAGCGCGAGGCGTTGGAAGACAAAGAGCACTGGGCGAGGGCGTTGGGCAGGTCAGATTCGGCGGTGCAAGAAGCCATCGTCGCTCGGGCTGCCAAAGTCACCGGGGACCTTCCTCCCTCGGTCACCACCCCTCCCCCGAATAAGCCCTTTCGGCAATCAAAGTTATCTATCTATCTATCTATCTATCTATCTATCTATCTATCTATCTATCTATCTATCTATCTATCTATCTATCTATCTATCTATCTATCTATCTATCTATCTATCTATCTATCTATCTATCTATCTGTCTGTCTGTCTGTCTGTCTGTGTGTGCGTGTGAGTGTGTGTGTGTGTGTGTGTGTGTGTGTGTGTGTGTGTGTGTGTGTGTGTGTGTGTGTGTGTGTGTGTGTGTGTGTGTGTGTGTGTGTGTGTGTGTGTGTGTGTGTGTGTGTGTGTGTGTGTGTGTGTGTGTGTGTTTCCAGGTATGTTCTTTTAGTGCGCGTTACGTTCTAGCGCGAGGCGTGCACGAGTGTCCCGGTGTTTTAGTTCTGTGACTACATCGACGATGGCATCAGCCGACGACATGAGACGACGACAGCCCGAGCCCCTAAAGGGCTCTACCACTAAAGCATGCATGTTACTTAGTCGGAGGACTTAACCAAGAACGGATCGTCAGCTTTCAGCGGTGTTAGTTTTTTTTTGCAGGAAAAGAGCAATCCTCTTGTCCATAGGGACCGTTCTCTGAGATTATCACCCGCAAGGGGCAGTCAATTTTATGAGTTGTGGCAATGAAGAAAATGCCAAAGCAGGTGTTTGTCCTAGACTTACTAATTGCGCGGAAAAGGCGGTGACACCACTTACTCAATGCTCATCTTCTCGTACAATTCAGCGAGCCCCAAGGTTTCTTTGCACTTCCGGGCATTTTCTAGCAGATTGTCCAGCATCTTCGTATTTACCGAGCTCGGGCATAGGCAGTTCACGCGAACGCCATGACGGTTCAAGTGAAGGGCACTCTGTAGAACGAAACAAAGCGCGCTGTCAGATTGTGGACATTCAGGCCTTCCGGGAACATGGGGTACACACTGGGAGGCGCCAGCTTCTGCCGCTGCACTGTGTTTTGAGGGGGAGGAACGTCGTAGCCGATCCTCAGCAGAGTGAGTGCTGTACAAATCTACCTATATCCACATATACCCATCTCCATCCATCCGGACTGAGTCCGCCATGGAGGAAAGAAAAGCTTTGGAGAGGCACCGGCGGTCACAGGCGGTGAAGCGTAGAGGGACTCGCATGGTTTTTTCGCGCTCATTGGGGGTCACGCTCATCAGGTGACGGCGCGGAATCCTACCCACAGAGGCCCTACTTCACTGCGCGGCCCAGCCGGTAGCCAAATGGTCGGCAGGGGGAGACGAAGCAGAGGACATTGGAGCGAAAGATGGCGGAGGAGGTAGCGTGTGCGCGCAAACAAGCAAAAAGGGGCGACTCCAGAAATGGGCTTTTCAGCTTCTGTAGAGGTGATGTCAGGGCCCTTCCTAAGCTTTTCTGTCCTCCGTGCAGTCCATTCAACTATATCCAAATTCGAGTTCTGCAACTTTATCAGCGTTGAAACCGGGATCCGCTTTAGAAACCGGACCGTGCGAGCCCCCGTGCTTCGTATGAAACGAAGGAAAAGCACATGAGCGCGCCATCTACGGATCCAAAACTGAACTTTGTGAGACGCTTACCTAACAGCACAACTTCCTAATTAAAACTTGTTTTCAAGTTAGGAAACATTAAATTAGCTAAAATATACTATTGCTTTTACGACTTTTCCTTCAAGACTTACGGCAGTAGCCACACGAACAAATAGCTACTTCAACTTTCTGTACACAGAAGGACAGAGTAATCCAGCTGCCTGTGTTTGCCCACACAGTAGGAGGGGGCGGAATTACAGACCACTTTTTGATGCATAGGACATCACATTTTTGGCTCATATCGGTTGTTAATAATTTGCTTCCTTCGGCTGCATTTTGGAACAGCAGATACGAAATCTTTTTTTATTTTTTGCTCATGACCAACTTTACACACCCAAGAATAGTGGGTTTCTTTAAATATTTTGTGCACCCAACTAATTTCTGTGCAATATGAGATATTTCTCTAAAATTTCCCAAATGTTCACCCATATTACTACAATCATACGCCAGATTTGAACAGCATTGATACGCAGACTATGAATAACTACTTTGTATGTTAGATGTAGTTGCACGCCGCCTAACCCTTTATTTCACGCCGCGGTATTTTCCTTGTAGCTCCACCTCCATCGACGCCACGCCATTTCGTTAGACTTTGTGTGGAAGAAAGTAGGGGGCGAAATCGCTTGCATGTTTTTAATTACGTCATTGTCCGCCCAGCACGTAGAGAAATTATCGTCGTCCATACTACGTAACACCTTCTGAAAACGTTGCACATAATTCCATGCCAACTAGCAGGATTCACGTCACGTTACTCAGCACTGCAAGTGTACTGTTTCAATATTCAAAAGCTTGGATATCAAAATACCTGCACGCAGACAGCACGCACGCCCAAACAGACACGCATATATATATATATATACTATATTATATATATATATATATATATATATATACATATATATATATATATATATATA
This sequence comes from Haemaphysalis longicornis, assembly GCA_013339765.2. NCBI lineage: Eukaryota > Metazoa > Arthropoda > Arachnida > Ixodida > Ixodidae > Haemaphysalis > Haemaphysalis longicornis. The sequence continues at coordinate 110,448,271 of CM023455.1, read as the reverse complement.
TATATATATATATATATATCGACAGGAGACGGGTTCGGATGCCACCAACCACTTTATTAACAACTTCTTCATTTCTTTCTATCGCACCGCACCGTAGAACTGCCACCATCCATCTGTATATATATATATATATATATATATATATATATATATCTATATATATTATACACTGCTCGCCAGTTTATACCACTTGTCAACCCAATGCCTGTTTCACAAGTTGCGCAATCGACTAATAACGGCGCTAACGCCATTATCAGCACTCGCACTTTTAACTTACTATGGGACAGACGCGTCACGTTCGCTCGGAGGACGAAGAGCGGAGGGAATAGAAGGAGCGTTGGCGCACACAGAAGCGCGAATAGGCGCTAAAACAACGGGAAGCCGCTGCCGTGGAACGTGCAGCACCTGCCGTTGCCTCCTCCAGTTCCACCTCGTCGAGTAGCTGCAAATCCTTCCCGGATGAAGAGCAACGCGCCCGCTTGGAACGCCGACGTTTGCCAATAACGATAATATATAAAGTCACTATAGCAAATCCCCGCCATAGCAGAAGCTAAGGCTTTGCTGGCTTCCATATTAACAGAGTGGAAGGGCTGTGAATTTGGTTTTCTCTAATATTACGAATGTTTCATCTGCATTGGGTGGCAATGTCTTTTAGAAAGCACCCTTGATTGGGGGAACGCAAACGTTAATTAAATATCCCCATTATTTTTAGCACTTAAACGGTCACCACTTACTCCAAAGTTTCTAGTCATACCAACGACGGCGTGTTTTGAAGCTCCGTAGGCCGGCGAGTCTGGCATCGGATAAAGCCCTGAAATGGAGAACGAACCCGTTAGCATTGCGCGAGCACTTCCTATATCGGATGTGTCACCTAAACCGAAGGCGCGCCATGCGCAGATGATGTTCTGCGCAACCAGGGGAGGCTCTCACCCTTACCACTGGCGGGTATATAATAAGATTGAAATAAAACCATGTTTGTTAGTTCCACGGCAACGCGAAGCCGCTGTCCTGCTTTATTGGCGTAACGCCGTGCACTTTCATTTAACATACGAACGTTTTTTTTAAGCATAGGTGTATTTGTGTAACATCCAATATATTTTACATGTCTGCGCCTCAGAACTCCCAGCGCCCTCTAAGAGGACGAAAAGGAAACAAGTAAGGTGCGAGCTTCACGATCAGTCGGTCGGCGGCGCAATGTTCGTCGTAGGGTGTTTGGGTGGGAGAAGATATACTAAGACGGATTGCACCGAATTAGTGGGCTTAAATGCATTAGGGTTTAATTAACGTAAGTTACAATCGATTAAGGTAGATAAATTGGTATTAAAATGTATATTGATTACGGTATATACAGATGAATTAAGGTGTATTGAGATGGGTTAGGATATTTTAGGGCGGATTGAGAACAGTTAGGACGAAACAGAAAGGGTTATTGTAGGTTAGAGTGGATTAAGATGGATTAAGGAGCACTCAGGTAACTTAAGGTAGACTGGGATTTTTAGGGCATTTAGCATAGCACAAGATTTAACACGGGCAGCATTCATTGCACGTTGGTAACCCATTATTTAACTATGATTGCACAAAACACGGACGTGACAGAACAGGGATATACACAGCGTTGTATGTGTTCCATCACTCTTACGTCCGTGTTGTTTTGAGCAATCGTACTCAAGTAAGGCATAAGACTCATTAACACGGGAGACTGTTGATTAGGCTGAATTAACAAGGTTTAAGATGGGTGAATGTAAATAAGATAGGTTGAGATAAATAACAAAAATCTCTAAGGTGGATTAGTCTATATATAGTTGGCTTAAGATGCTTTAAAGCTATTTGGCGTAGGTTAAGGTGGCTTAAGGTATGTTAAAAAGTATTGAGGTGCATCCGGATCAACTAAGAAGAATTACGGGAGTACGAAGTAGATGAAGATGACCTAAGAAAGATTGAGGTAGAATAATGTAATTAAGGTGGATTGATGGCATTTAGGGTGGAATAAGATAGATGAATATGGGCTAAGATTTGTTGAACGCTTATTAAGCTAGATTAAAAGTCTCACGGTTGTTTAAGGTGAATTATGGATTCAACTAGGCGGAGAATTGAGATGAATTGAGGTGTTGAAAGATTTCGTGTCAACTAGGGCACATTTGGTTGAATTATGATGAATTAAGACAGATATAAGTGGAATGGGGTACAGGAATAGACTAAAATGAATCGATATGAATTCGCATGGTTTAAGTTGGAATAATGTATACTAAGGTACATTTAGTCGGATTAAGATAGGTTAATGGTGGAAATAACGTATGTTAAAATGAACAAAACGGTGTGTAATAATTGCGGTAGATGTTGGGTATGGCATGGTGGACGAGGTACAATTGACATGTACTAGGAATAGATGCAACCTAACCTACCGTAGCCTCCCATAAGCTATCCCTAAACCGAACCTTAAGCCTTACTTTACTTAGGAATATGGTGATTTGGGCGAGTTGGTATTGATCCATATTATAATTCGCGGTAACAGGAAGACACAGAAAGAGGCACAAATAATACAGGACGCAGCACTATTTCTTCCAGAGGCACATATATATTGTGGATCAATACCAACTCGCCCCACTCACTGCACTACTAAGTTTAATTTCTAGCCGCGCCGCGCCCTGTATTAAATGTACCTCTTTCTGTGTCCTCGTGTTACCGCGCAGTTATATAATGGACCTTACTTTACACTAAACATAAATCTTTCGGTAAATGTAATGATAAACGTATCCTAACCGACCCTTTCTTTTTTCCCAAACGTAGCCTTGCTAAAGTTAACCTACTCTTACCTTATCTCAAAGCGCTAAGGTGGTAACGTTCAAAATGTGCGCAAGGCTTTCTTAATACGCGGTACTGTGCCGCGGTTCTGTGCGGCAAACGGATACCTTAACCACCCTCCCCCAATGGTTGCTGTAGAGCTCTTCTGGTCATTCGCAAGGTGGGAATGGCCTTGACAGTTTTCTTCAAACGCACACCTAACATTTCCAAGCATTGCTGACAAATGTTCGCGGGAAAAAGCTCTAGATTGCGCTTCTGTGCCCAAGGACGGGGGTTCGATCCCTGCCGCGGTGGCCGCTTTCCAGATGGGGGCGAAAAGAAACAGCGCCTGTGTGTCGGGATTTCTGTGCACGTTAACCCTTTCAGCCCTGGTTTTTTTTATGTCAAGCAAAACAGCGTTTTAGGTGTGTTTTCCTCAATGTTAAGGCCCCATAAGCTCAGAGACAAAAAATTGAGTTGGTGGTGCAAATTATTACATGATTTGTTAGTCAAATAATGGAGACATGTGGCAATTAAAAATGTTATGTTGAGCATAAACATATTTTTTGCATGTTTTTCAAAGTTTTATGATCACATGAGCCTACAAGCAAAAAATGACCGTCGTAGTGCAAGGATTTATAGATTTACATGCTTGGGAATAACTAGGACCTCTATATTTTTAGCCTCAAGGTCGCAATTTTGTGTTTACCGGAGCTTCCTTCTTGTTTGTACCGTCCAGCTCACGCTACAACGCAACAATTGTGATGTCAGTTGCAATAAGCGTCCTTGAAAAACAATTTCTCGGAAAGCTAGCAGTTTTGGTTTCGTTCTTTATGCGCTGTAGAAATTGTTATATGGCGGCGTCACGTGACACCGCCAGGGCCGAAAGGGTTCAAGATCCCCAGGTCGTCAAAATTAATCCCGAGACCTCCACTGCGACAGGCCTCATATCCCAGGTTTACCTGCGGCGCATTAAACCAAAACTTTTTTCAAGTTCAGTCCAACAAAGTGAGCTTTCGCATTATATTCCATCGTTAGCTCAGCCCATGTCCCGTAGTGTTCGTTATGGTTTTAATTAAAACAACTGTAAATATACAATGTACAACAACGCACAGTTAAAGCGACAAGAAGATTGGAGTATGAGTTATAAAGAAACTAGCATTTTTGTTCTCAAAAATAAACACAAGGGGAATCCCCACACCAAGAGAGTAACTTTTCTCCGCACGACCTATGCGAACTCTTCTTCACCTAACCTCCGAGTGATCGGCGATGGATATCTGAGTTAGCTCCTACCAAGCCAACAAACCAACAAATGGGAAATATAAAAGGTTACGGTCAGCTTGGTGCCTTAGTCGATTTCGCGAAGCTCTGACTTCAGCCGCTGGGTGTATAGGTTGTGCCTAAGAAAGCACTTCGGCTCTTGGGTTCACGAGCGTAAATGGTTTGACTGACCTTGCGCACCAAGGGAAAGCAGTTGAAGAAAATCGAAACACAAGCACTGCGGAAGGTAGCAAGGAAGCTTGCTTGGTCATGTTTATTAGCTGATTTGTAAAAGTGTCTTGACAAAGATTCGCAAGTCACGTTCATTTTGCATTTTTTGTGGTGGTACATCAATGGTATTTTCCAACACACACAAAAAAAAACACGCTGAAACGAGCTCCGCCAATTCCGTTTCATCATGGATGATTTGTTACGTCACAAGCCTTCGTTCGGTAATATAACTGGGGATGCTACACCCGTATGCATGCTTTGCACTTCTGTGTCTTTGAAGAACTGCTGCTGTAACCCGTCGAAGAAGGACAACTTGCTTTCACACATTAGTGCTCCGTTGAAATAGAACAATAACTCGGGAATGGCATGTTTATGACCTGCTTCGAAACAGCCTCACCTGCCATAGATGCGACGTTTATGACGTCACCTCCTTTGTGTCCGTTGTCCTTTCCCATGTGCTTGAAAGCCAACAAAGTCCCGTTGTAGACAGCTTCCTGCGAAAGAAAGACGTTTTGCAGCCAGGGATAGCGGCTTGAATTCAGCGAGACTGCGATCACTAGAAAATAGAGAAATCATTTCTTTATAACACGAAACCGCAATGTCACCGCTGAGCGTAGCAGTTCATTTAATTTAAACCATTGCGTGAAACGGGAATTTCTTTCCATTGCGGTACGTTGTTTTAGGGCGTTTGACCCGCCGCGGTGGCTCAGTGGCTAAGGCGTTGTGCTGCTGAGCCGAAGGACGTGGGTTCGATCTCCGGCCGCGGCGGCCGCTTTTCTGATGGAGGCGAAAAGCAAGAACGCCGGGTCTACGACATTTCGGCGCACGTTAAAGATCCCCAGGCGGTCAAAATTAATCCGGAGCCCTCCACTACGGCGCGCCTCATCGCCTGCGTTGCGTCGGCGCGTTAAACCGTGCAAAAAATCAATTTCATGGGGTTTGTTACTGTTAAAATTACTGGTAAGGCTGCTTGCGCGGACAACGAAACCTGAAAGGCTCAAATGTTTATCTCTGCCGTGTTTCTCGCGTTTCTGTTGGCTAAAGATGGTCTAATACGGTGGAAGGGTAATGCGTAATCAGTACAGCAGTTACGTGAAATTAATGCGACCCTTTGCACTGACCATGGGCTTTCAACTGCTACCTGCGACTAACAATGATCATTTGTGGTCTGTACATAACAAAACAAAAGAATGGTGCACCTTGCACTAATGGTGGAAGGTTGGAGAATCAGCAAACCTGGGGGTCGACGTAGCATCTTCCGGTTTTGCCAAGTTTTGCCAGGCTTTGCTAGGTTTTGTTAGGTTTTGTTAGGTTTTGCGATAGTCTCGCTAGGCTAGGCTAAGCGTTGAAGAATGAGACCAAGTTGCGCCGGAATTTACAAGGACTTTCCGGTCGGTACCCCACAATGACAGCGGATCCGAGAGGTGATAACGCTGGGTCGACCCCCAGGTTCGCTGTTTCTCGAGCCTTCCCTAGTGAGAACTACGCCATTTTTTTTTTGCGTTTCAGTGCCCCAAGAAAAACTATCACCGCTAAAAGGGTATAGTAAGGGGTGCGCATACGCATATGCCCCTTGGGCTCACACTGGAGCAGGAGTGAAAGGCGGCTTCGCTGTTATAATACTCTATCTGAGGTGGTGCACCCTTTACAGGTCGCCCAATTTTTTTCTTTAGACTTTTTTGCTAACGCCGTCGGACCGCGCTCAAGTTTAAACAGCTTCGCTGTTACAAATCTGACGCACTCACTCAGCCACCATTAAGATTTGTCTGTTAGACCCATTACGTCCGCGTGATTACTCGCTCCTAGCCCGTGTACCAGCCACACACGCCCGCGACCGAAGATAACACGAATAAATCTGTGGTGCCCATTGAGGATCCTTCTCCACCAGTTCGAGCTCAAAGCGGAATTTGTGGACTCACGTCACTCCTCACGTCTCTCACGTGACATTAAAGGCAAACCGCACTGAAAATTTCCGACCTCTTCAAAACTCTATGTGCGCAGTACGCCTAAATAGTCAGGAAGGCTCATCTTAAATACGCGTATACACGGAGCAAACGATCATACAAAAAAACCGGCGATTTTGAAACCAAAACTGAGACGAGGGTGACCGCTAAGACCCGGGTGAAATGACGCAGCCGCAGAGCGAGCGGCCGGCCGGCCAGAGAAAACCTGCGGGCAAGGCTTTCGCGCGCGTGACAGCCCTCGGAGATGCGCACCAAGCAGAGCTCGGCAGGTTCTCCTGGCTAGCCGGAGGACCAAGCACCTTGCCGGCCGGAATTTCACTTCTGCTTCATGACAGTTTGCGCGATCCGCCGGCAGGTGCAGCGTCATCTTATTTTAAACGCTTCTGGTTAACAAGGCATTTCACGGGAGTACGAGACAAGTCATGTTGAAGTTGATTTGGTGGTACGTACTGCACGATCAGAATAAATTTGGCCGAGCTGAGGTTTTAGTACATTTCGCAACATGTTACATGCGTGCCAAGATGGGGAAACGGCCCGAACTGTACTTTCTTAAACGCAGGCGGCGGTGATTTTAGGGGCGAAGCACCTTAGGGAGTTGGGCTGTCGGCGTCTCGTGTCGTCGTCGTCCTCGTCGTATCTCGTCTCATGCAGTCACGGTACGAATACACCAGAACACGCATTATCCAACGCCTCGCGCTAGAACGCTTCGTGCTTCAAAGACGAGACACTTTTACAGCAAAGCTGCATACCTCTACCCCCCAACGGTTTCATCTCCGTGGGCAAGAACGCCAAGACGCCAAGAGTACTCTTATACACTGCATGCTTCGCCCCTCCCCATGTTTCACGTTAGTGGAGATGGCCCGGGATTTCTTGGTAGCATTCGGCAGAGCCTTTTTGCTGCCATTCCGGCCGGACCGACCAACGCGACGTCTCGACGTCGCCAGCAGCGTGACGCGCATGCGTAGTGCACCTGGAGGCAAGAACTCGAACAACATGTTCCAGACAATGGCCTCCAAGATCACCTCGCGCGCGGGGTGATCAGGTCATATCTGGACTGACAGCTTTTTAGCGCCCTTCTTTTAATAGCTGTTCGCTGTGACGTTTTTTGCACGGGCCACTCGTAAGAAGAAACTGAGAACGCAAGTTGGTGGCTCACATGCGTCTGTCTTCGATGTTGTTTAATTCGAAGGTGACCACCGAGTGGTGCTCCAAGAGCATGAGAGAGATAGATAGATAGAGAGAGAGAGAGAGAGATAGGGAGAGAGAAACGTAAATACAAAAAAAAAAAGATTGGCGTTTGCCAAGCATACCTGGGATTCAACGTAAAGCGAAGCTTTCGATGTGTTTAAATCGCCATTAATGTTACTGTTCTGAACTGCACAATGGAGATCAAGGAGCACCGTTTTAAATGATGCACGGGCGTCGTGGCATAACTGGGTTGAGACGACAGTGCGTGTGGCATTTTGTTCCCCTTGCAGCTTCTGGGCGTAGTTCCATCGACGCTCGTTATCTTTCACTACAGCCACGCGTTGCTGCCTTGACTCACGGATTCGAGCCAGCATACCCAGGATACATTCATGGTCTGATCTAAGCATACGAGACACTTTTTTAGCGCGTGGATGTCCTGCATGCTGCGGGAAAGTTCGTTTTCGCGCCATTTAGCTGGCGCGTGTTCACGTGGTCCATCATTTTTACGCTTTCCGGAAGCATCGGTGGCACGCGGAGACCAGCGCGCCATCTGGTGCTTTTGTGAGAAACCCGGCATACCTCTTCTCGCAACGCGAGCGGCGGGCGAGCAGAAGCCGCCGGCGTCACTGAAGCGGCGCATTCGGCCAGGGAGAAACAGCATCCCCTCAGAAAGCCGCAGTAAAGGCGAGTCTCTGGCCATGTTTCTTGAATAATTTGAGTGAACAGTAGAAGGTTTTTATCATTGTCTTGCTCAAACAGGGGTGGGGCCCTTAGTTCAAGTTGCCACTGGCCTGTAGGGCCCGATATGGTCAGCGCGAACTTTAGTGCAAGAAGGTTAGGGGTGAGGATCTGGGGAGAGAGAGGGTGCTCTGGCGTTTGGAAAAATCCATGTCTTGTGATACAAAAAAAAAATTACACCACCTTCCCGTTGAGGAACCCTGAGTAGTATGCGAAACAGCCATGGGGTCGACTGAACTTCCCATTAGTTTTCAGTTCGTCGTTTTCGTTGACGTTCAGCTTCGCATGCCTTCGTTGAATCAGTAGCTTCTTGACGTAGTTTGAATGAGTGAAGGACATAAGGCGCGTTCGTAGCACATGCTCCCGTCTCGGTTTGTAGCGCAGTGGGAAGAGCGCCACGTCCTTAGTTCAAGTACTGGCCTGTAATGGCACGTCAGCCCAAACGCTGAGGGGCTGAAGAGACGCGCATCGCAGTGGGGAGAGAGAGGGTGCGGATGGCGGAAACGACAACGAGGGAGGGAGGGACACAGCCCCGAGCATGAGATGCTTCGCATCTAAAAAGCGCATTCCTCCATCCAAAGGAGTGTAGGCGGTGTGCACGGTGTAAAGTAAATGGCATGTAGTATCTCTAAATGTCGTAAGGTCGTGTTCGTCTGCAGCTGCTTCCAGCCAACAACATCATCTTTGCGGTGCGCTTTGCACCGAGGTGGGAGATGCGGCGAATGAAGCGGTACTGTTATTAAATGTCTCTGTAGTTTATGGGTATTGTCACGGGTGTACAAAAGCAAAGAACAAAAAACATTCGAGCAGAATGGAGTAACTTGCCACGTTTACGGGGAAAACTTTTGCAGAATCTGGATGGGGCAATATGCCGGCGTTGTTGACCACGACATCCAGCCCTCCAAAGAATGACCGCGTGGCGTCGAAACAGCCTAGTGAAAAAGAATAGTAAACAAAGAAAAATTGTAAGTCTAGTATTTGCAGGGCAGTCACGCTAGCTAACTAGCTCCTTCATCCACAGGCTCTGCGTGTGGTGGTCGAAATACTCTTGAACGTACTTACAGTTTAGTCCTTATTTCGGCGGTAAAAGTACCCATTTAACTACTAATTCCTGTAGGTAATGAAGAGTAGGAAAAGTATCTGAACGATGATTAGTTATATAACAAACTTATAAACCTTGTAGAAAAATTCCCTACCTGCAAAAATACTGAAAATTGTACTAATTTTGTCGTCCTTCCTTTGCAATAACTGCATTAAATTTTACCTAGAACATTTGTTATCATTAATTTACAGTGGTGTAAAAGCAGGTGTTACAAGTTTGCCTCACTGAAGCTATTTTGGGGAATAAGTCGAGCGTAGAGCCAGTAGAGCACTGCACCGAAATATATGCGATATAGAAACTGGTTAACTTAGATCGGCGACATTATTCACAATGTTAAAATTGCGTGAATTTGTGCATCACCCAAAAAGCGATATGGCATTTCCATTTCTGCACTATCGTAATATTTTACCAATTCCGCGCGGTTATGAATTAACCTATTCCAAGTTTCCGAGGTTATTTTAGCGAGTAAAAAGCTGGACTAAAACAACTTGAATGTGCTCGATGTACTATCGTGATAAATTGAAATACGAACAAGGGTTCGCGTGGTTTTCAGTGCATGCTGCGCTCCCTGGCGACCGGCCGTGTATGCACAGCAGACATACGGTTGGGAAAGCCCTCTAGTAACGAATTCTTGCTGCGCAGGCACAGCCCCTCGCTTGGAATGCAGATCACAAACTGAAAACCACGCGCACCGTTGTTCGTATTTCAATTTAGGACGATAGTACATATGTCCATGGATACGGGACGTTCTGTCTACACTTCTTAGTTTACACTACAACAAAAACTAGATCCAATGAAAAAAATGCTAAACTAAACAATACAATTTCAAAATGCGAACCTTCAAGCTCCGCTTTGTTAGTGACGTCACACTTCAGGAAGCAGCAGTGGGATGCACCGTGCGTTTCTTGCAGCTTCGTAGTAACTTTCTCGCCAAGTTCTTGGTCGATATCCAGGAGGGACACCTAAAAAGGGTTGCGCACAGTTACTCCCAACTACGACATTATTTTACGACTAGATGTCAATATCGTATCCATTGGTATACCAACGCCAAATGACCTCACACACCGAAATCAAGTGGTCGTAGATCAAACTCATTTTGGAAGAGACTTTCGCTACAGATTGGCCCCATTTTGAATGGTAAGAAAATCGTCTGGACCCTTAAGTCTGCTTATGTGCTTTGAAGGTGAAGACCTGGCATAATAAGAGACAGGTTCTTACATATATGTCCACTTGTCGACAAAGCAGCCACGCTACTTTACAGTGTTTAAACCATCTTAATCCGTCTCAGTTTACCTAATTCCACCTAAATCCGCCTCTCTCAATCTTAATCCTGCCTTGCTAATTAATTCTATAAATCACGAATGAACCATTAATACATCGTAGCTGATCCTAATCCACCGTTTAGCCTACCTTCATCCCGCCATAATCCATCTAATTACTACTATCAATCACTTATCATTAATAACCTCTTACTGGCATACTTTGGTTTGCTTCTGGCCTTCCTTGTGTTTTATTACCATTTGTGTGGACGCAAGGGTAATTTGGGACACGTTCTAATGCTTTCGCCCAATGTAAAGCTTCCAATCCATGGCTTTCGCATGAATAACACGAAGCTTGCTAAAGTATTAAACAGTACCTGCGTAAGTACCACGGACTATCTCTACTTAAAAAGTTGCGGTTGTTCTAAGCGGGCCTCATTACATCAATGCCTGGCGTGAGCGGCTTCACAATTCCAGAAAATATGATTACAAATATTGAGAAGTTTTGCCGAACCGTTGGTTACCGATTCACGTAATAAGTTAAACTTCTTTTCCACAGTGCCAAAAAGAAATAAAATTAAACCCAGTTCCACAAAGTGCGAAATCTACTAAAACAGCGTAGCTGTGGTTTTCTACTGTCGCCTCGAACGTCAACGGGCGCTCGCCGGAGAACGGTAGCGCCGTCGCCACGCAAATTCTACGGTTCGCGCAGGGGCTCTCGCCCCTCTACCTCCCCTAGTGGGAGGGAGAAAGGAGTCCGCTCTGCGAGACCACTGCGCCCTCTATAGGTGTGTCTGGGAACCACCGGCGAGTCTGGGACGTGCTCCTACCCCTTCGTGACGCACGACCTACAGTAGACGGACGAAAGGGATCGACCTACACCAGCTCTGCAGATAAAACAAAACGTGCATTCTTACGCTTGGATCCTTCATTTGTTGGCGTCCGCGTAGGCGGCTTTTAGAATTCAGAATGAAACGAAATCAACGCATTTAAAACAGCCCTGAACGTCGTGTTTAGGCTAAACCAAGCCGCCCTTTCCACACGAAGGGAGTTTTCTTTTTTTTTTTTGCATTCAATTTGGGCTGATGCGTTCATACGTGCACAAGCCGGAAAGAGGGTGGCGCAGGGACTCTTTGATAATCGAAGGATATTTGAGCAAAACCCGGCGAGTTTTGTTGCATCAGTGTTTTGGTATCACCTTTTTGGTGCCCCCCTCCCGTTTCTTTGGAGCCATTTTCAGCGGCAGTTGTAAAATGCTTTGCGCTTCAACGAAAACCACAAGCACAAATAAATTTATGGGCAAGACGTTTTCTTCACAAGGAAAACAGGCGGCATGGTTCATGCATGTGTGCATTGTTCAAAGCAGAGCAAAAGTTCGGCGCGTATATGTTCACCTCGCTGCAAATGTCGTCGAAAGACGATAGTCTCCTGTTGCCCTGCCACGTACATGCCTCTCGTTCCTTTTTCCAACCACTAGACGCGCTCTGCCCTCCCGTCTTACTTCTCCTACGATAAAAACGGCGGAGGTTTGCCCAAGCCAATTCGATTTTCTCGCGTTTCCCTGCTCGCGCGTTATCTACTGGAACCTTTCGTTATGGTTGGGTTTAACCCGCGCGGTGGCCCTGTGGCTTGGCTAGAGTGGCTAAGGCGTTGTGCTGCTGAGCACGAAGACGCGGGTTCGATTTCCGGCCGCGGCGGCTGCTTTTCTGATGGAGGCGAAAAGCGAAAACGCCCGTGGGGACGAGATTTCGGCGCACGATAAAGATCCCCAGGTAGACAAAATTAATCCGAAGCCCTCCACTGCGACGCGCCTCATCGCCTGCGTTGCGTCGGCGCGTTAAACTCTGCAATCAATCAGTTATTGTTGGGTTTCTTGGAATACCGCCAAACGGCGTAGGCTCGGGTGCGAACGTTTCCTTTTGTACTTTTAAATGAAAGCATTGTTCTCAAAGCGTATTGTTTTTACTTGGTATCACAAAAATCAAGCAACCATGCATTTTTCTTTAAAGGAACCCTGAAAATATCACTTAAGACTGGTGCTTTGCTCTAACATATGCCTAGTATGTACTTTTTGCTGAATAATGTTGCGTGGTGCTGACAATGCGAACCGTGTTTCTAGATTTAGCGGTTCGGGAAAGTTTTGCCTGTATAAACTTCTCATTCAAGAGTTCCTTTCAGTTCTCGCCGGGTAGCGGAATACGGGGACACACAGACCAAAAGTTCATGGTTTAAGGGGCATAAGAACGACTATAGTCAGTTAACACCTTTGCCGTGTTTGAGGAAGAGCGAAACTACCTAACCGACAGCACCAGTATTCCTTTAATCAAAATTACAAGCTGAATACATGTCTACGAAAGAAAAACAAACACGCATTAAAACCGCGCCGAAGAGAAGCGAGATAAAAGTACATACAACAAACAATGTCAGCTAGATGCTGCAGTTACTACAAAAAAAAAACGATAAAAAAAGAGGTTCATTTTTTTTGTCCTTGTATATACTAAAAACCGGATGAAATGTCGCGTTACCGTTTATGCAAGAAAAACTTAACCAGGGTGACGTTTCAAACAAATTAGATGTAACTGACTTTCATCACGTAATTTGTGCACGAGAAAATAAAGCGGATAAACACAGCAGTTTCTTTAATCTTTTGTGAGTAATGAAACAAGATATGCAACTGCGCGTTTACCTTGCATCCGTTCTGGAGCAAAAGTCTCGATATTTCGAGTCCCACTCCTCCGGCTGCTCCAGTCACGAGACAAACTTTGCCTTTTAGATCTTTCATCGCGGATTCCACGAGACTGTTGGCGCTAAATATGCGACGGTCTATTTGACCGGGGGTGTTTCCACCTGTAAAACAGACGCAAGGCCATAAGTCACAAGGATAAACTTTTTGCTTGGTACATCAAGTTTTCTGAAAGAATAAGAAAGCACGAAATTTTTACAGCGGCCTACATTAATCACATAAAGTAGCAGTAACACAGGTCTCAACCTCAAAATGATCAAGAGGTGACCAAAGGTTGCAGTGTAATCACAGTCCGAGCCTTCACAAGCGGAAAGGGGTTCGACAGACATCGAATCGGCCGTGGTGTTCCGTGGTAGTCGCGAAGCTTCAGTCGCGAATATTTATTCAGAGTCCTCGGTGAGCTCAATACGGTTATCTAGCGATGCAATGCAGGCAATTCGCGTTCGTATACAAAGGTCCTTGTGAGCGGTATTCGGCCCACGCCCTCTCTACCTCACATCATCGCCTCGCCACCTACCGACAAAAAACGTCCAGCGCGAAAACGAAGTGTTTAATTCGTACAAAGGACCCATTTAACGGCTTTCGAGGCTTTGAGGAGCACTGAAGCGAATTTGTTCAGACACCTACCCATGGAGGCCTTAACAAAACAGCGCTTCAACATTTCACCCTTTAGCACGTAACATCGACAACTCCCCTTTGACTATTCGTACTGGGTACAGGAAAAGTAAACGGAGTCGATGCGCAGCGTAAAAATGGCCTGAGCATTGCGCGAAAGCGGAATGTGTTCAGCCATCGTCACAATAGCCAGAATGCTGAGAAATTCCTGATTCTGCCCAAACCCACAATCAGCAATTTCGTTCAAACTCGAAAGCAGCCCGCCGACACTGCAAGTACGGCCAGACGTTGCGAAAAGGCTGTACCGACTGGCCTTTTCATGTCGCCTTGCAGATCCCCCTTACCGGTAACCCCAGGAGACTCATATTATCTCACAAATAAACAAAACGCAGTGCTTGGAGGAGTGCGGTGTATAATAGTTGCAGAGGACTATGGGTTGGGTGTGTTGGTGAATATTCATCCCTGACGATCAGCGCACAAAAGACGAGAAGCAAAAGGGAGTAATTCAAGTGAAAAATTGATCGTGGAGGCGACAGGACGGAGCGTTTTCCGAGTACCCCGAGCATACCATAGACAGACTTTACCGTCGTCGCTGAGCCATGTGATAATTGACCTTAATCGGCAGAAATCGCCACTTGCTACGTTTAGACTTATATTCTCATGTTGGTGTTTCGTTTGCATATAACTGTACGAGGAACTTCCTCCGGCAGAACGTGCATGCATCTTGAACATTAACGGCTCCCATTACGAATAGGCGACTCGAGCCGGCGTGCATTTCCTCGAAGGCGTTTTGTCCGTGTTTTCACCTTAGCCGCCCGACCGATTGCCTTACGTTCACATGCGAGAGCTGGAGGTTAGGACATTTGCCTTCGCTCGGACATTCTCTGTACTCCCGTAAAGACGTAATTAGCAGCCAGTTTTTTTTTCTTTTTTTTTTACAAAATCAGATGTTGAGCTAGAATTGATGGCTTCGCGATGTTTGACCTTAACAGCAGGAAGCTACCGCATCCTCAGACAGATACATCGTCTCATTACAGACTGCCAGCCACCATGCCGTAACTACCTCACGGGCCGCATACCTCTCCAGCCATCAAGCTCCTCCAAACAGTTCAAGCCCTCTCCGACATACACATTGTGTACACACCGGCACGCGCCTCCCTCGAGGGCGTGAGGCAGCTCACACCGCTGTCCGTGGCATCATTTTGCGGACATTTCCGTCGAGGTTGGAGGACAAGGACGTACTCCCTCTCGTCCAACCCGTTACTGCTTGCTGATACGAAACTCTAGACCTCTACCCACACTACTAATACACACACAAGGCACGTACATACCACACCACCAAGGGGGGAGGTGTGGCCTATGCTTGATAGAAAACAGCATCAGCAGCTTGAATTAATTTATTAAAGCAAAATAACAAATATCAGTCATCCGACTAATTACTATTAATTCATAGCTTTACCTGAAGCTGAAATTCACGGCATACTGTATCGTCGTTTCTCTAGCAGTGGCCATGGCTTTATAAGTCATCACATCGTCATAATACCTTCATCATAACCACTATCACTATCACCCTCACCAGCAGCAGCTGCCAGCAACAGGACGAAAGCCTTCCCCATTGGGTTCCAATCCCTACCTTGCGCTGTCCCAATCCGAGAGGCTTATGAGATAAATTATCTCAAACATCCAGTGATAAGCAGCAAACAATTGCGATCAATACGTTATTCGATCAAGCACTTTCAATAAACCAATGGCCAGTCAAATGGGGAATGACCTGCGTGGCCACCCTCAATTTTTTAAATCTAAAGTCACTCGTTACTCAGTGTTTACGTGATTCTTAATGCTGTGAACGAGTGCTGGAAAAAAGGTGGCAATCCTAGCGTAAGCTATGGGTCAGGTTTCCATGACACCTCTGCGTGCAGCTGCATGAAACACGGTCTGTTCGAAAGAAAACTTCCATATGGATGGAACGCTGGAATGGTTCAATTCGAGAAAGCACGTGAAATTCGCACCGCATGAAAAGAAACTGATGTTGGACATCGTTATAACGAACACTATTTATCGAATTATCGGCTATAGCGAACTAAATACGAACTTTGTTCGGTCACGCTTCGTTTCAGTGCCAATGTCTTAGTTTATAACAAAACCGAAATCGCGAGCCATGTGCGATATCGAATGTAAGGAAGAAAAGAAAATTACACCATCTTCCCGTAGGGGAACCCTGAGTTGTATGCGAAGCAGCCATGGGGTCGACTGAAGTTGACATTAGTTTTCAGTTCGTCGTTTCCGTTGACTTCAGCTTGGCGTGCCTTCGTTGTATCAGTAGCTTCTTGACGTAGTTTGAATGAGTGGAGGACATAAGGCGCGTTCGTAGCGCATGCTCCCGTCTCGGTTTGTAGCGCAGTGGGAAGAGCGCCACGTACCTCCCGTTGCGGCCAGAGAGTCGTGGGATCGAAACCGGGCGCCGCGTAACTATTTCTTTTTATAGTGGACTGCGCTGACGTCAGCCCAAACGCTGACGGGGCGGAAGAGACGCGCATGCGCAATAGAGTGCGGACGGTGGACAACGACAACGAGGGAGAGAGGGACACAGCCCCAAGCATGAGATGCTCCGCATCTAATGTTTGATTCGTGCAAGGCTGGACGGTTAGCATTAAAAAATTGAAAGACAACGCAATTACTTTGAAGAAACTTGCAAAAACTCCGTAGAGAGAGATAGATAGAGAGAGAGAGAGAGAGAGAGAGAGAGAGAGAGAGAGCTCTTTATTGGAAGAAAGCAGAGAGGTCTGCAGGCATGTATTCGCCTACATGCTACTCTGCGGGGATGGGGTGAAGGGAATAAAGGCCCTAAAGGAATCAAGGCGAAAGAGAGGGGGAAAAGGTAAGAGGTACAAAATAAGGTAACATGGAGTGTTCCGTGAGTCACGTAAAAGTCCAGGTGGTCTTACAGGATGAGGATGTAAAGTTATATATTGTCTCTGCGACGCCGATGTCGTGTAAATAATCAAACACTGAATCTAATACTTTTCGCTGCGATGATGGAGATGACCATGGTACAAGAAGAGCTTTCAATGTTAAAACTAAAAAAAAACTCCCGAAGTCCAAAGCTGCACAAGTAGAAGAGGCGCTTTTGTGCGTAAACAGTGTGAAAAACCTCATTTTGCTCAGAGCTGTGAAAATACACCAGACGGAGACCACATCCCTCATCAAATAAATATGAACGCGGAAATGTTTTGCAAACCAATCTTTTTCTATTATTATTTCACGTTCGCATATTCCGGTCTGATTTGATATTCTACACGGAGACAGGCAAGGATTACTGCGTGTATAGCGGATTCCAAGTCAACGATAATGCATTTTTGTATCTAGGATTTTTGCGCCAGCCATATTGCCGATTTGTTAGAGCTGATTTTTACCTCTACCCTTATAAGGAATATCGGATATAACAAACAAATCTACTGCCCTGATACTACCTTGTTGTAACGGGGTTCAAGTAAAAGAGTTCCAGAAAATGACTCTCTTTAGATTGTCCAGAATTTCCTTTTGTTTTCTTTTCCCGCAGAAAACGGTTTTGGTCCGCAGCCCAAGACCGAAGTACTTGAATCTATCCTTTAAAAGTTTGAATTAGCAACGCTTTACGGTATTTGCAGGTTTTTGTTCAGATGTCGCTTTGTGAGTGAAGCAGTGTTCCTGGCAATGTACAGCGAAAAGGAATTACCTGCTTTGGCTGCCCGGGAGTTGTCGGTCCTTGAGGCTTGGAGTGTGGCTGACAGTGAACGCAGTATTTCCACGTCGCAGTGCTTATTCAGTGTCTGCTGCACCGACAACTGATAAACGCGCGGCTGAATCGGCTGGATCGCGGTGCGGGTGGTGCGGGCTTAGTTACTGGGCCGTCGACACAGGACACTTTCTTCGAGAGCGTTGTCTTTTTTTAGCAAGATACGTAAGGTGGCACACTCAGAAGATTGCTAACACCCGAGTCACTTGATATATGAGATGCATAACTCGTATTTAAACCCGTGCATAAAAAATGTGCATCCTATTGGTGAATAAGAATTGTCAGCCGTCTGTCGGCGAAACGGCAAACTGTCCGTTTTTTCTCGCATTCACTGATTTGCCGCTTAGAGGCAGCAGTGAGCAGAGTGGTGTGGCTATGGGTGTCATAGAGTTTCATACTAAAATATACTAGAGGGAAATCTGGCGCTGCATTCGCGGGCCGCCGTGGGCGGCGCCATTGCAGCTAGCGACGTTCCTCGCCTCCTTGGCTTGGTTAGCCAGATAGCTTCTTTTTCGTCTTGAAGCCAAAAGGGGTAACATTGTCTTTTTTTGTTCATCTTCCATGAAGCTTCTAAATAATCCCTAACAAATAAATCTTTCTGGAGCTTTAGTTTTATAATAACAGAACAAATTCGATTAATTGTCTGCCGTAATATTGGTGGATTTTTGCAGCCAAAGCCAACTTTTCAGCTTGTTCGTGAGCCATGCCAAGGACAAGTGGAACGTGCCTGCCCGGTACATGACGGCACGCTCGCTGAAGCGCGGCTCCCCTAAGGAGGCTCCCTTAGACAGTGGAGCCAGATTTCCCTCTAGTATATATTAGTATGAAACTCTACGATGGGTGTGGCCTTTGGGCGCTGCTTGCGTACTGGCTGGCTATAGGTATGTGCTTGAGGCATTGTATGGAGCAACGCTGCTTGAGCGGGGAGCGCGACCACGGGCGGCATTGCGAAAACCGTTTGAATTTGGCACTGCGCATTCTGTGGACCAGACACAGGATAATGAGTAGTAGTGTTCTGTAGATCCCGGGGTAATGTTCGGCTTTATTCTATGAACTGTACCACGGTACAGTTGCGCCTTAAGCCCCGAAAATTACCTAAAAAACACCAAACCACCATGATTCACCAAAATAATGCGTAAAAATGACATAGGAGAATATTTTACAATACAAAAATTTACTTTAAAACGGAAAAGTAAACTGAAACAAATTACCGCAAAATTTACGAAAAAAACATAATTGCTTGAGCTCGAACCCAGGCCGTGAAGGACAAAACCCGAGACTCTACCCCTCCGCTACGGAAGCCGATGAGCGGGGTGATTTTAAGCAGAAGCTCAACTAGGAACATCACGCGTGGTCTGGTCCCCATAATAAAGCTAACCAGTATTCTGTGCTCGGTCCACAGAATAGGCAGCGCATTTGCATTTATCGTCAGCCATTTCTTGTCTGCTTCACCCGGGCTCGCTCTCTGTGTTCTTTATGTGCGCTCGGTTGACGTTTGATGCTTTCCCGCGCAAACCTTCCCGAATGCGTATGTGCGCACCTTTTTTTTATCATAATATATTGTTGGGAACCGCCTAAACACGCTGAAGGAGTGGGTTACATGAAAATTACGGGAAATGCTTAGAACTTTCTAGAACATGATGGCGGAAGCCTGGTAGGCCTTTTGTTGATATCCTGTTGAACTTTCTCTTGACGTGTCGTGTATCTCACTATTAGGGGATGACCTCACCAGTTCACATTAAAGAACTCTCTCTCTCTCTCTCCATCGTCAGGCCTTGCTGCAGCTTCATCCGTGAGCGAATCTTCTCGACTAGGGATACGACGAGCGGCATTTCGAGCTGCTCTACAGCCTCTTCTGCCATGGCGTACTTTCTCGATCTCCCGGCCGGCGACTAAGGCTTGGTGCACAGTCACTCACAGCGATGTGGAGAGAGAGAGAGAGAGAGAGAGAGCGAGAGAGAGGGCTGTTTTAAGGGGAATTAGATCCCTTATATCCGAAATTTATGCGCCGTACTGGCTCGATGCCTTCCTCGACCAGCAGAAGGTGATTTGAGGTAGGGTGCTAGACAGCAATATAGTCCAGAGTTTGACGGAATACCGTCTGGTCAGGTAAGAGCATGGTTGTGATGATGAAACGTAGGTCACTGACCAAGTCAAAGAAGCGGTTTGACGTTTCGGTACCCCTACGGGTACCTTGATCACAATGAGCATGTGCGTGGAAAACGAAGCTATATATTGGGCATGAGGCGTCGCAATGAGGTGGCATAGATACGGTGCAGATTGCCGTCTGTTCTGTTGATAGTGTGGGATTCTGTTCTGTTGATAGTGAGGGATTCGATCCTCGAATCCCTCATCATTCAGACGACGGCCGACACTATCAACAGAACAGACGGCAATCTGCACCGTATCTATGCCACCTCATTGCGACGCCTCATGCCCAATATAGCTTCGTTTTCCACGCACATGCTCATTGTGATCAAGGTACCCGAGGGGTACCGAAGCGTCAAACCGCTTCTTTGACTTGGTCAGTGACCTACGTTTCATCGTCACAACTAGACAGCAATATCTTTCACTACACAGGGTATGGGGTAAAGAAATGGCAGCTCTGGGTTGTTGTCGCACTCCCATATAATTTGTTTAAGAGTCCCTAGTTTTTGTTACAGAATTTACATTGGGCGTCGACTTGTGTTGGAAATAACAGGTGAATCCTGGTTTAATGTGGAAGTGTGTTAGTCTGTATTAGTCTGAGTGTGGTACCCTGACTCTTCGCGAGCTTTGGACGTGCTGCGGTAAGCGTTGTTCTGTCGATACTGTACTGTTTTGTCATTTCTAGGAAGTTTGTGAGGTGTGTTATCATCATCATCATCAGCCTATCTACACCCACTCCAGGGCAGAGGCCTCTCCCCTTAATCTCCAATTACCCCGGTCCTGTGCTAATGGCGACCAATTTATCCCCGAAAACTTCTTGATCTTATCTGCCCATCTTACTTTCGGCCGCTACCTGCAACGGTTGCCTTCTCTAGGGATCCACTCTGTTACCCTTAATGACCAACGGTTATCTGGCCTTCGCATTACATGCCCTGCCCACGTCCATTTCTTCTTCTTAATTTCGACTAAGATGTCCTTAACACGCGTTTGTTCCCTAACCCACTCCGCTCTTTTCTTGTCCCTTAATGTTAGACCTATCATCTTCTGTTCCATTGCCCGCTGAGTCGTTCTCAATTTAAATTGAACCCTCTTAGTCAGCCTTCAAGTTTCTGCTCCATAGGTGAGTACCGGTAAGATTCAGCTGTCATACACTTTCTTCTTCAGGGACAATGGTAGACTGCCATTCATTATCTAAGAATGTCTGCCGTATGCACTCCACCCCATTCTTATCCTTCTAATTATCCCTGCCTCATGGTTGGGATTCGGGGTCACTACTTGGCCTAAGTAGATATATTCGCTTACCACTTCCACTGCCTCGCCACCTATCTCAAACCGCTGTGTTGTCCCGAGGTTATTGATCACTACTTTGGTCTTCTGCATATTAATTTTCAGGCCCACGGTTCTACTCTGTTGGAACTTAGTCCAGTGCGGAAAGCATGCTTTGCAATTCGTCCCCCGAGTTACTTAGCAAGGCAACGTCACCATAAAATCTGAGGTTACTGAGGTATTCTCCACTAACCCTTACTCCCACCTGTTTCCAATCCAACGTTCTGAATACTTCTTGTAAGCATGCTGTGAATAACATTGGAGAGATTGTGTCTCCTTGTCTGACGCCCTTCCTTATAGGTATTTTACTGCTCTCCTTATGGAGGATGATGGTAGCTGTCTTGAGGGGTGTAGGTTCCGGCATCTCCTCCGTGGACTGGTGGGCGACATGTGGGCCTCTGAGATGAGCGTGTTCGTTGCCTTTCATGGAGGTGAGGGCCAGGGTCAGCACATCATGGTTGTCGGCAGGGGGGTGCAAAGGGGGCACATTCCCCCCTCAAGCCGCGCCAGCGCTTGCCCCCTCTTCCCAGCCCTTTCCCTCTCCCCCCTGCTATTCAACGGACTTGACCCCCTCGAAACAAAATCCTTGCGACGCCCATGCCCACAACGGGCCTGATGATGATGATGATGGCTATTGGTTTCCCCTTTGTAGCGGGGTGATGACATGCCATCTTACCAAAAAGGACTAATATACCCATGTTTTACACTCTTGGTTTAATACCAGCTCTGCTTGGGGCAGGCACAAAGCTTATTAGGCACAAAATACTTCTTTTCCTGTTACAGATGGTAACTGTCCTAGCCAATATTCCCCTCTCTGCTTTTCGTCCACCAGCATTCTAATCTTTTTTTAAGTGCGAATGCACTTCTTAAGCGAGCCTGAATCGTCCGCCGCCGTAGTCCGCATAGCAACAGCTGGGGGTGCGCGCGCTCCTCGTCTTCCCTAGCAACGGGGGGAGATTGGCGCGCGCTGCCTGGCCGCGTCCCCATGGCTCATTCTTGTTGTTGTTCCTGCTGACATGGCACATACCCACGTGGGGGATTGGCCAGGAATCGGGCGTGAGAAGGGCTAATGCACCCGCTTAAAGGAGTACTGACACGAAATTTCAAAGCTGAGATCCGCTCTAGCAATCAAGTACAACAACAACACAAATAGGTGTCTGTGAATAAATGCATCTTTCTTTCTTTGTAGTTGTGTGTGTGTGTGTGATCTCTCTTTCGCGAACATTGCCGAACCACGCAAATTCAACTCGTGCATTCGCACTTTCACATTCTTCCCCTCGGGGAAATGCGGGGAATTTTTTTTGTGCCCTCGACACAATTTTCCAGTAGCGTAGCCCTCTTGCGGCGGCCCCCGAACCACACACGGGGGATTATAAAAGAACACGCCCCCCTCTTTTCTGCCTACCTTGCGCAGTCGGGGAAGCCATCCCAGGCGCCACGCATGATTTTGGTGGCACAGAAATTTTTCAATGGATGCCGAAGCGCCTACCTGTCGGCCGCTTCCAGGGCTCAGGAAACGAAACAGCACTTAAATGGCTTGGCGTTCGCAACTGGCTAATCCAATATGGCGTCGTTTTTTTACGTTTTGCCCCCCTATAACCGCGGATCGGTAGCTGGCAGCGAGAGTAGCGCATGCGCAGAGCTCTACTTCATTGGTTCATTGCAACCTTCCCAGGCGGCGCGTCTTGTTTTTTAGGATGCCTAGGCCCACGGGGGCCACCCGGCCCGATATGAATCTACGGCATGGCTCTTGCGAGTCCCTGACTATGGTTGGCAGTTTTTTTTTTTTGTTTTTGATAATTCAGAACGTCCTATACGGCCCGTGGCTGTTTCTCGGAATTTTCCAATGGCGCTACTGTTCCCTTTCCCGGTACGTATTCCCCGGCTCACACTCTGATTTTCTGTACCCCCGATTTTCTGTGCGTAATCCTGTTCCTCCTTCCCCCTCACAGATTTACATGAAAAACAGAGATCGAAGTCTTTCACCTAAGGATATAACACAGGTCACTGACAACGTCAAACATAAAAGTGACGTTTAGGGGAGCTCTGCGGCTCCTTTCTGTCCAATCTAATTGATCACAATGTTGTCATGGTGAGGTCTCTAGGACAAGGTCTCTATGACGTACCCGAATCTTGTTTATGCAATCGGAGGCGGTTACCCTAAGCAACCGCCGTCAAACAGGACATGGCGACTGCAGGGTGACCGCTAGTTTCGTTTGGTCGTATCACTTAAATGCTAGCGCGGAGATAAGACACTGATAACTGTTTTTATTGCTGGCCTTTATTGCGTCACTTCTATAGATAACACGTTACTGTAGAGGTAAATTTGAGTTTTTCAGTATCTCTTGCGTTTGTTTTCGGTTAAATACATCTTTCGTGGCTGAAATGAAGCTACGTGAGTCACGAAAGGCTACTTCTTTCAAATTTAACAAAGTTTCGTTTTGTCTTTACGCCCCCTTAAGCCCCCGTTTTTGCGCTGAGCGACATCGGCTCCATGCATAAGGTATGCGCTAAAAAAGTACATCGATACGATAATTAGAAACAGCTCTGCAGGAGCGGAGATCTGCCTGCGGCGGCTGGTGATGGCGCCGGAGTGTTCTGTAACCGTACAGACATGCCTGTATACCAAATTCCTACCGTCAATGTGTCCCAAATCAAATGCCCAAAACAGCTCCGCTAACATTTAGTATTTGCATGCTTCGTAAAAGTCGGTGATTTTCATCGTGAAGTGGTTAAATGGTGTCATACAGACTTACGTCGTTACAGCTGAACAGCACCCGCTTTCTGGTATAATTAGCGATTTCTGCATGTAAACACAATTAGAATAAAAACTCGTTACAGGAAACGCTCAATGGACCCGAGAAACATATCTCTTGTAACCAAGATATCTTGTAAGCAAAAATTCTAAAATCACTGTGGAATCGGACATAACCACTTTGTTATACATCAGCATCAAAGCGTATTTAGGCAAATCAACAAGAAAATGCTTACTATGGCTCAAAGAAGTCATTTACCATAGTTTTAGCGACTGCAGATTTTATTAGCTTCCTTTCCAACTTTTTTGGCTAAAACACTTCACTTTGCAAGCCTTTCTGTTATCACAATACCATCACAGTGCGCTTTGAACGTTCGTCAGCCCTAATTGCCGACACTTTCTGGCCTGCGATATCGTCGTCATCCTCCTACGGTTCACCCTCCGGGGCACCACATAGTTGCGCGAGGATCACATCATCTTTAAGCTTTTCAGAGTACGCGAAGTCCGCTTCTGCAGACAAGCTCCTCAAAAAGATCTGGAAACTCTGCGGTCCCTTGGATGCAGGCTTAAGCTTCATCTTCTGCGCAGTTTTCCACGAGGTCTTCCATATAAGAAAGACGCGATGGAATACATTACTCGAAGCGAATAATTCGAAGCGAATACATTACACGAAGCGAATACATTACTCTAGGAACACAAAAAAGTTGTCCTTAGTGACAGAATGTCTCTTGCTACCATTTCGCTTGTATGCACTGCTGCAACATGACAAACGCAGGAAAACCAACCAAACCGTTTTCAAATGTTTTATATAACCAAGTGTCTCTTGTAACAGTGCCTCTTGTAGCGATGTTTTGCTGTATACGAAATCGATAAAAAATACAGTCACTCCAGCGAAAGCGGTATTTTAACGTAATTTCAAGGAATTACATGATAAAAAGAACACGCAAAGGCATTCCTAAAACTGTCCCACAATAAGTGCAGCCAAAAGGTAGGTCAGATTTCTTCCAAGACACAGAGTTTAAACATTGGGAATTGTACTTGTAAAGCAAGCATGACCTCCCATCACTTACCACATATCTTACAAAGCATGACTTCCTACACATCAAAAGGACCCCATCCCACTCGAGTGTTCCCTCTACGTACTTTCAAGAAAACTAATCGTCATCGTCATGATCGCCTTGACGGTTAGCGGTGTAGTCTGCTACTCATATTCGTAGAGTAGGTGCAGTGGAAGGATAACCCCCCACTGTCTCAGAAGGCAAAGAGCCGGATTACTCTATTCAGGGAGTAGAACCATGAGAGTGACAGCTAAACCTATCCACGTCACCTTCATCGAGCTTGGAAATAACTACAATGTGATAGATACGACAGCAAAAGCCAGCAGATGACTTCTAAATAAATCAAACTCCTTTCTTAACAGAAAGTTGCTTAGAGCGCGAAGCTTTTTCTCACGAAACCTGAGTCAAAGCCAGAGTGTTAAGTTCAAACTGGTTCGACCGTGTCTGCATGGCGCACGCGGCTAGACGTCGGCGTCACAACGCAAAGGACCCAGGTTCGATTCCGGCCATGGGAAGCATTTTCTTTTTCTTGAGGCCTTCAGTGTGAGTAAAGGCTTTCCAGCAGTGGGTTTTGGCAGAACCATGGACCGCACCAGTGAGGCATAGAAAACTTCTCTTTAAAATTCCGGAGGGGCAGCAAAATACTGCATTTAAAGCTACCACGCAAGAAACAGTGGGCATTTCTTCAACCCCCCAAGTTTATCAACTCAGGCGTCGTTTTTAAGTATAATGCCACGAAGGAACTGCGAGTCACTCACCGGTCGTTCACAGAGCAGCGGACAGCTTCAATCCGATGTGGCCGCGCGGCGCCGGTTCTACCGGGAAGCAGAAAACGCACGTGCCGCGCTTGCCTGGCGTGCACTTTCCGCCACACCCCTCACCCAGCCACAACACAGCGCCGAACGCTTTCCTTAATAATGATCGTCACCGTTATGAGCCCCTACTGAGCATCACGCTCCCTGGTGTTTGGGAACACAAGGACGAAACTAGAGAGGGAGAGAGAGGAGGTAATTTTGGTAAGTGAAAACAAAACAAAGAGAGGTCGGACTGATCAAATGGTCTCTGGCCTGATTGATACTCTGTTCGAAGGAAGGGAAATGGGGAAAGAGCATCCGAGAGGGTAACATGTATTATGATTGCGATGGGGGTAGGGTTATACCTGCAAGAGACTCGCGATAATTCAAACTCGGATAATTCAAAGTTTCGGTTAATTCAAACAAATTTTAAAATTTTGGTTGGCCCGCTATGTTTTTAATGTATTCTATGCTTCCTTCAAACAGTTCCCTGGCGTAAATTCGGTTAATTCGTACTTTTTGCTTGTCCTTGAGGGAAGATATGTGCCGTATTTGCAGCTTCAAGCTGCACATTTGCATCCTTATATAACCAAGAGTCACAAATACAGGCGATTACATGCATACACACCATGTCGGAGCAAAACGTGCTGGCATCTAAAACTGTCTTGAACTCTCAAGGAAAAACAACACAGTCCTTCATTCGTGACTTTTTTTTCCCCAAAATGTGAGTACCACTTCAGTATTCTGTGTGAATGTTGTATTAGTAATATACCTGACTGCTTCATTAACACAAAAAATGGTATGTTACCCTAAGTCATATCTATGACAAATGATCATTTAAACTTCTGATAATTCAAACAAAATCCTCGAGTACCTTCCAGTTTGAATTATGGCGAGTGTAGCGTATATAACAAAACGCTTATACCGTGTACAGTACATGCTCGAAAGTTGACCCCAACAAGGCCTGGGCTACAATCTAGCTGCTAATCCGATGATTTTCAAAAATTCCAGCACTGCCTTCAACGCCTTGTTTGAACGCTGCTACAGTGTGCCAGACGCTAAACGTTTGTCGTACGGCGGAAAAATAAAAAAAAATGTACGGAGCTTAGGCGTTCCCCAGGAACTCCTGTTGGAGCCAGCGCCACTTAAAAGGTTTTAAACCAGACTAAACAGTAATTTAACGTGTTTTATAAAGTATTATGCCACAAATAGGCAATATATGACTAGTTGATGCAATAAACAAGAATTAGATTTAACAAACAAAACTTGTGATGTTTTCTGGTAAGCAACAGCCGCCAGGGGCGCTGCTTACAAAATGAGTTCCTGAACAGAAATTTTCATCGCAACAGAGACCCCCCCCCTCCCCGTCTAGCCGCGAACGACACACCTCTCGGTTTTAGTACACAATAACGCTGTCGCCCTGGCCGGGTGTTGATTGTGAACTGGTGAGGCCAGCCCTGCAGGCGGCAGGACTTTCTAAGTCAGACGAGGTGATTACAGTGATGCTAAGTGATTGTAGGAGATTGCGCGTACAACAGCGAGAGTGTAAACAAAAAAAAAACTCCCCCCACCTCCCCGGAGGGGATCGTGCGGAAATGCGAATGCATTGGGTGCACCGATGAGTGCGCTGCGGCAAGCTGTAACGGAGAGAGGCGTGCGCTCCACTGCATTTATATACATTTTCCGAGTGCAGCGAGCGGAGAGAGGGTACGCAGAGAGGAGAGAGAGACCCGCGCAACACGCCCGCCCCGCGCGCGAGCTCTCTCTCCCGCCGAGCTCCGCGATGCGAGCGCCCTCACACGCCCGAGCGCGCTCCTCCTCTCCACTCACTCTCCGCTACTCCGCCCGAGCTCCGCGATGCGAGCGCCCTCACACGCCCGAGCGCGCTCCTCCTCTCCCCTTGCCCTCCGCTACTCCCGCCCGAGCTACCACCTGCTCCGGTTGCTAGGCGCGCCACAGCTGTTGCTAGGGGCGAGGAGGAGCGCGGAGAGATAACACCTGCGGGCGCACGCCGACGGAGCACGACAACCCCCGACTAAGAAATGCATTCGCATTTACGACGACGACGACGAAGAAGGCAGAACTACGAGGCGCGCGCTCACGTGCGCTCGCGCTGGAGGAATGCAGGCGCACGCCGACGGAGCACGACAACCCCCGACTAAGAAATGCATTCGCATTTAAAAAGGGTGAAAACGAGATGCGAGGAAGTTCTAGAAGCAGAGTTAGAAGGGAAACAACATTTGAAAAGGAAAGTCTTAAAGTAAGGGCCGAATCAAAAATATAAAGAAAGCGGCGCAGAGACAGGGTAGAACACCAAACCAAGAAGAAAAAAAATACGGATATCACCGCGCGGATGAGAATATATATCTTGAGTCACTTGCGCTGCTTGGTAGTGTTACTTTAAATATCGAAAAGGAAGACCCTTGGGTCAAGTTTCTGACATGGCTGATTAGGAACTTGGGGATGAATATAAGTACAACCGAGCCTGGTTATAACGGAGTAGTATCGGGACAGTAATTTAGTTCGTTATATCCGATATTTGTTGTAACAGTAGAGTTAAAAATCGCTTCAGACCAATCGGCAATCTGGCTCCCACAAAAAATCCTTGATACAAAAACGAATTATTTTAAGATTCAACCCTACTAGAGACAAGGTAACCTTTACCTTTCCCTTGTGGCATTTCATGCTCAATGAACCAGAACATAAAACGCGAAATTACAACAGAACAAAGTTCATTCAACAAAACATGCTTGCGTTCTTATTTTTTCCAGGTAGAATGTGATCTTCCTCTCGTATCTATTCCCAAAACTGAGCAGGATGATTTCCACAGTTTCCGCGATCAAAAGGCCTTTTCTGCTTCTGTAGTTTCGGACGCCGGGAGTTTTTCAGAGTAGCTTCTCAGCCTACTGGTAAAATATTTCTTCGATATATCCGATATCGCGCGTGGCTCTCACGGTTTCAATTTCGTTATAAAGGAATAAGTGTCATTCAAATGAAGCGTGCCCAACCAAAGTTCGTGTTTAGTTCGCTATAGCCGATAATTCGCTATATGAGAGTTCGTTATAACGAGGTTCAACCATACAGAAAGCAACGTATGAGCATCACAGATAGTAGTTCCTCATGAGCATTCTGGCCGATCTTTTTTTAGAGAACAAGAAAAACTGCTTTTATGGTACCCCAGAGGTGGAAGAAAAAACTCCTACCTCCCCTCGCGGGAACCCCTGTGTAGATGCGACGCATAGGGGGTTCACGTTGCAGCGTTGGACAGCGGAGGAACGGCGCTGGAACGATGGAGCGGAGCGGCGCAGGCACCGCGTTTTATAGCGCGCATAACGGTGAGGGGACGCGCCGGCGCCAGTGCGTCTGCCGCGGCTATGACGCAACACAATCCAACACAATCCACTTTAATCCAATCCAATCAAAATCCAATCCAATCCAATCCAAGCCAAGCCAATCCATTCGAATCCAATCCAATGCCCCTCGCGAGAGAGTGTTCGCTATCGGAGAGGAGAGGGGGTGAGCGGCGGAGAGCGCAGCTCACGCGGCGAGGAGAATGGGGGAGGGGCGGATGCCGGCAACAACGCCGACGCCGGATGCAGGGACAAGGCGGGTGAATGAAATGCGTTGCATCTAAAATCAGTTTAAGAAGTATCCTTTCTCAACGGTCCACTTATGGAGTTTTTGTGGGATCTGCTTGCCACCATTAGAAGTCACAAGCGGGATATAAGGCTATCCTATGGGACAAAAAAGAAACACTATCTTGAAAAGACACCAGCCATAAGTATGCAGCCCACAAGGAAAAGGCAGACGGAACGCGAAAACGCAGGCGGATGCCCGATGGAGGATATACCTTGAGTCGTGTTTAGGAAAGAATTCTACTTGCGAGCCTTTGGCCTCGTTGTGTGTCGTCTCCTTAGCACTGATTTTCTTCCAAGATGTAAATGCATGCAACAATGACTTGTTGTTGGGCCAGTTGGCTCCTGTTCGAAAACACAGTAATCGTGAAACAATGACGACCGCAAAAGACGGGCAGAAGGGCTTTTCCTTGTCTTCTTTGTGCTAGTCGTCATTTGTTCGACCTTCTAATTACGTTCGAGGGAATTAACAGCCCTACGAGAAGACAAGTATCACTTAATGAAGCGCAAAAGAACGCGGCTCCGGAAGGCAGGAAGATGATAATGACAAAAAAAAACCCGGGTCATCTCCACTTAAGGTAAAACCTGGGGAGGGTCGAAACGTGCAGTGTATAAGTGTAATCTTGGCGCCTTGGCATTTTCGCCCACGGAGATGAAATCGTTGGGGGGTAGAGGTATACAGCTTTGCTGTAAAAGTCTGGTGTCTTTGAAGCAAGAATCACCCCACCATAAAAAAAAAAGAAACCCTTTATGGAATTTTTGCACTAGTCTGACTTCTCAGTTCGGATGTCTTCCCAGATTCTTCTCTGCTCTTTTCCCACAAACGTTCTAACGTTGTTTTTTACCCTCTACTGCATTCCAATTCACTTTTGCGTTAGCCCTGAAGCTAAGGGCTTCCGGAAGCTGGATGGCTCTGTCACTGAGGACAGTGCGGAAACCTTTGCATTCTGTTACGATATGCCGCTGGTTTCTGGCTCCCTCCCGCAACCTGCGCACAGTTCTTCCCGTGTCGGCTCGCGGCTAGGCGTTTTTGTCCACAAGGAGCCCACCCGGGCTTCAAAAAGCCATACACTCCTTTGGTGTTATATTAAATAATATTTCCCTTGTCATCTCCCGCTTCCCGATTCTGTAGATATCTACGGACTTCTTTGCGTCCATCCTCTCTTTGCAAGTCGTTGTCTCTGAATCTTCCACTTCATTTTTCATTGCCTTGGTCGTTTCCCCTGCGCTTCCAGGTTTCATATACTTTGTAATGAGCCTTCTGGTTCTTTTCCTCCAATGTGTGTCCATGCTTTTCTTGTAAAGATACCGTAACACGCTCTGCTCATAAATATTTCTAAGTCGTTCTTCAAAACCTATTTTGCTCTGTGCTTCGCTCACTTCGAAGGATGCCCATCCCATGGATGTCTCCCTGCACTGCCTCATTTGTTGTTTTACTGTGGGCTCCTAATGCCGATCGACCTACCCCCTCTGATTCACTTATAGCCTTGATTGAATCTCCGATTTGACTCACACTACTGCGTTTGAAGAGGTGAGATCCGGTACCATTGCACCATTCCAGATTCCTCTCACTACTTTATATTTGTTATATCCGCATAGTGCTCTGTGCTTCACGATGAAGGCGTTTCTTTTTCCTTTCATTCTTCAATGCTGCTCAAGAGTTTTTAGATATACCTGACCTTCGTTCATCCGTATGCTCAGATATTTGTATTTCGTTACCCACGGTATTGTTGCTTTTTGAACGAATACCAATTCGTTACGGGCGTTGTCATTAAAAAATTAAAGCCGTTCTACTCAATGTCAAAGATGTCGGAAGTGCAGAGCAGTGATTCGCCATAATGGGCTGTACCGCCGTTATCCGCTCACTGCTACCACCCCATGCAATTCAAATTTCCCGCCTTCGCAGTGCTCGCGCGCCCCCTGCCTTAAACTCCGCCAGCGGGAGTTCTGTTCTTTTTGTTCTGGCTCTAATTTCGTATGCTGCAGGTGTTTTGCGCCTTTTCGAACGCGTAATTTTTCCTTTGCGCGCCTAGAGCCTTTCTGCTGATTTCGAACGCGCCATTGTCTTCTTGCGCGTGGAGCCTTTCTGCGTCATTTTGAACTAACCAAGCAAGTCTGCCCTCCTCGTTCTCCGAGCCCGCACCGTGGCCGCCCCCCCACAGCCCACCCCGGACCCAAAAGTGACCATCCACGGCTCACACATTCCCCAAGTCACCACCCTTCGGGTACTCGGCGTTCCTTTCACTACGACGGCTCCGGCGCAATTCTTCTCCCACAGCTCCACAAAACAATCACCCAACTTACGCCCTCATTCGGCGCATCCGCGGCTCCCACCTACGGCCTCTAAGAATCCGACACCTGCAAACTCATTCAAGCCCTCCTCATCAGTCGCCTTACATACTGCTGCCCTTTCGTCAACCTCAAGGACACAGGAAGCTAACAAGCTGGACGCTCTGATCCGCAAGACCTACAAATCAGCATTAGGCCCTCCCTACCTACACTTCCAACACACGCCTTCTCCAGCTTGGCCTCCACAATACCCTTACAGAAATCTTGGAAGCCCAACGCACATTCCCACCTGCACCGACTCTCCCTCACACCGGCTGGTCGACGGGTACATCAGGTCATCGGAACGCACGGCCCTGCCACCCCACACGCGCCCCACGTATTCCCCTCTCCATTCGTCAACGCATCCACGTCCCTCCCGTCCCCAAGCATATGCACCCCATCTACAACCAAGGCCGCCGCAACGCCCGCGTCCGATTCCTCGAAAAACGCTATGGCTCGGATCCCAACACCCGCTATACGACATAGCGCAGTCCTCAACCCGCCACAGCACCCACCATCGCAGTCCTCAACAACGAGGGCCGCCTCCCCACCGCGGCCTCCTATCGCCACATCCCCACGCTCACCGCCGAGTCCCTCGCCATCCGCCCACGCTGCCCTGACCCACTGCCACCAACCCTACCTGACCATAATAACCGACTCGCAGCAAGCCTGCCGCCTCTACCAAGCCGGCCTCGCCCCGCCAGCAGCCATTCACCTCCTTCAACGCCTCCCTGAAGACATTGACCTCTCCATTGTCTGGACCCCGGCCACTCTGGCCTGGCAGGGAATGAAGCGGCCCACGCCGCAGCCCGCGCACTCATTACCCGGGCACTTCCCTCGCCTAGCCTCGACCAAATAACTCCCCCACCCCCCGACCCAGCAGCCCTGACACCTCTCGACCCCACGTACAACTCCATCCTCTCCCACCACACAAACTCCCGACGGCGATACCCGCCCCCCCACCCTTCCCTCACCGCCCAACAGGCCTACATCCTCCGCCAACTACAGACCGAAACCTACTTTAACCACATCATTCTATACCACATTTCCCCTTCTCTCTTTCCATCCGACTGCCCACATTGTCACATCCCTCTCAACACCTACCACCTCGTCTTCTCCTGCACCAACACCCACATCCCCACCCCTCCCCTTCCCCTGAGCAGTGGGAGTCCGAGCTGACCAGCTCCGCACTGGAGCGCCAGGTCGCCCTGGTGCGGCGCGCACTGTAGGCAGCCCGGACAAGAGGCCTCCTGGACTTAGGAGGCTAACCACGCCCTTATACCCCATCCCTTTAAGCTCAATAAACGTTTTGCCACCACCACCACCACCATGAACTCGCCATTTTCTTCTTGCGCGTGGAGCCCTTCTGCGTTATTTCGAACCCGCCGTTTTTTTCTTGGCCGGCCGCTTTTTTCGCTTACGATCGTAAAAACCAACCCTACGAGCGTTCCTAACTAAATGAACGCGGGAGCTGCTAGTCAATTACGTATATTTTGCCTCACATGTGCTTAC
Source organism: Haemaphysalis longicornis (assembly GCA_013339765.2). Classification (NCBI taxonomy): domain Eukaryota; kingdom Metazoa; phylum Arthropoda; class Arachnida; order Ixodida; family Ixodidae; genus Haemaphysalis; species Haemaphysalis longicornis. The sequence continues at coordinate 110,415,059 of CM023455.1, read as the reverse complement.
AGTTTTTTGTTGCGCTAAACAACGGGGAGATGTATGACAAGCGCCAGCGGTTCACGAGTTTCGAACGCTTATGACTACATAAACCGCTTGGCTTTCGAAGCCTCTGGTGTACCCCGCGACGACAGCGGCTACGACGGAACGCCCTGTTGCTCTACTTGGGCCCAGCGAGCGACCTACGACGGCACGGCGAGCGCCTAAAGTGCTCTGCACTTAAAACCAGAACTCCGACTTCGCTGTGCTAAACTCAAACCCCAGTTCAGTGGCTTCTTCCCCGCATATATCTGTGAGCTGTTGAAGACACTGTTCGCTATCTGCTAGCAGTACTATGTCACCTGCATATATAGGTTCCGGGATATGTTGTTCCACTTCCTGCCCTTTGCGACTGCAGCACAGATTGAAACCTATTTTAGTGTCTTCAAGCTTTCTTTCTAGTTTTTCCATGTACAGCATAAACAGCAATGGAGACAGAGCAACCCTGCTCTAAACGTCTATTTGTGAGTACCGGTTCGGCGCACTTAAGGTCCTCCCAGGTACTTTGCCCTTTTGCTCTCAATGTAAACTCCCCGCAGCAGCTGTATAATGTCCCGGTCTAACCCCTCCCGCTCAAGTAGGCTTCACAGAAGTTCTCTTTCCACATTGTCATAGGCTCCCTTTATATCGGGAAATGCTATCCATAGTGGTCGCTTCTGAGCCACTGACACCTCTACGCATTGGTTTAGCACAAATAAATTGTCCTCTAAGCGCCTGCCTCGTCTGAATCTATTTTGTAGTTCACCCAGTATATGCCATTCCCCTCTATTCACGCTTGTAGGTCTGCTTTAATGGCTTATATTGCCAGTCTGTATACCACTGAGGTAAATGTAATAGGCCTGTAGGAGTTATCATCAGCCCTGTCTCCTTTTCCTTGACAGATCGGCTTCATCCTGCTCCCACGCCAATCGTCCGGTACTTGCTTAGTTTTTATCACCTTTTCGATTGCTCGAATCAGCCTTGCTTTGCTTTTTAGGCACAGTAGGTTGACCAGACGAATTGAAATTCCATCCGACCCTGTTGCCGTATCAGCGGAAACATTTTCTTCGTCGTTTTTCAGTTTAGTTTTTCCCACTATAGTTCTCAATCTGTACCCACCTCAGTTACGCACTCTCTAAATGCTGTAACTTTCTCTCTGTTCTTCTGAACTTCGCTTGTACCATTGACCGAATGTGAACTACCGCCTTTTCCCCTTTTAGTATACCTGACCTTCACCGTTTATGACATGAAGTTGTACTTCAGTGTTTTTTCTAGGATCTTTTACATGATTCCAAGACTTTTCGGCACACCATTATCCTTTGCCAGCATTTTCCAAGACCAATCGCTCACTTTCTGGCTTAAGTACTGATGTACAAGTTTTTGCACTTCCAGCTCATTTAGGCGGCACCAATTCCACTTCAAAGGTATTTCCTCTGCTTCCATTCCTACTAGCTTTGCCTCCCTGTGCTCTCTCGATGCTTAATGTCTTTGTGTCATAGCTTCCTTGATTTTCTCGTTCCACCAGCTTCTCGGCTCTTTTTTCCTTTCCAGTAGCGTTCTTTTGCGCTTTTCATCTTTACTTGAATGAAGCCAATCAGTTCGCTGCATTCCCAATCTTTCGTAGGCTGCCTCTCAATTTCTGCCTCCATGCTTTTGGCAATATTGGCCATTTGTGATCGTTTAATTTAAAGTCGTGAACCACCGTCTTCGGGTTTTGATCTTTCATTTTTTTCTAAAAGTCAGAGTTATCCATTTTCATTAGAACCATCCTTTCATACACTGCTTCCGATAGGATGCTGTAGTCTATACTGGACGTATTTGCGCTCGTTCCCAAGTAATATGTCCTTGACGTTCATTCTATTTACTACAATGAGATTATGTTCTTCCCACATATCTAGTACGAGTTTGCCATTGCGGTCTGTGTATCCGTACAGGCCCTCAATGTAGGAATTTGTCTCCCAATAGGCTCACCTCTCCTGATTGTCTTAATTGATCGAGGTCCCGCTTAAAGGAACCATGAAGACAAAATACAAGTTTCGTTTATTCGAAAGATTTCGTGTTTTATAGTGCCTCCAGTACTTGTCCGGATAGAAACGATGCTTTATTCACTGAGAAATTAGTCAATATAAGTTAAATTTTTATTTTCCCGCTAAATCGTGTGTCTTCATGATCTGCAATGACATCACAGGAAACAACCGCTCTGCAGACTAGGGGGCCGTGATTCACGCATCCGCCGTACAGGGTGGAGACACGTAAACGCAGGCGCCGCCATATTGGGTCACTAGATTACCGCCTAATGAAATCATTGCATCAAAACCGCGCTAAATTATCGCCGCAACGCGGTTTTACTGGCCAAGTTTGAATCATCTTATCGGTTTCCGCGTCGCTGGGTCTCGTGGGAAACGAAAAGAACAACGCATTGAGCACGTTGACCCAATTACAGCGGCACGGGACCGTTCAAAGGGTGTCTCCACCCTGTACGGCGGCGCTGGTTTCTAGGTAATCGCGTTTGTTTACGATACTAAACCTAGATGGCGCCACCATACCGTGCCAAGCCGTTTTCTGCCTTTGGTTTTTTTTTTTTTTGGCCGTATTTAATTCTGGCTTGTTTTTTTACGTCTTTATTTCTGCATTGTACAGGTTATAAACCTTGCGACAGAAATGGCGGATTTATGGTGGAGGGGGAGGGGGGCCGCTGTTCACCTCATCCTGGCTTGCTTTTGTTCTGGAAGAAAACAACCGCTTCGTGAAACATAGTGCTCGCTCGACAAATATGGTCACGTAAGACACCGTTGCCTGCGTCAATCGGCCAGTGTCGTCTGAGACCACCCCAAAGCCCCGCAGCGCTGTGCAGCTAAACCAAGCATAGTGCACGCACTCCCAGCAGCAGTACGCATCGATACTTCTATGTTTACGTGTGCTTTTGGAACTTCCACTGTTTGTTCCACCATTCTAATTGCATTAAAAAGATTGTGCCCTAAATTTAAGCACAAATAGCTCGTTCTGCAAGCTTATAAGCTCAGCCTAATTTGCGTTTGCTTTTGCCGGGCTCTGCCAATCGTAGAGCAGGCTTGTATGACATTATAGGTTCTGTTGTGGGTTATGAGCTAGTGGGTCGCATGGCTATTGCCTTTTTTCATAATTATATAGCTAATTTGAGCGAAGTTTACGTTAAAGCTGGTGTCAGTATGGTTCTAACGAGGCCGTCGTTTGAATGAACCAAACTTGTGCCTTGTCTGCATGGCTCCTTTAAAGGGGTCCTGAAATACCTTCCGCCGATGCATGGATGTACGTGTAACCAAATAAAGCAATGTATTAGCTATCTCCTCCCACAAGAATTTTGTTAAAGCGATGAATATTAGCTGAGAAATCGTAAATCAAAAACCGCGCATTATCGTCGCACCGCGTTTCCTCCCTCCTTTCAACTTACTCTCCGCTGTTGACGGCGCGCCAGCCTCCCCTCCCGTGATGCTGCGCTCCGCGGCGGTGACGTACTTCCGCTATTGGCTCACACTGCCGTCTGCTACGGGCAAGCTTTATTGACACCTTGAATCATGCACTCCGCTCAAGGCTGGAAAAGCGAACGAAAAACCTGGCTGCATGTGTGCGGCGGCCTGGCCTTGCCCTTTCGCGGAGTACGTTGCTGTCTTATTTTGCGGTGGTGGTAATTCCTGCCGGCTGCATTTGAAAGAGACATTTTAAACCGATACAGAACCCGTGCACAAAACGCTTCAATCATGTGACCAGTTCAGCTTGGGGCGACGCGTGGTGGAGAGCGGCAACGTTGGCAAAAACATGCTCCGGCGCGGCTCTGAGCTTTCTAGCGCTGGAGCGAGCGCCATTTCTTTGACAATCTCAAACATCGGTTGCCTTGGCAACAAGGCACAAACCGCCCAGAAGTCAGTTGCGGTTGCGTGATCCCGGTTCAGCTCGGGGCCCCATCTCGCGACATGTGGGCACTGCAGGCGTACCACTCACTCTCATTGGGAAGTGTGAGATGCGTTTGGCATTACAGGAGGCGATGGTGTGTGTGTTGTGGACGACTTTGTTTCGCGATGAAATGCGACGTTGTGCTTCTGCGGGTGGATAGTGCTTCTCATGTTCTGGATTATCTTTCTCGAGCGACGTACGACTCAACCTCGCATGGGCTATGTGCAGTGTGCGTGGCTAAAAAGCCATCGGCTTGTGCGCAGAGTTAAGTGACTTGCTGTTCGTCCCCGCAAACCGCGCGCGAGGTGAGTGCCGAATTTACGACGGGCAAGAGCAGGCAACCCATCGTTTGTCAATCGCGGTTCAGACTTGCAACGCATGTTGTGACGTTGTGTTCGTTCGAAACGCGTCTCTGGTTTGTTTTGAAGTTGAATAAAATGTATCCGTCAAACCCGGGCATTCGGCTCAGGGCGTTCTCTGCGATTGCACGAAAGAAGTGCCACGGGGCTTCAACGCTTTCTTTATGGAACGTACTCAGGTAAGAGAATATCCATGTCGTGTTATGGCCGTGTTGCATTCAATACGAACGGTTAAGCGTTTGTTTACACTTGTTTCGTTTGTCGTAAAATGTCCAAGCACTCCGGCACTCCACTCCGCTGGCAGATCAGCCGGCGAGCCGACGCTGAGCAGACGACTCATCTCTTTGCCGGAAGTGCGCGAAAAAGCCGCCCAATAGCAGGATGTCTAGCTCATAACGAACTTATGGGAATCGATGATGTAGACATGTGAAGATGGCGGCGCCCAAAAACACGAAGGGAAGGGTGAGAAAAAAGCGACAAACTTTGCAACAAAAGTGTGAGCTTTCCGCTGCGCGTAAAAGAGTAATACTTGGCACAGATGACGTTGACGACCCAATCTAGCAATTGCGCTACTTCATTTAGTGTGCTCAAAATGCCTTTCAGGGCCCCTTTAATGCAGCTTACCAGTTTTAAGTGCAGAGAACTTTATGGGTTCGCCTTGTCGTTGTAGCTCGCTAACGGTCGATGTCAAGCGACTGCCGGAATAGGGCGGCGCAGCGAGATAACGGACCCAAGTAGGGCCTGGTGTACCGTCATCAGGGAGTTACGCTGAGGCTTCGAAAACCACGCGGTTTAAAGTCATAACCGTTCGAACCTCGTGGACCGCTGGCGCTTGTCCCACATCTCCCCGTTATTTAGCGCAAAAAAACTACAGGCACATTTCAGGCAAAATCTGTGTATATATAACCGGCAGCTCCCGCGTTAATTTAGTTAGGAACGCTCGCTGGGTTGGTTTTTAAGCAAAAAAAAAAGCGGCCGCGCAAAAAAAAAAAAAAAGGCGCGTTCGAAATGACGCAGAAAGGCTCCAGTCGCGCAAGAAAAAAATGGCGCGTTCAAACTACCGCAGAAAGGCTCCAGCCGCGCAAGAAAAAAAAATGACGCTTTCAAAATGACGAGAAACAGCTCCAGCATACGAAATTAAAGCAAGCACAAAAAGAACCGAACTCCCGCCGGCGCAGTTTCAGGCAGGGGGCGCGCGAGCACTCCGAAGGCGGGAAATTTGAATTGCATATTCATCAAGACAGGATTGAGGCCAGGCGGCGAAGAGCGTGATGGGTGGTAGCAGTAAGCGGATAACGGCGCCACCACCCATTATGGCGAATAACTGTTCCGCACTTCAGACAGCTTTCACATTGAGTGGAACGGCTTTAATTTTTTACGTTATTTTCTCTACCCTCATTATTACCCCCTGACCATAGACAGGCGACTCCCAACAGCGTTTTTCTCCTTCTTATCGCGCCTTTAACCCACATATGTTCTTGGCAGTTTTCGTTTAATCTGTGCCGATTGGTTCCCTGTTGAACAAGCATGCCAACTGCAATAGTAATGTGGCGCCACCTAGGGTATCCAGAACAAAACATCCGATGCCAGTTCGCGGTGGGTTCGGTGGGCACCGCGTGTTATGTTCTGGATACCACACCTTCCTCCCAATACAATAAAGACCTCATAACTAAAAAGTGAATTGAACTCCTCGCAATCTATTTTAAAACCAATTTATTACGTCCAAAACGTCGTTTACAGGGTTCTGTTCGTACTCCCCCCGAACAAGTACAATTATTGCCCGTTATCTGAACGAAGCCAAATGAACGATCAGTAGAAACCCAATGCTCTGTGTTTATTACAGGATATTGAAAAAAAGAGAGCATCATTTTATATCCAGATAAAAAAAGCCACACACACGAAAAACTAAATAAACGTCACGTTGAAACTATTAAGAACATGCCGCTAATGAATCTTGGTAGAATAACACGGCCACAACATAAATAATCAACATCCACCGGACCAGCCTTCCCTGTACATTTTCTGTTCTTTCAGTGACCTTTCTGTCTGTAGATGGTATTTTTATGCGAATAACAGAATACCACTGTTTGGCTTACCAGTAAAACGTCGCAAATGACGAAAACAGGAACAACTACCAAAATTTCAGCAAGTGATCTACGACCTGCAAAGTCAACAAGCACATTTCACACAATTCTTGCGGACAAAAATGGCGCCGTATTGTACGGCGGCTCAGACTGAGGTCGGGCCACCGCAGTCTCCAGGTCGAAACAGACCTCTGCCAAGCAAAACGCGAAAATTGCTGGCCCACTGGCGCGCTCGGGCGAGGTCGGCCTGCGTGATCTCGGCGAAGTCCGGTACCGTTCTTCGTATACTCTCCAGGGAGCTGTGGCGGTCTTGCTCCAGGAAGGACATGATTCGCAGCGTGTAGGGGATGTTGTGCTTCACCTCAAGCTCCTCGAACAGCTCAAAGCAAATCAGGCGACACCAGGGCATCGAGTACTGAACGACGCCGCCTGGTTCGTGCGACTTGCGGAAGTAGTTTTCCACGCGGCCTCTGGTCACCGCGCACTCGTCTCCGCTCATCAGAGTGTTCAGCCTCCTCACGCAAAGCCCAGTCTGCGTCGAGAACTGGAACAGGATATCCAGCGCCTCCAAGCCCGAAAACTTCGTGTGGGTCAGAAAGGTGCTGTTGAGGAAGGCCAGGTCTCGCTTAGGCGCGTCTGCCTCCGCCTTCTTGAGAAGCACGTGCAGCGCGACGGGAAGGGCCACCGCGTAGGGGATCAACAGGCGTCGATAGGACGCCGTCTTCCTCCTGATGCCCTCCAGGAACTCCTTGCTGGGTCTCGGTACGCGGCCGACGAAGGACGTGCGGAACAGCGAGCTCGGCGCTGCCACCGACCGCTTGTTGAACACGGCCTCAGCGCCGGCTGCGTTCTGCGTGCAGGCAGCGCAAAGCAGCAGGGAGCAGAAGCCGATCAGCAGGCCAGCTTCGTTCAGGGCCTCGCTGTCTTCGGCGGACAGCAGGACGGCGAGGAACGCGGAAAGGCGGTCAGACAAGCACGGCTCGGGAAGCTCCTCCAGAAGCTCATCCGCATCCCGACGGCGTCTGTTGAAGACTTGAGTCACGCGAACGGTGTCGAGAACGGGGTCCCAAGAGTCTCCCGTTGCCGCCAGCTTGAAGCACTCCGCGAAGAGCGGCTTGGTCGGAGACGTAGGCGACGGCGTGAATGCGATGCAGAGCAACATCAGCTCGTCGAACGAGTCGTTCCACTCGTCCGAGGCGTACACGGCCAGCCACTCGAGGTACAGGGAACGCCGGTTTGCGTCGGTCGGATAGCCTCCGCTGTACTTGAGGACATCGCAGGCGGCGGCCACAACCGCATCGTCCGACCAGTCCCGGACGCTCTCTACGAAGAACCTCGGGAGACTGGAGCTTCGCGTCCCGGAAGCGCCGCTAGAGTGCCGCAAAGGGCCCGCACAGCTTGCTCGAGGCATGATGATAAAGGACGTCGTAGCAGTGAGCTCTTCCGACTGGACTTCGAGCCTGCGGAAGTTTCAATTTGTAAGTTAATTACGAGCAATGCATATACTTCAGAACTAGTGGTTTGTTAGTTAACTTGCACATTGGTGGCGGGTGAGGATCAGGCCATGGAACCATAGTTTTTATTGAGAGCCACAGTCGAGCTCGCAACTGGTCAGTAAGGTTAGATAAGCCGATTTAAGAACTACATATTAGCCCCCGGCCCGAGCGTTGGGTCACGTATAACTCGCCGCGTTCCGTTACTTTACGGCAACCAGCTACGCTGTGCATGTGGAGGAACCGTTCATGCCGACATTTAAAAAAAAACTACTCGCGTACCAGTCCTATTACTCGAACAAAAGCCTCAAACTTGCCATTAAAAGCCTGACTGTCCTCCTCAGAGACAAATCATACTTCGTATTCTGCAGGACATCACATCACAGTGCTCTAAGAAGAGACACCACAATTAGCGCCTTAAGAAACGGTACAATAGTACGTCGTTCAAGCAACACAGAAGGAAATTAATCTATTGCCGTCATTGGCTGCAGCGGAATCTATAATTTGAGAATTAAGAGTAAAACTAGTTAACAGTTAAGCCTTGCGTAGCCACGCCATCCAGCGCATCATCACGACAGTTCTCGGCGGCATAACTTAAAAATGGACTTTAGAACAACACACTGTCAGGCAATAGAAAGACAACAAATACAAGACTCTAATTTGAGAGCTTGTGTTTGTCGTCTTTCTATTTTCCTTGCGGTGGTCGCGCTCTACTTTTTACTAACCTAAAATGACTGATCACACCTCGCTCACGTAAGAGAGAGTGAAGGACGCGCAGACAATGCAAAATATGACACGCCATGGTATTTCTTCTGGAGTGGGGACATCAGCGGTACGATTGAAAAGGCACACATCATGACGAGTCGTTTCATAAGTACCGTTTGTCTGCGAGGTGCAAGGTCCTTCTCCACGAAAAAGAGCGATGGAAGCGGCAGTTTACGATGTCCTAGTTTCACCGAGGTTCACGAAAATGTGTCGAAAAGATTGATTGAATGATTGATTGAATGATTGATTGATTGATTGATTGATTGATTGATTGATTGATTGATTGATTGATTGATTGATTGATTGATTGATTGATTGATTGATTGATTGATTGATTGTAGGGTTTAACGCGCCGACGCAACGCAGGCGATGAGGCGCGCCGTAGTAGAGGGCTCCGGATTAATTCTGACCCCCTGGAGATCTTTAGCGTGCGCCGAAATCTCCTACACACGGGCGTTTTGCTTTTCGCCTCCATCAGAAAAGCGGCCGCCGCGGCTGGCCGGGAATCGAAACCGCACCCTCGTGCTCAGTAGAACAACGCCTTAACCACCGCGGCGGGTATTGAGTCGAAAAAAAAAGCAGCAAGCGCTTCGTAAACGTCGCCAATTTACCTCCCCCCCCCCCCCCGCCCCCCAGGCGAAGCAAGTCACAGCCCGCATGTAAGGTCAGGGTGAGAGCGATCAGTGTCTAGATTTTTACCCAACCGCCAAAGCGTTGTCCGCTTACTAATTGGCTGCAGTTACTGCTGTGGATTAATTTCGATTAATATTTGCATATTAGGAAACGTGACCCTAGTGATGCCTACATGTGGACGAAACCCAAAACAGATCAAGTGATACGTTTGTGCGAAAACACAGAAGCGACTATTCATTGTGACTGCGGCTATCGTTAGAGGCGTAGCCGAATATAGTCTGGTTTAGTTCAGATTATCTCTAGTTTGCTCCTAGTTTCTTTTCCTCTTGATTTCTTCCCTTGCTGAGGTTTTCTTTATTTCTCTATAGTCTCGTTAAGTGTAGAATGAAGGTAAACCTTCCATCTTATAGGTGCAAGACAGACCATTTTGCCCAGCTCTGGTCCTCTCTCGATTGTTTCTCATGGCTCTAAGGGTGTTATTTTTTACTCGTCTGACGTCTAGTTTGGTGCAGCTGTTTAAAGCATCACTTATCTCTAATTTTTTCTTGGTGACTGCTGTCAGCTGTGATGCTTTATTTCTGGGAACGTATATTTTCGTAACTTGTTTGCAATTTGTTTGCATTTGTCTGCAGCGCGTTTGCATTTATTTGCAATTTTTCAGTACTGGGAAGCAAAAAAAAATTCAAATGGCTTTTACTCAACGTTCGTTCACTACCGAGCAGACCACTTTTCGGACAAGTTACAGAAATATACGCTCCAAGAAATAAAGCACCCCAGCTGACAGAACAACTAGAGATAAGTGATGCTTTAAACAGCTGCACCTAACTAGACGTCAGACGAGTGAAAAATAACACCGTTACCGCCACGAGAAACAATCGAGAGAGGACCAGAGCTTGGCGAAATGGTCTGTCTTGCACCTAAGATATATGGTTTACCTTCATTCTACACTTAACGAGACTATAGACAAAGAAAACCTCCGCGAGAAAGAAATCAAGAGGAAAACAAATAGGAGGAAACTGGAGATAATCTGAACTAAATCAGACTAGATTCGAGAGAACGTAAAAATAACTAAAATGTTGACATTCACAAAACAACGGAAAAAAATTAGCAGTGGCTTAGCTCCGGCTATGCCAGGATATACGTAGCGTGAGCTAAGGTTCAGGTGGTTATTCTTATCTTTCCTGGTTGGCTAGGATTAGCTTGATTATCACGCTTACTGCTGCTTCAATGACACACACACGGTATACGCATTCTGTGACACGTGTAGATTGATCAAGCGGCTCCGGTGCAGCGTCACCAATCGCCCAAGAGTTAAGCTGCTTCCGCAGGCGCAAGCCGGTGTTGCTGCGACGCACGAGCCATCGGTTCCACACCATGCCACCTCTCGCATGATCATCAAGTGGTTGGTTGATTGGTTGATTGTAGGTTTAACGCGCCGACGCAACGCAGGCGATGAGGCGCGCCGTAGAGGAGGGCTCCGGATTAATTTTGAGCACCTGGGGATCTTTAACGTGCCGAAATCTCGCACACACGGGCGTTCTTGCTTATCGCCTCCATCAGAAAAGCGGCCGCCGCGGCCGGGAATCGAACCCGCGTCCTCGTGCTCAGCAGCACAACGCTTTAGCCACTGAGCCACCGCGGGGGGTGATCATCAAGTGGACTGGACCGCCACGTGCGGATCGGAGGTCGGTGAAGACGCTGGGCGCGTGGGGTGTGTGAGAGCCGCCAGGTAGCGAGCAACGTTCTGTGCGCCGTGTGACGTCACTACTCCTCGCGCATGCGCAGCACGGTCTCCACGTGCCACGCGAAACTGCTCAACCTCGCCCAGTGCAGCTATCCTAGCGTATTATTCGCATTACTGAACAAGTAATATACATTCTTCTAACTAAGCAAACATTGTAAGTGCGTCATGCTTATCAAATAACAAACGTACCAGTGTTTATCAACTTGTTTTTTCCAGCTTACGCATCGGGATTACCAGAGGTAGCATGGAGGAGAGGGAGAGGTTGCGCCTCCCCTAGGTTACACCCAAGCGCAAGAAACAGGCGGCGTTGGGCGCGAGGCAAGCATATGCAGCTGATTACTTGCAGGTAGTTGCTAGCTTATCAGAATCTCCCCTCTCGCTTGTGCCAGGGCATCGCCTGTTATCTCATCCAACTCGACAGGGCACGGTGCCATCTAACCGTTGGAACGGCAAGCGCACTCGGCATAAAATAAAATGGCGAGGGTCCAAATGAACAGTACAACTTTTTTTTTTTTTTGCTTTTGACAATAAGCGGAAAGATTACAATGACTGGCACCAAGTGCGGGCTGTGCCGTGAAGTTGCATTGCGGGCCAAAGTTCGCGCATCCCCCCCCCTCCCCCAAGACCCGTGAAACCGCGCCGCCACTTGGAGACAGGAAATTGTGGCGAGTAAGTCTAAGCTCCGAGTATCCTTTATGGAGTTCCTTCCTTCCGCGGAGCGCACCACGTCGGGAGTAATAGCTGAATGAATCTGCCCCTACTACCCCCTGCTCAATGCAACTGTCATTCAACATCACTGCCTAACATTTTGTGGCGCCGCTTTGGAGCAGTTTCGGCGCAATTCTGCCTTTTAGAGCATGATGGAGCAAGATGAGTGGATTGGAGCAGCGTAGAGCAAATGAGGCAGCACTTCCACCCCCGCCAGCGTGAGCGGTGATGCGGGCGTGACATGGGCTTCCCAAGAGGGGGGAGGGGGGTATTGCCGATGCTTACTCTTGGGGATGGCGACTCTGGCTGAAAAAGTACGTTCCGCTCTAACTGCTTCATTAATTAGCGGTTACAATTTCGGCCGAGGGTCACAGTAACTGCGACCCTAGAGTACACGCAGTTTCCTGAAAAAAAAAATCCGATAACGCTCCTTTAAAGGTATTCATCAGAAAACACCTCACCACACAAATAGGTACAGTTACACATAATACATTTATGCCCCGTACACTTAGTCCTGCTTACTACCTCGAAATGTCATGGGCAGTATTCATACGGCGCTTACGGCGACAGCGCACTTCGACTTTCAGCGCGCCCAAACTTCTTTGAAGGAACGGCGCCGGAACGAGACGCAGGATAAAGTGCGCCACATAGATGTAGAGATATGCTTGCCACAGTACTATCCACGCCTTCTACTTTACTGTAGTGAGAAGAGCCCCGATCCGAGCAGCGAGATCCGAAAGCCGAGCTGCGAGACCTGAGCGGTGAGACCTGCAGGGATCCGAGCCGCGACGCCCAGCCGATACGAAATGGACGCGGCCGATACGAACCAGCCGCACGAAACCGGCCGTCTCGTCCGCAACTACCCACCGCCGCCGACTCCTCCTCTCGAAGCTTCACAACCTATCCTCAACCCTCGAAAACGTTTCTGAAAAAACACGCCACTTCGATAAGAACGGACAGGCATTCGGGGTGGTAGGTTGCAGCGTTTAGAAAGGTAGGCTCCAACAGGCTGCCTGGCACACATAAAGTCATAAAGGATACAAATTGGAATTTGGTGACACTCTCAGACACAGTGAGCACATTTTTTTCAAGTCTGAGGATGTTGCTTTGCTGTAGGATTTACGCTCGGTTCGCAAAGCAAATCGTATTGAAATTCTCGGCAGCACGACCGGCTCATCGAAGCACGGCGCCATTTTGTGCTTCACGGAACCTGACATCTCCGAAGAGTCCGAAAATCTGTCAACGGATAACGCCACAAAGACACCGCGAGAATACACTGACCCTGTCATGCGAAGAATCGCCTACAGATTCACCGATAACACGCGTTCCTGAAGCGCAGAGCAGTTCCTCAATCGTACCGGAGACATGACGTTCGAAGCGAGTACGGCGCAGTATTAGAAAGTTAGTAGTAAGCGGCAGATACAGACGAACAATGTTGGGGAAAACTTACTGCGTTCAATATTGATGAAAACAGATAATCCGGCTGCTGCTGAGATGTACGCTGCCAGAATTGTTACTAGGGACGAACGTTCGCCAGAGAACAAAATAATGCCGGAGATTCGGCGTGTCACAATCTGGATACCGAGGAGATAAATTCTGAGTAACGGCACCAAGCTGGCCAGCGCAACTTTCCACCAGTTGCCCAGAACCGACACCGCCTTTGGAGTACTAAGTAGCGCTGTAGTCGCATGCTTTACGTGCGCTTCAACTTAGAGCTTTTCGTTCCTTTGGATCGACTTTTATGCGTGAAGGTTTGTGTGTAGGAAGAAACAAGAGTGGTTACAGTAGATATTTGTCACCATAAGTTATAGCAACGAATGAAATACGAAATACAATACCTTTTTTAATAGCTTCTGTAGCTGTCCCACTCGATCATAGGCTGTTACACAAGGGACAAGGCACAATTTCAATTACAGGTGTATTTTACTTGGAAGACTGTTTTAGATGAACAGTTGGGTTTAGCTTTGCGCTAGGGATGTCCGGATGTCCCACAATCCCATGACTTGCAAAACGTCAGCACTGAGGAAGGCGCCCCTAGCGGCAAACATCGCATTCACAGCGAGAACGTCAGCATTCCGATTTGCGCAAGTCGATAGAACTTAGTATACTAACTGGGGTTTATTATCTCTGAGTATTACTTTTTTTTTTTTTGCTCCTATTTTTTCTCCAAGCGTACATGCCAGTGTTGCTTTGCCGATGCTGTTGCAACTTGCTGTAGCTCTTTTAATATATGCAAGTGCGCTTTCTCGCGCATTTCAAGCCTGTTTTTCTTCGTCAGCCGAACTATGTCGTCTTCACAGTTTTGGACAGTAGGTTTTTCGTTGTATTAGCGCTCACTTTTAGTTAAGGTCACTGCAAGGTCTCAGGGTGAGGCAAACACTTAACGTCGCCCGCTGCAACAATTTCAAAGACTACTCATCTCTTGATGCAGACACTAGGTGGACCGGCGAATCACATATGCGCTGCAAGTCACAGGGGACCCAGGCTGATTTTTAGGCGTCGATTTCTTCGCATAGCATTTTAGAAGCAGCCTCTTTAGAGCTGCAAAAATACCATGAGTAGCAACGTGGATATGGGCAAGACCTTTTTAATCTACTGTCATTGTACCACGGCCGAGGGTGAGACCACGATCTTTTATGTGTTTGGCAATGTCAACCTAGCTTGCTACGTCGACTAAATGTGGTGACGACGGTGATACAATGCGGTCTTTTACGTTCTGTGTCGTTCGGGGTCCTGGAAAGAACGGTGTTTCGCAGGTATGCAACCAGAGCTTTGGAAGCGCTTGTGAGGGCTTGTTCGGGACACGACCACGGACCTACTAATTGTCGCAGTTGAATACCTACGATATGTGGCTGCCCCAAAGACGCTGCAAGGAATCATGCACATTTGCAGATGAGTTGAACGTTTCCGCGTACATCGCAGTTTGGGCGTAGTGGTGAAATGGCCTGATTTAATCGAAGCTGAAGTGCCACGTGTAGGCGACATTTAGCTGGATACGACATAGATCCGCTTCTTCACGCTTGGAGAGTACCGGTGACGACGTAATAAATCCCTGCACTACCTGAGTTTCAGTGGAGTCTTCAGGAGGTGGAGTACTCAGACCAGGACCCCGCATGCCTTGACAGCCTAAGCCCGCTTAACAGACGAAGCTGGTCGGACGGGCATGAGCTGGACAGGGCGCGCCTCCAGAGCTCGGGCGAGTTGAAAGCATTCGGTTTTGAGAAGAGGGTGGTAGGGGAGGTGGGGAGGTCATCCACCAACCACATGGAGCAGGGTGCCGTTCGCTCCATAATTTGTCCTGAATAGGGGCAGGCCCTTTTAGGGTGGGAAAGGGTGTTAGTTTGCAAGGTACACTAGTGATGTGCCTGCTCGATAAATAGGCGTCCGGTGGTGGGGGGGGGGGGGGGGGGGGGGGGGGGGGGGGGGGGCTGCGACGCGGCAGAAGTAGATGGTGATATATGTGTGTGTGAAGAGGAGAATAAATCTGTCCGAGGAGGCGTCTTTCTCGCTCCTCTTGCGGTGTGTCGTTTCTTGCGTGAGGTCATGCACCGCCTCGTTCCCTATCGCTCCCAGGCGGGCTCGAGTCCCACCGATCTGGATCTGTCGCTGCGGTGGTTGGCGGTGTACTGCTCCGGCCTGGAAGTGCCGGCAGGCCTGTTGGCGGTCAGTCACCGCAGTAATAGCCTGGGTAAAGGACATGGGGCGACTGCGGCCTCTTCAGATTCAGCTGGTGAGAGTGTTTTGACAGAGGCAGTGATAGCATGCCCTCCTTTGGCGAGCCTGCTGCCAAGACGAACGCTGCGTGGAACGGGTATGCCGCTGTGTTCGTGAAGCCTGTGTCGGCATCATGACTGTATGGTCGCGAGATGGCCTCTGCTCGAGCCTTACGCAGTCCTTGGCATCGTTACCTCGATCCCGCAGTGGGCAATCTTTCCGCAATCGATGCTGTAGAAAAGTGATAAGATCAGGAAGAATGTGTTGACAAACTCTGACACAAACAAACCCCCGAAGTCCGCGGTTATGGGAGAAAAAACTTATCCATTCGTATAGGAGGACCTCACGAATGTGAGCAGCAAACGTTCGCCACCAGGCCTCCCGGTCCGCTCCCCCCGGCGGCGCGAGCCAGTCTTGGAGAGAAGAGGGAGGGGAGTAGCAGTAGTAGTAAGGTCCTTTAATAGGAAGGGGAAGCCGGTTGACCAGAGGTGGGAAATGGGAATATCAGGGAGGGAGGAATAACATTTCTTGAATCTTCAAGGGTCGTGCAGGCAGCTTCCAAGTGAGGCACTAATTATCCAGTTTGAGCTGCCGAGTGGGTTGTAGGCCCCGGCTAAAACTACTCGAGCCAGATCGCTCTCAAGGGAAAAAGTGCCTAGAGCGGCGAGGAATTGGGGGTCGTGGGAGTGTCATTTTGGAGTGCATTTTGAATATATCGATGGTCTAAGAATGCAGCACAGTGCCAGATTAAATGGTTTACGTCCGCGATAGAAGTCGCTGAACAGTGTGGACAACGTTGGGGTGGTGACTTCCCAGGGTGAATCCATTTGGCTATGGTGTGAGGAGTGAGAGCAGCATTGGCAAGAGTCTTAGTAATGAAAATTTCGGCTGGGCGTGGTAGAGATGGGACACCGTGTAGGTAGCCAAGCGGATTGCTTGATCCTGAGCGGCATCGGCGCGCGTGGCGAGCGTGGTCCAGTTACAGGCGAAAGGAGGTGGGCGAGACAGCAGCAGGGAATTGGCCATCCAGAGGAGGGGTTTACGAGGAGGCTCTGCCTAGCCGCGGAGTGCGCGGTCTGGTTGCCATGTCCCTGCATCATGTGTCCCGGTATCTATGCCAGGCGAGTTTTAGTGCCGTTCTGAGCGAGTATGTTGACCACAGCTTGAATCTGGTGGACAGTAGGATGGTCAGAGAAAGCCTTGTTGAGCTCCTCAATAGCAGTTTTGGAGTCGGTGAGGATACGAATGCGGGCAGGTAGTGGAGCAGAGACGTTGTAGGCAAGATGGTCCAGTGAATGGAGAATGCCACGCAGTTCGGCTTCAGTGGGAGACGCATAAAGTATATGTTTCGTAATGAAACCGCCAAATTCGGGACCTGCTGGACAATTCCACGCGAGGCCCATTCGGTGTTGGTCCAGGCTGGCATCCGTAAAGATGTCAATTTCACCTGGGAGCTTCTCGTCAAGAATGCGACGAGGGGCTTTTTGGCGGGGACACATCCTTGCTTTGGAAATTCCAGGTCGGTTATGTGGCGATGTCAGAATTGGCCTTTCCCAGGGGGCAGGCGATGCCTGACTAAGTGATAGTGGCTACATGGTTCGAGCATCCCACGCAGCGAGCGCCCCTCCCTGACACGCAAGAGATCGGCGTTGTTAATGTTGAAGGGCAGCTTCAGAAAGCAGGGCTTCCATAGGAGGCAGCCGCCTTTTCGAGGGCGTCGATAGGGGTATGTCGCGGCAATACAGTTATTGTTCGGAGCGTGGCCCTGTGCAGTACTAATAATTGCTTCTTGTGACTATTTGAGAAAGTATATATAGGGGCACCATACAGAAGGCAGCCTAGAGCCTCAGTGGCTCTAGGGAGGGGGAGAAAGGGAGAAAGGTGAGTTGAAAGCGACGATTGCTAATTAAGACAGCCCCAAAGAGCAGGCCGCGTATTGCGAAGGCCAGAACACTTAAAGCATCGTGCAGGACAGCGATGGCCTTCTAATCGATGTGGTGTGTGTAGGGTTGGAAAACTGTCCGTCTGCGCATGCCGGATGGGACAAGCCCATCCAGAGTTGTATTCTATGCTCTTCTATTACTAGGCGAAAATTTTTACTCCAAGTACAAACCAAGGAAACGCCTGGTAGCATCTCTCTGACCTTCATGCAAGTGACCCGTGCCATGTCGCGGTACGCGGCCCATAGGGGCTCGGGCTATCGGCGTCTCATGTCGTCGTAATCGTCGTCGTTCTAGTCACGGTACTATCAGAGCGGGACACTCCTTTGCGGCTCGCGCTAACACGTCACGCGTACTAAAAAACGCGGGGAACATCGTTGGTGCCTCGCGCTAGAACGCTTAGTGCCTGAAAGACGATAGAGTTTTACAGCCAAGCTGTATATCTGTACCCCGCAACGGTTTCATCTCCGTGGGCGAAAACGCGAAAGCACCAAGAATACAGTTATTTATTTATTTATTTGCTTCACGCAATTTTACTGTTGACCGCATGCGGTGGTTAGTCGAGTTGATTAACGACAAGCTGACCGACAAGATATTCTGATGGCCGTATTCTGAGTCTGTGTCCGCCTCCATGTGTTGCCTTGACTCGGATAAGTGGAGGATATCGCAATGCCTTCACGCGCGAAAATCGCTTTCAAGCATCTGCTCGAATGGAGGGCTCGAGCGCAGGTGATGAGGCACAGCGCCAACTTCCGTTGCCGTTCTAAAGTTGTGCCCGATAATAGAACCTTTCATCTCCGTGGGCAAAAACGCGCACTAAAAGAACACACCGCGTGACACTCGTTTTCCAACGCCTCGCGCTTCAGTCACGAGGATTTTACAGCAAAGCTGTACATCTCTACCACCGAACGATTTCGTCTCCGTGGGCAAAAACACGTACTAAAAGAACACACCGACTACAGTGTAGGTCACGTCCGCGCTGCCATTACTTGTACAGCTCGGACGACACTGTACTTGCACCCCGGCAGCGTATTTGCAAACGCTCTGCTGCACGGTGCACCCACGTGACATGTCTGTTCGCGCGACGAATAACGGTAATTTAACGTTTTCACTGGCTGCACCCCAAAAACTAAAACGACCTAAAACATACCAAATCATCATTATTCATAAAAACAGCGCGTATATTTGGGTGTAGAACAGAAAATTATTATTGGAAAAAAAGTAACCGATGAAAAATAAACTAAAAAGTAGACCTGCTGGGGCTTGAACCCAAGCCGTCAGCGCCAGTACTCGGCACTTCACATCGAGGCCAGAGAGCCCAAACATTGGCTCGTTTTAGCAGGCTCTCAAAAGAATAGCGCGCAGTGACATCACACATGTCACGTGGGTGCTCTGTGTGGCGAAGCGTTTGGAAACACGCAGCCCGGCACAGGGATCATATAACGGCACCAAAGACAATCAGTGGATTGTGGGGAAGCTGAATTAAGGGATTGTCTTACAGCATATAGCTCACCTAACTGTTGCCGTGTTTTCCAGCATAAGGACATCGTACATCGCCGTAATTGAGAGGCATTGCGATTACGGAAAGGCAATATGGTATTTACACCATGACTGGACATGTGATGCGGTCGTTCAGTGACACAGTTTAAAAATCACAATCCGCAGCTAGGTTGTTTGCATAATCAAGAAGCACCAATTCTTTAGCCTGTCAAATTGCGCTTGTAATAATGCAAAACGTTATTCTGAAGTAAAGTGCTTAGGTTCATAATTCAACTTTGATATGAAGCTATTTAGCACACGTCTGCAACGAATTTCGAAATTTTCCTGTTTGTTATTCTGCATTAAAGATTTAATGCGACTGCACTCTGTAAGGAACTAACCTCTGCGATTAGTGTAATTGGGGAATGGCATCCGTTCTTTCAATTAATGTACTGCCTTTCGGGCGAAAAATGTAAATGAAGCCCTGGCATCTGTACTTACGCCTGTCGCACATTGCTTAACCGATGACTTGTACGTCGATTCCTTTCAGCTCTTACTTCTGCCCGACTTCATCGTGTTGATTGAACCGACAGTAGATTTAAAAAGGCCAGCAACACTTCCGATAAACACTCTTCGCTCTTTCCTGGAAGCACCGCGAAAGTTATAGTGTTCGCCAGCTGGGAGCGGCACTGCGACTTGATTGTCTCAGAAAAGCCATGCGGCTTCTGCTCTGCTTTCGATGCGGTTTTCTTCGCAGGGGATACGGCTTGCGTTCATTGGTGCATTTGAATTGAATCAGGTCAATACCTCGACATCGCTCTCATTGCGTCTTGACTATCATCCATTAAAAAAAAAACTGCTCAGACATTACTTCGCAGTCTGTTCAATTTTGTCGCAACCTAGAGGCGAGAATCCAAAGAGGAGTCACCAAGAAATGTAAGCAGGGCTTTAACGGCTAGGCTTTGCTTCCTGTTGTTAGCCCACGTGCCCAAAATCTTTTCTTCAGACAGAGGGCGAGTGTCCAAGCGTAGTAAAGCTGTCTCAAGGTTCATTCGCTCACTAGAGTACTTTGGACAAGCACTAAGCAAATGTTCGATAGTCTCAGGACCACCGCACAGAAGGCAGTCTGGGCTGTCCTCTCGTCCGATTGTGTGAAGATACTTCCGAGTCAATGCTACTCCAAGACGCAGCCTGTGTAGCAATGTCGCTTGACTTCGGCGAAGACGAGGAGCATGAGTGACCCAGAACTTCCGCTCTGGATCGAGCTTGTGAAGGCGTTAAAAGTGAACTGTAGTCATCTGATTCAGCGCCCTGTTGTACATGAGACGTTTATTGGTTGACTGCCTGTACATAGTTCATTTGTCGCTTTCATTGTCAGTCCCCATACCTTCCATATTCATTCCTTTCTCTTTCTGTCCCCAGTACCCTCCGCCCAGAGGGAAGTAGCAGGCCCAAGATCAATTTCTCAGGCCGACCTCTTCTCCTTTTTCAATAAACATTTGCTCTCTCTCTCATTGCGTCTTTCGAGCAATCGAAAACGCAACGGTCTGGAACGAATGGAAAACCTTTTGGGAGAGTTTTTGAGGTGTCTAATGCGCGTTGACAATAATTTTCGGCCTAGATACCCCGGGATCCACATTGTAATTACTGTGTGCACAAGTACGCTACACTCTGAAAGCATTCCAGATTTTGAGATGAGTTAAAAAAGTGTCGAACGATCCTTTAAAACTAAAAATTAACGTCACAAGAAACTTGTCAAGTACATACCCCTTGTGTCACCTTTGCGAGACCATCAACTTTTCCCATATATATGAACGCGTTCTGTTAAAATTTTGTATATTACACTGCCACGTCCTCCGATATGTAGTAACTATCGGGCACAGACAATACAACATCTTTGTGACTTAGGCTATTCCACATTTCAAACCAGGTTTCTGAAAAAACCAATGACGAATTCATTATGGAATGACAATTGGAGGCGGGTTACTTCATAACCTGCTGTTTAGTTTGGCCAAAGCCTTGTTCAGGGTTGTTGGTACCCCACCCGAACAAGTGCAATGTGGCACACATTTTACGCAAGGCTCTGCTCTGTGTCATGTGAAGGGCAATCAGTACACACACAAAAAAACAAAAAGAACCAATGCAATGCCTTTATTCTTTTCAAAACGAAACACCAAAAAATAACAAGTTATATATGCAGGTAAGAAGTAAGGAACACCCAAGTGTAAATCAGTTGAGCGCTCTTATCATTAATAATGCAACGACAATACAGGTACAAGAACATGACCATAATGAACGAAGCGGAAAGCATAAAAAGCATCTACGCACATTCCTTATCTTTCCTGTGCATTTTCTATTCTTCCTTGACCTTTTTGAGCACGTACTCGTTGCCCGAACTTATCTTGTTTGGCCAGGCTTGTACATAAGAATATAAAAATACCACAGAAAATAGACCAAAAGTGTTGATGAAGCGTGACTTGGTAATCACCAATCCGTGAAATCAAACAACGCCAACCACGCAATCGCCGCGACCATGCAGGTCTCAAAACTGCTTTTACGATCGTGAGGTTCCGGCTGGGCAACCGTCATTTTCAGGGCGAAACAGACCTTTTCCCAGCAGGGCCTCGAAGTTCTGCGCCCACAGGCGCGCTCGGACGAACTCGGGCTGCGTGATTTTGGCGAAGTCCGGCATCGTGCGCAGGCTCTCCAAGGATACTTGTCCCTCCGGCAGTAGGAAACACACGATTCTTAGAGCGTAGTCAATGTTGTGCTTGCCCTCAAGCTCCCAGAAGAGCTCAGGGCAGATCACACGACACCAGGGCATCGAATGCTGGACGACGTCGCCGGGGCGAGCAGATCGGAGATAATTCTTTACACGGCCTTTCGTCACATTGCAGTCATTCCCTCCCATCAGGGCGTT
The DNA here is from genome assembly GCA_013339765.2 of Haemaphysalis longicornis. Taxonomy (NCBI): domain Eukaryota; kingdom Metazoa; phylum Arthropoda; class Arachnida; order Ixodida; family Ixodidae; genus Haemaphysalis; species Haemaphysalis longicornis. The sequence goes on along the minus strand of CM023455.1, from coordinate 110,393,281 downwards.
TAGGCTCCCCATGCTGAGACCAGTCGCATCCGAAAACTGGTTCAGAAAATTCGGAGTCTCCAAACCGCCGTATCTTGTGTGGCTCATGAAGGAACTGTCCAGGAAGGCCAAGTCTCTCTGAAGCGTGTCTGCTCCCTGCTTCTTGAGAAGAAGGAACTGTGCAACTGGAAGCACCATGGCGTGCGGAATCAACACGCGCCGATCGGACGCCGTATTCCTTAGGAGGCCAGTGAGGAACGCCGGCCTGGGGTACATTATACGACCGATGTAAGACGTGCGGAAGATGGAGCTCGGCGCTGGCATCGACCACTTCGAGAACACATTTACGGCGCCCACTGGGCCATGCAGGCTGGCAGCGCACAGGAGTAGAGAACAGAAGCCTATCAGCATGCCAGCTTCGTTTAGGTCATGGCTTCGCTCACTGGACAGCAAGTCCGAGAGGAAGGCGGTGAAATGGTAGAACACCGACGACGCATGAAGCTCGCTCAAGTCCTGACGGCGTCTGGCGAAGACTTGACTTACTCGAACGGTGTCGAGGACAGGGTCCCAGGAGCCATCCGCCGCCGCCTTGAAGCAGTCCTTGAAGAGTGGTTCGGTCGGTGACGTAGGCGACGGCGTGAATGCGATGCAGAGCAACATGAGCTCGTCGAACGAGTCGTGCCATCGCTCCGAGGCGTATATGGTCAGCCACTCTTTGTAGAGGGCGCGGCGGTCTGCGTCTGTCGGATAACCCCCGCTTTGCTTGAGAACATCGCAGGCTGCGGCGACGACCATATCGTCCCGACCAGTCGGGTATTCCCTCTTTGAAGGACCTCACGAAACCGTAGCTTTGTATGCCGGAAGCGCCTACAGCAGCCAAGGCCGGCAAAGGTCCCGTAGAGTTTGCTCGATGCATGGTGACGAGAGGTTGTAGCCGTGATGTTCGCCCCGAAAGACCTGCGAAAATTGAAATGTCAGAGTGAATTACAAGAAATTTGTTCCTCGGGTCTAGTCGTTTATTCATTTTTTATTTATTTCATTCATTTTCATTTTTGAACTCTGTTATTGGTAATGCGTCAGGATAATGGAGACAGCTTGTTAAACAAACTATGGAAACGTAGCACACCTTGAAAACACGCTGCAGCGGCTAAAGCGTACTCACAAGAAGCCAGCAAGGTGAGACAACGACACCTCAAAGAGTACGTGTTTGGACGACGATTTTCTAATGCAGTAGCTGATACATTACAGTAACCAGTGGCGCAATGTGTGCAGAAGGAATCTTGCTTTGCACCTTTAAAATGTTTCTTTACTTGCTTACCAGACGTATAAAACAAACGCCCCATCCTTGCCTCTAGACCGCGATTGTCCTTATTAAAAAAGATTCGCTTCTCACTCCTCTCAACGATAAATCACTGTGCCCTATCAGAAGTGCGGCCACGATTTGTTTTTTCACAGCCTACACTACTATGTCTACGTAGTAGTAATAGGCGCGGAACAGGGAACAGCGCGTGGTTCACTGCCATCCGACCAGTCATCGGCATTTAGAACTTCTCGTTTTTTCAGTGATTGACATGTTACTAAGGGCTTTGTTTAATTTGTTCACGCATTGTGTTACAGGTTTAACGTGCTAGAGATATCCTAAACTTAGCCTCGTGGACTTGCCGTCATGTCTTAGTAGTCGACAGCTGGCAAAAGGAGAGAGAGAGGATGGTGCAGGGAAACCCGCACTTTCGAACACGCTTTTTCTGGCTAACACATACTAAATTGTAACCTGGTTTTGTAATTGAACAATGTTCGCCAAACATTTCAGGGTCGCTGCGAGTTTTTCTTTACCCGTTCCTGCGTCTCAAGGAACGTGATCGTGATGTCGTTCACCATTCCGCTTGCTCTGTTACTAAGAGTCCTTGATTATGATTTGAATGCCATTACCAATGTGGGTAAGTACGTACACACGGACACACATACCCGTTGCTCTACGAGACAAAAGATGGCTTCGAGCAAAATTTGTATGCAACAGTTCTCCCCGCGCAACTACGAAGGTGACGTCACGTGACACCACAGAGACAGTGGGGGGGGGGCTCTTGGATTTGCAGTCTCGGACTCACCGCGGAATCACCGAGTAGTAGTACGGCATTCGATTTTTTCACGTATCTCTATGGCTTCGGGAAATCCTCGGACTGCCCGCGGGCTATCCGCGGTGAGTCCGGGACTGTAAATGGAAGAGCCTCATTATGCACCATTTCGGTAAGAAAAGTTAGACGAGCACACGACGTCAGGCTCTGGCAAGCTGGAAACGCCGCCTAAGAGGTCCCCTTCATCACAGAGTTTCATACTAATATATTCTAGAGGGAAATCTGGCGCTGGAGTCGCGAGCCGTCGTGGGCACCGCCATTGCAGCTGGCGACGTTCCTCGCCCACTTGGCTTGGTTAGCCACATGGCTTTTTTTTTTCTCGAAGCCAAACTCAACAAAAAAGGGGGACATCGTTTTCTTGTTGATCTTTAAAAAGGCTTCTCAGTAGACCCGGAGAACTACATCATTCTAGAGTTTCAATTTTATAGTTCCAAAACAAATTCGATTAATCTGCTAGTGTAATATTGTTGCTTTTTTGCAGCCAGAGGTAACTTTCTAGCCTGCTGATGAGCCATGCCAAGGACAAATGGAACGTGCCTGCCAGATACATGACCGAATGCCTACAGAAGCGCGGTTACCCTTGAAGGTAGAGCTATGTTTCCCTCTAGTATATATTAGTATAAAACTATATGCCCTTTCCAACCTAGTCTCCATTTGCTGGCTTCGCGTGTCCTCTCTTTGAGCTCACTACCATGACCTGTCTCGCTAATCTGGGGACAATTATGAGTGGATGTCGAACCAGCTAATGTGTAACAGGCAGTGAAGGATGTGCAAGCAATGCCACAAATAACACGCTGTTGTATTTTATGAAAAGGAAAGTGATGATCTTTGACCTCCACTTAGCCATGCGACATGACAACATGACGAGTAGACTCTGGTCGTGAGGAGCTCCATAGCCCCGTACAGTGCAAAAACGAACGAAGATTGGTATATGCAACAGGTACAAGCGCTCGTGCCGGTTACGTCGTTCTGTCTGTCGTTTTTTTTCGCTACGTCACTATGGGTCACCGATAGAAACTAGTCCAAACCCACACTCTGCTTCTGAGGAGCGTTTGTAAGTGTTTCAGATACACCTTCCTTAACGAGCAAGGCTGACTGAAGCGAGCTGTTTACAATGAGCTTGTTCTACTAAAGTTGGCGAGAATGTCATCTAATCTAGCAGAAAAAGCGGATTTCGCTCCTATCATACAATTGACCTAGAGTCAATCGCACAATTGTACAATACAATTGACCTAGAGCTCATACAAATGACCTAGAGTAAAATTAAAATCACATCTTCAGTACACTAGACGTCATTGCCAGGAAAAAAACTGAATGACGGTTGATGTGTCTTTCGAATGTACTGATCTGAAAACACAGCGCTCGCACATGTAGGTACAATTGCATACAATACATTTACCAGACATACATTTAGTTCCGCTTACTAGCACCTAATCTCATGAGTCATTAGCCGTATTCATACAGCGCTTTCGCCGACAGTGCATTTCGACTTCATAGCGCTTTCAAAGGCTTGCTGGCACGGAACGCATAGATGTGCGTACCGCCGCGCGATACACTGCTTTTAACTGCTGTGTATCGCACCACATACTCTGAGAATTTCTACCTTAGTCAGTTTACCGCATGCCTTCTCACCAGTCTGATGCGAGGATACTACACCGCAAGACACGAGCGCGACGTACGAAGATGACTTCCCCGCGACAGACGCTGCGGAAATCTCGAACACACGCCACACAAAGCCAACCTTCCCAGCCGCGACGCCGTACCGCTGCCGACACCTTTTCTCGACGCTACACAACCTATCCTGAATCTCCGAAAACGTTTCTGATGAAACCCGCTACCACCGCAACTTCGATATTTTTACGCACAGGCATTCAAGGTTGTAGGTGGCAACATCTACGCAGGTAGAACGCCGACAAGCTGCCTGGCGCCGAGAAGTCTGTTTTTTCGAGCAGCAATGAACAATACTAACTAGAATTCGGTGCAAGTGTCTCTACCGCGAAAGCCGCATTTTTTTAGATCGGGGGTTTTGAGCAGGGCGAAGCGTGTTCTATTTTTTTTCGGAGTACTTCCATGACCTCCTCATCGAAGAAGCATGGCGCCATTGTGTGTTTCACGGGAACTGACATCTCCGAAGCTCCGCAAACGCATGGCACCACAAAGATTCCAGGAGAGTCAACAGCTTCAACAGCGCGAAGATTGGTCCACGACGCGCTTGTGGGGCGAAGAGCACTTTTCTAACCGTACCAGGGGCATAAAGTACAAATGCGCACCGTTCATGTCGAAGCGAGTATGGCAGGGTAGTAAAAAGTTGGTAGTCAGCGGCAGATACAGCCAACAGTATTGAAAGGAAAACCTTACCGTATTGAATCTCGACGAGAACGGATAATCCGACGGGTACTTGGTCGTACGCTGTCAGAATTCTCAATTCGGATGCACGTTCAGAAGAAAACAAAACAATGCCGGAGGTAGCACCTGCATCAATCTCGGTAGAAAGGAGAAGAGAGAGAGAAACAACATCTTTTCTTTATTGGCCAACGCCATCAAGCGGGGCAGTGCAACGTTCACGCGGTTGAGCGGAACCACCATCCCATTCTGACTACGCAGTGGCGCTGCAATCGCATAGTCTATAGGTGCGCTTCAAAATGAGCTTTCTATTTTGTTTGCCCTGACATTATGGGTAAACTTTCATTAATACACAGAAACTGAAGAGGTCACAGTAGACATTTGTTATAATAAATTATCCCATTGATTGAAATGGAAAAAAAAAAGAAACGATCCTAAAGCTGTCCAAGTGGCACCTCAAGCGTATCCACAGGCTGAGTGCCATAACTGGCTGACTAAAAGGGAGAGTCACGTGACACTTGTGAAGTCTAGTCATAAAAATACCACGAAAAAACTTGGGGGAGCAGCCCCCCTCACGTGACAGGCAAGCGGTACGTCTTTGCGCCTCACGCGGCCGCCCGCCGGCGTTGCGTGCGTGCGTGCGTGCGTCGATCTGTTCGGTTGCCGGGCCGTCCGGGTATTCGAGTTTCGGCGACGAGTTGCCGTCCAGGCGTTGCGCGCAGTGCTGCCTGCAACCCGAAACGCGCAGCGGGCTGATCGTGCACTCAAAGTGGTCGGACGGGAGAGACAAAACATGTTTATTTAATGATCTTTGGGATCCGTCGAAGTTCACGCCGCAGTCGAAGTGTTCTGTGCCGCCGCCGTGCGAAAGTGGAGATGACAGAGTGCGACAGCCGTGCTTATATTTTATTTCACAAAACACACCGCACTTTCTTGGTTCTGGTCATTTTATCTTTTCACCTCCCAGGCGTAATATAGCATCCGTTTTTCCCATATACCGATCGCACGGATTGAGCAGTCCTCGGACAACCAGCCCGCGTACTGCCTGCGACGCGAGGCGGAAAAGGATCCGTTCTTCCCGCCCCCGCACCCACCAGTGGTTCTGCATCTTTTGTTTTCCAATTCAGTGAAGGAGACAGCAGCGCACCACAGACGTCATCACGACCATAGTGGCACGTACAGCGTGCCACCATGCCGGAGCAACGATAAGCCGAATGTATGCAAATGCGCACGCGAGCGGAACAAAAGCTTTTCGCACCACCTCTCAGCTGATAGGACACTCGTTACAGCGCTATGATGTAAAGGGGAGGTGGCGCGATAACTCCCATCAAAATGCCAAACGCAATCGTCAAAGCACCGAGGCAACACGATGCACCCGTAGGCCGCTCCGTGCTAGTGAATGTTTACTGTGTTTACGGCGGCGCGTTCGAACAAAGCCCGTCGTGGTTCGAGCGATAAAGGTCACAACTCAAATTCGGCTCACAGCTCGTGAAGGTGCTTCGTGAGCATGAGACATACGTCTCGTGTCGCTTTGAACAGCGACAGTACTTCTACGATACGAGGGTGGGAGCGCAACGCTGGCGAAAAATCGCGTACGGCGCCTTCGGCGATGCTACTCGGCTGCACCTCCGCCCGCAGCCAGCCGGAGGCACTAAATCAACTAAATGCTACCGGGGGCCTGAAAGTGGTGCATCTCCCATGATGCATTGCGCGGAAGGAGCCAGAGGAGAGGAGAATGCGGCATCAGAGGAGGTTAGCTTGCCAAAGCTGGGCCGCCTGACGTCATGATCTCTGTGGCTGACCGTGATTACGTCAATTACGTGTTCAGCCTGGCTATAGTGAACTAAAGAATCTAGTTAACTATAGCCTGATCACACTCCATTCGCCACCTGCGTCGCCAGGTGAGGGTGAGGGTTTCACATTTTTAATACCCGAAATAAAACATTGGAAATGCTTTATATTGTAACTGCTCTTGGGTCTAGACATAATGTCAGTGCTGCTCCACCGGCAGCGGCAGAGGCATCGTTCGTATATGCACGTTACATTTTATAAAACAAATTACCATTTCTTGTGGGAGTGTTAAAGGGACACTGAAGTGATATGTAAACATTGCGGGATTACTTGCGCAAATTGTAGTCCGGAGTCCCCAGACCATGTTTCGACCACCCTGGGCGCGTTTACGCGATTTTATTTAGTAGAAAAATTAATTCGAAAATGCTGTCCTCCTCTCTTTACGCTCGCCCATTACGCTGCGGCGTTTTCGTGTGACGTCGAGAGGAGCCGAGCTCGCAATTGGCTGCGCTACTGGACGGCTCCCCGGCCTTTAGACAGTCAGTCGGCCCAGCGTTTCGTCCGCCGGCCGCCGACGGGTCGTAGCAATTCGTTCGCTCAGTTGAAACGAAGCCAGGACACGTTTGTGAACGGTAGAATCTGCCTTTCTTTACTTGTTTAGTTTGTACATTGTATCTAGCTCCAAGTCAAGGTCGCTTCACACAAGCGCTGCGACGCTTCGCTGACTGGTACGCCAGTAGGAAAATATAAGGCCTCTTGAAGGCGGGAGAGAGTCAGCGAAGTCAATATAGGTACTAAGGAATAAAATCAACTGATATTTTTACCGTACAAGCGTAAACTAGGGGTGTGGGAAGCACTTTTTTGCGCTGGGCGAACAAGCACAGCGGTCAGCAGCACGACTAAGCATCTGCGAACGCTTTTCCGTCTACGAAATGCAATTGCTAGACGTGAGCTATTGTGGAAACTCGGGCGACGCTTACTGCACGAGCGAAATACAACAAATAGTCACCTAAGCTGCTTGAAATGCCAAAACTAAATAAAAGTGTAAACTGGTTGTACAATATATACCCTATATTACCAAGGCCAGCGGAGACCGCTCCGTGGCCGAGTGGTTTGGGGCGCTAGATCTGCCACCGCAAGTATTTTGCAAGTCAGGAGTTCGGATCCCCGCGGGTACGTGCTTTTTTTTTTCTGTAAGTTAACTTTTTCGTTTTCCGACGATGTTTTCTATATGGAGTTCACCTTTTTTTGGGCCGCAACGTTCATGGCTGCACGAACTGGTTCACAAAACGCGCGCAGGCTGGCACTTGCGCGCTAGCGAGTTCTCGTTGGCGTGCTGTTGCCATAAGCACCGACTGCTTGCAGGCAGTGGGCACAGGCCAGAATGAACAGACCCTTGGCCTGGTGCGAACACGCTTTTTACGATACAGGCATGAGGGAGGCAAGCTCCAAATATGGGGGAAAAGCGCATGACATTTGGGCGTCTGCGGGTACGCGGAGGGCGTTCATGCACTGCGTAGGTTTCGGCTAGTGAATGCTACGATTCCAAGCCGTTCTAGAAGGCTTATCTTTATGCATTTTTACAGCTGACAACATGGCGAAGCGCGGTACGATGATTACTGAGAGAATGCCCATCCAACCACGCCAACGGTTGTGTTTTACAGAACCGAAACCGAAACTTGTTTGGTTGCTCACCTTGGGCATCGTCCAATCACGGTGCCCGCTCCTCCTAACGTCACAGCTTTAGTTGGTGCGGCCGCCGCAAACCGCGCATGGTAGTTTTTCTTCTTTCGCACTTTGTAAAATAATTACCGATTTGTCAATCGTAAAAACGATGAAAAGTGTGCTAATGTGAGCTAGTCTACGCAGTGCAATCAAAAACGGGAGCTTGACAAGTTCACTTCAGTGTCCCTTTAAATGACATTAAAGGCAAAACCGAAGTTGATCTAAATAGATAGATTGGCATCCGCAGAAAACGAATATACCAGTGTCTGGTTCACTACTTTGAAAATAATCACGTAAATAATAAACAAATCAAGGATCAGCCGCCCAACAGAGCTGACGTAAACGGCGACTGAGCGGATGTGCCATCAGTCACGTGACGAACAACAGAACGAGAACCGCGCACACAAGCTCTCAAAGATACACATAAAATCTTTTTCTGCACGTTAACTTTCATAAGTGATAAAAAATTATAAATGCACAGTATAATTAAGGCCGTGCCGACTTCACAAGCTGCCAAGCCGCAGCGCCGCTTCCGGTGGTTATTGCAGGTTCGACGAAGTCACATGTCTGCTATCTGCTGTTAGCAGTACAAATCGGAAGCCGCACCACTGATACAAAGAGTGCCGGTTGCCAGCGCGACCGCTGCAGTTTTGGCTGGCGGCGCGGTAACAGGTTGGGCTGCTTGGGGGAACCCAGGGAGGGGGAGGGGAGGCGGGAGCGGGACTAGATCAGTCTTGCTGACCTGGGTCGACGGCGAAACCAGGCTCCGCTCCGCCCCACCCCACGAGCTGCGTCAGCGTACGTCCCTAGGATAAAAAAGGTGGAACTCTTCGTGCCTGTGGGTAGATTTTTATTGACCATTATGTTTATCATCATCATTTAAAGCTTAAACCTTTCACGAGTCCGGGAGTACGCTGGATGAGGTACTTGGAAATCGGTGCACAGGTTGCACCGCATCGGAACCAATTGGTATGAAGGTTGCAACTGTTATGGACTTACCTCCAGCACCAAATTGTCGCCGCAAAGGTTGCAAAGGCTTGCAGGGCTGCAAAGCCGTACAGACGGCACTGAGTTGTGGCAGTGAAATTTAGCCTCTCATACGGAACCTAATTGTCGCCGCGAAGGGTGCAAAAGCTATAGGTTTACCTACGGCACCGCCATGTGGCCGCAAAAGTTGCAAATCCTAAACCCTTACCTCCGGCACCAAATGTTCGCAAACAAATTGACGCCGCAGAGTAAGTACTGATATCGCGATAATCGGTGCCGCCTTACCTACAGCCCCGAGTATTGCGAACTGATACCCTACGTGTTTTCTGTTTTCTCTCTAGTATAACCGCTCTGGATCAGCATCGCGGCGATTTTTTGATCTGTCGCCTTTCTGCATCGCTTTCTCCGGCTTCCGAAATTAATACAATGAGAACTATTTGTTGATCAGCAGTATTGACAGCTTAGTTCAATGAACTCACCGCTGAAAAGTAAAATACAAAATTAGCGTTCTATCACAGAGCGTGTCCTTGCCCTGGTGTCTGTTTATCGAATTTTCTTTTGCCCAAGGGCAATGAGCTAGGCAGAACAGCAACCACAGCTTTTGATTGATTGATTCTGAGGTTTAAAGTGCCGACGATATACAGGCGCTATACAGTAGAGGGCTCCGGATTAATTTCGACCCCCCGGGCATCTTTAACCTGCGCCGAAATCTCGAACACGCGGGCTTAGTTTTTGCCTCCGTCAGAAAAGCGGCCGCCGCGGCCGGGATTCGCACCCTTCACAGCTTTTGTGCACACACCTGAAGAAATAGAGGAATGGTAGTAAAGAACGCTTGATTTCATTTTTAGTGCAACGCGCACGCGGCGGACGTAGCACACAAAACATTCACGCACCTCCACGAAGTGAAATCATGACGAGTGGGCGAAGCACTGGGGATCGTTCTTACCGTAAATCACCCGTGGCATTGCCCACTGGCGCATGTAAATGAGTGACAACGCGTGTGTACAGTGTATACAATTCTAATACAATCCAATCCGATACAGTTCATTCCAATCCAATCCAATCCAATGGTCCTCGCACATGCGCAACACTGTGTACACGGACGCCAAGGGACAAGCCACGGACAAAGCGAGGTGCTATGGTGCTCCGCCCCAAAAATACAGCAGCCACCTCTTTCCATGGTTGCGTCCGCGCGCAGTAAGCGTCTTCTCACCGAGAATGTCGTTGATATCAACCGGTCGATTTGTTAGGACAATTTCCTCAAAACATAAGCACGCCCATTTTTACTGAGGTTCTTTCTTCCTAAGGTGTGTTCGTAAATATCGGGGGAACAAGAATGAGTCAGCCTGCGTTAACGCTTCCTTAATGCCCAGTCCTTAATGTCGGACGGATCTTGCCTGAAGCAGTTGCACTACCATTTACGTGGGAGATAGCTTAAAAGTTTAATTAAAAGTGGGCAATACCTGAATCGCAACAGCGTAAGACTCCTTCTTTAAGGAGAAAGAGCGAGAGAAGAGAGAGAGAGAGAGAGAGGAGAGAGAGAAACTTTATTTGGAAACCTGTGTTCAAAGGGCTGCTCGGCTTCATGGTTGGCTTACAGGGACTCGTATATATTCCTGGCGTGTTGTTACTGTGGTTCGCAAGCGTGGACCAATAGAGCTCTTCAAGCTCCTTAGGGGGTGTGATCCTCCTTAGGGGGTGTGATCCTTGCCTCCCAGCAAGGAGGGCGCTTTGTGGCAGGAATCGGTTGCAGGGAAGATCTCAAGGTGCTTTGTATGTTTGGGCGTGTCCCGCGTGTGTTCATTGTTCGGGTATTGGTCGCAGTGTGAGCATTTTGGTCCGTCTATGTATTTGAGCCCGTCTCTGTATTTTGAATGCACTTCTTAAGCGAGCCTGAAGCGTCCGCCGCCGTCCGCATAGCAACAGCTGCGGGTGCGCGCGCTCCTCGTCTTCCTTGGCAACGGGGGGAGATGGGCGCGCGCTGCCTGGCCGCTGACATGGCACATACCCACGTGGGGGATTGGCCAGGAATCTCCTCGTCTTCCTTGGCAACGGGGGGAGATGGGCGCGCGCTGCCTGGCCGCTGACATGGCCCATACCCACGTGGGGGATTGGCCAGGAATCGGGCGTGAGAAGGGCTAATGCACCCGCTTAAAGGAGTACTGACACGAAATTTCATAGCTGAGATCCGCTCTAGCGATCAAGTACAACGACAACACAAATAGGTGTCTGTGAATAAATGCATCTTTCTTTCTTTGTAGTTGTGTGTACTGTGTGTGTGATCTCTCTTTCGCGAACATTACCGAACCGCGCAAATTCAACTCGCGCATTCGCACTTTCACATTCTTCCCCTCGGGGAAATGCGGGGAATTTTTTATAGTTGGGATAGTGTTGTATGTGCTGTGTTTTTATAGTTGGTATTGTGTTGTATGTGCTGCGTTTTTAGCGTGCCGCTTTGTGCTCGTCGAATGAGGACAGCGTGAGGGCGGGCGAATTTTCTGGGGTATGGGAGGGTGGTTCTCAGATCTCTGATGTCCCCTAAGTACTTTCTACCAGTGTGATATAATAAGGTGTCTACGTTTGGTTGACGGATGCAGAGGCCTTTGACAGTGCTGTCCTGTGCGGCGCCGCATTAACCAGATGCGTCGAAAACGTGCTTGCTCTTGAACAATTTCATGTCATTTACCTTATTTGTACCAGTAAAAAAAACCGGAGCTGTCAATACGGCTAAATTCAGCTCGCTGGATTACATTGTTTGACTTCGCAAACGCCTGTCTAGTAGGCGGCTGCGGCGCGCCTATCTTGCCACGAGACGATGATTAGAGGCCCTCCCTTTGTATCGGGACGTCGGTTGTCGCTAAGCGACTTGCCTGTGTTATTCTACTTGTTTGCCCTACCCTTCACTAACCTAATGGGTTATCCCCCTCCCTACCCCCTGGTTTTGAACTCCCATCGCTTTCCCCCTTCCTGCCCTTGCATCTCTGTTTACCTGCCCCCTTCTGATTCTATTTAGGTATACAGGCGAGCCCGCTTATAACGAACACAACGGGAAACCGAAATCACTTCGTTATATCCGCTTTTCGCTATATCTGGACAGAAAATATATGTATACCAATGGTAACGGGAAACGAACATTTGTTCGTTATAGCCGCTATATCGTTCAAACCGGGTTCGCTATAAGTGGGCTATACTGTATTACTCATCCTATGTCCTACTATCTTCCCTACTTTTCTTCCACCACCATTCCAGGCGCCTCTTCGTCACCTCCATGGCCCTGAAGTTGAGGCTCCCCCTCACACCAAATAACCAGAGCCTCCGTCAACGTCGCTTCCCCATCATTCCGCCGCGGTGGTCTCTGTGCAGTCTATGACAATATGCTCTACGGTTTTCCGATCCCTGCTGCAGCACACAGAAGTTTCGTCCTGTTGCCTTTAGTTAGCCGTGTATACCCGCGTTCTCAGACTTCAAAGAGCAATGCAGTGCCTCCCGTATTGCCATAGAAGCCTTCCTTTCTGATTGTTCTATGAGTCTCCAGGATTTGTTTCACTTCCATTCCCTGCACCCAATTCGTCGTGTCTGTTGCTTTTACCTGATTTTTAAGTGTTGTGTACACCCCACCTTCCCCTAACCTGACACAGCGGAGCAGCGCGCCCTCTTCTGGTGTCACACGCTCCCTATATGCCAAGTACGGAGGCCAGAAAATGCTTTCAAGTCCTTTCTCTCAAAACTACGACAGAATAATGCTCAACATTTAGATGGCCAACACTCCTTGCGGCAGACGATGGTTAATGAGCGGAAACCAGATTTCATCTATGAACAAAAACGATTTATTTGCTTTATTTTGACGATATGGAATCACTAAGTTCCCAAAAATTGTTGCACCTAAATGCATGAAAAAATGTTTGACTTTAGATGAATCTGCAGCTCGGCCTAAATCCCATCCTGTGTTGTTCGATGAGACAGTTGATAGCGTACATCTAACATTTATTTTTTTCTGTTTTCACTACTGCACGGATATCGAAGCCTGCTACTGGTTCGAACGATATCGAATACTGCTGCCGGTTCACAGTGCCACTCTGGTGATATGTAGCCAGCTACTGGGCCCAGCCCCCTCTTCTCCGGGGCTACGGTCGACGTGACCCACATTTGTACAAAGTTTTCTACAAAAACTAAGTGATAGGGTTAAAAAACCGTCAATGGGAGGTCAGATTTATAACTTCATATTTAGTGTACGTAAAATGCTGCCCGCAAACTGAAGGAGTATCAGTTACCAAGTGCCAAATGAACCACCGCAACTGGTGGAAACCAGATCCAATGTGTTTATTTCAGTACAAAATGGAAGAATCATTTTGTTTGCCAGCAAAATGCCACAAGCACCAATGACTCACTGAACTAAACATTCCAACTGTTAATAAGACGACTGAAATGAATATTCGTAGAATGGCATGACTCTAGCCAGAGAAACTTGACACATAAAAAAGATAAGACATGCACACGTCTAATCTTGTGCATTTTGTGTAAATGGAGTTTAGTTTCGATGCATGTGCTCGCTTCGCTGCATACAGTTAAAAACGTCCCGTAAAAATGAAGACAGTGCGTCAGCGAAACTCGCAGGTAAACACATTGTCTAGAATATGTAAATTCAAACAGCTCAAAAAACAGGGTTTCGTCCAGACCAACCTGGTGTGAAATGTGCTTTTCTGACCCTTAGGTGTCGGCAGCAGCGCCATCTTCAGTGCAAAACATACCTTTGCTCAACAGGACGCGAAAATTATTCGCCCACAAACGCGCTCGGGAGAGGTCGGCCTGCGTGACTTCCGCGAAGGCCGGTATGGTGTGGAGATACTCCAGGAAGATTTGGAGCTCGTGCTTCAAGAAGCACAGGATTCTAAGGTTGTACGCGACGTTGTGCTTGATCTCGAGCTTCTGAAAGAGGTCGCAGCAGACGACGCGACACCAAGGCAACGAGATGTGAACGACGTCGCCGGGTCCAGCCGACTTGCGTAGGTAGTTTTCCACGCGGGTCCTGGTCTCCTCGCACTCCTTGCCACCCACCAGGGTGTTCAGGATCCTCATACTCCGGCCGGTCCGGCCCGCGAACCTGCGCAGCACGTCCACCGTCTTCAGGCCGATGAACCTCGTGTGGGCCAGGAAGGCGCCGTCCAGGAAGGCCAAGTCCATCTGGGGCGCGTCTTCTCCCGCCTTCTTGAGGAGCACGTACTGCGCAACTGGAAGCGCCACGGCGTACGGCAACAGAAGGCGTTGACGGGACGTCGTCTTCTTCTTGAGGCCCCGCAGGAACGCCGGACTGGGACACGGTACACGACCGACAAAGGCCGTGGGGAAGATGGATCGCGGCGCCGGAATCGATTCTTCTACAAACACTGCATGGGCGTCCTCCACGCACGCGGCACACATGAGGAGAGAGCAGAAGCTTATCAGCAGGCCAGCTTCGTTCAGGGCCTCTTTTCCTTCGCCGGTAAGCAAGTCGTAGAGGAAGTCGCTGAATGGGTTCGATGGCCACGACGCTGGAAGCTCGTCCTCGTACAGACGGTGTCTCGAGAAGACCTTTCTCACGGGAACGGTGCGAAGGACGGGTTCCCAAGAGCCGTTCGCCGCCATGTTGAAACAGTCCTTGAACAGTGGTTCAGTTGGAGACGCAGGCGATGGCGTGTATGCGATGCAGAGCAACATGAGCTCGTCGAACGAGTCGTCCCATTCCTCCGACGCGTACGTGGCGAGCCACTGCTTGTACAGGGCGCGGCGACTTGCTTCGGTCGGATAACCCCCGCTTTGCTGCAGAACGTCGCAGGCTGCGGCCACAGCCGCGTCGTCCGACCAGTCGTGCATGCTTCGTAAGAAGCCCGTTGGAACGTCGGAGCTTGGCGTGCCCAAAGCGCCCTTAGCGGCCGAAGACCTTGATGGCCCCGTGCCCCTTGCTCGACGCATGACGATGGTGATGCGAGGCTGCAGCCGTGAAGTTCGTCACACCCGACCTGCGGAAGTTTCAAGCTGTCATTTAATAACGCGCAATTCATTTCATACAGGTCTTGCCCTCCGCAGACGTATAGTAGAGCGGCATTAGTCAGTACTAGTTTGTTCGGTTTAAGTTACTAGCTCACTCGCGGTGCTCACTTTAGAGGACCCGGAAGGTGAAGCCAGTCATGGTAGCGTAGCTTACGTTCATAATACGGCCGCAGAGGCTGACGTGCGTTTGCAAGCAGTCAGTCAGGTTCGATATAAGTCCCTTTCACAGACTACACGCTCGCACCCGAATTTGCAAAGAATTACATCGCTTAAGACTTCCCGCATTTCGTTAACTTTAATGTAACATGGAATACATTTACGCCACCTAAGAAGATACATACACTTAGTCTTACTTGAGAGCACTTAATGTCACGAGAGTATTCATACTGCTTATTCCGCACCACCAGGCTTCCGCAGCGCCTTCACGGCATGGAGTGCGGTGCACATTTAGTGGTGCGGTTATGGACGCATGAGCAACTTATTTTCTTTCCACTGTACCAAAGCAAACCCCACATTCGTTGAGAATATTTAGCGCACTCACTGTCGCGGATGCGTTTTCACGGGCCTCATGAAATCGTGCTGCACCGCAAGACCCTAGCGGCGAGGTATCGCGGTATGCGGAGATCGCTTTTTTCTGACAGACCCGCGAGGAACACCCCCAAACACGCACCGAGGCACCAGCAAGGAGCCGACCATCCGAGCGACGGCCGCCTAGGACCAGAAATCCTCTTTTTTCTCTTGACGCACACACGCTATCCAAAATCTCTGGAAGTCTTTCTTAGCACACCGCCCACGTCTGAGAAACTGCCCAGGCGGAGACGCTGCGTTTACGATGGTAAAATGCAGACCAGTTCAGAGGCACGTAGCTCATTCAGGGACAAAAAATTAAGTACAGTAATTGAAATTCACCCGCATTATCTCTAACACGCGAGCCGAATTTCTTGATATTTGGGACTTTGCTACGCGGAGGTACATGCCGCGTTCACGCGTACATTCAGTATAGGCCTCCTGCGCTGCCCAGGGGGCGCTGCGGAAGCGGCTTCCGGGCAGCACTTCCGGGTAGTACAAAGCTGCGCGGGTCCCATAGGATCCCGTGTTGACAGAAGCAAAATGAGCTCGACGCTCCCGATTATTTTGCGACGTGGTCACCAGCTCATCCCCGACACGTCCGATCTATTTCAGTGATCAACTTGGCATTAGGGGGAAAAGCTTTGCAGCGCTAAACACGTTTACAGCGCCGACGAAAGTGCCGGGACAGTGATGGCGTCTGCTACTTGCAGGTTCACCGATCGATGGTCGTACGAAAAAAATTTTAAGTGAAATTTCTAGTTTAAACTAATACTCTAAGTGACAAAGACTTCTCAAAAACAGCCGATCAAAAAAGAAGAGTGACGCAATCGGCGATGATCGCGCTTTAAAAGCCAGCGAGTCCGGCGGACCGCAGGCTCGCCTGCTGCGGTGCGCCGCTTTTTTGCGTACCTGCACTATGCGTGCATTTTCATTGAACAGTGCTCGTTTGCGTCGCCGTTACGAATACATGGTGCAGCGTAAGCTTGACGTTTTGTTGCGTGTCTCAGTGACAAAATGCCGCGACCCGTCAGAAGCGTGCAATCTGTTCTGCGATTCCGAAATTAGTGGCCGTAAAGTGAGTGGTCGGGCGAACTAAGAGGCCGCTCGCTTTCCTTGTTTGCTCTCACTTTACTTAATTATGCTCTTGCAGCAGACATTCCCAGTTCGCACTTAATAGCTTAGAATGGGGGTCAGGAACGGCCGAGTTCCATGCAGCTGACACGGCGGAGGGCTGGACGGCAAATCGGGGGGGGGGGGGGGGGGGGGGGGGGGAGGGGGGGCGGGGGGAGGAGGAGGAGGAGGGCTTTGAATGCAAAGAGAAAAAATTCAGCGAATTTCTAATTATATTTGACAATAATCTGGCGAAGTGTGAAGATGGGGGGGGGTGGGGCAATTCAACTGGAGGAAGCTAGTTCTCGAGATATCTGTTCTTGTCTCGCTGTCTAACTCCATTTGAAGTCAGAACTGGCGTGTCGGCGTTCAGATTCGACGACCCTTGCACTAGAAAACCAACACAGTCAGTGATGATCGTATGTAAATATTCGGGGCCCCGCGCCGTGTATTCGGCTGTGTTGTTATACTGTGTTATGTGATGTTATAGAAGTACACATCTCTGCAGGCAGCGGGCGTGTGATTTTGTGCATGTTTTGCGTCCTTTAATAGCGCTTAATTTGTTTATTTGGCGCTATTGCCCCACCTACTCGCTAGTATACATATGTACCCTGCCGTTCGTAAATCGTGCGGCGTAAAACGTTACGCAAGAATCATTTAGTTTGCGAAAATACGAAACAAAATTTCCACTCGTTTCAAAGGCGGTGCCAGGCCAGCAGTGTCAGCTGAGTCGGCTGCGCAATTCTTGCGTTCGCTTGTTCGCTTGCATGCTCCCGCTGAAGCAACGTTTTGCAGTTACCTCAGGATATAGGATGAGCAGCGTTCCGTGTTTATGCTACTCGTGAACTTTCCTTTGTCGACCGCACGCAAGAAGAAAAAATTAACTTTCGTCAAACAATTAAACCACCCGACCTGACGATACTGTCCCATGCCGCGACCACCGCGACAGCCCGCTCAAAAGAAAGCCGATAAATCGGCTTCTTTTAGCGGATATTATTTTGTTTAGCCTCTGCAACTACTTTAAGGGCTATTTCATACAGTATGCAGTCATTTAAACACGCCACAAAGCGCCACAACCAACTTTCACTCAGGCTTGTAATTGAAACACATGGAGGGCGGCGAGGCTCGTCTGCTTTTGTACTACCCAGAGGCGTCGGCCGCTAGGGGCGCTGCATGTCGCCAAAACTCCAGCGCAGGAGGCCTATACACCAAGACGGCTTTCGACTTTGCGTAGTACTTCGATAACCGCTTCATGCAAACGTGCCGTTTGACGATGACACTCCGGAAGCTCATCCGTACATTCCACAGACACTCAGAACGCATTCAGCTATTACTTAGTGCTTCATCTCTAACACGCGAGCCGAATTTGTTGATACTTGGGACTTCGCTACGCGGAGGTACGTACATGCCGCGTTCACGCGTACATTCAGTAGACATCAAGACGGCATTCGACTTTTGCGTAGTGCTTCGATAACCGCTTCATTCTAACATGCCGTTTGACGAAGAATGACAATTCAGAAGCTCATCCGTGCATTAAACAGACACTCAGACCGCATTCAACAACTGCGCATTCAATAACCGCTTCATAGAAAGATGGCGCTTGACGGAGAAACACACTTCGGAAGCTCCGTAACGTACGCGCGCCGTAAAAGACCTGACGAGAATCAACCGACTCGATTCCGGGGAGATTCGCTGACAGATTCACAAACTCCAGGCGTTTATGAAGCACGCACCAGCTTCTTGACAGTAGGGGAGATATCACGTAAAAGTTTTTCATTATCGATGTTCTCGCCAGTATGGCGCAGTAGTAAGTTGGCAGTTGCGGGGACACAAGCAGGCGGACGGTAATGCGAAAAAGCTTACTGTGTTGATGGTTGAAGAACACCAATAATCCCAAAGGTGCTATGCTCTACGCTGCCACGATTCCAACGTCAGGCGCAGCAGGTGAATAAGATAACGAAGCTGATAGCAAGCTCCACAACATCGTAAAAAAAGGAGGCAAGTTCTGACAACGCAGAGACAAGTGGGCGAGAGCCGCTTACCGTAGTGCCCGGAATCGCCACCTCTCCCTCAATTCCCTGCGGCGCTGTCGTCGCAAAAAATGAACGTTTACGCTTCAAATTATGGTGTTGTGGTCCTTTACATGAATATTTTAGAACAGTGTCATGAGCGCGGAAACAATTAAGTGATTACGGTATATTTGCTGAGAATTATGTTAATGGATCGTCGAAAAAGAAAAAAAAAGCAGTCTCGTTTTACGAAGTCTGTGATCATTCACTGGGCTACTTGCCAGAAAGTTGATAAAACTTGTTTTCTGAATCACGGAAACGGTTTTCACCCCACCCCCCCCAAAAAAGCTCTTTCATTACGTTTAAGAAATGTTCCTAATTAAAAGTTTTTTTAGGAGGCGTTGGTTTGACAAACATCCGCCTTACATCAGCCCGAATGATGGTGCGCCTTGAGGCAGACATCGAAAAAACACCACCAAAACAAAAGAACCTGGCTTTGAGTAAACCATGGAGGAAAGAAAAGCTTAGGAGAGGCCCTGACGTCACACCCAGCGCAAGCCGGAAACGCCATTTCTGTAAGTCGAATGGCGGGACCATTGGCCCTCCATGCCATTGGCGGACTCTTTTTGCCTCTCTCTCTCGGTGCACCTTCTCCGCCTCCTCCGTCCTGTATCGCCTCTCTTGTCGTCTGCATCTGCCAGCGCCGAGCCGGCGGAGAATCAGCTGATAGGCAGGTAGAAGGCCGTTTTGCAGCGCGTGACCGTGAACCTAAACGCGCGGTTACACTGTTACACGTCTTCAGTGTGGCCGCAGCAGGTTTGCGAAGCGGCTCGCTTCTAACAATGCCGCAATGCTCGGTGCCAGGCTGCAAGTCGCGATCGGTACCCAAGGAATTGGGCGTCACTTTCCACCGGTTATAGTGCATCATTCCGCTGACAAGTATGCTGTACATTGGGTGTGAATTCATCCTTTGTTTGCAATCGCCGCCGTTTATAGGTTCCCAAGCGATGGAGAACGCCCGCAAACAGTGGGCGAACGCCGTGCGGCTACCCGGACTGGAAAGTGCCCAAGTTTGCGTTGCAGTTTCACTGGCAATCCAGAGATGACTAGTCAATTAACGGCCGTTCTATATATATAGGTAAGCAGTACTTCATGCAGATTTCGCGCTAAAAATTGTGGAATGTTTTTACCGTTGTTCGCGTGCCTTCGATAGAATTTTTTGCGAAGGAGGAGGAGGAGGAGGAGCAGGAGGAGGAGGCAAAACGTTTTATTGAGTAAAAAAAAAAAATGAGAGGGTGGGTGGCGTCAATAAACTATTTTTCGCCAAGTTAACTTGTCTCAGTGTCAATAAATTCAAGGTGATATCAGTTCAAAACGTTCATACACTAACCTCGCAGTATGAAGCGTTGAAAAGCGAAATCCAGAGCGAGACCACAAAAAGATCCAGATTCCAGATCCAGCACTCTTCCAGTCAACAGACGGACACCTACTAAGGTAATAGGACGATGGAATTATATCAACTGGGAATCTACCTTGTAACAGTTGCAAAAGCACTGCCGCGCATTGCCGGCCTAGCAAACTATATATTGCAGCGGCGATAACCAAAAAATTGAGTTGCGAATCGTTCGGTTGCAAGTCGCCTACGTACTGCACACCGTGTATCACTTCCCGAAAATCTTCCTGACGGTTGTCCGCGCGTACGACGGGACGGCGCGTTCACGATATCTGCACTTCAATAGGCGCGTCGTGATCGCGACCGGAGCAATAGCTTGACGCGGTACAAGGTGCACTTGCAAGTAGAAATTAAATGACATATTCACATCGGCGCAGCTGTCGCAACTCGCAGCATCCTTTTCGAGTTCCGCAAGACCACAGCGCAGCAAAGCGAAGCAGCAATCTTCGCAATCGGACGACAAGGCAGGCGCTGCCTTTCCTCCATGACTGGCGAACGGCGGGCGGGCTGTTGCTAGGACGCCGTTGCTAACGCGACTTCCAATGGCCGCCGAAAACACGTGACTTCCTCCACACTTTTGCCAATGCGCGGGGATAGCTGGGGCCTCTCCTAAGCTTTTCTTTCCTCCATGGAGTAAACTGAATGCAGTTACTACACCGACTCACTCCACTTGATTAGCTTACAAATATCCGCTTGGTCCTTTCCTGTTCTTGAATTCGCTTTTCTGTTTTACAATGTGCGTTTCCTGTAGGACCTTGCACACTGGCTTGCAATTTGCTGCTGGACATAAATAAACAGAAATGCTTTTTTTTCTCAAGAAATTCATGTTAATTTTGTTTCATTTGGACCCGTGGGGTCGCTTTTTCAGTTTCCAGCAATATGTTTCTCGTTGTATTAGAGCTCACATTCGCCGAAGGCCGTTACGAAGGGAACGGTCCAACAATTCCCGGGGGCAAATGATCGTCGCACTCTACAATGTCCATTTAAGTACTGCCTTTTGCGAAAAAAACATCAATTATACCCTGAAATCCACACATACTCTCTTATTCATAGCTTACCATATTACTTGATCCCGTTCAGCTCTAAAGTGCGTAGTACTTTTGCGTGTTGCATGAAGAGGCCGTAGTTTTAAAATGTAAATCTACCTAAAACACATTCCAGCGGGCTGCGAAAAGTACAAGTTGCGTCCTGTTTACGTGGCTCAAGCGCCTCGGTGTACACCGAGGCGGTGTACACCGATAAATCTAGGAGCAGGCAGCCGAAACGGGCACGGAAGGCCTTTTTTTCTGTCGTCTGCTACGGAGCACTTCACAAAATGTTGTATCGCTGTTTCCGCCGTTTATGTTTCGTGGGCGCGCTCGATACGGGGGCTCGTCGATTTATAGTCTCGAACTCACCGCGGACTCCCCGAGAAGCAGTCAGGCATTCGATTTTCCCATGTATCCCTATGGCTTCGGGGAATCCTCGCACTATCCCCGGACTATCCGCGGTCAGTCCGAGACTGTAAATCGAAGAGCCCCACGGACGGGCCTCTCGCCGAATCTGAACGCGAGCATGACGCAGTGACACCGACTTATTTCGGCAGCCTTTTGCCGTCCCTGGACATCCATTCCTCTTCGACTGGCGAAATCATCACGGTCCTTCCGAAGACGTCACTATTTTGTTTCTGAAACATCCCGCACGTTCCGCTTCATTTGAAATCTTTTTTCGGGGTGTTCCCTCAGCAATTATACGCGTCATTTGAAAAAAAAAAAAAAAATGTACGCCTCAAACCAAATTTCAAGCGGCTATGGTGCGCTTTCTGAGGCACCTTTTTTGGCGGCCAGCCGGCACCATTTGCGGGCGTACAAAACGAACAGATTCATTCAAAAGCTTCACGTACGTACAGCCTATGGTTGTGAAAAAAAAAACACTCACCTTAACAAAAAACATGTATGTTTCCGTCTAACTTCGGAACAAAACTACTTGCCATGTTTACCCTAAATCGAAACAAATGTGGCTGATTCCTCTTTCATAGGAATCGGTAGAACACGGAAGTGAAACGTGCCTTTACAGGAGCATTTGTTGTGCTTCCGTATTAACTTGCACATCGCTATTTACATTACGTTGGTATGGCACCGTTAGAAGCATCAATGTTAGACACTGGATTGCAGGCGCCGGAACATTGCGTAAATCTGACTGAAACCGCAGAACCTTGAAAACTGTGCGAACGAAAGGGAACCGAAACCGAAACCGAAAGCAGTAGGTGGCGGAGGGTGCCTCAATTCACCCGCGTCCCGCGTACAAGAAGGCGCCGTCATCGAGGCGAAAAACTGTCGTCGCTCGTTAGTGTCATGATGAACTACTTCGCATCACTTATTCTAGACGGAAGCATCTCCTAGACGGCATCTGAATAAAGAAAGTAGTGGGAAAGATATACGGCGCGTTCGTACACCTACTTGCGCTTGAATTCGGTTAATGCGTGCTTTGCCAGAATTTGTGGTTTCTTCAAGTTGCATGCCAGGTGGTGTCCATGGATATTTTAAATAAATTGTTTTGTCATTCCGATTTTTAGCAACGCGTTTTTGAATGCAATATCTGGCCAATGTAAAAAGGAAAAAATTATATAAGGACGTGTGTTACGTAGTCTTCCCAGTGTCACTGTATAGAGCTCTGTACAGCAATGGTCCAGGACAAGATGTGTTAAAACGAGTAAAGCGATTGGAAGTGTCACCTGGGGCAAAAAAAAATTATTTTTTAAATTGCACACGGGTAAACTTGCAGTCGCAACTTGGATGAAAGAATGGGGGCTCTCAGTGCCATGGGGAACCGTCTGTTCTATTTGCGAACAACCTGAAACTGTGGAGCATGTTTTTCTTCATTGCTGGGCCGCAGTGTTCCTTTGGGATGTCTTCCAACGGTCACTCCAGAAAGATGTTCCACTTAGCCCACACGGCATACGTTTTTTGTGCATTGATAGAGAGGACGGTGTGCCATTTGACAGTGTAATGTTGTTGGGTCTGCACAGCATTTGGCGTTCGCGCATGGCTTGGCTGCATTGCGATGTAGACGCGCGACCAACGAGACAGTATTTTAGGGAAAGTGTGTCACAGTTTGTTGAAGTTCAGAGAGCGAAGAACTCTCCACCAGAGTGGCTGTCTAAAATTGAACCCCTAACTACGCTTAGGGAATTTGAAATGACAACACCGGCCCTGGGGGGCACGGTGGCATTACTGATTTTTTATTTGTCATTGTACCTGGTACCTGGTGTTGCTGTCCGAGATTGGCAATAAAGAAAAAAAATTCTTAGCGCAGTGGGCAGAGCGCTGTGTACATCCCGTTGCGGTGAAAGAGTTCGTGACTCGAATCGGATGCAGCCGCGTCATGGAACTTTTTCTGGGACGTCATTTCCGTGACGGATATGACGCCGGACAGATCTTGGTGTACCCGGGCATAAAACACTTTCGTGAAGCGGCAAGCTGTCGTCTTTAATCGAACTTTCCGGGCCAAAAAAAAGAGGGCCGCGTGTTGCAACGAAAACATCATGCATGAAAGGACAACGTTTTAATAAAGTGAAATGTTGCCCTTGCACGCAAGCTGCGGAACAGGTAAAGCAACTTTGAACTTCAAAACACGGAAGAACCAAACAACTCCCCAATGTTATGCCGAATCACCCTTTGTCTTCTGCAAGCAGCGTTGTCTGCTAGCTTCCAGTCTGGAACCAGCTCGCCGCCACACCACAAACGTCCTGGCGGTTCTGGCCGCCCGCGTGTAGCCAGAGATTGCTTGATCAGAGAAACTCTAAGACGACCTGGCGCCGTCGGAAGTGACGTATAGAACTGCCCGAGAAAAACAAATGACCGGCTCTTGATTCTGGCTGCCCGCGGGTAGCCCAGTGCATTGGAAAATCAGTAGTAGTAGTAGAAAACTTTTTTATAAAGTAAGATTATTTAGCTCTCAGAGGGTGGTGCCCTTAGTCCAGGGCCCCAATTGCTGCTGTGATCCGTTTTGCCCGATCGATCAGCCCGCGTTGGTCGTCCAAGGCTGAGCTGGAAAGAGAGGATTCCCATCGGGAGGGGGAGGGGGATTTGGGCATTCCCATGTGGAGTGATACTGGTTCGGGTGTCCTCCGTAGGATGGGCATCTGTCTGGGTACATGGTAGGGTACAATGTGTGCCGGAGCGAGAGGCTAAGAAATGTGTTAGTTTGTAGCTGGCGCCATGCAGCGGCTTTCTCACGGGTGAGTTGCGCGTGTGGCGGAGGAAGTGTCCTGCTGGAGAGTCTGTAGTGTTCTATAGGCCTCCTGCGCTGGAGTTTTGGCGACATGCAGCGCCCCTAGCGGCCGACGCCTCTGGGTAGTACAAAAGCAGACGACCCTCGCCGCCCTCCATGTGTTTTCAATTACAAGCCACAGTGAAAGTTGGTTGTGGTGCTTTGTGGCGTGTTTAAAGGAGTACTGACACGAAATTTCTCGCTTTCAGTTTTTATGCTGTAAAGAATACCTATTGGCCTAGTAATTACGAAAATCGAACCGAAAGTCGTCAGCCGCCAACACAGAATTAATTATAGCACGTTTATTGCAACCAATTTCAAATTTGGTCGCCGCGCGGGCAAATGGCCGTTCGAAGGCCAGCCTGCAAGCGGGAAGCCTTACGTCACGGTCTCACCCGTGACGTCAGGGACGTTTTTCTTTCCTCCATGCGTTCGCCGCATCGTCTGCTACGATTGCACATGGTCCGCGACTCGCCCGCGCAGTCGACATGTCGTCTGAATCTTCAGACTCGGATGAGTCACTGCCACTCGACAGACAGAACAACCTTATTTGGCCAGGCGATTAGGCCGGCGATGTCTTTGCCGTCGTCCGTTTTTTAATATCACTGCGGCTCGAACCCGCGCAGACCGTGATAGGAACAGCTTGTCGCCACTCTTCTAATCAATCTGATCACGAAAAAGAAGCTCTACATGCGAGAAACTAGATGTTAGTGTGTTGAAAATTGTGCTAGGAGTTGTTATCAGCGCTGAATTTAAAGTGGCGTTCAGATATTTGCCGCAATGGTAAGCCTACGCTGACCGGACGCGGGGGTTCGGCGCTCCGACCAGCACTGTCGCACCACGGTGCGGCGAGCGGCCGAAAGATGGCGCCACCTGCGCGCTAGAATCAAAA
Source organism: Haemaphysalis longicornis (assembly GCA_013339765.2). Lineage (NCBI taxonomy): Eukaryota > Metazoa > Arthropoda > Arachnida > Ixodida > Ixodidae > Haemaphysalis > Haemaphysalis longicornis. Next base: position 110,368,012 of record CM023455.1, on the reverse strand, counting down.
CAGGCCGCGGCAGATGTCTTGGTCACCAATCGCAGAAACGGAAATTATTGCCAAAATAAAGCTTCGTATGCGAAAAAGGGGATGATAGTGTGGTGAAAAGTTGTGTAAGGGATGGTCATTCGCAGTTGTACAGATACCAGCGATCAAATAGTCGCCACGATACTAAGTTCCCGTGCAACCTAAGGTGACCCGTGCATACTAAGGTGACCCGTGCAACCCCGAGCCCGCTGGCTTGGGCGACAGTTCTTGCGGCCGCCGGCGTGCACGAACTCCACGAAGTCCACGTTTAGCGCTGCATGTCGTCGCGTGGAAAATAATGCATCTTGGCGTCGTCGTCGATTTGCTCGGGCAGGCCTTCCACGAGCAGTACTTCGCATACCGCGAGCTTGCCATAGCACAACTTGGGCGAGCTCGGCGACGCGCACCACGCGTCGCCGCGGTGCCCGTCGACATCGCGCACCACGCCGTTTTCGGCACCAGTGCCGAACACCATGCGCCGGCAACGAACTGAAGAGCAAAGACGTCGAACACGCAACGTTTACAAGCATTGCTCACACAGCTACGCCCACGTCTCCTGCCCAAACGAATACCACCGACAACAGCAGCGCAGGATACCGTTTCCGGTTCTGAAAACGACTATATGACGTCACCCTGAACCGCCCAGACACGTAGGCCAATGTTTCGTCACGCCGAAAGCGATTGCGCTAGTGCTGCCGATTTGTGGAAGCTCGCGGCCTGGACAATCAAAATCGATTTTAGATGTGATTCCCGGCCTCGGATCGCTGCAAAAATTTCTATGAGGCATCTGTACAAACTACTGAAGCCAATTATATCATTTTTAGGTGTCAAAATTTGGTGTCAGTACTCCTTTAAACGACTGCGTACTGTATGAAATAGCCCTTAAAGTAGCTGCAGAGGCTAGACAAAACAATATCCGCTAAAAGAAACCGATTTGTCGGCTTTCTTTTGAGCGAGCTGTCGCGGTGATCGCGGCGTAGGACAGTATCGCCAGGTCGGGTGGTTTAACTGTTTGACGACAGTTACAGTTTTTTCTTCTTGCGTGCGGTCGACAAAGGAAAGTTCACGAGTAGCATAAACATGGAACGCTGCTCATCTTACATCCGGAGGTAACTGCAAAAGGTTGCTTCATCGGGAGCATGCAAGCGAACGCAATAATTGCGCAGCCGACTCAGCTGACACTGCTGGCCTGGCACCGCCTTTGAAACGAGTGGAAACTTTGTTTCGTATTTTCGCAAACTAAATGATTCTTACGTAACGTTTTACGCCGCACGATTTACGAACGGCAGGGTACATGCATATACTAGCGAGTAGGTGGGGCAATAGCGCCAATTAAATAAACAAATTAAGCGCTATTAAAGGACGTAAAACACGCACCAAATCACACGCCCGCTGCCTGCAGAGATGTGTACTTCGATAACATCACATAACACAGCCGCATACACGGCGCGGTGCCCCGAATATTTATATACGATCATCACTGACTGTGTTGGTTTTCTAGTGCAGGGGTCGTCGAATTTGAACGCCGATACGCCAGTTTTGACTTCAAATGGAGTTAAGGCCCATTCACACTGCGACGAAAGCGACGTGAATTCTGTCGCTTGGTCGCGCGACGGCAAGAATTGCCATTCGCCAAAAACGGTCGTCGCACTTTGTCGCGCGACGAAAAGAATTGCCATTCGCCAAAAATGGTCGTCGCGCGACAAAGCGATGAATGCCCGTCGCTTTCGCTCGCTTTCGTCGCTAGTGTGAACGGGCCTTTATACAGCGAGACAAGAACAGAGAATTGGCGTCCTCCAGTTGAATTGCCCCCCCCCCCCCACCCCTCATCTTCACAACGTTTATAGATATCTATAAACGTTGCATCTTCACACTTCGCCAGATTATTGTCAAATATTATTAGAAATTCGCTGAATTTTTTCTCTTTGCATTCAAAGATGCTTTCTGTCTTGTCTGGTTTGGGTTGGTCTTCCGCTGGCGCGCGGAGTGTGAGGCTTCAGGCAATCTCATGAATGCGTTCATTGCCAGGGAGACAGGCATGCCCAGGTGTCCAGATTAGACGGACTCGTGAAATGTGTCGCTTTCGCAGAGGATGGGATGAGCTGTCGGCGATATATGTCCTACAGCGTAATTTCTGCATGCCTCTTCTACTTCCGGTGACAGGTAGTCAACTGCTGGGCACAGCCCCACAGCTCTCCAGTGACTTGGACTGGCCTGCTTGTGTAATTATTCTTTCGCGAAGACAAATTCAGATATTATTATAGTTCCTTTAAATTCGGCTAGTCCAACGTCCGGGCCAGTTTTGCCTGATAACGACGTGTCGTCAGTGATGAAAACGCGCGAAAAACAGCCCATCGGTCGACAGCAGCGCCCTTCGAGTTCACTCACCGCATTTGCCATTAAAGCATTTTTTAAAATTGAATTGCTGTTTTAATAACACTTTACTGTAAAATTATTTATTTGGTCCCCTTTTGTTTCCTGAATGTTTTCTAGGAATTAAAAGTCTGCTTGCACGCCGCTAATAAATGTGGCCATCTGCGCTCTGCAGTGAGCAGACGATCAGAGTCGCGTACAATACTAGTTATAGTTTGAAGTTCCTGAAATAAACTTATTCAGACACCAAAAGTGTAAAAATAATACTGATATCAAGAAAAGCTATCAAAACAACAATAAGGTTTCATACAAAACGTCAGAAGCGACACATGCCAGTGAAATCAGGACGCCCCAGTCGACCGAAGTGGTGTTTGCTCCGAGGTTTTCATCACAAACAGGACTCTACATACAATGCCACCAGGGACGCCGCGCAGAACCATCAGGGCGCTCCAGTCCACCTGCGTGCTGTTCGTCCGACGGGTCCATCACAAAAGGTCTGTGCTGAAGGCTTCGTACGGTATACTAGCCGGATATCAAGGTACTAAAAAACTATTACAAAACGTCAATGCGAGGCGTCGTTTCATAACCTATTTTTAGTCCCTGAAAAACCACTTCATTTGAAGAAGCACATCAAATGCGATCCTCAATCTGCACCAGGCTTGGTAAGTAATTTCAAAGAAACCACAACTACGGTACAAACACGACCCAATGTGTTTATTAATTTTACTACGAAATGGCACAAAAGAGGAGCATCATTTTAGCTGCGAGTAAAACCCCGCAAGCATCAATTCATATTTGATCACCATTCCAATGCTTGATAACACCACGATAATAAGTCTTGGTACGATGGCAGGACCATAATGAACATGAGGGAAGGCATAAGAAAAGAGGCGTCCACAGGTAAAAAATTGCGTGTGCACTTTGTGCGAGTTCACCACACATTTACTGCGTACAGTTATTTTGATCCCTCTATGACACCGCAATACTAAGTATGTATAAAACCATGCAAACGCACCATTACAAAATACCTATAGGGACACAATTCCCATCCAGAATCCGCAGAATCCAACACCGTTATCCACGCACTTTGAGCGTCCCACCCTGGTCTCACACAAACGCACCATTAGTAATGCCGATAGGGACACAATGTCCATCCAGAATCCGCAGAATCCAACACTGCTATCAACGCACTTGGTGCGTCCTACCCTGGCCTCACGCAAACGCACCATTATCAATACCAATAGGGACACAATTTCCGTCCATAATCGCGGAGTCCAACAGCGCTATCCACGCACTTGGTGCGCCCTACCCTCGCCTCCAAACTTTTCTCACGGCACTGACGTTTCGGCAGGGCCACTATCGTCTCCACTGCGAAACAGACCTTTGCTCAGCAGGACACGAAAATTATTCGCCCACAAACGCGCTCGAGCGACATCTGCCAGCGTGATTTCGGCGAAGGCCGGTATACTGTGCAGATACTCGATGGAGCTTTGGCGGTCATCCTCCAGAAAGCTCAGGATTCTAAGGTTGTACGCAACGTTGTACTTGACCTCCAATTTCGGGAACAGGTGGCAGCAGATGACACGGCACCAGGGCATCGAGTGGTAGACGTCGACGGGTCCAACAGATCTGCGCAGGTAGTTTTCCACGCGGCCCCTGGTCTCCTCGCACTCCTTACCGCCCATCAGCGCGTTCAGGCTCCTCATGCGACGTCCGCTCATGTTAGCGAACCTGCGCAGCATGTCCACCGTCTCCAGGCCGATGAACTTCGTGTGCCTCAAGAAGGCGCTTCCAAGGAAGGCCAGGTCTCGCATGGGTGCATCAGCTCCCGCCTTTTTGAGAAGCACGAACTGCGCAACCGGAAGCACCACCGCGTACGGAATGAGCACACGTCGAGGGGACAGCGTCTTCCTCCGGAGGCCCAGCAGGAACGGCGGCTTGGGACACGGCACACGGCCGACGAAGGAGGTGCGGAAGATCGAGCTCGGCCCTGGCATCGTCCACGTGGCGAACAGCTCCCCGGCGCCCTCTGCGTCCTCAGCGCACGCAGCGCACAAGAGTAGAGAGCAGAAGCCTATCAGCATGCCAGCCTCGTTCAGGGCCTCGCTTCCTTCTCTGGACAGCAAGTCGAATAGGTAGACGGGGAGTTGGTGGTACGATGACGACTTGGGCAGCTCCTCGTCGTCCAGTCGGCGCCTGTTGAAGACTTGGCTCAGGGGAGCGGTGTCGAGGACGGGATCCCAAGAGCCGTCCGCCGCCATCTTGAAGCAGTCGCCGAAGAGTGGTTCGGTCGGTGACGTAGGCGACGGCGTGAACGCGATGCATAGGAACACCAGCTCGTCGAACGAGTCTTCCCATTCCTGCGATGCGTAAATGGCGAGCCACTCCTTGTACAGGGCACGGCGGTTTGCTTCCGTCGGATAACCCCCACTCTGCTTGAGAACGTCGCAGGCTGCGGTGAGGACCGTGCTGTCCGACCAGGAGTGGACCCTCTCTACAAAGAACATTGGAGCACCAGAGCTTCGCGTGCCGGAAGCGCCCGTAGCAGCGGATGCACCGCTTGCTGGACGCATGATGATGATGATGGGTGTGTAGAAATTCGTCACACCGGACCTGCGAAAGTTTCAACTTGTGAGACAATTGCGGGCAATGCACGTTCATCAGGGCTAGTGGTCTATTCGGTTTGGGTAGCGCATTGGTGGCGGTTCACACCGCGAATCCGGCACGTCAAGCAACCCGTAAAACCTTAGCTTGCAAGCATTTAGTCAAGTTAGATAAGTTCGTTTCGAGACTACATGGTGGCACCCGACTTTTCAAGCATAAGCTCGCACATGGATCCCTGCGTCTGGTTTACATTCCCTAAACCAGCAACGCTTTGTGTGCATAGAACGTCTCGCTACGCATTTTTGAAATAGTTTTTTTCCTTGTGTATCATATATAACTTCACACCTCATTCTAGTCTACAAAGTACAACTGTACTCCTTGGGATAGACATCAATGTTTATATTCACATTCTGAACGAGACCACTTTTCCATGCCGCAAGCTGCATTAAAAGAGAGGCCACGATTTCCTTCCTGAATAGTTAAACAGCATGTTGTTCAAACGATGTAGCAATGAATTTGTCAAAGCGGTATTTCTACCGTTTAACAATCTTTAGGAAGTTAGAAAAACGTTTACTCGTACGTAAAGCACGCTATCCACCAAACCATCATAACACGTTTTTCGAATGGATGCGCAATTATGAGACCGATGCAGACCCTGTTCACGCATAAAAGACATACGAGGATGTGCAGGCAGCGCCACAAACGACACGCTGTCGTATTTTTGCGGAAGCGTAGTCACGATCCCTATGCTCAAAAAGTGAAAATAATTAGCCAATATGACGAGTGGCTTCATGAGTTGCTCTTGTAAGTGTTCGAACTACAAGATCCTGTTCGAACTAGAAGCGTCTGTTCAGAACCACCTCGTTTCACCTAGGCGTGCGAAAATGACTATCGAACTAAAAGAGAAGTTATATTTCGCACACGGGAATTAACGGGCCCACGCCGAAGCCCGCAGACGCATACACCGTCCACTCCCTACCACCGCTTTTCCAGTCCCAGCAACTCAAGGCACAGAGACAATACCTAGAGCATATCGGGGCATCCTCGAACACTACTGGAAAGAACGACAGAAATACCACATCACAAGCTCGACCGCGAACAATCTACCACATGGCGCCGCTTACAAACCAACACGTATCAACATGAAACTTTACTTCATGCGATACGCCCTGGACTCTACCAGCGTCAATTCCAGTACTGCGAAGGCGAACCTAACACGCTGCAAGACTGGTGCTAGACTGTCCCAACCCACCCACACCAGTTCCGTGGCCACTACCAACACCAAAATCACCCTGGCAGGCCGTGCTGTCTAACCCGACCCTGGATGTCCAGCTCGGGCGGCGGCGCGGGCGGCGCGGGCAAGGCGGCGCGGCCAGCTGAAGACCACGACTTCTTAGACTGAGGATGCCGACGAGGAATACAATGACCGTTTTTTAAATATGTGTTTATTTCTCCTTAATTAACCGTTCACGAATGGCACGGCACCGCAAGACGCGAGTAGCGACGTCTTGCCAGTTGTGAAGACGGCTGCTCCCGACAGACGCGCCAGAAATCTGAAACGCGCGCCGAGGCAACCGACCGTCTGAGCCCTGACTGCCCCACCGCAGCCAACACCTTCCCTCAACACTCCACAACCCATACTTAACCCTAGAAGGCGCTTCTGAGCAATCCCGAGCAAACTTTGTTGCAAACGCAGAATGGTAATGCACAGCGTCCTTCATTAATGCCTCCTAAAAGGAGGCGTTAACTTCGTAGGAATCTAAGAACGAAGCGTCTACGAAGGTAGACAGACCTCCGACAAGCAGCTTGACGCCGAGTAACCTTTTAATTCCTAAGAAGAATAAATGATAATTTCCATGAGGTGTCACTGTCTCTACAGCTAGAACCGCATTTCTTTAAATCTAAGTTCATGCTACGCTTTACGATTTGGGCTCCGGTCACACGGCGAACAGCATCAGCATTGAAAAATGGAACAGGCCATAATCTCGCCTTGCACTGTGCAAAGTGCGGGTGCACGCCAGCTTTGACCAGACGCGTGTGCTAAGTAGAAGGAACGATTTCGGAACAAGGAACAACAATTTCGGCGCACGATAAAGATCCCCAGGTGGTCAAAATTAATCCGGAGCCCTCCACTACGGCGCGCCTCATCGCCTGCGTTGCGTCGGCGCGTTAAACACTACAATAAATCAAATCGAGTACACGGAACAGTGCGCAAGAGAGATCTTTGAAACCCACGCAATCTAAACCCGAAAGGATTCGTCAGCTAGCGCGGAATCGGTTGGCACCTACCAAAAGGATATAATTATCTTGCCCCCTGTGTGCACATGTGTGCGTCACGTTTTTCTTTGTGTCCTTTCTTTTTCGTTTTTTTTTTGTTTTTACTCGGGTAGATATTCCGCGACGGCGCAAAACTCGTTTTTCTTGGTAAGCGCCTAGTCTTGTTTTTTTTTTTTTTTACATGAAAGATTTTCCCACAGTACTTCCATGAACGCCTCATCGAGGCATGTCGTCATGGAGCGTTTCACGGTGATCGCGATATGCGATGCCTCGCACACGTATAGCGAGCCACAAATCACCGGCGAGAGTAATGTGACTAAATGCCGCGAAGAATCGTCCGCAGAACCACCGATTTCACGCGCCTATCCAGCGAACACCAGTTTCTTAACCGCACAAGCTATCGTCTGCGAATCAGCATCGTTGGCGTTGAAGCCATTACTGCGCCGTATTAACTAGCTTTAGTCGGTGGACAGGCAGACGCACATAATCGGGATAAAAACTTACTGCGTTGAGTCTTCAAGGAATCAGATAACCCGGAGGTTGCTCAGTTGTACGCTCTGAGAATGCTGACTCAGGATACACGGTGACGAGAGAAAAAACGCAGGCGATCGGATATTTTAGAACAATGAAACACAGTTAGGTCCTGATTAACCGCGCCCAGCGGGCCAGCGCAACTTCGTCGTGCTGCGCGCAACTACCACCTCGCTCTGAATACACCGCGGCGCTGTAGTCGCATAAACCATCGCCGCTTCGACACACCACTTTCGTGTTTCTTTCTTTTTTTTTTTTTTCGCCGACTTTGCGGGTGAAGTTTCGTGAATTCGCAGAGACTAAAGCGATTAGAGCAGATATCTTGTATTTGAACAAAGACAATAAATGAAGTAAAGGAACCATTGGTCAGCTTGTATTATGAAGCCTTCGCAAATACCATTCGGTTGCGCACCTGTAACATTAGGGAGACAAGACACAGTTTTTCAATGACAAGAAGTGCATTTTATTTTGAAAACGTATACAAGCAAAGAAGCCGCCGTTAGGTATGTGCTAATGTTGTATGGGTGTGCCCCAACCACTACGGCCAGCGTAACTGGAGCCATGATGAGGGCGCCCCATGCGATGGATTGCGCATTTGCAGCCGGAGAAAAGCACCTCGCTTTGCAAAAATTGAATGTTTGAATGTAGTTAACATACTGACTAATCTTTCTCAACTTAGTATTCGTTTCCTTTTTCGGTTTGTTTGTTTCCCGCACGTTCTTTATGATTCTTTGAGCGCGTGTTTGCGTGGCTTTGCGGATTCTCTTGCAATTTGGTGTAGCCTATACATAAACGGAAATGCATCTAAATGAGTTCATTCCAGTGTTTTTATTGTTATTTTTTGCAGCAAAACTGCGTCACTGCGTCGCTTTTAAATTTTGTTACAGTGAAACGCCGAGCGCGTTCCTGGTTCCAGGGCGACATTCAGACATTTAGCGTCACGCTCTGCAAAGCTCCTACAGACACTACTGATCGCTTGATGCAGACAATAAAATAGGCGGACCGGCGAATTTTATATGTGCAGCATATAAAAGGAAACTCAGGTGTATTTTTAGTGTGCATTTGTTGGCTTCCCCTCATCAAATCAGTTTTCATTTATAGAAGTAGAGTAAATTATCGCAAAAAAACATTTCCAGCTGAACAAAGCGCATGAGAAGGAAGTAAAAAGGCAAGCTGTTTCTAAACTACTTGCACCGGTAGCCCGACCTGTGCATGCAAACGTTCTTTAGCCATTGCGTCCTTTGGCAATATACCACGAATGTGGGCCGAAAAATCCCGCCAAACATGTAATCGTAATTTGCTAATTAAGGACGACAGGACGTTAAAAACAGTTGTCCTAGCTGTCTTTAGCTGGGTTGGGCGATTCTTCACCGGGTACTTGTGCCGTATGCTAGAATGTCCGACAGTGTTCAACACGGGAGGCACTCTTGGTCCTGGACACCAATGGTCTGTGTTGCCTTGCGTGCCCGTTGAACCAGCTAGACCGATCTGGTCTTCGCAGCGGGCCAGTAATGCCCTCCATTGTTCCGGGTGAGGTTAGCGAAATCCAGGAAACGCCTGGTAGCTTCCTTCTGACCTTCAAGTAAGCGTCTCGGGTGGTCACGGTCAAGGGGAAATCTATTCTAGTAACGTTGGTTATGGTGGCTTGAAGGCATACGTTGGTCAAGGTCTCCTGCGCGGTATCGCGGCGTCGATGGGTGCGCCCCGACAATGCTTCGCCCACCGACCGAAACGTTTCACCCCCCCCCCCCCACCTCCGACGGCTTCCGCAGTGAAGGGGCTAATCACTAGTTCGAAGAGGAGGGTTGTGGAGATGGGGAAAAGGGAAGAGTAAGGGCAAGCTCTGCCGTGGTCGTGCCTGTGATTCGCAGGCTTCCCCTGGTGAAAACGTCTAACCGCGAGTTCATACCGAGGGGAGGGGTTCAAAGAAGGGGATAGCGGGAAAAATAAAGGCTGCGTGCCATCAGAAAATTTACAAGAAGGCGCTGTATGCGTGAAAGTTCACTGCGCATACGCCTGTTTTGTCTTGCCGTGCAATTGTACTGCGTGTTCACAGCTCGCTCTAGCCCCAAAATCGAGCTCTCCCCCGTCCTCTAAGGAAATCAAAAAGGTGGATTGCCTAATTAGAAAAGTGTACAAGACAGCGCTCAGGATTCCGCAGAGCGCTGCCCCCGCTCGTGTAGAATCGCTTGGTGTCTACAACACCGCATCTGAGCTCCTCGAAGCTCATCTTGTGAGCCAGCACGCCCGCCTTGCAACAACCTCAACAGGTCAATCTCTCCTCCGGCGACTTCCAATCAACTTCCCTTTCGCTACAGAATCCTCTCTTGCCATTCCTAGCACTATCCATGACCTATTCATCGTTTGGCCCATTCCGCGTAACATGCACCCGACGCACAATGGAGCCCGCAGGGAGCAGCGTGCGCGGGCCCTTACGAAGCGATACCCAGTGCATGCGGCAACTGTTTATGTTGACGCGGCTAGCTACAGGCACCATGACGCCTACCGCGGGTCGCAATCATCAACGCTCCCAACAGTCCCCCTCTTACCACCCTCACCCTTCGCACTTCTTCCCTGCGACTGCGGAAGAGGCGGCTATTGCTCTTGCATTAACACTGCGGCTTTCCCCAGCGATCATAATCTCCGATTCGAAGACGGCCATTCGAAATTTCGCCCGGGGCCGCATTTCTGCCCTGGCACTCAAAATTCTTCTTCAAAATCCCCCTGACTCCCCCACCGAGCTGGTATGGACCCCAGCCCACACGGGCGTGGGAGGGAACGAGGCAGCACACAGAGCCGCTCGAGAGCTCACCTTCCGAGCGGGTCCTAGCCCTGAACCCTTCCATGGAGCCCTGTCAGCTCGAGATCGGCTCCTTTCATTTCATGAGATTACGTCTCATTACCGCCTCTCCCGCTGTCTACCGCCCCCTGCACACCCGGCACTCTCTCACACCGAAGAACGCCTATGGCGCTTAGTGCAAACGGACACCCTTCCTTGCCTGTCCCCGCCTGCACCGCATGTACCCCGGTCTGTACCCTTCACCCCACTGCCCCGCTTGTGGGGTGGTCCAAACCATAGATCACCTCGTCTGGCAATGCCCCCATAACCCATTCATCCCATATCGAGAGAGAGAGAGAGGGAGAAACACTTTATTGAGGCCAACAAGTAGGCGTGGGATGACGGTGAGCACTGGGCGAGGGCGTTGGGCAGCTCGGATTCGGCCGTGCAAGATGCCATCGTCGCCCGGGCTGCCGAAGTCACCGGGGACCTTCCTCCCTCGGTCACCATCCCTCCCCAGAATAAGCCCTTGCGGCAATAAAAGTTTTTTTTTCTCTCTCTCTCTCTCTCTCTCTCTCTCTCTCTCTCTCTCTCTCTCTCTCTCTCTCGCTCGCCCAACTTCGCTTAACTGCGTTTAATTACGGTAAAATTTACTGGAACGGGTACATTTGGGTATTGAGTTCCCGAACGATAGATAAAATTTAGTGGCATAAAATCATTATGCGGGCAAAGTCTTCATTCCCCGAATGCCATGTATGCCGCCTCCGCGCGTGAAGATGATGATGCTCACTTAATTTTCCCCTAAACTTGGTGAGAGGAGGAAGGGGAAGTGGGAGCCTTCCTGAATTTATCCACTTCTGATGGCGGACTGCTGACATTGGGCACGAGCGGCATCTTCGGCCAGTTTGACGTCCTCAACCTGTATTTCGTTGTCGAGCTAAGCAAACAGGTCTCCCACTGTTCCGCAGTGGCAATTCCTAAGCATGCTAGTAGAATTCCTGGCTGAGCATCACAAGCCCAAATAATGTGAGTGACTGTGGTTCGCTGTGTGCACCAACAATCAACCGAAGCTGGTTCTCGCATTCGGAGCTGATCACATCCTCCTCCTCATGCTCAACTGATAGATTGCCCGAGTCAGGGTTGTTTTGGCAGGTACACACCATATGAAAGATGGTGCCCAGTGCTCTGCAGTTCCGCAGAGCGGATCGCACTGCATGGGCGAGGTCACATGAAGTTTAGTCACGTGGGGGTATTTGCTGCGGCAGCTATAGAAACGCGCTCGTGCTTATTGCTTCGGGAGGTGTGGGCAATCCTGCAGGAGATCGTCTTGAATGTTGTGTGTGTACTGTGCGGAACACCCGACTTCAACGCTTTAAAACCATCTGGATACACTGGCTGACTCGAGCTCGCCGAGTAGACAGCAGCACTATCGAAATAAATGCAGTTGTTTTTCGTTCCTCACAATGGTGTGGTATCGTCCTCTGTGGCGTCTGACGCCCGGACGGCAGCGGTCGCTGCCAAAACGGTTGTCACCATCGCCAACCAACTGTGATCACAAGTATATGTTCCTCCTCCTCCTCCTCCTCCTCCTCCTCTTGTTCTTCTTCTTCTTCTTCTTCTAGCAATATTTTAACAGCGAAGCTGTTTAGGAAATCGTAATTTTTCCTGTCCGCCGTTAAAAACACCAAGAAAATGCTGAGCGCGCAAACGTGCACGTGCCTCGCGGTGACCGCCCAACGTCCCCGGAGCACGTTTCTCGAGCCAAGCTTACTCATTTAGAGAGATTGGCCAAGATTGCTTCCCCCTCCCCCTAGAAAAAGAACCCCAGCGTTAGCCGTAATCATGGCAACACTTTCTCGGAACGAGAAAGACACGTCATGACGCACGCCCCTCCAAAGTGATGTCCAATGATTATCACTTCCAAGAAAAATGAAGGAAGGTCACATTTATAGCAACAGTGACGGAGTGAAGGTCGTTGCGCCAGCGAAGAAGAAGACACTCGGCTGCGATCATGAAATTAAGCTTCGTGATGGTTGTGAAGGTTGCGTACAGCTTCGGTATCTTCAAGTGCTGGGCCGTACTATTGGTTGTGCACTGCTTGTTAGACTAAACTTCCTGACTGAAACGGGACTGTTTTTCTGTATGATAAGCGTTTCACAATACACCTCTGTGGGAACATGCTACTCTGTTCGTATGCAAAACTTAGCTGGACTTCAAGGAAGAGAAAGAGAAAACTCCTGATTGGGTGGGAAGCTGATTTAAACAGGCGTCAACTCTCCTATTGCACCTACACACGACAGACACCCAGCTCACGCATCTCATTCGTAGTATCCGGAGCTCATCATATGAACTGCGTGAGTCTGACACATATCGTTGCTAAAAGCCTTGCTCACCAGCCTTGCCCTTCGTCAATCGGAAACCCCAACAGACTAACAAGTTCGACGCCCTCGTAAGAAAAACGTAGAAATCGACCCTCAGCCTCTTCACTTACACCGCCAACGAACGCCTCGTGACGTGGAACTTGGCCTCCACAACACGCTGAATAAACTCATCGAAGCCCAGCACGCATCTCAACGGGAAAGACTTGCTCTCACGCCCACAGCCCGTCAGGTTCTCCATAATGTAGGCCCAACCCCGCCTCCTGCTTGTTTTAAAGGAGCACTGACACCAATTTTCAGAGTTAATATTATTGCACAGCTCGCTTCCTTCACTCAACAGAATACCCTGGCTGAAATATGAGCGGCCTGCGACGCGAAGAACATAGTTCAATTGGATCTCATTTATCGCGCCGACGGAGCAGCGCGCGGAGCGGCACTCAGCGAAATGGACATCAGCGTGACATCACTCCAGGAGAGGAAAAAGAAGTGACGCGACAGCGCTGGTCAAAAACTCGTGACGTCACTTGACGCGCGCGGCCCCACGAGCGGCGAGCGGGCGCAACACCCTCTCAAGCGGGCGCCGGTGACGTCCGCACAAAGCGGTGAGGTCAAACCGGGACTCTGTCATATGCGCCGTTGGGGATGAAAGCTCGGGAATTTGAAACAAACGATTTTCAGGCCGTTCAATGTAATTAACTATCGCGCGCTGAAGTATTTGAAGTGCTGTTTCAGGTTCGCCAGACCATTTAGCATCGATAAAAGCAATAGAAGTGTAACATGAAATTTTCGTGTCAGTGCTCCTTTTAAGCTACAGCGCATTGCCCTTTCCATTCGGCAACAACTCAGAACAGCGCCTATTCCCATGCACATGCACTGGCGTGTCCATGAGAAGCTCGCGTACGCCACATCGAGAACCGTTACGGCAACGACCCGCAGACCCGCTACACGAATATTGTACACCCATCCCCCACCCACCTTCCCCGGCTACGCTAGTCACCCTGAACACTCCAGGCTGCATCCTTGCTGCGGCCACCCACTCACCGGTATATGCCTACACCCGAAGCCAAAGCACTGGCCATAGCCCATACCATTACTGCACACCAAAATAATCCTTACCTCATGGTCATCACCAATTCGCAGCAAGCCTGTTGCCTTTACCAGGCGGCCTGGCCCCACAGCAAGCCTCCTTCATGCTACCCTGCGTGCCTCCGGGCCTAGAAACGATTATTTTCTGGACTCCTGGCCATGCCGTCTTGGTTTTCTTAAGACACGTTTTCTTAACGTGATTGCACCCCTTGTTCGATATTGCCCCACTACAGGCACGCACTAAAAATACGCCCCCCTGCCCCACAACTCCCTCCCAAAACACCACGCCACCCTTTACCGCCACCAGCAAACTGAAACCGTCTATGATCACCCCGTCCCTTTTCCCCTACGACTGCCCACACTGTCACATACCTCTAACGACCTACCACATTGTTTTCTCTTGTCCTCACCGCCCTAACCCCATTCCATCCCCCAACCCTGAGCAGTGGGAGGCCGAGCGGACCAGTTGAGCACCAGAGCGACAGCAAGCCCTGGTGCAACGAACTCTGGACGCAGCTCGGACACGCGGCCTCGTGGAGGTGGCTGAATACACGTTTTTGTGTTTGTGCTCAGTAAAAGTTGAGTCCCCCTCCTCCTCCACCTCGTAGTGCTTACGAACCGACGGATGAATTTGTTGACTGACTTGAGCGAACGAAGGGATTTACTTGATTAACCCTTTCAGCCCTGGTTTTATTATTTCAGGAACAAAAACAACGGTTTTTGTGTGTTTTTGAAGTCCCCGTTGTAGCGCAAACAACAAACAGCACGGGTAAAGGAAGTATTAGCTGATTTATAAATGAGACAATGAATTAGAACATCTGGCAATCAAAAAAAGTGTTCTGAGCAGAAACAATTTTCTGCATGTTTTCCTATCCGTTATGACGTGAAGTCTACAAATGAATAATTGGCTTCGTAGTGCAAGTATTTCTCGATTTACAATCTTGGGAATAAAACTAAGCCTTCCGATTTTTTTAACATCGTAATTTCCTCTTCTTTTTCTATGGGGTGTCCAGCTCTGCTAAAACGCAACAACGGTGACGTCTATCGCAATAGGCACCATTGCAGAACAATTCCCCAGAAAACTTGCAGTTTTGGTTCCGTTCTCTATACGCTAGAGGAACTTTTATGTGATTGCGCCAATTGACACCACCAGGGCCGAAAAGGTTAACCGGTTTATAATGCCTCACCTAATTCACCACTGCAACTTTGTGCTACTTTGTGGGTGTTAACACTATGCTAGGCTTCGGAGAACTCTCACACCAAAGAGTGTACGTGCACTGGTTTCTTACCATGTACTCACCTATACTCGGTGACAACTTAAGAACGGCACCGGAAGTTGCCGCTGTGCCTTATCACCGTACCGGATGTTTCTCCGCGCGGCGCAAGTAGGGCGTTACTGGGAATATTTTGAACATGGCGTGAGCCGTTCCCGTGATTTATTGGACTTAATATGCTTATAAACGACTCCAGTGACGACAAACAAACTGCGTCAGACAAGGCAGACGATATTACGCATTCATAGCAAACCCCTTTCAAAGCGCGCGCACACTGACGTCACGGGTCCGGCGTTTTGGCGGAGTGATACACTACATGAGGTGGTGCCGTTCTTGAGTTGTAACAGAGTATAGTACTTCCGCACTAAAAAAGAAACTAAGCAAAATACTGACTTTCGGGACGCCCGTAGGCGAATCAAGTCTCGCAGAAGAAATCAACTAGCAAACCAAGTACGCGTAACAGCGGCAGCCACAAAACACAGCGTATGTCCTCAGCACTCTTGCTCAAATCTTGAACTAGCCATAAAGTGTAAAGATTATCTTACCGAAATCTTGATTTTCAGGCTGAACACCGGCGAATGGAATCTCTGGGATGGCTTGCGACAAGCAAGGGAATATACAGCATGATGATATAAAATTCTGAGCCATAAAGAGAGAATCCATGTAAAAATTGATGGCAAAAAGCAATGAGAGAGAAAAACGGAAAAACCAAGCTGGGATTGACAATTTGCTTAATCTAGGTGGCGTGAATGTTCATACCGCTACACAGCACACAGGCAAAGACGAAGAAATGTGGCACAATCTTTTATTCGTCCTTGTGAGTTTGTGCGATGTGTAGCAGTATGAATTACTAACCACCTGGAACCCTTACTCTCTTAGGTGGACGTTCAGCCATTGTAAGATTTTACCTGGATCTTTCGTCATGGCGGCCGGTTCAAGAGTGTCGACTATCTCCATGTCTCTGCAGATGTACAGCCATACAGAGAAACCAGTACTAATGTGCACTTCTAATGACATCGTCTAGATTTTCAATAGGTGGCAGGGCCTGCTTGGAGAGGGCCTGTAATCCTTTTAAAAATTCTGCGTTCCCCGCCTCCCCCCCCCCCCCCCCCCCAAGAATAAAGAAAAATAAAGTGGGAAACAATACCCGCTCCAGCAAGGCTATGGCAGGTTTAAAGCCAATATAAAATAAATGAACGGGGCTAGAAGCCAAATTTTTTTTTGTTTGAAGAAAATCCAATTTGCAGGGTAAAAAAAAACTACTTTCCACGTTTCATTTGCTCGCGCCTTTAACTACTTCTCACGTTTCATATGCTCGGGCCTTTAATCCTGTCATATTAAAATATCCAGAGTAAATAGAGCGAACATTTGCATCGGTCACACAAGAGAAACAAAGCCTGGACATTTAGCTGTTTGCTCTGCCCTCCGGGGATATGAAAATAACTCAACAGCCGAATCTTGCAAAACATCACCAGGCCGATTGGGAATTATGACATGGGAAGGTAAATAGTATTATCACCATGGTGAGTAATCTTGCAATCAAGAAAAGGTCACTACCAAAATGAAACAATTTGGCCAGCTGGCTAAAGTGGTCTGTTTGGTGTATTAGTTCCTGTTGCAGTGCTATCGCTTTAAATTTTTTCGCTACTCGTACTTTGTAGTTCAATACATACCCATAGTAGCTTTCAAACCTCGGAGGACACCTGAGCACCTCTTCTGAGGCGTGAATGGGAGGGGGCTAACCTTCAGTTGAAAACCACAGGCTGATCTGCACGGCGCACTGGCTTGCTGGTGACTGATGAGCCGCTGGGGAAAGCTGCAGAGGCGGCTGAAGTGCAGAAGTGAGGTGGATTGCACAAAAGCAAAACATACGCCAAGCGAACTTTTTATTGTCCCAAGGATACAAGCAGAATATAGCATGCAAGTGCAAAACACAAGCACCATGGCGTGGTTTCGAAGGTTGCTCCCGGTATTAATGAGGCAACGGAGCGGGCTTCTGGTATGTGAATCCGTTTTTCGTTTTCTGAAGAAGCGAGGCGAGGTGTTGCAATCCCATTCCCCGGTATGGTGTCCATTTAGGCACTTGCTTGCAGTTTTTGCATGTGGAAAACTTATTCTTGCGAACCAAAAAAGGCAAACTGTAACACAAACTCATTGTTGAACAAACTGATTGTAGACAAACTGATTGTAAAACAAACGGATTGTAAAATAATGACGACCCCAATCAGGTCTTCGCGACATGACTTGCCCCAGCAACGAGCGCCAAGTCACTTGTGGCGCTGTTGTTTTCTCTTTTCAAAAGCAGTCAGCATACCTTCTTTTCTCGGGCATTCTCACTCCGCATCTGACATACCGCTTTGCTGTTCGGACGCAATCGGTGGTCGTTCGGTACGAAAAAGACCCTTGTCCAGTAGCAGGCGGAAGTTTCGCGCCCACTGCCGAGCCTGGTCAAAGTCCTGCTGGTTGACTTCGCAGTGGTACGTCATGGCACGCAGCCTGGTGAGCGACGTGAGTCTCTCGAAGTGCAGGAAGCACAGGATCCTCAGGACGTAGGGGATGTTGTACATGACGTCGAGCTCTTGGGAGAACTGGCTTCCGATCAGACGACACCACGGCATGGAATAGGGCCCGCTGCTGCACACCGACGACTTGCGCAGGTAATCCTTGACTCTCTCCCTGGTCTGCTTGCACTCGTCGGAACCCAGCAGGTCGTTGAGCTTCTGCATGCTACAGCGGGTCTTCGCCGCGAACCGCTGGAGTAAGTCGATGGTCCCCAAGCTGCAGTACTTGGTGTGGTCCATGAAGGCGCGGTTCAAAAAGGCCAGGTC
Source organism: Haemaphysalis longicornis (assembly GCA_013339765.2). Classification (NCBI taxonomy): domain Eukaryota; kingdom Metazoa; phylum Arthropoda; class Arachnida; order Ixodida; family Ixodidae; genus Haemaphysalis; species Haemaphysalis longicornis. The sequence goes on along the minus strand of CM023455.1, from coordinate 110,349,864 downwards.
TTTCGCCGGGGCCGCGGACCCTGCATTCTTGAGGAAGACGTACTGCGCCACGGGAAGCACGACAGCGAAGCCGATGGCGATGCCTCGAGGGGACAGGATCTTCTTGCGGAGACTTGTGAGGAAGCCGTTGTCAGGATGCGGCATGGGTCCGTCGAAGGACGTGGGAAAAAGGGTGTTCAACGCCGTCCTGGACAGGTCCTTGAACAAGGTCCGCGCGAAGAGGGAGTTCTGCGATCCCGCCACGCAGAAGACGAAGCAGCAAAAGCCTATAATCATTCCCGCTTCGTTCAGCGCCTCTTCGGACTCGCATCCCTCGCCGTAAAGCAGGTCACCGAGGTAGACGACCAGCCTGTGGCGAGACGACGTCTCGGGACGTTCCCCGTCGTCGTAACGTAGTCTGGCGACCAGCTGGCGCACGAAACACGCATCAAGAACAGGATCCCAGGTTTCGGTAGCGACGCGCGTGAAGCAATCCCTAAACAACGGTTGCGTAGGAACGGTAGGCGATGGCGTGAATGCCATGCATTGCAACATCAGCCCGTCAAACGCGTCACTCCACTGCTGAGAGGCGTATATCCCGAACCAATGCTTGTAGAGGGCACGGCGCTCGCTGTCGGAAGGGTAGCCGCCGAGTTGCCTTATGACGTCACACCCTGCGGTGGTCGCCATTTCATCCGTCCACTCGTAGGGGTTGGGAAAGAAAACGAGCGAGACGCGGCCGATCATAATCTCGGGGGCCTCGTGGATACACTGCTGATGCTTGTGCTGTCTGCAGCAGGAAAGACCGGAGCTCTTTCGAGACATGATACTCGATGGCGTGGCGGGTAGGGCTTCGTTAGACTTGACGGCACCTGCGAATTTGAAACGGTTTGTCAGCGACGCGTAACGCGAGCTTTTGGAATATTACCTTCGGGCATCGTTTTTGAATATAGTACGTTAAAACGTAGTGAATTTCATCGTATTCGCCACAAACTCGAGCGCAGAATAGACAACATAGAGAGACAGGCGGGGTAGCGCTAGTCTTGTTTGTCACTCGAATTGTATGTCCTGCGCTACCCTTAATTGCGAAGGCCATGCACCAACTAGCCTAGCAGCAAGTATTACAAATTCATAGTACTGGCGAAAATGATGGCACTCTCAATCGGCGTAAGATTAAAAAGTAAGAAAGCCGGCCAAAAACCATTCGTTCACCACAGGAAAAACCATACAACGTTTGAGCAAGACGAGGAAACGCAGCCCGCTTGAACGGCAAGAGCTGCTTGTAGATCCTTGCACACCGAAGTGCCCTACGCCTTCACCTTTTCACCTGGGACACCAGACGTTCGTGTACGAACGACGTCACCCCAAACCTGCCAGAAGGGCTAGTAGGGCCGGCGAGATCCGAGCAAAGAGAAATGCTCACGGCAGAAAAGAAAGGCCCATGAACCAACGCACGAAGAACGAAAACTGTGGACGTCCACAGCGCACGTGTAATCCCCACAACAAGCCGTTTCCTCCCCAGCGTAGAGCAAACGTTTCCACACACACACACACACACACACACACACAAAATAAAGCCGTTCCACTCAATGTGAAAGCTGTCGGAAATGTAGCGCAGTAATTCGCAATAATGGGTTGCAGCGCCGTTATCCGCTCACGGCTGCCGCCCAATGCATTTCAAATTTCCGCCGTCGCAGTGCTCGCGCGCCCCCTGCCTGAAACAGTGCCAGCGGGAGTTCTGTTCTTTTTGTGCTTGATGTAATTTCATATTCTGGAGTTGTTTTCCGTCATTATGAACACGTAATTTTTTTTTGTTTTTGCCCGGCTGGAGCCTTTTTGCGTGATTTCGAACGGGTCATTTTTTTTCTTCGCGGCCGCTTTTTTTTTCGCTTACTATCGTAAAGGCCACCCCAGAGAACGTTCCTAAGTAAATGAACGCGGGGCTGCCGATTTGATACACAAATTTTGCCTGAAGTGTACCTGCAGTTTTCTTTGGGCTAAACAACGGGGAGGTGTATGACAAGCGCCAGCAGTTCACGAGGTTTGAACGGTTATGTCTATTTAAACCGCGTGGTTTTCGAAACCTCCGCGATACCCCCTGACGACGGTACATTGTTCTACTGGGTCCGTTATCGCGCTGCGCCTCCTGATTCCGGCAGTCGCATTGACCGTTAGCGAGGTACGACGATAAGGCGAGCCCCTAAAGTGCTCTGGGCTTAAAAAGCTGCAGCTGATTCGCTGACAGTACGCTCACCCCGGGTGCGTCCAAGAAGAATCAGCTGTAGCTTAGCATAAAACGCAGACTCGAACCAAGGGCGCCAGTTATTTGGTGCGGCTAGTAAAATCAAAGTGAAACGAACACGTAACGCCGAAAAATATCGGAGACGCGGAGTCGGCGAATTTATAACCAGCCCGCGCGAGACTACGTGCCATGTGCGCACAAATACACTGCCACATACCGCATTCCTCAAGCTACGCCACTTTAATATTCCTGCTGGTCGCGTTCAGTCGCATATTTCCAGGTAGGACTGATGTAGCTGAGGCAAAGATTGACGAGACGCTTTACTGCCTCTGCAGCGAGCGAAGAACCGTTAGCTGCAGCGGTCGACGCGAAAGAACGACGCAATTTTTGAACGCCGAGCTCCGCCATCACGTTTCCAAGAAGGAACGCAACACTTACCTTAGGAAACGTGTGATGCTGACGAAATTTCAGCCCGTGCAGTAACTAACAAGAAAAAAAGACCACTCGTTTGCTTAGAAACTACACAATATTGAGGAACTCCAGTACTCCGATGTAGAAAATTCAGGTGGAACACGCCGAAGCGAGATCCTCAAAAAACAAACATGGCGTAGTTAGTACATTAACTGCATGCTATTTGCTCAATCCTGATGCTCCTTTCTCTCGAGTAAATGAACCAACCGCCGCAAGGAGTCCCCTTATCGCGAGAGAAGTTAGGTCAGTTACGTAGTAGAAGCATATGGTCCATAAATCTCAGAATATTACCGTAAGAAATCAACGAGCTTCACACCAAAAAGTCATCTAATGCTTCCGATAATTCGTGTTTATCTTTCTTTCACGCATGCAACTCAGTAGATAGCGGTTATAAAGGCGGCTGTGCTGAGTGGAACATGCCGACTATACCTTCTGCTTTTAAAAACAAAGCAAAATGCGATTGCTTTTTGCAAGTTTTAACGTAAATAATATTTTACTAATGAGTGTTGAAATCACTTTTATTACCACGAATCCTAAAATAACATGGTGCTTATGTGTGTACCGAGGAATAAACAAAATTTACTAATTCAGGAAACAAAAACTATTTGTTTGTTAACTATGCGACTGCAGCGCCCAGAACTAACGGACCGTTAGCGGCGTTCCCTGGCAAGACGGTGGAGCAGCGGAGTTCGGCAACTTACACTCGGTTGCATGCTGCTTTGGCTACAAGTTATTTTCCCCTTGTTATTTTGTTACGGTGCATTTACATTCTTTTCTTCAATACACTGGAACCTAACTGCGCCCCTTGGCTGTGGATTATTTATTTTGACGATCGTTCACGTCAAGTTGGCGTTTATTTTCTCCGTATTCGCTTGCTACATCGGTTCACTTGTTTTCACTATACTGCGCTGATTGGCCTGTTCTGTGCTGATTGGCTTGCGCGTCACAGCCGCATGAGACCACGATGGGACTGAAACTTCCCTCGCTGCAAACAGTTCGGGACGTTCTACCTGCTTTATTAACGCATTAAATTAGCGACTCGGTTGATTCTTCACTGAATTGAATCGCTTTCTCAACCATAAATACTTGTGGCGCCGTGTGAGCGAGGCTCTCAAAAAAAATTCCCCCGCACCTCCCCGAAGGGAATCATGCAGAAATGCGAACGCATTGGGTGCACCGATGAGTGTGTTGCGGGTAATGGCGTAATTAATGACGAGAGTGTGAACGTAATCATTTATTCATCAGCACCTGTTTGCGTTATCGTTGTACCTGACGGCCACAATCACTGCCTTGTGATCGCTAAAGTGCACGGTCAAAGGGTCTTTGAGAAGCATACGCCTCGTTACAGTTTCGCTAAAAACCAGATCAATGCAACTCCCGTGAATGGTAGTGGGGCACGTGTCGAAGCCGGCAGGAGACAATGCATAGACGTGCCTGGTCTGCATGTACTCGACCAGCACTCGCCACTCTTCTTGCGCACCGTCAACGTTGAAGTCGCCACCAAGACTATGGGGTCAGAGGGTTGGAGCGGCAGGCGCACACTGTCCATAGCTGCGTCCAGCTGCGCGGCAACGGCGTCTCGAGCGAGGTTGGGCGCGAGGTACACGGTCACCACAAAGACTCCGTCTCTGGTGTTGCAAGGGGTCAAGTCCTTGCACGGAGACGTGTCTCGAACGGGAGACGTGGCAACGGCGTGCGATAATCAAGTTCCCATACACGTTAGACATCGAGGACTAACACCGCAAGTACTCGCCGTCCTTGCCGCTTCGAGCAAAACTAGTACAGCTCGCTTCAAGCGCATTGCGTTCGGCATTGAGCGCGGAGAGATAACACCTGCGGGCGCACGCCGACGGAGCACGACAACCCCCGACTAAGAAATGCATTCGCATTTACACGACGACCGACGACGAAGGCCAGAAACTACGAGGCGCGCGCTCACGTGCGCTCGCGCTGGAGGAATGCAGGCGCACGCCGCTCGATGGACGCAAGACAACCCACGACTAATAAATGCATTCGCATTTAAAACTTGTATCGTCAGTAAAGCGCCAGTGTTTTGATGTCCTTGAACTACTCACGGGAGTTCAGCGTGTCGTCGAGATACCGCAAGAATATTTCCAACTCTCTACGGGGTGGCTTAATTGCCTTGGTGACAGGAGTATATTTATCCTAAAAGCGATACATGAACCCGGCCTTCAACAGGGTGGGTTTCTCGGGTGGCTCAAGGTCACTTGAGATTGTTCGCATCTTTAAGTAAAATGAGACGCGCCGCCCTGTGCGTTATCATCAACTAGTCATTTTGCTTAGAAATTCTTTTGAAGACCCTGTCCATTGGTCGCCGCTAGTTTAGACCGGCTGAACGCGTCCCACGTTATAATAATCGCGCTAAGTATTGTGGCGTGTGGCCTTCTTGGACTTCTCATCGCCGTGACTTTGTGTGCTCCCCGAAAGATTTCTCCGCGTTTTTCGAATTAAGGCGACGCTTGGACCTATCGGTGCAAGCTACGCGCGTCAAACACCACACCGTCTCCCGCCCCGTCCTCCACTACCAATCTACGTGGACGCGGCTCAAAAACCCAACAATCGCGCCTACGCCACTTCCATGCACGGCCCTCCCAACTCCACAACCATGTCTGTCCTCACCCCCTCCTCTACGGTGGCAGAGGAAGTCGCCCTCGCCCTCGCAATAATGCAACACCCCCAACCTCTCCGACTCCAAGCACGCCCTCTCCAACTACGTCAAGGGTCTTACCTCACCACTAGCTATCCCTAGCATCCTCCAACACCTTCCACTGGATCCTGTGGAGCTACGGTGGACTCCGGCCCACACTGGCTTAGGAGGCAATGAGGCAGCGCATTCACATGTTCCAGAACTCATTATCCGGGCACCTGCTTCTTTTGCTCCTAACCGCAACAACATCCCCACCCCGCTATACACACACACCGACATTACACTGCACCACAGACTGAACAGTCAGACACTCTCACACCCCCACAAGCCCCTATCACCAGAGGAGGTCGGTCCGCATGTGGCGCATCATCCAAGCGCAACACCTGCTCCCGCCCCCCCCTCCCCGCAAAATCTCCATCACCCAATGACCGAACTGCGGAGTACTGAACACGCACTTTCATTCCCTCTGCCAGTGCCCCAAGAATCCCTACCCGCCCCTCCTCATACCCCAGGACTGGGAGCAGGCCTTTCGGAGTTCCGAGGTCTCAGACCAAGGTGCTAGGCACCTCCCGACGTCTCCAGATCGCGGCGGCCCTGTGGGCAACCTCAGCCGTTCCACTAGGAGGAGCTTTTCTGAATAAATGTTAAATATCTATCTATATCTATCCATCTATCTATATCTATCTATCTATCTATCTAATCCTATCTATCTATCTAGCTATCTACAATTATCTATCTATCTAGTCTATCTATCCATCTATCTATCTAGTCTATCTATCTATCTATCTATCTATCTATCTATCTATCTATCTATCTATCTATCTATCTATCTATCTATCTTGCAGTGGGCTTGTACACCAGAAATTGAGTGTCATAAAAATGTCTGTATTATCGAGTAACTCTGGGTGCTTTTCGGTGGTCCAGTGGTGTAACGTTCAATAGCATTTTTTCTGCCTAAAACACAACAACCTACGGCAAAACGAACAAAGCTGTTTGCATTAATAAGGGGGCTGAGGCCACACTGCGGACTGCTTGGCGCCTGGCCCTTTTCTATTTGAAATCTTATATTATGTGAGATGGTGGGGGAGGTGGGGAGACGACATCGGCAAGGTATAATGCTAGTTTTCGGCAGCTAGCTTATCCTTTTGGCCCTGGCGGTGTCAATCCCCCCCCCCCCTCCACACACACACACATAAAAGTCCGTCTAGCGCAGAGAGAAACAAACCCAAAAAACTGTGAGTTTATCAAAGGAACCCAAAAAACTGTTAGTTTATCAGGAATTGTCCTTCAAGGATGTCTGTTGCGATAGACATCCCCATTGTTGCGTTTTAGCAGAGTCGGACGCTACAAAGAAGAAAAAAACTTGAGTGAATACAAAATTACGACGTTGAGGCAAAACAAAACAAAGGTCCGAGTTTGTACACCTGTAAATACGTGCACTACGAAGCTAACGAAGCTCAGTTTCCGATTGCAAGCTCATGCGGTCCTATAATTTAGGAAAACTTCGAGAAAAAGTTTCTGCTCCCCATAACCTAACTAGTTGCCTCATTAGTAAATCAGTTATCACTTGCACTACCACATCGATTTTACGTTTGGAGGCTTATGAGAGCCCCTAAATTTAATACAGCACACAGAAAGCATTTCTTAAGAGCGAAGACGTTGTTGCTGGCCGTAATGTGTGCGGCGTCACCAGAAAACTGCGTCATAGTTACTCCCGCAGCTTACCGCGTTCGTGAGCACGCGCCCTACGAAGAGTCTGGCGTCGTCCAGGCTTGCGCGTGAGCAATACTCGGCCGAATTCAAATTTTGTAAAAAACCAGGATCACTCCGCCACATAATTGGGGAGTGCGACTTTAGCTCAGAAAATCCACCCCTCCTCCACCCCCCACCCTCTCTTTTAGAGAGAAATGGGAGAATTCTCCTCTCTGGCGACCCAGCTAGCGCTGGTCGACCGGGCGCAGGCGGCCATGACATCATATGGGCTCAACTGAATAAGGAATCACTCCCAATTTAGACGGTCAGTAAATGTATTCTCTCTCTCTATCTCTGGCGCTCGCAAAAATACAAGGAAAACAGGTCACCTGCGTCTGCGCATCAAAGGGGGAGCACAAGACAGCTCGCGCTATAGACGCCCAGTTCGCGAAGCCGGTTGGCGCCGGTTCTAGCGTGTGCCGACGCGTTCCACTTTAGGAGAAATGTGAAAGCCTGCGCACAAAAAGATCTGGGCCCGCCAGTCATGCAGGAGGAAGAAGTCGATATACATGGATATAACGATGACTACTACTATCACAATGAAAAGCGACCGGGGAATATGTAAATAAACAATTTCGACCCCAATACAAAGCGTGGTGGAATTTCCTTCACTGCTTGCATAAAGAAATCCGCCAGCTTCGCTCTTGTTCAAGCCTTGCGCGACTTAGTGGAAGCTTAGCCAATTTTGTTGCTTGACAAACAATCAGGGTGAATGGGTTTAAGATGTCAGGATGGGTTTAAACTTACCACGGCGCCAGTAAGTACGAGCGGAACGGTAGCTTCAAATACCAGACCTTACGTGCAAGTCTCCGACCCATTGCCGCCTTGGCAGGTGAAGTTTGCTCAGACAGACCTCTTTGCTGCACCTACCTGCATCTTTCATCGAACTGCTGTTCGGATTCCGTGGCGTCCTCAGCAGACGGCCTCCCCGTGTGGACGGACAGCATAGTTCATACCTTAGCCTTCTGTGTAGTGCAGAACAGCCGGGGCTTCCCGACAAAACACCCAACGCCGCTGCCTCTACAAAAAAAAAAAGGAAAAAAGGAAGCTCACACTAATGCATAAGACTTGAAAGTGGCGAAGCTGTACGCAACCTTCAAGACCATCACGAAGGTTTATGTCCAAGCATTGCAGCCGATTTGCTTCTACTTCGCTGCCGCGACGACCTTTACTCCATCATCGTTGCTATAAGTGTGAGCTTTCTTTTTTTAAGTGTTAAAGGAGCCATGAAGACAAAATACAAGTTGGGTTTATTAGAAAGACTGCTTAGTCCCGATAACAATGATACCAATATCATCGCAATGCTTCGAACAAATAACGGAGATATTAAGAAAACGTGTGAAGCCAGTCGGCGACCCCCTAGCCCATTTTCGCAATTTTTCTATGCACGTACACGGAACCCTTCGTTTGCTGCGATTGGCGGCCCGCCTAACTTACCCTGTCGCGACGGACACATGCACTGGACGTCTGTCATGGGGCCTCTAGTTCCATTTGACCCGCATCACTTGAATGCTAACACGTGCCGTTAACGCACTGAAATTATGTTTTATTGTTGGTCCCCGTACCTGATGTCATTCTTGCTCCATAACACCTCACTGTGGCAGCGAAATTTGAAAGTTTAGTTTTGAATACTTCTTGCTTTTGTCGTTAAAAAACATCCTATTTGTGGCTGTAATGGCGCTGCATGTGAGCTTAAGTGACTCCTATTTTCTTTCAACATTAAACGCAAGTTGTATTTTCCTCTCGTGGCATCCCTTTTAATCATTGGACATCACATTCGGGGGCAGGGGGGGGGGGGGGAGGGTGTACGCTATCACGTGTCTTTCTCGTTCCGAGCAAGTGTTGCGACGATTACGGCGAACGCTGGGGTCTTTCTCGCTCCGAGCAAGTGTTGCCATTATTACAGCAAACACTGGAGTTCGTTTGTTGGCCCATCTTGGCCCTCCTTCCTACGTGAGTATGCTTGGCCTGACAAAGGTGCGTCGTGGACACTGGGCGGTCGCCGCGAGTCACGCACACGCGCACTGGGCATTTTCTTGGTTTTTTTTAGCTGCCGGGCGGTCGCCGAAATCTTGGCCAATACCCCTAGTGGGTATTCTGAGGGAGACGATTGCGCACGCCATAGAGTTTCATACTAATTAGTATGAAACTCTATGGCGCACGCATCCTGGAAACGCCTCGAACAAATCTTCAATTCATCATCATCATCAACAGCCTATTTAGATGCACTGCAGGACGAAGGCTTCTCCCATTGACCTCCCCCTTCATCTGTCCTGCGCTGCTTGAGTCCATCCTTTGCCTCCGCATTGTCTTATATCGCTTCTCTATCGAGTTAACGGCCTTCTAGTCCCGCTCTCGGTGCCCATTCTGTTGCCCTCGTGGTCCACCTGTCGCCGGTTCGTCGTACTACGTGGCCAGCCCAAGTCCATTTCTTTTTCTTAATTCGAACTACGATATCGTTTAGTCGCGCTTTCCCTCGGCTTGTCCGTATCGGCATTTAAAAAAGCGCTAAAAGACCTTCTTTTGCAGAACTAGTATCTTTCTTTGCAGTTCATTCACCAATGTTTAAAAGTAAATTTTCAATGTCTCATCACACTGTGTTTTAAACTTGTCACCTCATTAAGATTACTTTTACTTTTTTTTCGGACAAGTGCTGTCTCTATTGCACGAACTATTATGTATCCTGAACTTCTTAGTGTTTAGCATGTGTGTGTTTGTGTGTGTATAGCTATTGTATCTTTGCACAAGGTTTTTACCTACTGTATAATGATGATCTGATAATTATTGTACCTTTGCTATCGCCTAAACTTTTCATTGCTGTTTCTTTAAGTCTCCATGATTTGTAACTGCTCATCGAGGGTCCCGTGGCAGTCATTGGACTTTGGGACCCTCGTCTGTATATTTTAAGAAGTGTACCTCTCTTGAACGGCAAATAAACTTCTTCTTCTTCTTCCTAATCTAGGTTGGTCGTTTGCGGTCCGTAAGCGTTACTCCTATCCTTATTCGCTCCATGGCACTTCTGGCGTGAAGATTTCCTAACATGAATGTTGCAGATTTTCCCTAGATCCGTACACCAATATCGTAAGTGACGTCATAGTGGGCGCTGAAAATGAACTATATTACTGAACACAAGGAAGACGTGTGGTACGTCCGTCCTACATAAAGTAGCGGAGGAGAAAATGCTGAAACAATTTTCATTGGCCCGAAACATCGCGCACACATCCCGCATAGCGAGAGGTATACTTGTTTTAGGGGCACGTCTCGCGCCAGTGTTCATCACGTAACGACAGAAGTAGGATAGACGGTTGGGATTAGCCCTAAACTACTGGGAAGTTTTTTATCCGTCAGTTTTAAACCCCGTCTCACCCTAGTGGCAATACTGCCTGGTGGTCGTAGGGACGCAAGCTGGCCACATAGACTTCCGCAGTTAGAAGCCGACTGAAGTCAACAGGAGACAACATGAAGGGGACCGCACGGACATTCCGTGGGCGTTGCGCCTCCAATTCATTCATTGAACAGCTGCAGACCCGTTTGGGCTCCCGAGGCATGAATTTTTGAGGTGTTGGCTAGTTTCCCCCACAACCGGGTTCTGGGAAAGGAAGGCAGCCCAAGTTGTACGAGCGGCGCCTATTCTCCAATTTCTCCACCCTGAGAACGCGCCCGGAGTCGTCTACGCTTGATAACTGACGAGTACGTTTTTCCTGTCTTTTCCTTGCCTCCTCTTCCCCATCGCCAAGACACCAATATGCACCAGTGCACGAGTTTTTGCTGCAAACAACTTTATGAGCAGTGACTCCCAAGACCGGAATGACTTTTCCGGCCCTTTCGTGGAGACCAGTAGTCGCTCCGCCTTCAGGTTACCAGTGGTCATCAGTTTTACCGCCAGCCCGACAGGGTGTTTGACAGCCTAAAAAACATCTTGGCATTGACATCTCATGCTGAGTATTGACCATACTAATTGTGATACACTAGTTGTACAGTGTCAGCTAAGCATTGTTCTCGGCAATTGAATCCTCCGTTACCAAGAATGATCCCCATTCAACATTTAGTCGATGCAAGAATGCCCCAGGAGCTAAATCAGCACTGTAATCGTCTCAGTCGACACGGGGTTGATGTACGAGGAAATCGCCACCTTTGACATATTTCCCTTGGGGGGCTGGCAAAATGTCTTACTCTTTCCTTTGCAGCTTGGCGTGTTATTGGAAAATTCTTGGCTATTTCTCATACTTCGTAAGCTGGTTCTGGTAATTGCTGTACTGCGGGGTCATCACCGTTTTTTTTTTGTCGCAGCTCCCAATGCGATCACGGAATTGAAACTTCCTTGGTGCCAATAATTTTGAGTGCCGCCTCACAGCGAACACAAAAACGTCTCGCGATATTCCAGGGCAAGTGTTCTTTGTGTGCACGACGAGAAATGGAGACACTTTGTGATCGTGTCTGTCTTGCAACAGGTTTGTTGAACAAGTGGATTGACCAAACGAGCTTATGCTTGCAAGAGGCACACCATGCCTTTCTTATGATCCTTTTGCGAACCTCTGCGGTACTATCCTCCATCTAAAACGTCTAATACTATCCTCCACCACTGTCTAAAACGTCCCATACCAACCACGGAGGGGTACGACGTGGTTGGTATGGGACGTTTTAGCCAATGGTCGCCTTAGATGGAGAATAGTATCGCAGAGACTCGCAAAAGGGTCATAAGAAGGCATGGTGTGCTCCTGCAAGCAAGCTTGGTCAATCCACTTGTTCTACAACCAGTTACAAGACAGACACCATAACAAAATGTCTCCACCTTGCAACAATAAGCTGTGACCACGGCGCCCTTCTAAACAAGGTGCCAGGAATTCGCAGCTCCTGGACCAAGAACCGGTACGTGTTAGAATGAACAACAAAATTTTATTAATCACAAAAAACGTTCAATTATGATGAAGAAAGAGCGCGAAGCAGTGCCTCAACTTGCTTAGCCTGCCATCTTACCGCTGGCGCTGTGGTCCAAAAGCCACGGACCACCTCTAGGGCTTCTTCTTCGAGGCGCCGCCATATTTTCCTTTGGCCAGGGCACGCTTCAAGTCCCTGGCCCAGATCCGAGCTGCCTTCCTGCCGAGTCCAGGAACATCCGTGAACTCCTCCCTCTGCCAGAGGAAGCTGTTCGGATCTGGCGCCACGAGGGCCGTAAGCCTCAGTGCGTACTCGACGTTCTTGACGAGGTCCAGGTTGTTGAAGAAGCAGGAGTTGGAGACGCGACACCAAGGCCTCGTACTCTGGAGCTGACCCTCCGTTCCCTCCAGGTAGGCGTCGACACGCTGGCTCGACTGCGACACGCTCTCGTCGCCCGACTCGCAGAGGATGCGGTTCAGCGTGGGCGCGCCGACGCCCAGCTTTTCTTCTGCCTTGTACAGAAGCTCGACGACCTCCAGGTGGCCGAACTTGGACGGCGTCAGGAAGGCTTCCTCCAGGAAACGCTTGTCGGAGGCGATGACCCTGGTGCCTCTGGTAAAACGAAGTGAATCAACATTACTTAAAGGGACCCTGCAACACTTTCTTCAACTTTCTTGAAATATTAAACGCTTGCAGAACGTAGTCACCCAACACACCCAGTACTCAGATTAGGGGGTCGCAAAGTACCTCAGCCAAACATTACTGCTCTCTGCCCATCAGACAACTTGAAAACTCGCTCAAAAGATTTTTCTTCCTTTCCCGGTCTTGACATTCTTGGACGGCTCGAATTACGTCACTAAGGACATGTGGCTGTTGGCCGGTTTTCCTTCAGTTGCGGCAATGAACGCTTTTGATTGCAACTTTAAAAAAAGACTCAAAAACAAAGCCGAAATGGAAGGCGTATCTGGTGCGACGAGTAAATCACGCAGTGCCGCTCCGTGCTGGCGATAACTGTAGCTTTCGCGGTGGTTCCAGCCCCGAAGGAAAGAATGAAAGCGCTTATCGAAAGTTTTGCAGGGACCCTTTAATGGGAATATGCCCATTAACACCGTTTAAAAGGGCCATATTGACAAGTATACTATTTGTTTAATTTGAAGGAACGTTTCGTAACCAAGTCAGCTCCATTCTAGCCACGAAAGAAGCTTTTTTAACTATTAAAATGCAAGAAATATCGAATAACGTTCACATTTTCCACTGCGCCGACGCAATATGGGCCAACACTAAAACAGCTTTCTGTGTGTTAAGTGAACGTTAGCATTCCAGTGATATGATCAAACGGAACTCCAGCCCCCCCCCCCCCCCCCCCAAACTACAATTTCCGAGTCATATAATTTCCATTCCACTAAATTTCCTTTCCTGGCATGACGTCACCGTTTGCTAGTCATTTTTATCATTCTCAATGATACGCACCTGCGATACGGTGCCAAGCGGCGTATAGCTGAGAAGGAAATCGGTGTCCGTCAGAAGGACTTATTTCCATAGCTACACTTGCAAGCAACGGAATCCGAAGTATTCTTGTTTCATATTAGAATTACGCTATGATCCGTGGATTGAGTAGATACGCGAGTAAAATGCGACCTTGCGCAGACGCTACGCGATGTCCCGAAAGCATTGTTATACTCAGGAACAAGTTAAGAGCGGCAATAGCTCATCTACGGTATCCCTCCGCCTAAGCGACGGACCGAATGTCAAGGAGCGGCGTGTTTTGTAAGGCGATTGCTATGAGTGCGTGATATCGACTGCAATTTCTCACGTAGTTTGTCGCCGAAGCAGTAGTTTAAGAGCATATAAAGTTCACAAAATCACGAAAACGGCTCGTGCAATGTTCCAAATATTCCCAATAACGCACCACTTGCGCCGCGCGGAGTAACATCCGGCTGCGGTGATGAGGCACAGCGGCACCTTCCCGAAAAACAACTAACGAAGCAGTACAGGGTGATATGGGCTGGACGTCGTTTGAAGTTCGAGAAGCACAGAGTAAAATATGTTTTGAGATGAGGTTGAGAGCAATGGATCAACGAAGGTGGGCAGCTAAGGTTTTTAGGTACCTATACTTGAAAAGCGTGGACACGCAGTGGTTAATGCTAACGATGAAATACGGAAATAACAGTGGAGAATCCAAAACAGCCACGTAACCAAAAAAGAGGCAAGGCAGATTGAAACGAATAAAATGGAGAAAAAAAATGGAAGCTAGAACGTCGTTAGAGATGTACAGGGCTGAGAAATAGAACATCAGAAAGGAAAATTTCTACGATAATTCCCAGGGCAGTGCTTTGCTTTTTGAGGCTAGAGCAGGTTGCTTACGACCTAAGAGCTTTGTGGGGAAGTATTCACAAAATGATGGGGTATGCGTGGTCTGCGGAAAAGAAACAGAAACTATGCGGCACATTGTGTTAGAATGTGAGGGTATCCATCCAAATCTACATGAAGGGAATATTGGGCTTCCAGAAGGCCTAGGATTTAAGGGTAGCACAGAGGAAGTTAACTTCAAGGCTGTCGAGGGGACGAAAAGAAGATTAGAATGCTGGTGGGCGAAAAGCAGAGAAGGGAGTATTGCCTATGACAGTTACCACACGTATCAGAAAAAAACTTTTTTGTGGTTAATAAGCTTTTTGTGCCTGCCCTAAAGCAGCGGTAGTATTAAACCAAGAGTATAAAACATAGGTATATTAGTTTTTTTTGGTACCATGACATGTCATCACCCCGCTACAAAGGGGAAACCAATAGCAATCAATCAATCAATCAATCGGTAAGATGACACGTCATCACTCCGCTACAAAGGTAATACCACTAGCTATCATCATCGTCATTATTGCCTTTCTTAAGTTGTTCCCGAGTACAGTCGAACTTCGTTACAATAAAAACGAGTATCAAGAAAGTAAATTAGTTCTTTATATCCGATATTCGTTGTAACAGTAGAGGGAAAACTCGGCTCTAACAAATCGACAATCTGGCTCGCGCAAAAGTACTTCATTCAAAAATGCATTTTTTAGGCTTCGAGCCCACTATGAACGAGGTAAACCTTACCTTACTCGTTGCATTTCAAGCTCAATGGACCAGAACATGAGTACGTGTAATTACAATCGAACAAAGTTTGCTTGAAAAAAACAAACAAGCCTGCGTATTCATTTCTTTGATGAAGGATGTGATCTTCATCTCGTGGCTACTCACAGCACTGAGCAAGATGGAGTTTTCCACAGTGTGCACGAGCCAAAGGGCCTTTACACTTCTGCAGTTTCGGATGCCGCAGGGTTTTTCCAAGTAGCTTCTCAGCCTCCTGGTCAAATATTTCTGCGTTATATCCGATATCGCGCGCGGCTGTCACGGTTTCAGTTTCGTTGTACAAGAATTATTGTCATTCAAATAAAGCGTGACCAACCGAAGTCCGTATATAGTTCGCTATAGCCGAAAATTCGCTATATTAGTGTTCGTCATAACGAGGGTCAACTGCAGAGTGAAGCGGTTATCAAAGTGGCGGTGAACAGTCGCGTAGGGGTACGCTGCATGCGAAGGCCGCGGCATTACCTGAGAACGCCGTCCCGAGCTCATTTAAGCTCACGGACTAAATTCACTCCAACCTTTTACTTTCACATCCCCTACTCTTTCATCCTGCCTGGTTTGCAGGTCAAATTTTCGCGCTTCAGCCTCCGGTGCCTGTCCACATTCCCCACTTTCTCCAACCTCCTCGGATGGCATATCAAGTAGCGATCCTGGGAGCGCGCTCTTTGGCTTCTTCACGAATACCGTTAGTAAGGACGTGACAGCCGCACTAAAATTATTACAGATATATTGAAAAATTACTTCCTACCTGTAGGTAACGTGAGTGGCATTGACGTGGTAGGCGTACTGGCCGAGGACGAGCACCACAATGTAAGGCTTGATTACGCAGTCCTGGTCAGTTCGGACCTTACGGAAGAGCTCGGTCAGGAATCTCGAGCTCGGCCAGGGGATGTCCCCTTCGAAGGACAGCGGGACCGACGCGTTGGCCAGCGCCACCTTCATCCGGATGCGAAAGAAGTCTTGCACGTCGCTCCAAGGCTTGGCGGCGACCACGGACAACGCGAGGCTCACGAAGCCGATGATCAGGCCAGCCTCGTCGAGAGCAGCTTGAGAGGCGCGGCTCTTGCGAATCAGGGCGGACATGAAGTCGACGAATCCGGGTGAAGATGGCAGGGGCTCGATCTTTTCCAGCTTGCGCGCGAAGAGCTTGGGGATGTCCCGGAGATTCAAGACGGGTGACCTCGGTGCCGCCGTGTCGATGGGGTCGCGCGTTTCGAAGATGTTGGCGAAGAGTGGAGTCTCGGGTGCCGTGGGCGAGGGCGTGCCGCAATGCAGTCCAGCATAAGCCCGTCGAAGGAGTCGTCCCATTGGTTGGAAGCGAAGACCCTCAGCCATTTAGCGTACAGCGACCTGCGAACACGGTCGCTCGGGAACGCGACGTCCTTCAAGACTTCCCGGGCGGCCTTGATGGCGATTATGTCGCTCCAGTCGCTGCGGTAGTAGGTGGCTGCTGGCGGCAGCTGAGCGCCCAACATGCGATACATGACGTACTCGAAGAAGGACACGATGTGTTCTGCCATGGCGGCGGGCGGCGACTTGTCGGATGAAAGGTGAAACAGCTCCATCGAAGCGGTGGAAAACGTGAGGTTAATTAATTACACGCAGGCTCACTCCAGCATTTACCGCAGTTTATTAACGCTGCTACGTTTGCGATAAGAGATTCGGACCAAAATTAATGTTTGTTAAGAAGGCTGGAAGAAGCTTCATCTTTTCGTGATACTCGGAATATTCAGGCCACTCAACACTACCGTGAATTTCGAAATCAACCCAACGTGTCTAAGCTCGTACGCATCTCTGACGCAGGCGCGTTTCAAGCGCATGAGATGTATAAAGCCTGGAGGTCGAAGTTTCTACTCAGCCGCGGCCTCTTGCGCTGGAACGTAAGGTATTCCCTATTTCCAACCCCAGGGGTGCTACTGATTTCGTGCTCAATCCCGTGCCCGCGCAACTCCAGCGAGAAATCATTTTGCGACCGGATGTGAGCCGAAAGCAAGATCACTAAGCATCCGCGCCCAACCTCCTCCCCCAACCCTCCACTCACTACACACGACGTCAGTCCACCTACATCCAACTTCAAGCCCAACTTAGCTATGTCACGCGACATTGTCAACAGTCCCGGCCTCACAGGCTATCAGATATGTTGGAGTTACCCCAACATTCAATCAACACACATGCCGGACCGGCCCTCGAGTTACTCATTCGCCACACCACCTCTCCCACGAAATTCTCCCTCTCAATGTCCCCTATCCTTGTTAAGCCAGGTCACTTCGATACTCCGTGCGACACATTGGCCCCAACCCGTGGACAACATAACCTCCGTGTCGGAGAGCCTCCTTCATCGCCGCCTGCGATTGCTGCACTTACATATCTTAGCCGGATCTACCGCCGGGCCGGGTGAAACTTCAACGATTCGGACGTGAACCGCGTATGTTCAGAGTGACGCCTCCCTCCTTTTTGATACTGGTTAAAAACCTCGGCTCGTCGCAAAACACAAAACAAGCGCGGAGAATTCGTTCATGCTGGGAAAACCGCCTCTTAATTTTCCCGGGACATTTGGTCAGAAAGAAACTCTGTGGGCTACTGATACTAGGCGAGGTAAGGTACTGAATGCGGAGCGCAAGATATCGCATTGACCCGTGCGAGCATTTCATCAATGGCTCGACGCAACACCGATTGATTTCATTCGCTTCGTGAACAATGCCAAATTATAACAGTATTGGGGCTTCCGATCAAGCGAGCATCGATGTTATGCTGAAGTGATACCCAGCCGACACTGTTGGCTTTGTAACGGCGATACGCGTTTGTTAGTTTCCGGCATGGAGCCCCCACAAATTGCACAAACAAAGCGAGGGGTTATGAGTCAATGAAACGAATGGGGCTATCGAGTCCTCTAGCAACTGCAGTCGAGCGCACTGAGAATAGTAGAACTTACCTGCAGCAGTATCAGAAGACGAACCACACCACTCAAACCGCGGTGAAAAATTGCGTGATATGCCAACAAACTTTCAAATCAAAACGCGCGGAAACAAAGAATTTCCCAAAGTTCGCGGATGCACAAAACGCAGCACGCATAATAAATCTCGATGCGAACAGCGGCCTTGTGATTGGCCCGGAGATACTTCGTGCTTCCGTATAACATTCACAGATGGCGCCACGTTGTCTTTCGCGAGGAAGTTGGCGCCGTGTTTAAATGTTCCGATCGCTGCTGTACTGGCAAAAAAATAATACGCGGAAAACAGCCGCACTATGCGGATTGGTATATGCGGCGTTCATTCTTTGTGCGGCGTGCTTTGCATTCAGCGGGCGGTGAACACAACAACGATGGCGTTTATTCGCGCGTGAAGCACCACCGGACGCACTATCCGATGTGAACCGTACACAAACACGCAGGCGATGGCGCCGTGGCGCGAGAGTGTCGGTTTCTGTTCCCAGAGAGCCGTCAAAAGTGCCAGGTTACTTGCGCCTACTCCAATTGCTCTAGTTTCATGCCAACATGCACTGAGGATGGTCGCGAGCCCCAGAGTCTTTTATTTAGAGCCCCCTACCGCGGCGTCTAAACTCAGGTTGATCGCCCCGTTCATCGGAGTGCTTGCGGCGGGAAACAAAAAAAAAAAAAAAAAACAGAAAAAAAAAAAAAAGAAACAGAGAAATAGTGCAGAATACTGAGAGTTGTCTGCTGTTGCGCCAGCATTGTGGCGTCGCCTTTCTACGGTGTAAGGTCTTCTTTCTTTGGACATGAGATGCACACTTACGCAATTAAAGTGAATAAATATGTCAACTTCGCGGTGCATTCATTTTCGTGCAGATGCAAAACGTTACATGGTTAATGCTTTCACGATATTTTTCCCTATTTCTGTTTGGTTTCTGTGGTATTTTAGTTCTTGTATTTTCTCAAATGAGAGAGGTGTACAAGACGTACATTTTTGATTCCGTCCGCGAACTTTTATTATGGTTTAGACTTTTGTCTTCGATTTTTCTATTTTTGAACATCTACTGGGAGAAATTATTTCAATTTACAACGTTATAATGGTTAACTGTGTCAACTTCCCCAATTGTGCATTTTTGTGCAGATGCAGGGCGTTGCAACGTTCGTACTTTTTGTTATTCGAGCTTCGGTTTTCTTTTACGAAGTTCTTTTGGTTGTGCATTCGTGGCGTTAGGCCCGTGGAGAAGATAGACATTTTAAACTTCGGTAGCCTTTTTATTATAATTTACTTTTAGTATTGTTACGAAGCTCCTTCTTCTACTAAAATTTTCTGCCGACGGCTTGTTTCCATTTATACTATCGTAGCGTTTAAATGCGCTAATTTAACCAATTATGCATTCTGCTTGCAGGTAGAGGCCGTCACACAGCTGGTGCTGTGAGGTACTTGGAAAAAAATACTTACGCAGTAAATTGGCCATCAAGACAAAATACAAGTTTCATTCATAAAAAAGACTTTGTACTTTGTCAGGGAACAAACACGTGGTAAGGACATATTAAAGGGGCACTGACACAAAATTTTGAAGGCGAGATAACTTCGGAGATAGATTGGTGGGAACACATATACATCATCTGCAAAATATCAGCGGTGAATACAGCCTAGAACATATTTAAAAATCAATTTTGAAGTGTGCGAAACGCAACCGAGCGGCCAGCAGAGGACCACGCGCAAGTGTAAATAAACAACATCCAAACACGTCACGAGTTTGTGTTTGCCGCTTCCGCTCTGCCGGCTCGCCGCTCCAATCGGAGGGCCGGAGGGCGGAGCTTCTGCTCTCGAGAACGAACGACCCGATTGTTGGCGGTGGAGGCGCCGTGATTTCGTCAAGCTCATCGGGCAGCTGGCCCGGCGACCAAAGTTCTACAGCGATTCCAGCACTCTGTTTTCTATTACTGTTTATTACCATTGGATTGCGGAAACTCGCCGGAGGCACGAAAAGCCCACTGAGCAAGCCGCACGGTCGCTGTGCAGGCGGCGGCCACGGCCGCGAAGTGGCCCACGCCGGCGCAGGTAGCTCGAGTGATAGCTTGTTACCGCTGCAACGAAATTGTCCCCAAGTCCAGACCATGGTGGCTTACATGAGAAAGGCGTTAAAGATGCCATGGCGGGTTGCATTAAAAATTGTCATCTGCAACCGCTTACGAGAGCGGCACTCGAATATCCGCCGCAGTGCTAAGCCGAACACATCTGTAGGCGGACTGTTAGGCAGACGGCCGGCTGCTCCCAGCGCGCGTCTTCCCACCCACCGTCTCGAGCGTCGCGCGTCGTTCGTTAGCCGCGGTAGCATTTGCACTCACAGCGCCTGCGTCACATCCACGGTCGCTTTTCAATTAGGCGCCTCACGAGATCAGTACGGGGGGGCATTCGCAGAAACTGCCGTCGATGCGGATTCGACAGTGCTACGGCGGCTCTGCTCTGTTAACTGTGATATCCCTCCGACGGTCACGTGGTCAGCTTTGTTCACACAAAATCCACAAAATCCATCGTTTCGCGGCACTCGCTGAAACCGAAACTGCGACTGGCCGCATTGAAAATGCCCTCTAATTAAACAACCGCCGCACGCTGAAGCAAATGAGGTTTCTACAGGTTATAAGTAGGTCACTAGCTACTTATCGCAACAAAAAAAACAAGATGCAAAATTTTTGTGTCAGTGCCCCTTTAAGGAAATTAAGAAGAAGGAATGGACGTTGGGCAGGGCATGTAATGCGAAGGCGAGGTAACCGTCGGTCATTAAGTGTAACAGAGTGGATCTCTAGAGAAGGCAAGCGTTGCAGGGGACGGCAGAAAGTTACATGGGCAGATGAGGTCAAGAAGTTCGCGGGGATAAATGGTCGCAGGTTGCACAGGACCGGGATAATGGGAGATTAATGGGAGAGTCCTTTGCCCTGCAGTAGGCGTAGATAAGCTGGTGATGATGATGAGGATGACTGTCCCGATGACAATTAAAACAATGTTGATCTCAAAGTAAATCCAATAATCGAGAATTATAAAACTAACATATGGGGGGGGGAGGGGGTGACTTTCCGACAATTTCTCGCGGTGCAATCTTGAGTGCGGTTCAGTGGGCGCTCACGCCACGTAAAACCGGGTTACCGTTCACAAAGCGTAGTTGAACCGCTTTTTCCAGCATAAAAGGACTGAGGCAGCTTCGCAGTAGCTGCGCGAAAGCTGGAATACATTGCAAACCACGGGGCTGGGGGCCCACCTAATTTATTGTTGGCTCGGTTGAGTTTTCTGCATGGTTGTGCTTCGAGACTCGGTCAAGTTTTCGGCGTGGTGTCGTCGCTTAGCCCCCGAAGAGCAATAACGTTGAGGGGACACTAAGCAGTCAGAAAGTTAGACCAGTCGATGACGACGTTGGCGTACTTGTAAAGCGGCGTGGTCTCTAGGTGTTTGAGTCAAGCGTGGATGTTGCTTCGCCGGAGAACGGCACACCGGTTATATGCGCAGCGCGCCCGAAGGAGAGGAAACCGCGGAAGAGATGCGCCGGCCCCAGCGCCGGCCCCAGCGCGTCTGCCGCGGCTATGACGCAACGTGCCGCGGCTATGACGCAACACAATCCAACACAATCCACTTTAATCCAATCCAATCCAAATCCAATCCAACCGAATCCAAGCCAAGCCAAGCCAAGCCAAGCCAATCCAATCCAATCCAATCCAATCAAATCAAATCAAATCAAATCAAATCCAATGCCCCTCGCGAGAGAGTGTTCATTATCGGAGAGGAGAGGGGGTGAGCGGCGGAGAGCGCAGCTCGCGCGGCGAGGAGAATGGCAGAGGGGTGGACAACGCCGACAACAACGACGACGACGCCGGAGGGACAAGGCGAGTGAATCAGATGCTCTGCATCTAAAAGATTGAGGCAGCTTCGCACTCGCTGCGCGAAAACTTGGCAAATCACTGAGCTGGGGGCCCACCGAATTTATTGTTCGCTCGGCTGAGTTTTCTGTGTGGTTGTGCGTCGAGACTCGGTCAAGTTTTCGGCGTGGTGTCGTCGTTAGCCCCCGAAGAGCAAAAACACTCGGTCACCACCTTTGCGGTGAAGCTCCAAGAGTAGCTAGAAGAGAGAGAGAGAGAGAGAGAGAGAGAGAGAGAGAGAGAGAGAGAGAGAGAGAGAGAGGGACATTTTAATGAGCTCAAATATGAGAGTCAAACCCTAGTCCAAGAATCCATGCGTTGCCCTGGCCGTCGTGGCCCGTGTCACCAGGAGAGGCTGGTCCTCCGGTTGACAGCTGGTCAACAGCGTCTCCCCACAGCTCAGGAAAGGTACGGGTGGAGGGGGGCTAGGGCTGGGTTGTGAACGCATTCCAGAATTATATGCTGGAGGGTACCTAGCTGCGGACCATATTTGCATAGAGCGGTGTACTGTGTGGGAAACAATAAATTCATTCGAACCGGCTGTACATACCTTCCTGCTTGTAATTGTCGGGGTGTTATTTCCTGAGCTTTGCTGAGGGATGGGTGAGGGCACGGGAATGTTTCTCTGGTGGCCCGGTAAAATTGAGTGATGTCCTGATAGGTGAGAAGTGGCGTCGGAGCTGCGGTGGCCTCGGGGTCTCGGTGGGCCAGTTCGGGAGCCTGTTGGTGGGCGAAGCTGTGGCCCGTTACAGAGGAATGGGCAGGCGTCCAAACGGTCACCACTCGGTGAGACGGACAGTAGTGTTGAAGTGCCCGCAGGGTCGTTGGTGCCACCCTCCCTGAAAAGAAACTGCGGCAGGCTGCTTGAGAGTCAGTGATGATGACTCTGCTAGAGCATTGGATGAGGGCTAAGGCAATGGTGAGTTCTTCGGCGTCTCAAGGGAAGGCCGTCCGGATGGCTGCGCATGCAATTTAATGGTTTTTCGATGTTGTCACTGCAACCAAGGTGACCAAGGGCGAAGCGAAACGAGCGTTTGCTCAAACTTCTTGAACTCGTTCGGCGGAATTCGTTCGGTGGCCACTGTTCGGCTGGTGTCATCTGGCGTGTGCGGCACGATAACTGATAAGTAAGTCGGTTAACGTTCCCCGCGACGCGTTTCCAAAGCCGTGCTCGTACATTTGTCTCGCGCCTCTGACAGGTGCCAACAGAGCACGGCCGAGCGCGGTGAGGCAAAAGTTATGGCTCGATCCAGGGGCGGTGCAACGGCACCAGTGCAAGAGACACTTTCTGTGGCGACCGGTGCAGTGCACAGGCGTGGTTCCAGGGTGCCGCGCACCACGGCTGCACCGTCAGCAGCGGTACCTGCGTGCTTACAATCGAGCGAGGTGCAGGGATAGTATTCTGCTAACAATCTCGCCTCTCGTCCTGCACAACTCCAACTTGATGACTATCTCTACTGCGCCGAACGCATCAGCGACAACGTGAAGTTCAGGCCGCGTATCATCGAGTTCGACGTACATTCTCACGCGGTCGCCGCAACTGCCGGTAGCCGCCTGCCAACCCGCTACGCCCCAACAACGGCGAGCGCTCATGGCACCGACTCGCTGCACCTTCTCCGAAGCAGGTGCAGCAGTTCTCTACACCGCGGCTGCACCATGTGCATTCGAGACACGCGGTGCACGGCGGCGTGCAGGCGTGCCAGGGAATCACGTCTGAATCGAATGCAGCTAAAGCTACTGTGAGCGGCACCGGCGCGCGCGCTGACGTCGTCGCTCGGCAAGGTTTTCCTGCGCACGATCGACGGCCCAACCACCACGCTGTTAAAATGTACTGCAGTTGTTTCTGATGCTGAGCGTTCGCTAACTCCCATTTGTGGGAAGCAGAATTGAACTGCACAATTAGAACAGCCGTGGCGCCTCAGATTTAATAAGGCGTTGTACTGTTGGCCCCAAGGACGCGGGTTCGATACCAGCTGCGGTGGCCGTTTTTCTGATGGGGGCGAAAAGAAATTGGGGAAATTTTTGCCTCTGTGGTGCGAAGTTTGGGCAAACATCGAAGTTGGTTTCCCCACGAACTTATTATTGGTTCCGCTAAGTTTATGCGTAGTTATGCTTGGAAACTCGCCAACTTTGCTGCGACGTTATGATTTGAGACTCGGTTTGAAGGTAAAGACAAAATACAAGCGTGGTGTCGTCGCTAGCCCCGCTAGCCCCCAAAGAGCAATGAACATTCGGACGACACATCATGAAAGTATGTAACAATGTGCGCGTTCCCATAACCGGCATTCCGGTGGCTGTAAGCTGAGTCAAGAGCAATGCAGAAAGAGCAATGTCTTCCTGCCCACTGGAATTGCGGTGAAGCTCCAAGAGTAGCGGAGGGTGCAGCGGGACGAGCGTTTATTAAAATGTTTCAACTCATTCGGTGGCCACCGTTCGGCTTGCGTCGTCTGGTGTGTGGGACAATAGTTGAGAAGTTTATTAACCATGTCACTTCCGGGCCTTCTGGCTTCTTTAATTTGGGCATTACAGTCCACTCCACTTATAACGATACCGTTTATAACAATATATCGGATATAACATGAACAGCTAGGCACCGTCAACTTTTGTATTCTTTCTATGGTAAAATAAACCGCTTATTACAATGCTCCAGGCCACGATATCGGATATAACGATGAATCCGGTTATACTGCGCACCAAAAGTGCAACAGTAACGACTCTAATGACGCGGTTGCGCAGCCTACTCAGGTAGTGTCTTCGCAGGAGGCCCAGTGCGTGACACAGTTCATCGGGGACTTTGTTTCCGCCAAGGACGTTTACCTCAGCTAGGTGAAGCACCTATAGATGCCTTGGAAAAGATTTGCTGCTCCCGTTCTTTTCCGCAAATCAGTGGTAGTGCGACCTTGTTGGCATGCAATAAAATGTTTTGAGCTCTGTTCCATCCAACCCGCTTAAACAGAATTTCCATGCTGTTGAAAGTGGACTAGACTTTAATTATTTATGCACCGTCAAGAAGCACTCGTCGCAACAAGCGATATAGCGGGCCACCCCGCGACGCCTTTCCAAAGCTCACTAGTTGCGCGAGGCGCCAAGTGCTGTCGTGGCGGCAGCGCGCGCGAGGACGCCATGGCCCGGTGAGGTTTCCCTGCTCACGTTCACCAGCCAACCACTAGCTTGAACAGAATTGCTGTTCAAAACCTACAATAACTTACGAAGCTCACTGCGAGGCGCCACTGTCGCCCTTCTTTCTTGTGCGTGTTTCTAGTTCGCGCTGAAATTTCAACGATGTATGTTGGCCACCTAGTTCGTCTCTTCGTTTTACTTCAGGAAAATTTTATTATGGCTTCCCGTCGATTGCTCCTACCAACTGCAATAGCGTACATTATTTTGCGTAGATAACGATATTTTGTTAACGATGTTTTGTTACCTTAACTCTTGTACAAACTCAATGCGTGTTTTTTTGTTAATGCTTGAGTCGTTCCTAAACCCTAACTGATCCCCTAAATATGTTAATATGTTGCACGTAATTTGCTCACAATTTATTTTCCCGTATACTTGTTTAATCTGTTCGAACATTTTTTCTCGATAGGCTATTTATGATAAAAAAATCTTCTTTTCGGATATTGTCTCTGCCTCTATTTATGGAACTGTGCACGATATCGCTCCCTAGGAAAACCCCAGACAGTTCTTGTAACTTCGGTGTCTCCCCGTGTTTTGCGTATGAACGATGAATAAGGCTAACATATTGAAAGAAACCGGAAAATGACTTTCGTGTTGTTAAAAGTTTAGTGCAAGTGGATATTTATTTCATTGTGTCTCCTAGGAAACAGCAACAAACCGTGTGCTGCACGTCTGAGAATTTGATCTCAACGCAACCTATACGTCTGATGGGGATCCAATGTGTCCCCAATCTTGTGATGACAACGAACAGAAACAGAGGATAAAAATTCTATGCGAATGCATGCACCGTCGCCTCACCTTCTGCGTCACCGTGATTCGTAACAATCAATATCTCGTAAATGGATGCTACTCTAAACGTAAGTGAACTCGGTGAACTCGGCGATTTTTCTTGGCGATTGTGTAGAAACCTTGTTTTCACATAACTTGAGTTCATTATATTTTCATTTATTACCGCACTTAATGTGATATCCATGCGCCAGAGGTCGCCTTGCAAAACAGGGCCGGTTCTTTTACCCATAGCGCGTGGACCTCTAATCTCATTCTCCCAACTGCGGTTGAGTTGAGCTCCAGGGCTGGCCACACATCAATCAAATGTAAATAGCACAACGCAACAGCAGATGAACTCGTATATACTATAGCATATGTAACCGTAGACGAGGCCGGATAAATGAAACTCACTATAAAAAGCTATAACGAATCACAGCTTTAAGGTGGCATTATCAAACTGGCCGCAGGTGCAATCCGCGCGCATGCGGCTACGTTCCTCCACTTTTTTTTTGCGTTTGTTTGTGATGACAACCACGCTTACGAAGAAAGATAACCACAGTAGAAGGAGGCCTTGACAGAAGGAACAAGACCATTCTTTATTCAACGCCAAAACGGTTTCTGCAAAACTGAGAACGTCAAAACCGAGAACATCAAAATTCAGAACAAATAATTGCGAAAGAGGGAAAACACGAACACGAGTGGGAGTTGAAAAAAAAGGAGCACTTCTGTTGCTGGGAACCGCAAATTTATTACGTGAGTGAAAAACACGGTATAACGTTTAGCGTGTCGTGTTCAGGGATTACCGAGTTACTAAAAAGGTAAAATGAGTGCACACAAAAGTACAAGCTCAACTTTCAAATGTCACAATACGCAGTTGAAGATCGACCTCACAGTTTACATCAGCTGCTCCAACCTTTTCTTCTATAATTTTGCACTATTGCCTTGATGTTCACATAAACAGCGTGAAACGGAGATAAGTACCAGCTGCCAGAAGCTGCGGCCACACTAAACATAGAGAACCAACTTGCTTGTGTTTAAAGCAAAAAGCTTTGATTACTGTCTCTAAACGCACGTAATGCACTTTTGTTACAATTTTCATTCTACAACTTTTGAAGTAGCCCGAGTACTGAACCATACATCTAATAGTTACAAGAAGCCTGTTAACCTCGTTATAGCCGACTTACGCGTTTGCTTTTAATTCCCGCATCCACACTAAGCCGCTACTATGCCCTACTTACCGAATGTCCTCTAGTGCATGCTCTTCAATGTTTCTCGCTCTTATTTTCCACTCGGCAAGGCTGCTGATGTATTGCACCAATTACCAGGAGTATTAGGAGGCTATCTGAGCATACTACCTATCGGTTCTTTCCAATTAAGAAGCATGAGTATCGCTCATACTGCTCTTAAGACACTTCGGCAGTTTTTCCGTTAGTAGAAGTACTGTGAATATACTTCTCTAACCCTGGCGGATTGGCAATGTCTCGTCATCAGACTGCTCACTGGTAATGAACAAATACAAACCGAGGCAGGGGAGGAGTCAAGTACTATCATCAAGACCCTCCGCTGCGCCTCCGGGTTACTACTGCACCGTATCATGGCTACTGTGGACAGTGACTGCTTGAGCGACCGCCTAAAGTCCCTAGCCCACAGGCGGGCCTGTTTACAGCGTTGGCAGGACACACCCTTAAACTCTTCCCTGTCCCACAGAAGGTCGTTGGGGTCCGGCGCAAGGAAGGCCGTCAGCCTCAGCGCGTAGTCCAGGTTCTCCTCGAGGTCCAGGTCACCGAAGAAGCACGTATTGCTCACACGACACCACGGCCTCGTGCCCTGCGTCGCTTTTCCAGCCTCGCGTAAAAACAGGTTGACGCTGTCGTACGACTCGCACACCGACTGCCCTCCTCCGCCTTTTAGGATCATCTGGTTGATCCTCACGGCGCTGAGCCCGGTCCTTTCTTTCGCTTTGTAGAGAAGCTCGATGACCTCGAGGTGACCGTACTTGGAATGCGACAGGAAGCCTTCCTCCAGGAAACGGAGGTCCGCACTGGGAAAAGAACCGGAACAATTGAGGCTTCACGATTCTATACGATGAACCAATCGGATGCAAAGGTATCGGATTTCCTATATTATAAGCACACCATTCTAATCACAGTACCGAATTTGAGCAAATAGAAGGTTTCAAGAGTTCAAATTTCACATGGCTGTGCTTGGAATATAAATACTCCGGCCAGATTAAGCATGACGGATTCGAAAAAGCGGGATGCTTCCAATTCAGGAAGTACGGCAAGCTACACGAGGGTCCCTATAAAAAAATGAACTGCGTATCCGCTCAGTTCGCTGCAAATGCCGTTAAAAGATTATAGTCGTTTCATGGGCACCGGTCTCTTTTGCAGGTTGTCTCAAAAGGCAGGCATGCCACTGCGCTGATCAGATGGGCAATTAAGTACGATTTTACATTTGCCTTTTAAATTGCTAACCACAGTGGAACCAGTAAAAAAAAAACGGCGAAAAGTAAGGTGATCTCCAAACTATTAAAAGCATAGTTCAGCTTTTTTGGGAACACTGTTGATAAAATATGATCACCTAAATTCTGGAAGCAATCTGAAAAGCGTAAGGTGCATCGTTGGCACGCTGCGTTGAGAATTCCAATCCAAGTTAGCGGCTGTCCTACAACCAACCTAATTTGTTTCCACACGCAATCGAAACTACAATTTGACGGTTACTTATCGAGGAAACATACACAAGGAAGGTAACCACAACCGACAGCACGGCTTTACAGCCTTGTCAACGTATTTAAGGGATTGCTCTATGATCCCTTCAAGAGATTATCCGACGTCGTATACACCATCGAGGCAGCAGTTGTGTCAGGCCATTGTGTTAGACCCTCTAGAGCCAACACCTAACGCTGGAATTGTTACCTGGGACCAGCCTCCTTGGCGTTGATGTGGTACACGTATTGACCAAGAATCAAGGGCACAATGTAGGGTTTCACCACCCCAACGTCACTGTGGTAGTGGAGGAGCTTCAGAAAGACGGAGCAGGGACCCGAAATGTGTCCGTCGAACGACGTCGGCACCGACGCGGTCAACGCTGTCTTCATACGGGTCCTAAAGAACTCCTGGACATCGGTGAGTGGCTTCGCGACGACTAGGCACAGCGCGAGGCTGGTGAAGCCGATGATCATGCCTGCTTCATCGAGGGCCTGTCGAGAGCTGTTCCGTATGAGTCCCGCCAGGTGTCCGACGATCGCTGGCGACGATGGTAAGGGCTCGATGTCTTCTGGCCGGTGAACGAAGAGGCGAGGCAGGGCGTCTGGGTTCAAAACGGGCTCTCCAGGAGGGGCTGCGTACTTCGGACCGTCGACATTGAAGATGTCCGCAAAGAGCGGCGTTCCAGGATTGCTGACAGAAGGCGTTGCTGCAATGCAGTCGAGCATGAGCTTGTCGAAGGACTCTGAGCATGTCGTGGAGGCGTACTCCTTGAGCCAAGCTGCGTACAGCGACCTTCTAGACTTGTCGTCCGGGTACTTGGCGTTTCCTAGAACTTGTCTGGCTGCTGTAACTGCAATGACGTCGCTCCAGTCGTAGCGATGAAAGGCGGATTCCGGTAGGCCGCGCAGAAACGCAACAGCGAAATCGCGCATAGCCTTCCTCCTTGTTGCCATTGTGACAGCGATCTGGTGTGGCAGGCGCTGCGGCCGGATGAAGTTGGGCTTCACTGGTACCTGGCACAAAAGAAAAAAAAACAAGAGAAATAAATGATTTCCCTAATTTGTAATTTTATCGACTTAATTTAAGCTTGTGAAATCAATAAGAAGACTTAGAAATATTAGTTGAAAAACAGACGGAGGAAACATTGGTGAAGACGCTGCTATCACAAACAGTCATGACTTAAACGAGCGAGAACGAGACAAGCTCAGGAGTAAACTGCGGGAAATATAGCGACATGGGGCACCCAAAGATCACCGTATAGTACGAACTTCACTGGGTTGACTTGAGACAGCCGAGGTGGTATTTCTTAGCCTTATTACAAAAACTAGAATTCTCCGATAGGGCGAAAGCATCATTGCCACATCAGTCGCACTTACGAAGAGACCTCCGGCAGGCTTTGTTACGTGCCGTACTTAACTTACTGTCCTGAGGCTGTACTGCCACACACGCAAGCAACGTGTGAAAGCGAACTTTACAGTGACCAAATCGCGGTAAAGTGGGCTAAGCTGCTGCTTGCCGCATCGCTTTAAATGGACAGACAGCTGTTTTTTTTTGTGGAGTATATGCTCTATCCAAAATGAAACGGAATCACGTAAAACACCCTGAACCAAAACAGTTACCCTGATAGGGCCCTAGTACGTTTGAAAGTGGAATCTAAGTCTATGTTTTGCCAAAGGAATGCTGCCGACCATTACAGGCAGCCGCGCATCAACATACCTTTAACTGCATGCGAGATAAGAATTCTATTTAAATACTTGTCCCCAGCCAGAACAAAAGTGCCGTCTTGTCTTTCCGTTTATGAGGTGTTTGAATCACGCGTTGAAACCGACGCAGCCGTTTGCATACAATAGCTCCAAACGTAAAAAAAACAACAAAAAAAAAAACATTGAGCCGTATTTAAAGCGGGGTAACCTAGCACAGTAGATGACAAATTATCTCAAACCAGATGACTGCTATTGACAAAGATGAACCCCGGAAATAGTTTACTGTGATTCCTATGAGCTCTTATGTAACTATTTCTCGTCATCATAAACTATCGACAAAAGAGGTTTGATGATCGTCTGCTAATCTGACTTCTTCCAACCGTGAATCGCCACCGCGCATTTCGTTTTGCATATCCCGGGCGGCACAACCGTTCCAAGATAAGCTTGCAAGTCCAAACTGACTGCCATTTTTCCCATCGGCAAAAATAGTTTTCATTTATTTTTAGAATATACATGTAAGTACCGTCATTGTTCCCGGCGTCAAACAAAATAGACGACAAAATACGACCATCGTGTGAAGTTTGAGCGCGAACGGAGCAGCGGTTCGCCCAGAAATTTTTTTAAAGTGTTCCATTTATCGATGGAACACCTGTATATAATCCGCGAGTGAACAGCATGGTTTGTAGGTCGCTCGAAGCGCAAAAGGGCGCTCATAACGAGGAAACAAGATAATGTTTCGCTTCCTTCCGAGCTGTTTCTGCGAACTGCAGTGCGCGAACAAGCGGATGGATTGAGCGATTCGTATGCTTCGAAAAAACAAAGTACAGGCCCGTAGCTCTGATTCTTGCAATCGTAAGGTTTTACAGCTCGCCCTAAACAATAAAACGGCTTGACTATTACCAATTACTTCCTGTCGTCCTTACAATTACCACAATACAAGAGCCTAACGACTCCACTATGCAATAAAAAAATCGTCTTCGATGTCGAAGTCTGCGCAGGCACCAGTCCGGCGTTCGTAACAGCCCTTGAACAATTCTAGCTGACGTAATCTGCCGTTTTCAAACATTTCTTCACAGACTCGTACTTAGAAGCGATGAAATCATAACTTACTGATACGCTGTCTCCAGGTCCTGTATCCAAGAAACGAAGCGGACAAAGCCAGTACTTGAAGGACTCTGCCAGTACTTACGGAATGACTGTCTATCTGCGCGCACGAAACGTGCTCTCCAAATTGGCTCAGCGGTGCATTGCGGTTCGCTGGCTGTCCGGCAGATGGCGCAACGTGCCCTTACGGGAGCATATGGCGTCGTCTGCTCGGTTGGATCGGCAGACCATTGCAGGCGCCGAAATTGCGTACCAGCGAGGCCACACATCAAATAGTCCACTCTAGTTTATACAAAGTCCACGAGGACCCCAAAATACTTCCAATTAACGAAATTTACACTTAAAAAGCGCAAGAACAGCACCTCAACACGTCTCGCTTTTGACTTCGTTCTGAATCTTGACTTATGTTGCGAAGTTGAGCGCATGACACGGATTGCCATGATAGTTGAGACTTATCGCTAAAAATCGAAGCCGGGAGCGTCCACCTAAGAAACTGTTCATACGGAGCCGTGTCAAACATGAGAGATAAATACGCTGGCAGAAGTCTCAATTGCCCTGCCGCTTTATCAACTGCGCGCTGCCTAATTTTTGATGGCGCCGACATTAGTACGCAACACGGCGCTGTTTTGGCGATTGAAAATTTTGAATTTTATTTAGAAATGGCGGTCACCCGCATGCTTTTTATTGGAAGTAACTTCCGATTAACCGATATTGTGGGATTGAACTTAACATTATCGATTGCTTTCTACCACTAGAGTACATATGCAAAATAAATGGGACCGGCACTGTCGGCACATAACAGGTCATTCCATGCCAAACGTCCCAGCCGTAAAGTCGGCCATTACGGATTTCTTCTGTAAGAATTGTGGCTCATCCTTACATTGTCCGGAATGCTCCCTCGAAGTATTTTTGTCCAATTTTTTTCTTCTTTTTCCAGCCGCTTTTTTATCTCGACGGTTTAAAGCAAAAGTAGCTCTGGCAAAAAAAAATCATAAAAAAATCAATTCTTTTTCAATCGCCAGAATGTTTGCGTGGACATCATGTTAGAGCCCTGGACTGCCCTACACGGCGTTTTTCTAAGATTTTTGCTTTTTTTTGTTCTCGTTACGCCATTCCGAAAATACGCAATATTGCGCATTTTCAAACTTCTTTAGCGAATACGAGCACACTCTCTACGCCAATGAATCATTTCTTTCTAAATATCATCATTGTGGACAACTAGTTAAAAATATATTGACACTGAAAAAAATAAGAAATGTGCGAGAAAACATTTGTCAAATTAGGAAAGAATTTCCTTTCTGGCCCATATTCACCCCTAAATTCCGCATTGTTGTGCTCGTTGTAAAAATATCAAATACAAGGCATTCGCTAGTACATCATCGCAGTTTATTTCAGAAAGTTAAATCGGAAACAGTTTTTAGTTTAAGCAGAGAAAAAAAAAATTTGAATTTCTACACCGACATTTCACCACGCTGTTCGACAGAGCGTCTTCTCTGCATGGCTTGCGCCTGCCTTCATGAAATACGCCCGAGACAGCGTCTTCGCGCTGCAAGAATAACTTCCTCTGCAATGGTATTTCGTGGTGTCAATACGGGAAAGAGGGATAGTTCCCCTGTTGGTGGGAAAAGTACAACGTGGAGAGGGAGAAAGAGAGAGAGAGAGAGAGATAGATAGATAGATAGATAGATAGAGAGAGAGAGAGAGAGAGAGAGAGAGAGAGAGAGAGAGAGAGAGAGAGAGAGAGAGAGAGAGAGAGAGAGAGAGAGAGAGAGAGAGAGATTAGAGAGAGAGAGAGAGAGAGAGAGAGAGAGAGAGAGAGAGAGAGAGAGAGAGAGAGAGCGCTTTCTTTAGTGGCCCAGGTGGTGGTGCGCCCGTTCTACGACTACGTGTAGACTCAACGGCTGGCTGGACGTGAGTCGTGCAATCAGTGTATCTCATTCCCGCTAACGCGTACAAATAAATCTGTTCAACGCGATGACTCGGCCGCTGTTCGCTTCCTAATGTTCGGTATACATAGGATACCACGCATACGTTTATCTACTTCTTTCCAGAGAAGCCCAATTTTGCAAAGAACAGCACGCGAGCCAAATTGGATGACAAGGCAGTACAGGCCATATCACTGGCATTATGCACAACTATTGGAGCGCGATACAGGACAGCGTATTGTTCAATCTCATCGCCGTGCTATCCGCAGTTCAAATCAGGGAGGTGACATGGCACAGTTTTGATATCTTCTTTAGTAAACCGCGACGATAAGCAATCGCGAATCAGCTCGCCCGCAGTACAAGAGGTTCTACGCTGTGTGGTTTCGGGTCACTACGCATTCTTCATCGCATGTTTCACGTTCCGATGATGGCTTGAGTAGAGCGACTTTGCTTCTTCGTAAAGAAAACGGAGTCCCGTTGCCTGCGAGTTTCAAGCGGCCATGGATGGAGCAGCTTATTCTGTGCAAGATAGTCGTTTCACGACTTCAGTGTCTGATGCCAGACGTGAGTGGCTCTACATATCAGTAGCATATCAGTTTTTTGATAAAATTTTGGCTCACCTGCTTTATCCTCGCTATTACGTATGCGCGTACTCCTTGCAGTTGCGTTAGGTGGCCTATTGCGATACGAGACTACCAAATAAAATATGTGCCTACTTGGCACGAACAAAAACTTACAGCCAGGAGTAATATTCACTTTTCTTTCATTGCTTTGAGCATGCATAGAAGTGTAACACTCTAAATAGGGCTCTTTTGGTTTGATTTCAGAAAATGAACTTTATACTCGCTGCCTTGGTCCGAGAGACTGCCACAAGAGAACGCAGAGAAAACGACAGTACGTGATGAATGTACGCGAACTTCCGGAATGAGACCGTCAGCCTGCTGTCTAGGCGATCAGGGCAAACAGGAGGCATTTCAACGGTATGTGGGCATCACTACATGGTGTATGTCAAGAGGTACACAACGTTGCTAGCGCCTAAAAGCTGTTGCAATCCTTTCTTGGAGCATGACGCAAACCGCCGCGGAACTTCGGTGATCACACAACGGCCCTTGATGACCTTCATCCTCGTCTGAGGCTCATCCCGGGAAGAGAGAGAGAGAATAAACTTTATTGTTAGCAAAAGGGTTGCGATGGAGCTATTTTAGCTCAGTCGGAGTGGGTCCTTATTCACAGGTTCCCTTAAGCTTCACAAGCCTCCTGGCCCCTGTGGATCAGCCGAAGTTGGTCTTCCAGGGCGGGGCTGGTCAGCAAGATCTCCCATCGCTCATCCCCTATGCTGACGGAGTAAGCAAGAATTGGGGGGGGGACATGAGTTTTGTGCATTCTCCGATGGTGTCTTTTAGGGTGCCTGGTTTTGAGAATAGGGGACATTCTTTTGCGTATCTCATTGGGAACATGCGGTTGAGGAGTAGAGGGTGTGGGAAAGAGGCTGCCTGTATATGTCGATGTATTGAATAAACCGGCTGGAGTGTACCCGATGCGGCTACAAAACGCTAAAAACAGAAGGCTTCCGGATCTCTCACCAGAGAAACTTACGCCAGCAAAAGTGACACAGAAGCAGCAAGCCAGGACGTCGAGGAGGGCCGCGTAGCTACCGGTGAGAGCTCGGTGACAAGAAGTCGTCGGCAGACGGACCGAAGTTCGTGTGCTAAAAGGAAGCTTCGTCATATTCACCAGGGGGAAGACTTTGAGGATGCAGACCTTGGGCTAGCCCAACCATCCAGCTCTTCGGCTCAAATTAACACTGAATTTAATGTAGTCGACTATGTGTCACCGATGCAAGATCTCAAAGAAAAGTGCAATTGCAAACACGAGAGAGGAAAAAAAAAATCAAAATTCTGACTCCAAATCCAAATCCAAAATCCAAAATCCAAATCCAAAAAAATCCAAATCCAAATTCTGGTCCCTTAAAAAAATTATGGATTTTTTCGGGGCACCGGAGCGACACGCACGTGACGCCGTAAAGCTCAGATCAGAAAGCGGTGTTCTTAGCCCACCTCCACGGAGAAGAGGCCGCCCTTCGAGAAAAGAAATAACGGAAGCTGTGTGGAAATTTTACGAAGACGACGCAAGTTTCCTATTGTCTACCGGGGAAAAAAGATGTTCTTCGCGGTTACCAAAAGCGCCCACTTTTGATGAACTTGCGAGAGTTGCAAGAGGAGTGGAAGAAGCTTACCTCTCAATTTAAATGCGGATTCTCTTCCTTCGCCAGCCTGCGTCCTCCACATTGCGTGTTAGCCGGCGGATCTGGCGCAGACACAGTTTTTGTGTGTGCCTCGAGCATCAAAATATCAAGCTGATGCTTCACGCTGCAGGTATCAACACAACAGCCGAAGTAATCCTGACGAAGACCGTGTGTGCGACATAGACAACGAAGCATGCGTGTTGAACAAGTGTGCCAGCTGGAAATACGGAACGCGCCCGCTTTTGGCTCCAGGAACGTAGATAATTTCCATGTTCAACAGCGGG
Organism: Haemaphysalis longicornis; assembly: GCA_013339765.2. NCBI lineage: Eukaryota > Metazoa > Arthropoda > Arachnida > Ixodida > Ixodidae > Haemaphysalis > Haemaphysalis longicornis. The sequence continues at coordinate 110,313,999 of CM023455.1, read as the reverse complement.
TCAGCGGCCCACGATGTAAACTGGAAACGATTATCCTCCCACCGGAAGAATTTTGTGACCGATTGTTGTCTATGCTATGTGCCCTGAAGACGCACCACTATGTCAGAAGCGGCAGGCGCAGTATTTACGCGACTTAAAAAAAACACCTCAAGAAAGATGAAGCCATTGTGCTTATGGACGTCTCAGAAAACTATACTTTTCTGGTTCAAGATGCCATACAGTCCTATCATTGGGTAAACACGCAATGCGCACTGGACCCATTCGTCGTATATTTCCGCTCAGAGGACAACGTACTTGATGTCTCCGTAAAATCATTTGTGGCAATATCTGACTGTCTTGAGCACATTACTGATGCTGTATCATCTTTTCAGGCCGAACTGCTGGGACTTTTGGCCGAGGACTTACCTTCTGTGAGAAAAATTTATTACTTCTCAGACGGTGCTTCATCCCAATATAAAAAATAAGAAGAACTTCCTTAACCTCTGCTATCACGAAAGCGACTTCCCTCTCTCTGCTGAGTGGAATTTTTTCGCTACTTCACACGGCAAGAGCGCGTGTGATGGCGTTGGTGGGGCAGTGAAGCGTCTAGCAAGTAGGGCCAGTCTTCAGAGGCCATACGAAGACGAGATCATGACACCACACCAACTGTTTCTGTGGGCGGAAAAGAACATCACCGGAATTACGGTGCTTTGGGTGCCAGATAGCGCTGTGCAAGATAGAAAAGTGAAACTTGCAGACAGGTTCTAAAAAGCGCTTTCTATCAAAGGAACACGATCTTTGAGCCGTCATCCGTTTCCACTCTCTTGGCTGGGCTAACTTCGTACTCCACTACAGTGCATGTCCGAGACTCCAAAGAGTTGTCGTGAGAAAACTTTGCTGCCAACTTTGTTTTTTACTAAAATGAAACATGTTCTAAAGAACAGGATGGATGCAGCTACCGTACGGAAACACGTGTCCCGGTCGTTTTTTGTTTCAACACCTCCTTGGTGACATGCAGAGAAGACGCTCTATCGAACAGCGCGGTGAAATGTCGGTGTTGAAATTAATTTTTTTTCCCTGCCTAAACAAAAACTGTTTGGATTAAACTTTCTCAAATAAACTGCGATGATTTGTACTAGCGAATGCCTTGTATTGGATATTTTTACAACGAGCAGAACAGTGCGCAATTTAGGGGTGAATATGTGCCAGAAGGGAAATTTTTCCTAATTTGACAAATGTTTTCTCGCACATTTCTTATTTTTTCAGTGTCAATATATTTTAACTAGTTGTCCACAATGATGATATTTATAAACAAATGATTCATTGGCTTAGAGAGTGTGCTCGTATTCGCTAATGAAGTTTGAAAATGCGCTATATTGCGTATTTTCGGACTGGCGTAACGAGCACAAAAAAAAGCAAAAATCTTAGAAAAACACCGTGTAGGGCAGTCCAGGGCTTTAAAATGATGCCCACGCAAAAATTATGTCGATTAAAAAAGAATTTATTTTTTTCATGATTTTTTTGCCAGACCAACTTTGCTTTAAACCTTCGAGACAAAAAAGCGGGTAGGAAAAGAAAAAAAAAGTTTGGACAAAATACTTTGAGGGAGCATTCCGGACGATTCAAGGATGAGCCACAATTTTTACTGAAGAAATCCGTGATGGTCGACTTCACGACTGAGACGTTTGGCATGGATTGACCCATTATCTAATTAACCGAACATTCCAAGCAAGCGGCTTCGCAATATCGACAGTCGACTGTATCGCCAAGCCGGTTAAGGTGGGCGTGAGAACTAAACATGCGTGCGTACATGAAGTAGTCAACCCTCGAAAAGTAACCCTTCCAGGATTGGCACTCCTCTCCTTCGGAGTGTTAGTTTATGTAGAGTGTGCAGCACGACCACAATGCGAAGGGCGCACGTAGCGGTTAGCTTCGGGAGGAGCCGAAAGAAATGACGATCGGACGTCGAGATGCCAGCCTGTTTACTGAAATGTAAGACGCGCGAGCGCGCCGGTGTAAGATAATACGCCCGTATGCGAACGAAGAGAAAAGCGACAAAGTGCGAACGGTGCCCTGCGGTGAGTCACGGACTTTCTTGAGCAGGCATAAGTCACAGAGTTCCAAAAAGGACTTTCTTGAGCAGGCATAAGTCACAGTGTTCCAAAAAGGACACTACAGCGTGAATAAAATTTTCTTTTAACTGAAATATCAGACGTTTCGTAGCACTCCCACCTTTTGCTCGACGAATAACGACGCGTTATTTGCTGAGAAATAAGCAAACAAAGGTGGCATTTCTCTATCCCGCTTCCCTTCCATTTTTTGCGTGGCGTAGACATTGTGTGGCGGTCTAGAGCGTAAACGTTTGTCGCTAGGCAATGGTAGCTTTGGCATTACCAAGCCATGCCCGACCGCCGGGAACGTTTGCTGGCTTTCACTTTTATTGTTTGTCACCGACGGAACGAGAAATGCTTTCCACCGCTCCAGCGGTTGGTGTGCGCGCCTCCACCTGACACCCAGACCGCATCACGTCAACCGCCGAAGCAGCGAAACGCGCCGTTTCAAATGTCGTGCAGCCGGAGCTGCCGAATAGGCATCGCTTAAGCGGGAGCCTTCATCTCGCGTCGTACGGCGATCACGTCCATCCCTTCTCTCACGCGACGCGCCAACCTGGCGTGTTTCAAATACGCACTGGCTTCCCGCATCCGTCTCGAGAGTTTGCGTGGCCGCGGCCAAACATGGTAAGGGTAGAGATACGGGCGCACGATTTGCGGATTAATTATAAACAGCGACTCGCAGTGAACGGAAAGGCGCAAGTTCGGATCGTTCGGATAACCACCGGCAGTAAACACTAACCTTTCACGGGGGATAATGTCCAAACCGGGCGCGGGCACGCTTCCTGCCAGGGATATTTCTTGCAGGAGCTCGGGCGTTCACCGTGGTAGCTTATTGACACCGATGCTTCTCCAAAACGAAACTGAAATCATGATGGCCGACCCTGAAACGCGAGGAAAGCAGCCTGTCTCGTAATGCATAAGAGCTGCAGTCTATGATCTTTAAATGAGATCAGTAAGGTGATGAATTGGGCTAGTTCGTTCTGCATGTTTGAAAACTGCGCTTGAGGTTACTAAGGACACACTTTTGATTGATTGATTGATTGTGGGGTTTTAACGCGCCGACGCAACGCAGGCGATGAGGCGCGCCGTAGTGGAGGGCTCCGGATTAATTTCGACCACCTGGGGATCTTTATCGTGCGCCGAAATGTCGTACACACGGGCGTTTTTGCTTTTCGCCTCCATCAGAAAAGCGGCCGCCGCGGCCGGGAATCGAACCCGCGACCTCGTGCTCAGCAGCGCAACGCCTTAGCCACTGAGCCACCGCGGCGGGTAAGGACACACTTTTAAGAAATACAAACGAACGACGTGGACAGCACGAGCGCAAACTAACAACTAAATTATTAGAAGTGAAAAATCAAAACTTTGTAACCCTTTCTAAATGTTTTGATTTTTCATTTCTAAATAAATCAGTGGTTAGTTTGCGCTCGTGCTGTCCACGTCGTTCATTTGTATTTCTTAAAAGTGTGTCCTTAGTAACCTCAAGCGCAGTTTTCAAACATACAAATGAGATCAGCTCACGGAAAGTTTTGATTGACATTTATTACACGTGCTCAACCACTTAAGTACTGTTTATTTGAGGAACACATTTATGAATGCTCGTCCAATGAGCTCTCGCCCTGCATAATTGTTGTGACGTCACAAACCCGTAGTTCCCGAAAGCGTACTGCATGTCGTCGCCTATTTTCACGCTTCTGGCATTTTCTGCCTCATTTAACATCTCCTGGTTGCGACAATGGTGTTTTTAGATTCTCGACAACGTAATCGATCGATACAGGCAAACTTATTTCCGCCCTTTAGTGTCCCTATGGCATAAGCACTGCAGTACACTTGGCGCCATCCGGGGGCCATTCATTACACAACTAACACGGTGTTGGTACTTAGCGGAATTCAGAAACCAACATTCGGAGAGGGGAAGTGAGGCGGGATTGCGCTGACGACGTTGAGGCGATCACGAGCACAGGTTAGAAAAATATGGGGAAGGTTTCTGTAATTGACGCCCAGGATTGAAGTTCAGTGCAGGTGAACGTGGCCTTGAAACCGTGGACGCCAGGTGTGGGTAGGAGGAGTAGGGAGGACAAGGATGCAGTGGGTGCAAGCAAATACGAGCAAATGCCAGCAGATGCGAGCCCAGCCTCACACGTAATGTTTTTTATTTTCCCTTTGATTTGCGCTTTTACGGAGCGCTTTTGGGTACTAGGGGCGAAAACAGGTAGCCATTGAAACTGGACACAAAACATGCCGGGCTTTTCCGCCGGGCTTTTCCGTACTTTTCCGCTGCGTTAAGTATGGCGGCGTGGAACGTCAACGCTGTTTCTATGCGTTGCGATGGTCTTGCGCTTCGTCCGCAGTGAACTGTCGCAGCAGGAGAGCCGTCTCCGCTGTTCTCTTCGCTTTTCTACGTGACTACTCGCTTTCCCAGGCATTGCCGGGGAGTGCGCGTTCCCTTTCACTGCGTTTTCTTTTTGTCTGAAACACGCGCTATACCCGCCGTCGTTGTTAATGGCAATTAGTTGGGCTGCTTTTCTACCACGGCTGTCTGATGGTGGCGTGGATTTACAGCTAAGCCTTGTATGGTTAGGATCCAGCAGATCGTTTCCGGCGACTGACTGAGCGCAGACCAACTATATTCTGCTCATTGAAAAAAAAAATCATACGGAATAAAACGCGCAGGTCCTAGGGCCTCCACATCTGGGTGTAAGACGACTTATATTGCCCCAGGTGTAATCCGTGTCCGAATCTTCGAATAATTCTCGCGCCGAGAGGCGAAAACGAAAGCAGACAGCGGCGGCCTGCCGAGGGGACCAAGCCCAGAGCACGCAGCACTTGAAACCACCACCGCCGCAGCGACCGTGGCCGGATGTTTATACTAACGAGCGTGCATGGTGCAAGCTTTGGATGTGTGTGCTGTTCGTCCAGGAGAGTCGCCCTGCGCCTGTGCACCGCGTCAGACGTTTCCCCCCGTGCTTCTCTTTCCTTATCCACTGTAACCTCAGTTTTCTCAATAATTAAACCTTCTAAATTCTCAAAACCTAGTTTCAAGTCTCAAAGCCATGACCCAGCTAACACAGGCGAAATGTCTCCGAAGCAACGTGTCTTCGGAGACATTTCTGAGACAGAGGTGAAGCCGACTTTAAGAGGACTCTGCATTGTCTGGAACGCTTCCGATGGACGCTTTAACTCTTTCTTCCAAGTCTGAAAGCACTGCGCAAGCTATAATTATCGCCAGCACGGAACGGCACTGCGTGATTTGCTCGTCGCAGCAGATCCGCCTTCCGTTTCTCCTTTGCTTTGGGGGCGTTCTTTCTTTTTTTAAGTGGCTATCGAATGCGTTGGAAACCAACCGTTCTAAAAAGCCGGCCGTTCTTGGCGTTCTTCTACCTGCGGTAGAAAGACGCCAAGACCAGGAAAGAGAGCAAAATCTTTCTTACAAGTTCTTACGCTATCTGATAGGCATAGAGCAAAGATTTCTGGTTGAGGTATTTTGTGACCCCCTGTTCTAAGCACTGGTCATGTTGTTGACTACGTATTGAAAGCCTTAAGGATTTAAAAAAAAAATTTGAGAAGAGCGTTGCAGGGTTCCTTTAAACCGATAGATTAGCTCACCGAGAGCACGAATATACGCGTAGCTTTTCTAAAATAAGATAGAAAAGAGCGAAAACACGCATACAGATATCGCCGCCACCGACTGTACCCCGCAACTTACTCTGGAACTGGTTGAAATTGCGCGACAAACATTTTAACAGTACATCTTCAAAAGTTTGTAACTGCTTCACTGGAAGCTTTCGAAGTGTCATGTTTTAACGTATAGGAACAAAAGGAAATCTAGAAACAATGTCGTGGGATCCTAATCGATCGACCACTCGGTGACCCCAAAAACAATGTCGTGGGATCCTAGTCGATCGACCACTCGGTGACCCCAAACGCCCGAGAGTTCGTTTTCGGTTTCCGTGGAATACCTTGTGAAATACTCGGCTAAATAATTGCGTGACGCCTGCTGTGGTCATATCCACTTTTTAAGACCCTCTGTGGGCTTTTCCAATGAAAAAAACAACAAAACAAAACACGGGAACGCTTGTCGTGGCTGAAGTCAGTATTTGCAAGTGTACGCAACGTCTTCCCTGGCTGCCGCTGGATGGCGCCACTCGTCCACGCTTACAGTGCTGCCGCTATGAGACGAGGAGTGCAGGCACCGCGCGCGAGCGGTTGGTTCGACGCCAACCTTCGCGTTGTTGTTGTTGTTGTTGTTGTTGTTGTTGTTGTAAACTTTTAAATGCAGAGCATTTCTTTAACTCACATGTAGCGTCCGCCGTGCGTGCGCAACAGCTCAGCGCGCAGGCGCGCCCTCTCCCCCACTCCTCCTCTCCCGCATCACGCTACCCTTCTCGCTCTCAACAACAGGTCCGCACCCCTCCCCCTACACTATATAAAAAATAATACTTACCGGCGCCTGGTTTCGATCCCACGACCCTGCGGGCGGAACGCGAGGTACATGGTGCTCTTCCCACTGCGCCACAAAACCGACACAGAATGAAAGGCTATGAACGCGCCTTATATCCTTGACTCATTCAAACTACGTCAAGAAGCTGCTGATACAACGCATCCACTACCACCAACTCCCCAAACACTAAACGTTAACGCAATACACCCACCCCTATGCGACGCATTTACTCGAGTCCCCCTCGCGGGGCGATGGGCCCTTTTTAGAAAAAAAGGCCAAAGGCCATGGGGGGGGGGGGGGGGGGGGTAGGGAGGGAATGGGGAGGGCGCAGCACAGTCGTTATGACGCCGTACGTCTTCAAGGGTTCTCTTCAGAAGTCGTGCAGACCACTGCTAAATTGCCCGTACTAAGCCGCTTTTTGTGGCATAAATGACGATTTCGAAGACTGAATCTGCCCGCAGGTGTTTCCACGTGCCAGAGGGTGCGTTCACCAACTTTTTGCCTTTGTTAATATTGACAACCACGCTCACGTAGAAAGAGAATCATGGAAGAAAAAAAGCCTCGAACAGAAGGAACAGGATAATTCTTTATTAACCACCAATATGGTCAATGCACAATTCAGCACAAACACAGTACTCAGAACTAAATTGGAAACAAGCAAAACACGAAAACGAGCTGATTTAAAATGAACAGTAGTATACGTTTTAAGACGTAGTCGCTCACGTGAGCGCTTTACGCGAGCGACGAACCTAAGCGTGACATACAACATGTAACGTTCGGGGCTTGTGTATTAAGAATGAGATCAAGAATGAGTTATTAAGAATGAGTTCCCACAATAACACAACTGTGCGACGTTCAACTGTTGACGTCCGCCGTTGAACTTCGACTTCTTAGTTAACATTCCCACTCCAATGCCTTTTTTCGATCCTTTTAAACGTTATTGTACATTGATATTAACAGCATAAAGCTGAGATTATAACCAGCTTCCCCCACCTCTAGCCTTACAAACAAAGGCGGTCTTGTGCTCAATCTCAAAAAGCTTTGATCTCTGTCTTCGAACGCATGTAAAGAAATTTTTCCACAACCCTCTCTAACAAAAACTTTTGAAGTAGCCCCAGTACTGAACTATACGTATAATATACGTGTAATATACGCATAATGTATGTATACTTTGCGTATAAAGCCTCCTAACCTCATTTAAACAGGCTGATGCTTTGGATTCTGGTTCGGCCCCTGCACACAGCCACGACTACGTATCTTTATTCCGATATATTCCAGTTTATGCCCCTTAAAGCATTAGCTTTTTTCCCCTGTCCGTTTGGTATTGAGCCGTTCATTCGGCTTCTGAACGTCCGGCTTCTGAACGTTCGGACCAAATACCAGGGATATTTCGATGCTTTTTGAACATACCATACACTCCTGCGCCCAAGTCATGAAACACCTCTCCTACCAGTACCGCTCTAACGGCACTTCCAATAGCCTTTTCCTCGTAAATACAAAGTGTGGACGTAGCTTTCTAGCTTTGGCGGATTGGCAATGTCTTGTTGGCAGCCTGCTCTATGGCAACAGGCAACTGCACACAGTGACAACGATCTGTTCAGTGCTAATATCAAGGCCCTCCTCTGTTCATCCGGATTACTAGTGCAGATGTATTCATATCTTCTGTGGACGGTGACTCCTTGAGCGACCGCCTAAAGTCCCTAGCTCACAGGCGGGCCTGTTTCCAGCGCTGGCGGGACACACTCTTAAACTCTTCCCTTTGCCACAGAATGTCGTTGGGGTCCGGCGCAAGGAAGGCCGTCAGCCTCCGTGCGTAGTCCAGGTTCCCTGCCAGGTCTAGGTCTCCGGAGAAACTAGGGTTGCTCACACGACACCATGGCCTCGTGAGCTGCGTCGCTTTTCCAGCCTCGCGCAAGAACAGGTTGACGCTGTCGTACGACTGGCACACCGACTGCCCTCCTCCGCCTTTTAGGATCATCTGGTTGATCCTCACCGCGCTGATCCCGCTCCTTTCTTTCGCTTTGTAGAGAAGCTCGATGACCTCGAGGTGACCGTACTTGGAATGCGACAAGAAGCCTTCCTCCAGGAAACGAAGGTCCGCACTGGGAAAAGAACCGGAACAATTGAGGCTTCAGCACGTTATAACCGATTCATTTTTATACATAAGTATTGTGTTTTCATTAGTAGTAGAAATTGAGAAGAAGAAATGGGTGTGGGCAGGGCATGTAATGCGAAGGCAATATAACCGCAGGTCATTAAGTGTAACAGAGTGGACCCCTAAAGAAGGCAAGCGTGGCAGGGGGCGGCAGAAAGTAAGATGGTCAGATGAGATGAAGAAGTTTGCGGCAATAAATTGGTCGCAGTTAGCACAGGACCGGGATAATTGGAGATATATGGGAGAGGCCTTTGACCTGCAGTGGGCCTAGATAGGCTGATTGCATTTCCCCGATTTCAAGCATCTTCGCCTCATTCTTATCACCGTATTGAATTTCAGCAAATGAAAGGTTTCGAGAGAATAAATTTTAGCACGATGGGCTTTGAATATAAGCACCCCACAGTACTTTACGACGCCCGGCTCGGAAAAGCGGACGCTTTGAATAGAGAAAACACGGTAGGCTAAAGCGAACACGAGGGTCCCTATAAAGAATTTTAGACGACATGAAGGCACAACGTGTGGGCAAGAAACGAAACCAGTCTTGTCAACCCCTACTCTTTCCAAGCAAACCTACTTCTTAGGTGCTTCCGGATGCCTATCACAAGTTGGCGAAAAGAAGTTGCAAAACTTTGTGTATACGCGGCTTTGACCACTCGCGCTAAAAATCAAAGCTTTTCTTTCAATCTGGAAATGCAGACACTTGAAAGGGTTTGAGTAAGCTTGGGTGACCGAAACGGCAAACGTTTTTTTTGGAAGGGGGGGGGGGGGAGAGGGGGGGGGGCACTACAGACGCATTGACCGTCGTGCGCTTTCAGTTCAGCTATCGACACACGGTTGTTTGCATTTAAAAACGGGACGATGCTCTGGCAGCCCATCAATAGTCGAATGTGCGAGTAATGTTTTGATCCACTACTACCAGCGGAGCACGGGCGCCTGGCTGTTAGAGCGCAAGGATTCCTGGACTTGTGAGCTCTCCCACTGGCAAGAGGCCATAACACTTACTGCTCAGCTCAGTAAAAGGCTTCATTATCATCCTTGTACCATCTTCTTACGGCAGGCGCCCTTACTTTTTCCCGCATCCCTCCTCTTAGCACCCCTCCTTGTGAAACAAAAGGGCGATTGCAACAAAGGGCGATTGCAACAAAGGGCGATTGCAACAAACCGCACGAGGCGCTGGACGCCTCCTTGTATCATTTTCAGATGGAACTCGTACTTACTCTCCCCATTACCCTCTTCTCCGTACCCGTCCCCTTATAACGAACCAGCGATAAAACCTCACTCACTCCGGAACAACACGATGTCCTGGCCACGATCGGTCGTGGTGCTGGCTTGACCTGAAACGCCTGGAGGTTAGATTGGCGCTACGAGGAATTACGAGGCGTTCTCTAGGTTTGACGCGGAGCAATAAGCCTCGCTCAAAAGAAAACACTCATCGTCGGGGTGGCAGTATGGTCATGATGCTTAGTCAACGTATTTGAGAGGTTGTTGTATGGCCCCTGTAAATGATTATCAGCCAGCGTGTACACCCTCGCAGCGGTATAATTGTCTAGCCCCTGTGTTACATACTCTGGTGTCACCACTGGACGCTGGACTTGTTACCTGGGAGCAGCCTCCTTGGCGTTGGTGTGACAGACGTATTGACCAAGGATCAAGGGCACAATGTAGGGTTTCACCACCCCGACTTCACTGTGATAGTGGAGGAGCTTCAGGAAGACGGAGCAGGGACCCGAAATGAGTCCGTCGAAGGACGTCGACACCGACGCGGTCAACGCTGCCTTCATACGGATCCTAAAGAATTCCTGGACATCGGTGAGTGGCTTCGCGGCGACAAGGCAAAGCGCCAGGCTGGTGAAGCCGATGATCATGCCTGCTTCATCGAGGGCCTGTCGAGAGCCGAGGCTGTTCCGTATGAGACCAGCCAGGCGTCTGACGATCGCTGGCGACGATGGTAAGGGCTCGATGTCTTCTGGCCGGTGAACGAAGAGGCGAGGCAGGGCGTCTGGGTTCAAAACGGGCTCTCCAGGAGGGGCTGCGTCCTTCGATCGTCGACCTTGAAGATGTCCGCAAAGAGCGGCGTTCCAGGATTGCTGACAGACGGCGTTGCTACAATGCAGTCGAGCATGAGCTTGTCGAAGGACTCTGAGCATGTCGTGGAGGCGTAACCGTTGAGTCAAGTTGCGTACAGCGACCTTCTGTACTTGTCCGGGTACTTGGCCTTTCCTAGAACTTGTCTGGCTGCTTTAACTGCAATGACGTCGCTCCAGTCATAGCGATGAAAGGCGGATTCCGGTAGGCTGCGGAAGAACGCAGCAACGAAATCGGGCACAGCCTTCTTTGTATCTGCCATTGTGACAACGATCAGATGTGACGGGCGGTGCTGCCGGGATGAGGTTGGGCTTGATTAGATCCTGGCAGACAAAAAAAGAAGGGAATTGAAATAATTCTACTGATTTTTAATTTGATCCATTTAAATTTAATCATTTAAACTTGTGACATCAATAAGAAGACTTGGAAATATTTGTTGAAAGACACATAGACGAAACATTAGTGAAGATGCAGCTATCACAAAGTAGTCATGATTTGGTGGATTTTAGGATTTAACGCGCCGACGCAACGCAGGCGATGAGGCGCGCCGTAGTGGAGGACTCCAGATTAATTTTCAACACGTGGGGTTCTTTAACGTGCGCCGAAATCTCGAACACACGGGCGTTTTTGCTTTTCGCCTCCATCAGAAAAGCGGCCGCCGCGGCCGGGAATCGAACCCGCTACCTCGTGCTCAGCAGCGCAACGCCTTAGCCACTGAGCCACCGCGGCGGGTCAGCGCAGAGGTTTCTAGTGACGCACCTATACGCCTCGAGCGCTGCCTGTAGGGGCGCCACTGAAATTCCCCTAGCGGCCCGTTACGAAAGCAGCTGCGGGAGTCTCCGGCCCGCTCCTGGCTGTCGCCGCTGGTTTTGCGTCACGTCAACGACTGAGATTTACAGCTGGTATGCGTTGGAAATACATATTTATGTGGAGCAGTCACTCTGTTCGCAAATGGGGTGCATTTACGAGTGTGTAAACATTTCTGACGCGATATTAGTGTGGTGCATTAGGTCTGTATGAGCACCAAGTGTGGGTCACAGGCCGACTTCGCGAAACCGCACATGAATGGAGCTGATTGTAATTCCACTGTCCTGAAATTTACTAACAGTGTCTCTGTGAGCAGCGTTTCCTCAGGTGGTCATGCTACGGCCATACACTACGATGTAAATCGGTTTTGTGGACTTGCATAATCTGGAGGAGCAATAATGCCTGACAGCCCGCCAGTTACGCTTGCCTCAGATATTCATCACTACCGTGGACAAGGCACTGTGGCATAAATTTCACAAACATTCTACAAAATAAGTATGATGGATAATGCGAAATTATACTCGGGAAACAGCACTCAACAAAAGATTTTAGGCTGGGTCGTCTTGTCGCAACGTGAGCGCTCGCAAATATACGTCTGCTACATATCTCCTCTACGAGCAGCGCGGAGGCGGGCTTACAGAGTTATCCGCATCCGCGACTAAACGCTTCATCAAAACATCGTCATTTGCTGAGGGAGCCAGCAGAATCTAGCACAAACTGAAATCAGAGGGCCTTACGAGACACCACATTCTTCCAACTACACCTTTTCTTGCTTGTGAACTCTCTACCCCGTATATCTCAAAAAATGCGTCCGCTGAGTGATCAGCTGTTCGTTGAAGTTAATAAACAAAAGGAAAGTGAACGCACAGCTTGTGTGTGATTACTAAAACTTTCCTTGATTTCGCTCTGCATTTCTACACAACAATAATTAGGCGCGTGCGCCTCTTCCTCCCCCACCCCTCATTTCTTGCGAAATAGCAGTGCATTTCGCATCTAGTTGATCTGGTGAGTCCTACCTGGTTTAGGTTTAGACCCTTTAGCATTTCCGAAGCTGCTCTGGAGTTTTTCCTTTCCCGTAGGAGCTATTTTCTGTCTTCCGGACTTGGCAAAACATTTATTTGTCCGTGGTTTCATTAACTTTACTTGTGCCTTGCTATAATGCGTGAGTGGGCACATATTTAACGAAGTACAGCAATGGAATACACTTAACATTTTCGCGTGGCTTATATTCCCATAAAAGGGACAAGTTATTGTCAGGGATTGGGTGATGACGTCCCCGAAACAAACTTTTCTACTGTTTTATATATATTAAAACAAAGCCTAATTCTTTGCCCGCGCTGCAAGATGAAACCAGCCTCGCACTGTGCCAATACGAGGTCTAAACGACGCGACAATAGATTTCACATGTGCCTAGCGTATTAGGAGGTGACCGCGATGATAAGCTGTTGCCGTCGCCAACGCCCGTAGGAGCGTCCCAGAAGCCCGGAGAACCGCCTCCCCGGATAGCTCTTGTTGGCGATCGAGCAATCTACCAAGATGCAGGTGTTCTTTTGAAGTGCCGTGAACGTACCATTTGCTTTCCAACATTACCATAACAAGTTTTTTAGGGCTAGGAAAGGCAAAAAGGAGAGAAAGAGAACCGAAACACTGCATTAGCCCCAATGAGCCACGCAGCGCTGCTCCCGTAAGCGCCGCGGAGAATCGGCGGCAGGCGGCGCAGCGATCACGAAGCTAGATGCGTATAAGGTCTCAGAGACGCTCTTATTAAACCAAAAACTCGATATTAAATCAGCTGCACATCTAAACAAGAGACAAGAGAACAAACTTCCCATATTACCGCTGGAGGCCACTAAGGTAGGCCTAGGTATTCTACTTAACGCCAACACTCAGTCACCCCTAAATGCGAGGAACAGGATACAGAGTCGAAGAGATTGTTGACCATCACTGATGCAATAAAAAATTAAAGCCGTTCCACTCAATGTGAAAGCTGTCGGAAGTGCAGAGTAGTGATTCGCCATAATGGGCTGTACCGCCGTTATCCGCTTACTGCTACCACCCCATGCAATTCAAATTTTCCGCCTTCGCAGTGCTCACGCGCACCCCCGCCTGAAACTGCACCAGTGAGTTCTGGATTGCATTGGATTGGATTGGATTGGCTTGGATTGGTTTTGGATTTGATTGGATGTGATTGGATTTGGATAGGATGATAAGCAGCAGTAAGCATGATAATCAGGTTATCCTAGACAACCAGGAAAGCTAAGAATAACCAGCTGAACCTTAGCTCACGCTACGTATATCCTGGCATAGCCGCGGAGAAGGGACCACCACAGGCTACACCGTAACGCCTTGGCGATATGCTTGGTTCCAGCGAGCGAGATAGGACGACAAGGCGAGCGCCTAAAGTGCTCTGAACTTAATAGGAATAAACTGCGTGAAACAAGCACTGACGCAGCCGTGTTTGCGTTTTGGGAAGCGGTATGCGCAATCCCGAGACGCAAACATGGCTGTGAGCGGCTCTGCCTGGGAAGATCTCCCACTTTGTAGTCTTAGCCTCGGTGATACGCAACGGAGTCAGAGAGCGCGATGCCTCAAGGCGCCAAATGCAGCTGCATACGCGAAGCAAGGAATGCGAGATATACACCAAAAAAATTAGTGTCCTTCCACTCTGTGAAGAAGAATGAGCGAAGCTGGACGCAGTACACGAAATGCATCAAACAAAACCCGCTTGTTTGTAATTTGCGATCGACCAATTAGCACTTAGCGCACTAAAACTTTGAAGGACTCGATATTTATTCTAGTGGACAAACATGGAGCTGCCTTTTTCCCTCCCGCGTCGTGGGCATCTGACAGTCTGCGTAACACACCAACCCAATCCGCTCCACCACTGAGGACACCGGAAAGTTCGCATTGAGGTGGTTTAAACGCACACGTTTAAACCTCCCATCAGCACAACGAACATGTAATCAGTGAGGGCATGAGACCTGTATCTGCGCGTGCACGCACCCCCCTTTCCTCCACTCCCACCTCGTGACTGATAAACCGGCAACCAGTTATGTGCGCGTGCTTAGAAGTGGTGTCTCTCCTTTCTTGTCTTTGTCCGCATGCGCTGTTAATTTTAAGTGCAATGCACTTCTTAAGCGACCCTGAACCTGCGTCCACCGGCCATGTCCGCGCACGTGGAGATGGGCGCGCGCAGCCTGGCCGCTGACATGGCACATACCCACGTGGGGGATTGGTCAGGAATCTCCTCGTCTTCCTTGGCAACGGGGGGAGATGGGCGCGCGCTGCCTGGCCGCTGACATGGCACATACCCACGTGGGGGATTGGCCAAGAATCAGGCGTGAGAAGGGCTAATGCACCTGCTTAAAGGAGTACTGACACGAAATTTCAAAGCTGAGATCCGCTCTAGCAATCAAGTACAACGACAACACAAATAGGTGTCTGTGAATAAATGCATCTTTCTTTCTTTGTAGTTGTGTGTGTGTGTGTGATCTCTCTTTCGCGAACATTACCGAACCGCGCAAATTCAACTCGTGCATTCGCACTTTCACATTCTTCCCCTCGGGGAAATGCGTGGAATTTTTTCTGGGAGGTTTTCTGTTGTTTTCGCACCCATTCGCGCTTCGGTTCCGCCAGACGCTTTTTCAATTCCCGCTGTTCTTCCTCCGAGCGAAGGACACGCGTCCGTCCCTAGGGAGAATAAACCCGGAAGGGACTGAGCTTCATTCTAGTGTACAAGCAGGGCCTCTCGATAGAGTGTCATGGTACAAGCTTGTGGCTGTCCATTGCCGTGCCGAACCAACCCAAACCCAAACCGCTCGACCATTGAGGACAGCTGACAGGTCGCATTGAGCTGCGAGACTTCCACGTTTAAATTTCCCGCCAGCACAACTCGCATGTCATCGTAAGCGGCATGAAGGCTAGCTGTGCACGCACGCCCACCTGCTTCCACTCCCAATCAGGGCTCGCATGAACCGGCAATCTGTGATGGGCGCGTGCTTAGGCGTAAATGTCGCGCGGAAAGCCTTTCTTGCTGAAAAAGAATTGTGGACTCACGTCGGCGTTTAAAACGGGCAAGTTGCTCCTGTAACGCCTGATAAGGGCGCATATCCGCTATCAGCTGATTATACATCTTCGAAAGAGGCATCGGTGGTGGCGAGGGGATTAACAGTTGTGAAAGCGGTTTCCGTGGTGGCGAAAAGGAGCGCCGCAGAGGCGCCGAGTAAATCCGCTTCACCGGAATAAAAACTGGGGACGGGGCTAGACACATAATAATTTTGCTTCTAAATTGTCTAAGTTTTTGCTTAATAATCCTTCTTGATATATGTTCTGTACTTCCTATTGCTGAATCTTTCATGCGCTTCTCGTTGTTATCACTTGAATTGCCACGTGTTAATGTGTGTAGTCTGTTTGGCAGATATTGTTGTTTTCACCTTGACCCTTGTTTCTGCTTTCGTGAATTGTTTAAAAAGAGCACGCTTATTATTCATGTATCCCCCAATCCTGCAACAGACTCCAGAGTTGAGGCTAGCAGTATCAATAAATAAATAAATAATAAATAATAAATAAATAATAAATAAATAAATAAATATACTGCTTCGCAGTAAAACACATTCTTACTGAAGCCGCTGAACGAAATACCGAATGCACCATAGCTTCCATTAGCAGTAGTCTAGGAGGCAACTCAGCAAAGAACCCGCCTACTCCAAAAGAGGCAAAAACTGAAGCAGTCGCATGGGCTTTAACCTGCGCATGTTAACTTGCACAAAAGACGCCGGCTTATACACAGATTAGAAGAGTGGGCGCCAGTTATTTTAAGAGACCTTATGCACGTGCTCATCCACGTTGCCGGGTATTCACAATCTGGAAGAATGGATGAGTACACTAGATTTGTGGGAACACCTGATTTGAGGGCAATAAACAAGTTAATTTTATCGCGGCGACCCTACACCCACCTCCTCTCAACGTTGACCAACCCCAGCCATACGCCTTATCAACAAACTTATTCCTAAAGCTGCGAGCAGAATGATGCGAACATTGCACAAGAACCTTACCAGCAGAACAAACCCCACTGCGTCAAGCGCATACAAACACAATAATGACACCAGCAATTATACACAAATTCCAAAGACACTTGAATGAGACACTACCGTCCCGGTGCCATACTTGTCAAGAAACACCAGACGAAGAACTTATTCTATTGTAGTTGTCGCGGAACAATTAGCAGCAGAGCATACGCAAGGATTGGCTTACTTATGGGCCACTTCTACGACAATATCAAACAGACGTCAAATCAGCTTCCTTCATCAAGAAAGCGACAAGAAGGGCTTTGGTAGACTGGTGCGACTAAAAAACTCCCACCTCCCCTCGCCGGAACCCCTGTGTAGATGCGACGCATAGGGGGTTCACGTTGCAGCGTTGGACAGCGGAGGAACGGCGCTGGAACGATGGAGCGGAGCGGCGCAGGCACCGCGTTTTATAGCGCGCATAACGGTGAGGGGACGCGCCGGCGCCAGTGCGTCTGCCACGGCTATGACGCAACACAATCCACTTTAATCCAATCCAAATCCAATCCAATCCAATCCAATCCAATCCAATCTAATCCAATCCAATCCAATCCAATCCAATCCAAGCCAAGCCAAGCCAAGCCATTCGAACTCAATCCAATGCCCCTCGCGAGAGAGTGTTCGCTATCGGAGAGGAGAGGGGGTGAGCGGCGGAGAGCGCAGCTCACACGGCGAGTTGGGTGTGCGGGTGCGCGCCGAACGCGCCGACGCCCGCGAGGCATTGCTTCGGGGACGACCTGACCCTCGTCTAGGAGAGGCCGGCCCTGCGTGGCCGTAGCCCCCTCCCTCCGCAGCAACATTCAATAAAGTCATTTTCTCTCTCTCTCTCTCTCTCTCACAGGGCGGGGAGAATGGGGGAGGGGCGGACGCCGACAACGACGCCCACGCCGGATGCAGGGACAAGGCGAGTGAATGAGATGCAGTCGCATCTAAAATATTTAATTGCGGAGCACTTCAGGGGCCCGGCTTGTCTTAATAGCTCGTCCGCGCTCGCGCTATCTAGCTACCGGAGTCACGCGGCGTCGTCACGCCCCGAAACTGGGGCTTCGAAAAGATCATCGCATCCCCTGATCGTAATCTAACCGGCGCTTTTGCGCTACGAAGCCGATGTCAATTCCAATTTTCTACCCTTGCACACGTTACTCATATGCCAACTGTTGGGATTGATCTTTGGGGGCGTGCTAGATATTGCATCTCGTGTCCCCAGAGGAGCAGAACGTTTGTGCAGCAACGTGACACTATCCATCACTGGTCACGGATACCGAGCCGTAGGTTCTGTTATACGCTATGAGCCTGACGCTCCGGGTGCCCTTTCGCCATGGTGACATCGCCTCTGTGTACCCCGTTTCTTAGAGACGGACACGTCAGCGACGCCACACAAAGTTTTGGATACTGTCTGTCCATATAAAGAGCTTTCGCCTTATAAGTGTCTAGTGGTTGCGGCCGCGCTGACTTTTAATATGAACGAGTGGTTAACCTCGACACAATGATTTCATTTCCTTTATTGACACCTTATAAGCTTATTGGCAATAACGAGGGGTTGTACAATGAACGCAGTGGGCATAAACGAATGAAAGCAAAAAGGACCGAGAGGGAAGTTCTGCACATGGCTGAAAAATATCTGCCGAAAACATGAAGTAAATATATACAACAAAAGTAATAGTAAAAGACAGACAATATCATTCATTGCACACCATATAGATGTACAAAAGAATTTATGCAATGGAAAATTTGTGGTGGGCGAAATGAGATAGGGCTTCGTCCTGCATATGTCAGGCTTGGCTTTGCGCCCCGACGGAAATTAGGGCGCATTGTTAGCGTTCCAAATTGCACCTTCGCGATCCGAGTGAATTTTTACAAGCAAATGACTTTTAGATGCGAAGGCATCTCATTCACCCCCCTTGTCCCTGCATCCGGCGTCGGTGTCGTCGTCGTTGTTGTCGGCGTCCACCCCTCCCCCATTCTCCTCGCCGCGCCAGCTTCGCTCTCCGCCGCTCACCCCCTCTCCTCTCCGATAGCGAACACTCTCTCGCGAGGGGCATTGGATTGGATTCGATTGGATTGGATTTGGATTGGATTAGATTAAAGTGGATTGTGTTGCGTCATAGCCGCGGCAGACGCACTGGCGCCGGCGCGTCTCCTCACCGTTATTCCCGCTATAAAACGCGGTGCCTGCGTCGCTCCGCTCCATCGTTCCAGCGCCGATCCTCCGGTGTCCAACGCTGCAACGTGAACCCCCTATGCGTCGCATCTACACAGGGGTTCCCGCGAGGGGAGGTGGGAGTTTTTTTAAGACGCTTTCACCAGCTGTTTAAGACGACTAAGTATTTGTTTAATTGTAGGTTTGTAAAGGAATAAACATGACTGTTAAACCGGTGACACAAAGCGTGTGTTTGCCTAAAAAATGCGTGTATGTGTGTGTGTGTGTGCGTGTGTGTGTGCCTGTGTGTGAATTTTAGGCAAGCCGAAGAACGAGCTTTGTGCGCGCGTCTTTGAAATTTGGGCTGAAAAACTTGGCTGAAAAACTTCGGCTGAAAAAAATTTGAAAAAGTGCGCCCGTCCTGTGTCTTCTTTTCCCTTCCTATCCGAATGCGCAGTTTTAAGTATGAATTGGGGCGACAGGTTCAAGGTAATCTGGTGAGTGTCTTTAATTGAGCATTGATATTGTTTGTTCAACGTTTTTCGAATGTCTAAACAAAGTACAAAAACAATATTTTATGATTTCTAGTTCAGTTTCTAGAACTATTATTTCGCTGCTTTTATTAGGCCACATCTTCGGGCTTTTGTTATATCACATCCCGACCAGCAGCTGGCTGTGTTTTGTTCTCAAGGGCGTTTGTTACTTCGAGTGAGTGACCCATATACAGAACACATATACCTCGTGTCAAACTCTCCTGTCCCTCATGACGTGAACTGCTGTGTCTTCTTTAATCAACCTTTGTGCGCTATAGCACAGGGAGACCGAAAACTGTAGGATGCGAAAAAACCACATATTTTCAGTTCAAATCCGTGTAACTTTTGACAGCTGGGCTCATTTCGTTCCGAGAACGTTGCTCTTTAAACGCAGACAGTTTCGTCCCACAGCGTCGTGTGTATCGGAGTTTTACGACTCTGCAGAATTCACAGCCTTCTGCCAAAACACGTCTATTTTTGATTCAATCGGTTCAACGGGCGGGGCTGCGCAGACGCCGTTCTCCTAAATCTATACGGTAAGCCTTTCAACCGTAGCTGTCCCTTTGGGATCAATAGTGGGACATTGATGCAGCCCAGTTATGAGTCTGTCATTATACATATTAATGTGTTAGTTTCCATAACCAACGGTTTTTGTTGAAGAATGATTAGGAAAACAAGAAAATCATGCACCCCTCCGTCTAACGACGACGACGGTTGAACGTGAAGCCGTCTGGTAATGAACTCTTTGCTTGGCCAATCCCACACGGCGAGTATGAGCTACTCTGGAGGTACGCAGGACTTTTCTAGAATACCCACAGCAACTGGCGGGTGCACCTAACGATTGGGTTTGGGTGCACGGCGCGAATCGGCACCTGCTGCTTGGCGTTCGTCCCGACCATGTCGAAATGGAACAACCGGTTAGACGCGGGCTTTTTAACGCCAGAGACCCTGGTTCTATTCCGGCAACGGGAATCGTTTTTGAAGGGCCGTGCTGCGCAAGCGCAAGGAGCACTGGATTGGATTGGCAATCCAATCCAATTGAACTACTGGTGTGTAGAGAATTGGTTGTGCGCATTCGCCGGTCTGCGCATACCAGAGGAGTGACGTCATCGCCACGGCAGACGCACTGGCGCCGGCGTGTGCCCTGCTGTGCGCCTCCGTTGCGCAGTAGCCAAGTCTGACGCTGCCCCGTAGCCGCTTGTTGGCCGTTTCGCGTGGCTCCTGGAGAGCCGTGCTGCGCATGCGGGAGGAGCAGTAACTGGACTGGACTGGATTGGATTGCATTGAATTAGATTGGAAATCGTTTTAGCAGCAGTAAGCATGATACTCAGCTAATCCGAGACAACCAGGAAACCTAAGAATAACCAGCTGAACCTTAGCTCATGCTACGTATATCCTAGCATAGCCGAGCTAAGCCACTGCTAATTTTTTTCTTTCGCTTTACCCACGATCATTTGTCATCATTGTCAGAGAAATTTGGCTTTCCTGCAGGACGTATTGGCTTACAACGGCATCAACGAGGACACTAAAGATTCGCTTTAAAAACGAGTTGACCACATTGGAACATCTAAGAAACGTGTCGTTAAATGATGCAGCCTGTATGATTTCAGCAGATGTGTTCTACAGCTCTGGTGCCACATTCAGCCCCCTATATGCCACCTCATATATTCCGCATAGAGCAACGTCGCCTAATGGAACGCGAACTGAAAACGAAGCTTTGGAGACTATCGAGTGCTGTACAAAACTTTGCGCAGAGCGTAACGTAAGGTCTCAAATTGGGTACCACGGCGGCCCAAGGGAGTTTTGCTGATGTCCAAGCTTTGTGGAAAATATGACGATTGCGCGTCCAGCTGACGTCACAAATATTGAACTTGGTGGCGCCTGGGAGTTTCGGAGAGCATTGGCTCCAAGCGTCTACTGCAGCTGAGGTATGTGTTGCAGATGCAGAACTTGACCGACAAGGTGGCCTTGGTGACCGGCGGCTCCAGGGGTCTGGGCCGAGCAATCGCCGATGCACTCCTTGGGAGGGGATGCAAGGTAGCCTGTTTTCCATCTTTCGTGGGTGTGGTATGCAAAGTTTATAATTCAATTTTATTTAAAATGAGAAGCGCTCCAATTTCTGTACTTTCTGTATCAACCGGCTTTCTATCCGCTCTGTTTCCGCTCTCAAGAACTGCCGAAGAACGAAGAGTATCGAGAGCGGGAGGGAGGCATCTAGTAGGCTTTTAAGAAGTTCCGACTGACCGGCATAAACACTGTCGGCGACATGAATTCGTGCATGCTGACTACTTGCAACCGTAAACAACGTGGAAGTTTAACGTGCCCTTCTTTTACACACCTGGCGTCAGTTTGAGCTGTATTACAATGGCTACGTTTTTGATGTCAGCTGCCAGAAACGTGATGGCTGCGTTCATGATGCATGACGTGCTTGATATTCGTGGAAAAGAGCTCCGGCTCTGAACAGATAGGTTGGCATGGCGCACGTCATCACAGATGAGTGGTGAAGAAAATTAGAATTGGTGGCATTATCTCAGAAAGGCCGTGCGCTCGGTGATTATTCGTGGCAATGGCGGAAATGGTCGATTTATATCAGAGGGAACAGCTTCCGCTGGCACTTAAAGTACCGGAATCCCATCGTTAGTTCATCGGCCAATTTCCTTTCAGGTCGCGATACTTGGTCGCGATGGGACCTCTGGCGCCCAGACCGCTGTTGACCTACTTAAAAAGCATCCGGCCGGCAACTGCGTTTTCTACAAGTGTGACGTCAGTGACTACACACAACTAGAAGGTATCTGTGTAAACATGTTGTAACTGGGTGGGGTAAAATGGGCTGAGTGCGTGGTTAAAAGAAGATCGCACGCTTTGGCAAGTCAACTCTGTTATAGAGGCGTGGGTTTAGCGTATTAACTGGAATACTTCATTATTCAAATATTAGTTATGAAGAAGATATTAGTTTAGCCAGCTTGTCCCAATAACGTGATGCTCCGTCTGGTGTGTTTTTCAAACAGCAGGCAGCGTACAATAGACGCAAACGTATCTACTTGCTTGGGTTGAATCGGTTACGGCATGTGTATAAAGGGTTCTTTCGGCGTTATTTCAAAGTAGGGGCAGATTCACGCGTACAGCGATGTGACCACAGCGCCGGGTGAGTTTTCCGTGAGTTCACCCTAGGTTTACTTCTTGCGGTCACAGTTTCACAGCTTTGCCATGCGAGATGAACCCAACTTTTTTGCCGGCATCTTCGCTGCAGCGCTTTTACATAGACGATTTAAACTGATACTTACCGTATTGTTTCGCTAGTACGCCATCCACACGAGCGGCTAATCCCGAGCAACAAAGACATGCAGACGCACGCACGCACGCACGCACGCACGCATGCAAACATACATAAGTCTGTGTGTGTGTGTGCGTGCATGCGTGCGTGTACACTCCTGGTATGTTGTAAAAACTATATTTTTTAGTCAAACCTGCAGTAGATATCGTAGTGGGACCGGGATAATTGAAGATTAATGGGAGAGGCCTTTGCCCTGTAGTGGGCGTAGATAGGCTGATGATGATGATGATGATGATGATGATGTAGATATGGCTGTGTTTATGGCCCACGGGTGTCTGTGGCCAAAGAGCGCAAAGAGCTGATTTAGTCTCTGGTTAAAATGTGGATGAGCACGGCATTACTCAGAGCGCTGTATTTGTCGGGGTAGGGGCCCCCAATTCAGAACGTGATGATTATCATGGTGAAGAATGAAAATGACGGCTGATAAAGTGTGAAGAGCGCCAGAAGCTTGTTTAACAACGTATGGGTACGAGCTAGTTGGTACTCCATTACAACTCCGTTAAGCGCAGTAAAGAACCACAGGACGAGTGAGACAGGACAAGTACTGATCCTGGTCTCACTCGTCCTGTGTTTTCTTTACTGCGCTTAACGGAGCAAGAAGCCTCGATGCATGTCCATTGCTACGGCAAAGACAGAGTTAGGCTCGAACAGGAGGGCCGTCAGTTCTGCCCTCGCTTCTGGGGGCCTGGCGTTACGCTCGGTAAGAGATCGCTGTTAAAAGTTCTAGACATAAGATGCTCAGTAGGAAACGGGTTCATCCCTTCTAAACAATGAGTGGTGTAATGCGCTTGATGGATGTGAAGTTAGGGAAAGTGTCGCCGTCTTGCATGGTCCAAAGAAGTAAAGTGAGCTGAAATGGGCAAAACAGATATTGATTCGGCTCCTACTCATTGTGATTCCACCGTCAGGAAGCAGTTTTAAATTTAAACGCCATTGTTGAGAGCCCTCCAAGGCAGTCTCTGTATACGCACTTGCTGCATGTTCAAATGCAGCGTCAATTTCTAAATGATAGTGAGGGTGCGGCGACGAGAAACGCATAAAACCACGTTGTTTGTGTTTATCAATTTATGAAGTACATTTGAACATAGTAGCTGATAGGCGTTAACTGTAAGGTCACGTTAATCTTCTTTGCTAAGTAATAAGACACGATGTTTAAATAAACAGTGGGACATCAGAGTACGATTTAGCAGTAGGAAGAAATGCGCATGCTACTCTTGTTCATAATTTCCCTTCTTGTGTTTGCAGACGCTTTTATTCAGACGAAGAACCACTTCGGAGCTATAGATATTGTTGTCAACAATGCTGGACTTTTCGACGAAGACAACTGGCAGCAAGTTTTTGATGTCAACATTGTGAGTTTTGCGCACAGCAGATTTGCAGAGGTGCTATAAAGTTCTTAGAGCGGAAAAAATTAGACGACCTCACTTCGAACATATTGGCCACTACTAAAGCTTGTGTCTCCCAAGGCTGCACCCTTAAGGAGAAGAACGGCGGGAACCGTTGATTACGAGAGTTGAAAGTTATACGGAGACATCGCTGCATGGGGAAGTATTCCGTTGCACGGGGCAGATATCGCGGTTAGGTGGGCTTATTGAATTCCATTAATGGTTATTCGTTTTAACGTCATCCACATGTTTGGCAACAGCTGCGAATCGTACTAGAGTGAGATCTTTCTGGAAGCTCTAGCTAAAAATGTTTCTGTGCCATGTGGCTTCAGGTACATTGACGTTGGCCCTGGAGTTATTGGAAACTCGCCTTTGTGAAGGCACGCGTGCACCATAAAGGATGAAGCGTCGTCTCCTTGCCAGCCAAGGGGACAAATACACATTGAGGCAACCTAAAGATAGGGTTGCTGCTATCACAAGGATATTTCAAGAATAAGGGTACTGCTGGGACATTTGTTGTAGTAACCGGTACACATAAGTGTATGTTGTCTCAGTGCCGTCTCTAGGACGCGCAAACAACGCACCAAAAGCATTATTGTTCCACATTTCACACCCAGCTCCTCCCTGATTCGATGCCACCGATTTGATCATATGCATCTGGTTAATTTAAGCAATTAACCGAACTTGCAGACTGAACGGAGTCTTGTGAATTCCGAACAGTTTGAATCGCAGCTACCCATCAGCAATTGCTTAGGACTGGCGATTGAATTTTAATGGTAAACTAGCACTGGGCCGTTTTTATCTCGCATATTCATCCAGAACTCGTTGGTTATGGTTTGCTTGATAACAGCGGGCCGAGGATCTGTATTGAACGTGTGCCAGGATGTATCCTTGCCAGGATGATTAGGAGTAACTGGTTGATGAGAATGAACCATATATCAGAATGGTCGTCGGTAATTATTAAAGAAACACTAAAGGCTGGAAGCAAGTTAGCCTGCATCGATATATTAGGTGGCTGGGAATCCAAATTCACCATTCTCGCCACTCGCAGTTGTTTAATAAGGCAGAAGATGCCAAAAACGTAAAAACGGGTGCTGACGCTCCGCACGCTTTCGGGTACTATGGTTTGTGACGTCACAATATTTGTGCACGTCGAGAGGTCACTGAAGAAGCAGTAATGAATGTTTTTCCTAAAATCAACAGTTCAGAAGTGGTTGATCACGTGAAACAAAAACGTAAATTAAAGCGTTTCGTCAAGTGACGTAATTTAAAAGACGCAGACAAAAGATTTTATACACTGCGAGACCGGCGGCTTCTCTGACGCTCGTCAGCCATCTTGCTTTCAGTTTCGTTTAAAAAAAAAAGCATTCGTGAGCAATTGGCCAAGTCAATAACCTACCATGGTTATTGACTTCTGCAAGCAATATCTCCGGCAAGAAGGAGCAAAGGGACATGATGCACTGCAGGTGCTTAAGCGTTCCGACCCGCCTGAACTTCTAATCAGTTCTCCGCGCGTGGATGTTGCTGTCTGTAAGGCGTGCCCGCGCCCAGTTCGAACCTTATCGTTCCTGAAAGATTCGGGCAAGGAGCAAGATGGTTAGGTACTTACTGCAGGAGTTATCCGACCGATCCCAACTTGAGCTCTTCCGATTGCTGCGAGCAGCCGTTGATAAATGATCCTTACATCGTAGGCGCATAGCTCTACCATTGTTATGTTTGGGCGGAGCCGCTCCGAAATTCTGCCATTCGGCCACGAAGACTGCTCGAGACAGCTGCAGGAAGCGAGTGCGTAGGTATTTCACGCCAGGTTGGTGCGTCGCGTGCGAGAACAGAATATGAGATGGACGGGATTGCCAGACGAGCTGAGATGACGGCTGCCGCTTGAGCGACGTATAGCCTGGCAGCCGCTCTTGCGCGATATTTTGAAACAGCACTTGTCGCTGCTGCGTTCGCGGCTGGCGAGAAGTCTGGGTGTCCGGTGTAGGCAGGCGCAACGGCCATGGGAGCGGTGAAAAACATTTCTGGTTCGGTCGGTGACAATAATAAAAGTGAAAGCCAGCCTCCTCGGTCAAAGAAACGTCTTCGGTGGTCGACCATGGATTGGTGACGTAAAAGCTACTGTTGCCAGACCGCACTGGTACCTCGCTCCTATTATGTGGCGCGATGTCTACGTCGCGAAAAAAATGAACGGGGAGCCGGAGAGAGAAATGCCAGCTTTCTTTGCGGATTTCCCAGGAAATAAAGCATCGCCGCTCGTCGAACAAAACCTGAGAGTGCTGCGAAACGTTTAATCTTACATTTAAAACAAAATTTAAGTCAGCCTTTAGTGTCCCTTTAGTTTCCATGGCAGTGCTGTGAGTCTAGCCTCACTCCAAAAAAGTGTCTTTGAAGTTACGATGAACAGTGCGCTTAAAACGAAGCTTTTAATGTCTCACTGATGGGGATTGTCCCGTCTCCGAAACGTACTACAGAAAAACCAACTTCACACAAGGGGTCCCACAAAATTATGATGATGACGAGAAAAAAATGTACATAAAGTGCTTTAGGAAAAAAAACGCTTCCCGTAGTCGGAGTTGAAACTCGGTGCCTCGTTCTATGAACCCGACGTATATCCTATCGCGTCACTCCACATAATTGTAGTTTGGACATTTAAAGGGAAACTTTCATGGTATCACCGTTGGCTACAGTCCCGTCCCCAAAACTCTGTGAACCCCTACAACCGCAACGTCAGCGGATCCTTCAGAAGAAAGGGGACGAAGCGGACATGTGCAGCTTTCCCGTGCATGGCAATCCTTTCAACAGTGATTACTCTGTAGTTATTTAGAGAAATGTAAAGTATTTTGCACAGCTCATATAGGGGATGAAAATTTGCTTTGTGCTCAATTTCAAGTCTCGCACGTTGCTCGACTAAGTTCCTGAGCCACGGAAACTATCCCATAGAAATGCATGGGGAGAACGATTTGACAGCGAATTACACAAAAAATATTCAGAATCCTGGAAACTTCTTCTAGTTTTGTCATCTTCACGTTGCCTTCTTGCTTTATGTCAAATATCACTTTCCCGAAGTAGCTTTACTAGGTTCCTGACAGGTCGGAATTTTGAGCGAGAAAGCTGGGTATAATTAATTTTTTGTAGATTTGCATACTAGTTCCCTATTTTCTTGTGCTGAGTCGATTCCAGTTTATATGTCTGTGGCGCTGAGTACCGTGTTTTAAAATCCAATGATGACTTACCTCTAGTTTTCAAGGTAACACCAACTAAGGGAAGTAGTGGAAAACAAATGTGGTGATAATTGGAAGCCTTCTTATTTCAGCTTTTACGCCTCCCGATTATTTTCTTGTTTCTTTCCTCCCGTTTTCATCTCTTTATTACTCTCGTATTGTAGCTAAGATAAGGCCTTCTTACGTCTAAAAACACCTGAGTGGCTGCCTTCTTCATGGGTCTTCGTTCAATGCTGCTTGCAGAAAGGATATTTTGCTGGTATCACCCTGGGGATGAAGTACATGGACAAATCAAGCGGCGAAAAGGGCGGACACGTTGTTAACGTGTCTTCAGTAGTAGGTAAGTTCTGACAAACAAAAAAGGCCATCACGTAGCATAGGCTCAAGGCGAGAATGCCAAATGAATGGCGCTAAAACCCAATGAAAATGGGGTTCGGGTCGGCACCAGAATCCCGGGACGCTCGCCGCCGAGTCTGTACACAAAGCAGCCGCGTCGGCGGATTGCCTCGAAAGCGCGTCATCCCTATTTCATATTTGCCGCGCTTTCGAGGCGCTTTTTCAAAGAAAGTGCTACGAGTTGTGCCGCGCCTCCGCCAGATGGCGCCACGCGTGCCGCGACCGAGAGACCGAGCAGCGAAACATCCCCCTCGCGAGGGGCACGATCAAATGCAGAACATTTCCGGGGGCGCACGACGTTAAGTAGTTTGCGTTACGTTAATGTTGTTGCACTTGTGGCTACTGCTGACGAGAGAGCGCTCGTCAGCAGTAATTTGAATGAGTCAACGATATAAGGCGCGTTCGTAGCGTCCTATTCTGCGTCGACTTTGTGGCGCAGTGGGTAGAGCACCATGTACATTGCGTTCCGCCCGCAGGGTCGAGGGATTGAAACCTGGCGCCGGATAGTATTTTTTTTTATATAGTAGGGAGGGGTGCGGTGCGGACTACGGACGTCAAAGAGGATGACATCGTGAGTTACTGAAATGCTCTGCATTTAAAATAAGCGATTGTTTTTAAAAATTATCATGGCAACCACTACTATCATCATGAGCAGCAGCATGCTTGTGTCCCCTGGAGGCTGGACATGACTCTCCCATGTTCTTCCTGTTGTTCATGTCTATAGTCCATTCTTTGCCCAAGAGCTTTCAGATGTCTTTCCTCTTCATCAAGCTAATGGTCTAGATGAAAAAAAGAGGCTAAAGGAACCTGACGTTGAGCTGGACTTCACTTGGCATGTAATTTTGACTCCTCCCGACCATAAGTGCTTATAGAAGATGTCAACGCCATGATAAAGTGGGGACAACGAAGCACATTGGGTTGCTGCTCGCATAGAGTTTCATACTAATGTATACTAGAGGAAAATCTGGCGCCACTGTCTACGGGAGCCGCCCTTCGGAGAGCGTTTCCTCATATACCGGTCAGGCGCGTTCCACTTGTCCTTGGCATGGCTCACGAAAATGCTGAAAACTTGGCTCTGGCTGCAAACAAGCATCAATATTAGTGCAGAAGGTTCAACAAAATTTGTTATAATACCGAACCTCCGAAAAAATTAATTTGTCAGTGATTATGTAGAATCTTCAGGCACGATGAACAAGAAAAAAATTTAACCGTTTTTGTTGATTTTGGCTTCGAGACAAAAAAGAAGCCAAATTGCTAGCTACGCCAAGTAGGCGAGGAACGTAGCTAGCGGAAATGGCGCCGCCTACGGTGGCCCGCGACTGCAGCGACAGTTTTCCCTTTAGTATATATTAGTATGAAACTCTATGGCTGCTCGTGCTTTGGGTTCTTCGCCATTTTGGCAGCCACCGCTATCTGACCTTGTCCTATCTCACCGCGCCGATTATGTACATAGCCCGAGAAATCCTTCGCTCACTACTTGAAGCCAACCTGAAACGCTTGTCAAGGTTGTGGTCTCTACCTCACAATATGCACCACCCTAGCATTGCATAAGGCATGCACTCATGCACATTGCGAGGAGCACGCGGGTTCGAGCTATTTGAGAACGCCACGGAACTGAGACGCCGTCGCGCCAGCTCAACACGCCTCTGTTGGGCAGGTGGAGTAGGGGCGACCGAAGAATAAAGCCAGTGTTAGTACATCAGAAGGCGTTTATTCGCGCCAACCCCTTCCGTTACATTTTCAACATCCCGTGGGTGAAAAGGGCGATGGGCGATCTGGCGCCACGCGCAAGTGCTGCGCGTCCTCGGCGCGCTGAACCGGTGGGCTCAGCAATAGGGCAAAATCTGGGGTGCTGGCCGGGGCTCGCAATAGAAAGACACTGTCCTTTCGTTCCAGGCGCGTACCGCACGGCGCGATCGTCGAGTGTCAGGTACGGCTAATATGTGAGTGAACGGACTGAGGATCAACCGAAGGCACGGGCCGGCAGCCGGAAGGGCTAGCGGGCTTAGAGCCGGCGCAAAAGAGCTGCGACCGGGCGGTGAGGAAATAGTTACGCACCTTCGGCTGTCCTCCTCAGCGTCTCCCCGAACGGACCCCCGCGCAGGGCGCGCGTTCGCGTCCTGGCGAGGGTGGTGTTCGGGCATCGTTCAAACGGGCCAATGAGGCGAGGTTAGCTCCAACACCAGGGCGGAGCCCCCGCTGCGTGACAGTGTTCTATCGCCGCAACGGTTGCAGGAGTTTTAGAAGACGGCTCGGCTCTACACAGCGGCGCCGAGACGAGCCAGCAACTCGAAGGAGACGAAGGAGAAAGGGGGAAAAGAGCCGCGCAATGCCTCGGGCGCCAGGATCCCCACAAGGTGCCACAATATGCGGAGAAACATTTCTTTTCCAGTGAATGGGCAAGTTACGGTGAAAGTTGCCGTCAGATGCTCAGGGACTGTTCACCCATTCCCATTGGCTGCGACCCCGACGCAGCCATTCGAAGGGCAACTCGGCGGCTTTCTATTAATCCTTAGTGCTTCCGTATTCGTAAAGTGCTTAGGTGTCCGCGGTTTCTTTATGGTTTCACTTTACGCCTTACTTCTATATTTCGAGTTAGCGTATTAAGACCATTATTATTATTTGTCGTAGTCTATTGATATTATTGTACTTCTAGTCGCGTCGACAGCGCAAGCGTTATATCTCGGCTTTTGTGAAAACAGACACGTGAAAACTCATTTCCCTGCTCAGACATACACAGCTTTCCAGGTGCACGAGGAAGAAAGGTTTAAAAGAACTTACATCATTACTTGAGTTCTATAGCCTCGAAAGGGGCACCTTAAGTAGCTTTTTCTTTCGCTTATTCACACTCCCAAATATTTGTACTCCTTAAGTCGGGGTATGTTGCCGTGATAGATTGCATTGCGTCAGTGTTACTGTCGTTAATAGGGACTATTCTCGACTTTTCAGTGCCAAGTTTAACCGGAGATGTCTGGCTTCTTGACCACAGGTGTGTGCGAGTGGTTGAAAATCTGTCTGGTCATCAGCTTAAAAAACAACGTCGTGTGCGCACAGTATTTCCGGAATGCGCTGTTGTACCGCTTTGCCTTCTCGGGAAGCATTCGCGAGGGAGTTGGCTTTGCCGGGAGTTGGCTTTGCTACGACAAGGAGAAATTCAGAATGAACACTTCATTTGTGTGCAAGTCATGTCCTTGTCTTCGCCGTTCGTCTGCTACTATTTGTAAACGTGTCCCCGCATGTGAAACATTAAATGATCTCTGCACTTCTAGGGATCGTCGTGGTTCCGGACATGACGGTTTACACCGTGTCCAAGCAAGCCATTGTAGCCATGACAAGATGCTTCGGGGTGAGCTTGCTGCAAGTGAATTCGAAAAACTAAGTTTCTTTCTGCCAACCTTCATTCTAAATGTGCTTTTTCTTCGCTCAGTCTGACCTGTACTGGAACCGCCACGGAGTTAGAGTGAACTGCATCTGCCCGGATCCGATGGACACCGATATGTGGGCACAGGTGTCGGATAGATACAGGAATTCGGAGGAGAGTGGTCAACGGTGGCGCTATTTCGATGCCCAGATTGTGCCGTAAGTCAAGCACCCTGTGCTCTTAAGGCCCAACCACATGAGCGCGCAATAACGACGCATTCGCGGATCGACGTAAGCGCGCGTAGAAATAGCGTGTTTGCACGATTCTAACGCGTCCCCGCTTGTAACGCGTGAAGTACGTTTCCTCATCAAAATCTGAAAAAAAAAAATGTAAAAAGTAATTTAGAAATAAATACGCGTGATGTCGCCGGCTGGTATTGGTTCGGATTGAGTTGGATTTTGGGAGGAGTGCGCTGTCGATGGCAATGCCGCTGGCTGTATTACAGCCAATTTTCATTTTGCGCCGGGTTGTACCGCGCAAACAAATTTTAAACCGGCGTATAGCGAAAAACGATGCGCGTTAGAACTGTGCAAATCTAGAAGGCGCTGTCCCGCAGTACGTCTGATGGGTCGAGTAACCCTATGGCAGCCACCGTACCCACCACGGCCGCCATACGGCTTAGGCCTAACGCCATAGGACTGGCTTCAACCGAAGCTTGCATTTACCGTATCGAACGAATAAATTGCATAAGAATAAAGAAGTGAGAATCAGAACGTTTTTTTACATGTAAAATCATTTTCAACTGTGTGAATAAACGCGTACGGCAATGCACCGAAGCCCGTCGTTGTTTTCGCTATCAACTCCGCCGGTCCACCAGCCGCCCACTCAAACGCGCAAGTGGCGCTGGTTTCTGCGCAGTGCGTGCGGGAGTAGTGCTCGGATATTTCGTTTGCACAAACTTCAGCGCAACACGTGCGTAGCAATGAATTCGACGTGCGCCGGAGTACGCGAATTCTAGGAGCACTTTTACGACCGGGTCGTTGACGCACGAGTACGTCGATTTTACAAGTCGATGTGGTTGGGCCCCTGGAAGTAATACTAGCGAAAGCTAGAAAGGCAGCAGCCACTCTGTCAGTCAGCCATTAGAGAAGTTTCTGAAAAAAAGAAAGAAAGAAGCTTACAGGTGCACCGGCTTTATAACAGGAGTGGTCGTTAGTTGTCGTCCACATGGTTATAGATAAGTGTCATCAGCCTAAATTTTTGATCCGCGAGATCAGACTGATGGCTCATTTTGACTAAGATATCGCACAGAGGCGGAAGTCTAAAGGGGCGCGAAGGAAGTCACGCCCCGATGCAGTGACTCTGTGGCCTTCCATCACCACGAGACTGGACGTCATGAAAACTGGTACTCGCTCCCTTGGCTACGTCTTACCCTGACTATAGTCTCCCACAGATTTTCCGGCGACGAAGCTGGCGTTATAGAGCGCTGGTCGCAAGTTCTGTAAAACTTATCTATGTCAGGTAAAATCGGGAAAAAAATTACAAAGCCGAAAATGACGCCATATATCTGTTTCGGCAACCCCCCTTCGAGGTGGAGGGCCATTTTGCATGATGCCGAGACGTGGCAAGGGTCGAACAGCAAATGGGAGTGGGGGGCTTTTTTTGGAGCAAAGAAAGTCAGAGAAGACGTTACCTGGTTAAGTGTGAAGCTGGGGGCCAATGCCAACTGTAAGGGATCTTGCTTTGTTCCGGTCTAAACCCCTTTGAGGTTACAATTGCCGTGTCAGCCTTGAGATAGGAAGTGACAAGGTGGGGGATTCCGACGCCGTGAAGGGAGCTGCATAATACTTCCCCGCGGGCAAATAAATGTTTTCCACCACCACCGCATGCGCCCGCAGGCCGCAGGTTGCCAGCCCCTGATCTATGCAATAAGGGTGCCGTTCGATGGTTGCTCTACGTTTTAATTTTGTGGTTCCAATGGTTTCGATCTTCATTTTGTTTCCCTTGAGTTTAGTTCCCCTTGTCCTATTGGGGACTGCATTTTGACGCACATTCAGGGTGTGACACTTTCTGTTTCAGGGTAAGCCTTGTGGCTGGAGCCGTCCTAAAGCTTCTCGAAGATCGAGCCCAACTGGGGCGACCCTGCTGTGCTTAAAGGATTCTGGAATCAACTATTACGACTTTACTGCTTCTGCACTGCCATAATCGGAAATATAGGCTTAGCTCCAGCCTGGTTTTGGGAACCAGGGAACTGGGTAAAATTGTACTCGTTGAATCCGCAGCGGAGATGTATCCGCACACAGCTACCTTGCCTGTTAGTCCGGCGAATGGAGGAGCGTCTCCAAGCTTGTTGCACGCGACCACTTGAAAAAGCAATAAAGACGGTAACAATGTCCAGCAGACAAGTGTGTCTTGCTAAAAGCTTGCTCTTACCCAGTGTAATTGCTCGAAGAGCGTTAACACGGAATATTTCTGCAGACGGGGTTGTGTAGCAATAAATTGTTCGCCCTAAGTGACTAATTTTGATTTGCTAACAAATGCGTACTGGTGAGTGAAAGCGCAAGTTCCGTGACGATAGAGGGGAAAGCGACGACGGGATATTTAGTGGTCGGTAGGATAACTACGTAGGGAAAAGAAAGAATTACGAGGTCCCCTAAGAGCTACTCATGATTTAGCGCATGGAAAGGCATTAGCGTGAATTTGGCGAACGTTTCCTCCCGTTCGGAGAATCTGCTCCCTTGCAGGTACAGTCACGGACAGGCTAAGCTGAAACAAAAAACAGAAGACGCAGGCACTGGTATCGGGGCCCAGCCGCGAGAATGAAAATCTGCTGACGAGACAAAACATGTGTCCGAGAATGCCCTTCACCGCTGCCCTTCGCTAAGGTGACCACGGATGCCCGAGGTCACCTTATCGAAAAGTTTCAAACATCCCCCAGAGCATGCCTACTCAACAAAAGACAGCCTGCATACCATAACATAGGACACAACACTCTTTCGCACCTTTACTGGACTGTGGGATCTGCGGTTCTCTCTAAAACAGTCTAGTAAAGAATCTCCAGTTCTCTCTCCATCTGCTTAAGGACGACTTCGACGAACATTCAATTGCTTGGTCTGCCTGAACAGGCTCTGAATTTTATCTCTTCGCACATGCTGCATCAAACCTACGACCACGACTTCATGTTCCGTCATCGCTGGAATCACCTGGCCACCACCTAAATAAGTATCGACACTCGGAG
Source organism: Haemaphysalis longicornis (assembly GCA_013339765.2). Classification (NCBI taxonomy): domain Eukaryota; kingdom Metazoa; phylum Arthropoda; class Arachnida; order Ixodida; family Ixodidae; genus Haemaphysalis; species Haemaphysalis longicornis. The sequence goes on along the minus strand of CM023455.1, from coordinate 110,279,747 downwards.
AGCACGCGTTTTGTCACCGTAAAGGTAGGTCACAGTGCTTAGGTCCTGCGGAAAATAAAAGTTTGTTCTCCGTGTATCTCTCTCTCTATCTCTTGATTGGGATGTTGGCGCTAACCCATATGGTAGTGACCACTGCCCAACCACGCTATCATACATATGTTAAGGCCCTAACAGTTCACCTGCCCATTGCAAGTTTACTAAGCAACAACAAACGTGAATACATTTTGAACCACAGCGCAAACGCTATGGTCCGTTTTCTCGTCGTTAACTAACTCAACTGGGCTAACAACCTCAACTGGGCATCCGGACCCAATGGCCTGAAAGAGAACGATGCTCTGACCAAGAGGCCGACGAACTTACATACCGTGCTACTTGTGACCACTACTACTACACTGACCTTCTCGAAAAATGTTAAGAACGAATCCCCATCCTATGCCTAGGAACATAATATTTCCCCCTTGCTGGAACGAGGTCGCAATGAAAAAGAATGACAAACTTTGTGGACGAAAAACCAACAGAAGAGTCGGCAAATGTATGTGCGTTAATGTGTCAGGTAGAAACATCGTACTCTGCTAAAATTGGTGAAACGTCCACTCTCTTTCACGCATCTCAGCCATATCAAGCGTATGGTCAGGGGAGTACAACTTGAGACATGCGAGGCAGCTTTGAACAGCTTCATCCCGTCTGAGAGGGCAAGGGAAGGAGCTGCTGCATTTCCACCGTTGAGTTCCCTGTCATCTCTTTACCACGTATTACCAAACGACAACTATTTGTTCGTAAAAATATTCCCTCTCTCTCCCTCTCTATTCGTAAAAAGAAAAATTGTTCAGTCGGGGCTAGAAATCAGAGAATCAACATTTTGAAACCCTGACACTGATGCCTCCTCGCTCAAACTGGTCAACAGCTCGCATCGGCAACCTTTTCCGCTCAAATCTTGATCCACAGAAAGAAAGAACGCCTTTGCCTTTCCTGGCACCGCCGATTAAAAACCCTCGTTGGTAATCTTTGTATCTTCGATTACTTTTAGTATTCGTGAAGCATAGATCGGAAGGGCAGAAACTGCGTACGAAAACACTGTGTGGAAGTCGAAGTATCGCTATCGCGCCTTATATCTTATCATGGAAACGTAGATATCTCAGCTATTTTTTCTAGAGCTGACGTACAAGTAAAGAGTATGCCTCAGAGAGGAGTGCTAAGCTTCACATTCTTTATTGTAACAATAAACTCACTGTAAAAGGCTAGGTCACGAACCGCTTCCTACTCAATGTATGTCGACGATGTGCAAATATCTTTCAAATCCAGTAATTGGTCCATCTACGAATTATAATGTCCCCTTGGCGTTAATAAACGTGCTGGCTGGGCGGATGAATGAGGCCTTAAACCTAACCCTACAAAAAGCGCCTCCGTCGTATATTCAAATAGGCGCGGGATCCCGGCGGACCCTGACATTGAACTCAACGGTCACTAGATACCAATAAAAAAGGAGCAGAAGTTTCTAGGCGTAGTGTTGGACGAAAAACTCACATTTATTCCTAACATTAGGAAACTTAAACATTCAAGGAGTACTGACACCAAATTTTGATACCTAAAAAATTATATAATTGGCTTCAGTAGTTTGTACAGATGCCTCACAGAAATGTTTGCAGCGATCCGAGGCCGGAATCACATCTAAAATCGATTTTGATTGTCCAGGCCACGAGCTTCCACAAATCGGCAGCACTAGCGCAATCGCTTTCGGCGTGACGAAACATTGGCCTACGTGTCTGGCCGGTTCAGGGTGACGTCATATAGTCGTTTTCAGAACCGGAAACGATATCCTGCGCTGCTGTTGTCGGTGGTATTCGTTTGGGCAGGAGACATGGGCGTAGCTGTGTGAGCAATGCTTGTAAACGTTGCGTGTTCGACGTCTTTGCTCTTCAGTTCGTTGCCAGCGCATGGTTTTCGGCACTGGTGCCGAAAACGGCGTGGTGCGCGATGTCGACGGGCACCGCAACGACGCGGCGGTGCGCGTCGCCGAGCTCGCCCAAGTTGTGCTATGGCAAGCTCGCGGTATGCAAAGTACTGCTCGTGGAAGCCTGCCCGAGCAAATCGACGACGACGCCAAGATGCATTATTTTCCACGCGACGACATGCAGCGCTAAACGTGGGACTGAGTTCGTGCGCGGCGGCGGCCGCAAGAACTGTGCGCCAAGCCAGCGGGCTCGGCGTTGCTCGCGTCAGCTGGGTGTTGGGAACTTCAGGCTTAGTATCGTGGCGAATATTTGATCGCCGGTATCTGTACAACTGCGAATGGCCATCCCTTACACAACTTTTCAATCCACTATTGTCCCCTTTTTCGCATATAGAGCTTTCTTATGGCGATAATTCCCGTTTCAGCGATCGGTGATCAAGACATCTGCCGTTGCCTGTTTTGATTCTAGCGCGCAGGTGGCGGCATCTTTCGGCCGCTTGCCGCACCGCCGTGCCGGCAGTGCTGGGTCAGAGCGCCGAACCTCCGCTGCCGGTCAGCGTAGGCTAACCATCGCGGCATATATCTGAACGTCGCTTTTAAATTCAGTGCTGATAACAACCCCTAGCACAAATTTTCACCACACTAACATCTACTTTCTCGCATGTGGAACTTCTTTTTCGCGATCAGATTGATTATAAGAGTGGCGACAAGCTGTTGCTATCACGGTCTGCGCCGGTTCGAGCCGCAGTGACATTAAAAAACGGACGACGGCGAAGACATCACCGGCCTAATCGCCTGTCCAAATAAAGTTGTTCTGTCTGTCGGGTGGCAGCGACTCATCTGAGTCTAACGATTCAGACGACATGTCGACTGCGCGGGCGAGTCCCGGACCATGTGCAATCGTAGCAGACGATGCGGCGAACGCATGGAGGAAAAAAAACGTCCCTGACGTCACGGGTGAGACCGTGACGTAAGGCTTCCCGCTTGCAGGCTGGCCTTCGAACGGCCATTTTCCCGCGCGGCGACCAAATTTGAAATCGGTTTCAATAAACGTGCTATAATTAATTCTGTGTTGGCGGCTGACGGCTTTCGGTTCGATTTTCGTAATTACTAGGCCAATAGGTATTCCTTACAGCATAAAAACTGAAAGCGAGAAATTTCATGTCAGTACTCCTTTAATGCGTGAAAACAACCAAAATTCTTAAAATCCTCCGACACAAGTCCTATGGTAAGGACACACAACTTGTCTTGCGTGTTTTTACCAGCTTGGTGGGGTCTCGTTGGTACTGTGGGCGTGTGGTCTATAGGTCAGCAACGAAAACAGCACTAAAATGGTAAACCCAGTGCTCCACTTAGGACTTCGTCTTGTGTCGGGTGCATTTCGCACTAGCCCTGTACAGAGTCTATATGTCGAATGATATAAATTGTCCCAGGGTCACTAGCGAACATACGTGGACATTTTATACGCGTGTACATTTGCATTATTAACCCACCATCGTTTCAAACGTGTCATCTGTAATACATCCCCGTCCCAGGCTTTGTTAAATCGTTCAGCTATTTCTGTTCAATTCTCACACAGCGTGAGAGAGGCAACATCTGAACTGACGGTCTCTTTTCTAGGCCCCTATACCACATCTTTTTTACCGATGTTTTTACCAAAATGGCAGCTCCACGAGCTGTACCATGAGACTTTCTTAAAAAAAATTTCGGGTCCCATGCCGTGGTGGCAATCGAGGTAACGCGAAGCTTTCATCAAATCTCTCCAGGCGGCGTCGACCCCCGTACCACAGAAGGCCGGAAAATGCGAGATGGAATGAGGCAGGCGCACAGCGATCGGACAGGTAATGCATTGCTGGCGCAGTCCATGTGGCACAAATCATCGGGGCATGCCAGTGGATTTAGCATATTCGACCGATGTGTGTCAACAAGAAGGACAAGTTGGAGTTGACGGGCGGTTTTTGAGGTGAGGAATTGACGACGCTCGGTGCCTATTCACTTGACGCTAAAGCCAGCGAGCTAACGTTTCTGGGTTCGCCGGAACTCGAACGGTGTCGACGGGGAGGAGACTCACCGGGGATGATAAGGCACTCTCGTACGTGTTGGACGTCCACCAGTAGCTCGGACACGAAGGTAAGCTATCGCATATCTTGTGGAGCCTAAAGGGAGTGGGTTTGGGATGCAGGCTTGGCTTCCCGCCTCGCTTTAAATTTGTAATTTAGAATTGTGTTTTTGAGTTAGCGATGTGCTCCCCAAATTAAAGTTTGGAGAGCTTATGAATCCACTTGAAGACCTTATCTTCAGGCGAACTATAATTGTTTTGGTCTGTTGTTGGCCTGTAGATGTGTAAAAACGACTGATCAGCCCGAGGCAGAAAAGTACAGCCATGTGTGCGTGTGCGTGCGCTTGTGTGTGTGGTGCGTGTGTCTGTGTGTGTCTGTGTGTGCGTGTGTGTGTGTGTGTGTGTGTGTGCTCGCATGTGTGAATTCTAGACAGTTAATATGAGACAGTGGGGGGGAATATTCGCACGTAGATTTTGTTTTTTTTTTCTCTCGAAATGCTATATTTCATGATTTACTGTTCAGTTTCCATCAAACATATGAGATTTCATTCCGCTGCAATGTTTAACGTTCCTAAATTACTATACGAAGCAGACAACTACCTTTTGTTCTTAACAACATTTGTTACTATTTGAGGACGGCCCACGCACAGCACAAGTTTTTGTTCATAAAATCCCGCTCATGAGTTGAATCGCGCGGCGCTGTGGAAGCAACCTCTACATGCCACGATGTGGGGACAGGAAATAACAAAAGCGGAAAAACTCCGGAACATCAAACTGAAAATTTCGCAGCTGTACTCATTCCGTCACCAGGACATTGAGCCTAATACGCGAGCACTGATCTTTTTATGTGAGTCGGAGCTGTTGGCCTCCGCGGAATTCCTTCGGTGCGGCCGCGAAGCGTCGAATTTTGGTTTCCTGTGTTTCACTTCACAGGATAGTGCACGCCGTTCGGCCAATACTGTAAGCAAGCAATTATTCAAGGTTTTTTTTGTTCAACCGTACCCGTCAATTTCCGAAAAATTGTACAAAATTAAGAAAACTTGCTCGCCAGCGTGTCATTATCACTCAAACGCGATATTTTCCATGCTTAACATTTAGTTAAAAATTGGTAGTGCAAAAAAAGTTAAAGCCCCGTTCTTAAAGGAGTACTGACACCAAAATTTTATGTTCCTTTTTTATTTTATCAATGCTTAAAGGAGGTGGCGAACCCGAAACAGCACTTTAAATACTTGAGCGCGTGATAATTAATTGCATTGAACGGCCTAAAAATATTCCCTTTTGGTTTCCCGCGCTTCCAGCCCGGAGGGCGGGTAAGACAGAATCACGGAATGACCTCACCATTTTGTGCGGACGTCAAAACATTGCACAAGCTGGAGGAGGCGTTGTTTCGACCTCCCCGCCACCCGAGCTGAGCGTATGAGTTGCCTGAAAGCGTTAGGCCTAGCATTGCGGCGGAAATTTGATGACCTCTTTCAATAAAAGACCTTATAGCGGCTTCTGTTGCCATTCTGGGCTTTATTATCGGCTCTTTTCCCGCGTGTGGAACTTTATTTTTGGTAGGAGTGTCTTTCTGGGCAGCTGTTATGCCTGTAGCTCTGGCTACGTGCATCATTTTGTGAACGCGGCAGTGCCCAGTCGCCGATCGCCAGGCCGCGCGCGTGAAGTGACGTCACGAGTTTATGACGAGCGTTGGAGGCAGACAGCTGCGCCACTTCTTTTAACTTTCACAGAGTGATGTCCCGCTGATGCCCATTTCCTGCGCACCACTCCTCGAGCTGTTCCATCGGCGCGATAAACCAGATCACATGGAAGTATGTTCCACGAGTCGCAGGCGGCTCATATTTCAGCCAGGGTATTCTGTTGTGTAAAGCATGCGAACGGTGTAATAATAGTAACAGCAACAATTGGTGTCAGTACCTCTTTAGTGGAAGATGGTTAAAACGCAAAGGTTTCTCCCATGAAATGTTAGTCAAAGTCAAAGTCCAAAATCCACACTGCTGCGACCGAATCGGGATAGCGCAATCGGATAGACGTCGGCTGCACAATGCCAGCGACCCAAAGTAGATTGCGACTACGGGAAGTATTTTGTTGAAACGCTTGATGTGCCTTCGCTTTTCATCATCATCACTTTGTGAAACCCATTGCGCAAAGTTGGCTTTCCTGCAGTGGGTTTTGGCGCGACAATGAATGCCATCGGTGATCCATAGAAAGCTTGCTTTAAAGGAGTACTGACACCAAATTTTGACGCCTAAAAAATGATATAATTGGCTTCAGTGGTTTGTACAGATACCTCACAGAAATTTTTGCAGCGATCCGAAGCCGCAATCACATCTAAAATCGAGTTTGATTGTCCCGGCCGCGAGCTTCCACAAATGGGCAGCACTAGCGAAATCGCTTTCGGCGTGGCGAAACATCGGCCTGCGTGTCTGGCCGGTTCAGGGTGACGTCATATAGTCGTTTTCGGAACCGGAAACGATATCCTGCGCTGCTGTTGTCGGTGGTATTCGTTTGGGCAGGAGACGTGGGCGTAGCTGTGTGACCAATGCTTGTACACTTTGCGCACTTTGCGTGTTCGACGTCTTTGCTCTTCAGTTCGTGACCGGCGCATGGTGTTGCCTTGCACTGGTGCCGAAAACTGCGCGGTGCCGGCACCGCGCGGTGCCGTCACCGCTCGGTGCGCGATGTCGACGCGCACCGCGGCGACGCGGCGGTGCGCGTCGCCGAGCTCGCCCAAGTTGTGTTATGGCAAGCTCGCGGAATGCGAAGTACTGCTCGTGGAAGCCTCTCCGAGCAAATCGACGGCGACGCCAAGATGCATTATTTTCCACGCGACGACATGCAGCGCTAAACGTGGACTGAGTTCGTGCGCGGCGGCGGCCGCAAGAACTGTCGGCCCAAGCCAGCGGGCTCGGCGTTGCTCGCGTCAGCTTGGGTGTTGGGAACTTCAGGCTTAGTATCGTGGCGAATATTTGATCGCCGGTATCTGTACAACTGCGAATGGCCATCCCTTACACAACTTTTCAATCCACTATTGTCCCCTTTTCGCATATAGAGCTTTCTTATGGCGATAATTTCCCGTTCAGCGATCGGTGATCAAGACATCTGCCGTTGCCTGTTTTGATTCTAGCGCGCAGGTGGCGGCATCTTTCGGCCGCTTGCCGCACCGCCGTGCCGGCAGTGCTGGGTCAGAGCGCCGAACCTCCGCTGCCGGTCAGCGTAGGCTAACCATCGCGGCATATATCTGAACGTCGCTTTTAAATTCAGTGCTGATAACAACCCCTAGCACAAATTTTCACCACACTAACATCTACTTTCTCGCATGTGGAACTTCTTTTTCGCGATCAGATTGATTATAAGAGTGGCGACAAGCTGTTGCTATCACGGTCTGCGCCGGTTCGAGCCGCAGTGACATTAAAAAAACGGACGACCGGCGAAGACATCACCGGGCCTAATAGCCTGTCCAAATAAGTTGTTCTGTCTGTCGGGTGGCAGCGACTCATCTGAGTCTAACGATTCAGACGACATGTCGACTGCGCGGGCGAGTGCGGACCATGTGCAATGGTAGCAGACGATGCGACGAACGTCCCTGACGTCACGGGTGAGACCGTGACGTAAGGCTGGCCGCTTGCAGACTGGCCTTCGAATGGCCATTTTTCCCGCGCGGCGACCGCCGAATTTGAAACTGGTTGCAATAAACGTGCTATAATTACTTCTGTGCTGGCGGCTGACGGCTCTCGGTTCGATTTTTCGTAATACTGGGCCAATAGGTATTCTTACAGCAATAAAACCTGAAAGCGAGAAATTTCGTGTCTGTACTCCTTTAAGAAAAACTGTTTTGAACAATCTTGAACATTAGTGCAACCTGTCGTCAGAAGGTGCTGCTGCTGATGTTTCGCCTGATGGCTTCCACAGCTGTGGCATCTGGTAGGACAGTCTATCTTCTACGCCATAATGCACATGAAATAACCTTAACCGCACAGAACGCTGCGAAAGGAGACATTGCAAAGCATTTGAGTAATATGCAAAAAAAAAAAAAAAACGTTACGTGAGATCTGAAATGGTGAACATGGTTGGTCAAATTGGAAGCTGTCGGCGTTTCGCTGAAGTCCAAACTTGTTACCCATGATAGTTCCTGGACGTTACGGGGATTTTCCAGATTGGTGAACATTGTGGGAATTGCGCGTCTTGCTATGCCGCAAAATGTGCAACCTCAAATCTGTTGGGCGCTTTGGCAGTGCACTTATTTCAGACAACCCGCTCCAAGCGTCCGCTGCATTTGTGTTAGTCGGCGCCGATGCAGAACTTGACTGCCAAGTGGCTGTGAAGGCTTGTGGCAACAGGGATTTCGGTCGAGCAATTGCCGATGCCCTGCTGGCCATGGGATGTAAGGTACACTGCTCTTTGAGCTTTCGTTGCTTAAGTGCACAATTTTAATCATGTACAGTAAAGATAAACTGAGGAGCGATCGAAATAATAGTTGTTACCTTTCATTCTCACCATCATCATTGTCATCATCCTCCTCAATCATCATCATCGTCAGCCTATCTACGCCCACTGCAGAGCAAATGCCTCTTCCATAGATCTCCAATTATCCCGCTCCTGTGCTAACTGCGAGCAATGTATCCCCGCAAACTTCTTGAACTGATCTGCCCCCCGTAACTTCCTGCCGCCACCTGCCAAGCTTGCCTTCTCTAGCGATTCACTCTGTTACCCTTTATGACCACCGGTTATCTTGCCTTCGCATTACATGCCCTGCCCACATCCATTTCTTCTTAATTTCTACTAATATCTCCTTAACACGCCTTTGTTTCGGTGCCTAGTAAATTTTCAATCTCTGATTCAAACCTTCCCTTCGATTATGCGTCTTCGTTTCAAGCCAATAATTCCCAACATGCTTGCCCGCAATAACACTCATAGTGTTAGCTTTGTTGCTACGTTTTTCGAGAATCTCTGACTTCATAAGTGCAGAGGTCATCTGGCGCAGTACAACCCAATTCTCAGCCTCTGCATACCGCAAAATGTTTCGTGATAATATGCGAGTCGTTGGAAACTGAACAGAGAACAGAGCCCTAGGTGATCATGGATCATGGCAACTTTGCTGCTTCGTACTAAAATCTGTTTTGCTTTATTTTTTATAATTGGTTTCTTCCGAAGGTAGTATCTCGGCACCATAATGTGAGCACACACTCGCCCTGTAATGTAAACGAGCGTGACTGGTTGGGACGGTTTTGGGCAATCATAACAGGCTGTAATGTGCACATGGGTACAAATCTCTAGAACATTTGCAGAAATGGTGAAGAGGCTACAAGAAAATATCGGAAAGAGGGTTTCATAAATTCTTGCAAACTTTTCTGGCACTTGTGAAGAGGCTAAGCACTTGTATAATGAAACTTTTATCATAGGTTGCACGTAAGCTACGCTTGCTCTTGAAGTATTTGTGAAATGGCAGCAAATAAGCGGCACATACATCATAGTTGAAACGCGTCGTGGCTGTAGACAATGTATACTTGTTTCGTGTCTGACTGCGGCTCAGACGGAACTACAGATTCTTGGTATGTCGCCAAAAACAAAACAGCACTTGCACACAAACTCCATCACAAACCACGCCGTCACGCCGTAATGAATGAATAAAGCTTTATCTGAGAAGGTATACCGGCTCAGTTAGGTACCCTCAGTTCAGGGCACCTCTAACAAATTTCTTAACGAAATCTGCCAGGCGACGTTGGACTTGTAGGGCTGACGATTGCAGTGCTGCTGTTTTTCCGGGGTATGGGTTGCACCCATTGAAGATTTTGTCCTGGTTGCGGGCCTTCGAGCACTACGGGGGAGGGAGGGGGGTTGCATCCTGTTGTAGAAGGCCACTGTGGCTGGAATTAAGAAGTTATTCCTTTTCGATTGCTTAAGAAGTACCTGTTCTTGTTTCAATAGTTGTAGATGGAGGCGTACGTGTGGGTTAGGGTGATCGCGGAGGTATTGGAAAGTAATGGGTGTCGGGGACGTAGGTTCCTGGTGTTGGTTTAGGCTGCAGGGGGTCCGGAAAGCAGCTTGCGTGCGAGCTCATTGACCTTTTCATTACCATGTAGCCTGGCTTAACCAAGCGCCCAGTAAATCCTTACGTCTCCTTTGATGTGTTGAAAAAATCCCGGGCCATCTTTACTAACGTGCAGCCTGGGAAAAGGCGAAACATGCAGTGTATTCAAAGATTGTGAGTCTCTCTCTTGCCACAATGCGTACGCTGATTGGGCGCCGGAGAAGCGCAGGTGGGAGGAGCAGTTTTGCGCTTGTTAAGGCGGTGGCGCCTTCTCTTGCGTTGAACTGGTTTTAAAGAATTAAACCATAGACAGACTGGTCGTAAGTCGTCTTCGTGTCACACGCCGCAGCATACTAAGGAGAATGCTTTACAGGAGAGAACCCCACATTTGGAACCAATTTTGAGGCGGAATTTAACAAATTTATTATAATACTGCAAATAAATCCCTAAATTTTTTCTGTATTTTTTAAATTGGTTTACCCTATGATAGTTTATTTTGAACCGGTTTTATCTATTATACACTTTTTTATTAACCATAGTTGGACAACTTGATTTACCGTGACGAAATGAGAGGACGACAGGAGACGCCGATAGCCTGAGCCCCTAAGGTCATCATCATCATCATCATCATCATCAGCATCATCATCATCATCATCATCATCATCATCGTCATAATCATCATCACCATCATCATCATCAGCATAATAATAATGATAATAATCATCATCACCGTCATCATCATCATCACCAGCCTATCTACGCCCACTGCAGGGCAAAGGCCTCTCCCATTAATCTCCAATCAGCCCTGTCCTTTGCCTACTGCGACCAAATTATCCCCTCAAACTTTTGATCTCATCTGCCCTTCTAACTTTCTTCCACCCCCTGCAACGCTTGCCTTCTTAGGTATCCACTCTGTTATCCTTTATGACCAACGGTTATCTTGCCTTCGGATTACATGCCCTGACCACGTCCATTTCTTCTTAATTTCTACCAATATGTCCTTAACACGCGTTTGTTCCCTGACCCACTCCACTCTCTTCTTGTCCTTTAATCTTACACCTATCCTCTTCCGCTCCATTGCCCGCTGAGTTGTTCTCAATTTAACTTGAACCATCTTAGTGAGCCTCAAAGTTTCTTCGCCGTAGGTGAGTACCGGTAAGATGCAACTGTCGTACACTTTCTTCTTCAGGGACAATGGTAGGTGCCTTCCTTATCTGAGAATGCCTGCCGTATGCACTCCACCCCATTCTTATCCTTCTAATTATCTCTATCTCATAGTTGGGATCCGGGGTCACAACTTGGCTAAGTAGATATATTCGCTTACCACTTCCACTGCCTCACCACCTATCTCAAATCACTGTGCTGTCCCGATGTTATTGAGCATTATTTAAGTTTTCTGCATATTAATTTTCAGTCCCACGGTTCTACTCTGTTTGTCCGGTGGGGTAAGCATGCTTTGCAACTCGTTCCCGAGTTAGATAGCAAGTCAACGTCATCAGCAAATGTGAGGTTACTTAGGTATTCTTCATTAATACTTAGCCCTACCGGTTCCCTATGCGATGTTCTGAATACTTCTTGCAAACATGCTGTAAATAACGGATAGATTGTGTCTCCTTGTCTGACGCCCTTCCTTATAGGTATTTTACTGCCCTCCTTATGGAGGACGATGGTAGCTGCGGACCCATTGTAGATATTTTCTAGTATTCTTACATAATACTCGTATACACCCCAGTTTCATAATGCCTGAATGACTGCTGAGGTCTCGACCGAGTCAAATGCTTTCTCATATTCTGTGAAGGCTATATACAGGGGTTCAGTATACTCCGAGAAATTGTCTTTTACCTGATTGATCGTGTGAATATGATCCATTGTTGAATAGCCTTTACAAAACCCTGCTTCTTCTTTAGGTTGGCTGAAGTCTAAGGTGGCAGAGATTCTGTTAGCGATTACCTTGGTAGCGATTACCTTACCTTGCAGACGATTCACAGTAAGCTGATCGGCCTGTAATTTTTTAAGTTCTTCATGTCACTATTCTTATGGATTAAGATGATGTTCGCGTCCTTTAAGAATGTGGTACACTCGCAGTCGTTGCGTGTACAGGTTTGCCAGTGGTGGTGGAGGTGGTGGTAAAAACTTTATTCATCCAAAGCTGTGTAGAAAGAGGCACGGGCTGGGAGCACCGGCACACTACAGTCCCCTAGTCGACGGCCAGGAGCCCGTGACCCCTAGCGGCGAGTTCGACTAGCTGGATTACACATTCTTGCACTCGTGGGTCGAGCTGAGCAGCGTAGCCTCTCATTGCTCTGGAGTGGAAAGGGGCAGGAACAGAGTATGGAGAGGAGATTTGGAGGGGCTCGCGCCCACTATGTGGTGGAGGGAAGTGAAAGGCGCGCCACACCATGTGCACGTGTGGAAGTATTGCGTGGGGAAGTAGAGGTGGCGCAATGCAGGATGTGGGAAGGTGCTAGTTTGCAGCCGACGCCACTGAACAGATTGCCCACGCTTTAGGGTGGGAGCGGGGCTAGGGGAGTGCGTCCGACTAAAGCGGTAGTGCTGCGTGATGTCCCGATACTTAACCAGGCGGTCCCTCCCTCCCGCCCGAGGTGGAGAGGCAGCATCCGAGGCATCCCGGCAGCAGAAATCTCGGGCTACCTCGTTAGCCAGCTCGTTACCCGCAGGGGACGAATGGGCCAGAGTCCATATCTGGCGTGGACAACGGGCAGGCGGAGTCTTAGCAGTCTGCAAGATAGGTGCGGTAGGAGAATTAACAATGCCTCTCGCGTTGACGCACACCTCCGAGCCACACAAGGCGGGAAAATAAAAGGTGCTGTGAGTGAGGAACGCTTCCACGGGGCAGTTAACGCACGACAACAGACAGCTTCTGGCATAGTATACGTGTATCTTCGAGACGACGGACGGTTGTTAACATCAGACGATATAGATTTCGTGGAGGTGTTGGATGTCTATCGTGAGATAGGGCACAAAGGCAAGCTGACACATTTTTTGTGGAGTATGGAGGGAGTCGGTTCATGATGCAGGCTTGGCTTCATGTCTTGCTTGAAATTTATATTTGGATTTCCAAATATCTGCTTTGTGCTCTACAGAAAGTTTGACGAGCTTATGAATCACCTTGAATACCTTATTTTCCACTGACCCAGGAGACCACCCATGTTTTGTTTACTGTGGGCTTGTAAAAGTGCAAGAGATTAACAGGCCCGCGGCACAAATGCCTAGAAGCGGGCTTTTGCCAAAACGTGTTCAAGTGTGGTGTGTGTGTGTGTGTGTGTGTGTGTGTGTGTGTGTGTGTGGTGTGTGCGTGTGCGTGCGTGCGCGTGCATGTGCGTGTGTGTGCGCGTGCGTGTGTGATTGTGCGTGTGTGCGTGTGCGCGTGCGCGTGTGTGTACGTGCGTGTGTGTGTGTGCGTACGTGAATGCATGTGTGTGTGTGTGTGTGTGTGTGTGTGTGTGAATTCTATGCAGTTAATTTCATACAGTGTGAGGACGATCTTCGACGAGGCTTGTGACGTTTTTTTGGTACGGAGTACCTTAGGTCCGCACAATGTCCGTCCGCGTCCGTGCGCATAGCATTTACAATCGCAAAAAAATCACACAGGCACCGGCAGGATACGAGCCTGTGTCTGGTAGATCAGAGTTTGTGTCAGTTGCCTTACCCACTGGGGTACGACCATGAGTTAGTACCCGAGAGTGAAACGGCTTACTACCTCGCCTGTAACCGTGTGGAGTACCTTAGAACCTCCCAATGTCCGTCCCCGTCCATCTGTGCGCGCACCACCATCAAGCGAAAATCATGCGAAATTCAATTTGAGCGGTGAGTAGGAGTTTCATTTAGGGAAGAATCAAGGTGCAACTCGCGGCTGAAATCTAATGACGGTCGGGGTGCGAAATAAGTGCTCGGGGCGCAAATTGGATGTCACTTCGAGCCCCCGTACTCCGCACTCGCGCTATCATCCACGGAGTGGAGATGCTGCCATTTTTCCCCTAGATATCTTCTATGTACTCGAAACACTATATTTCATGTTTTACTTTTCAGCCTCTAATAATGTTATAAGATTTTATTCCGCTGCACGCTTGAACTTTCCTTAATCGACAAACCGGCGCAGCTACTGCATTTTATTTTATACAACATTTCTTACTAGTGGTGTATTGCACACACACGGCAAAAATATTTGGTTCATTAAATAGCGCTGCCACTCATGATGTGAATTGCGCGGCGCTATTAGATCAACCTAGACACGCCACCATATGATGACAGGAAATACAAAAAGGGGAATAAAAACATAACTTTCGTCGACATAAAACTGCCACATTTGCCAGCTGTACTAATTAAGTAAGAGGACATCGAACCCAATACAAGTGTAGTTCTGTCCGATCTGATTGTGTCCGTCATAGTTGCTTGCCTTTGCAGAAACGGTTCGGTGTCCCCGAGAAGCGTCTAATTTTCGTTTGACCTGTTCATCTAGCGGGACTGCGCGGCGTTCTCACAATACGGTAAGCAAGCGATTATTTAATGTTTCAATTTTTCACTCATACCTCTACATTTGGGACAAATAGTGCGCAGTTATGGAAGTAAGTCGTAAGCGGGCCATTATAGCCATTAAACGACCAATTTCACATAATGAAGCTTCCTTTCAGCTCCACCTTTTTGACCACCAGAGCTTCCCGCTTGACCATGTTTGCCTAGAACATGGACACCTGCGCCATATGGTCGGCTTGTGTTATTAATCCCTACTGATTCCTCCCGGCATTTCACTGCCGAGCTTTTGGAGAGTGCCTTGGCGAGTACTGACCTGAGCGACAAGCTCCGGGTGGCCCTAAGGACTTCAATGCCACCTGCGCTTAAGGCATCTTGGACTCAAGACGCCTCCATCCAGCTTCTATACAAGCGCATCTCTTGCAATCAATAAGCGTTTATTCTCCCTCCTCTCTCTCAATGATAAAAATTGAATGCGTAAACAAGCTAAGAGTATGTTGATGGCGCTGGAACCTTTGTATAGTTTATAGTAAGTACTTATTGCTTGTAAGGTTTCGGTTGAAAGCTTCAACAGCTGTGGTATCTCGTTTATATTGTCCGGTATATTGCTCATGAAGCAGAGCCTGTGAACTCTGCCTGTGAAGCAGAGATTTGTGAAACCCACGAGTGCTATGCAAATAACTGGCGGTTACATGGTGTTCCTAGGCGTCCCGCCGATTTCCAAGGTTGCGAAGCATGGAAACTGTTGGACGCTATGCTGATATCCTAACTTATTGTTCGCGATGGCTCCTTTGCGTTTCGCGATGTCTAGATTGCTGAACATGGGGATTGCATGTCGCAGTGATCTCCCATATTTTTGTAACATAATAACTGCGGGCCACTTTGCCAATACACTACTTACAGACCACCTGCTCCAAGTACTCGCGGCATTTGGGATAGTTCGTGTGATGCACAGCTTGGCTGATAAGGTGGCTCTGGTGACTGGCGGCACCAGGGGTCTCGGTCGAGCAATCGCCGATGCCCTGCTTGACAAAGGATGCAAGGTACCATGCTTTTTGGTGTTTCTTCTAGGAAGTACGCAATTTTTTGTCTCGTAGTATGAAGTTAAATTGACGAGTGAGGGCATTATTGTTGGTATTACTTTTATGTGATCAGTAAAGTTTTTAATTTGTGACCCGAAGGTTAACCTGCAGTGTATTTTTTCGTGTTGATACAATAATTTACAACGTGCATACGTCTGATAGCACTTCTCGTGCAAACGTCTTTGCTACATTTTTCGCGAACAACATGCCTTAGTAAGTAAAGGTGTTATCTGGGGTAGTGCAACTCACTTCCCAGCCTCTGTGGGCGGGAAAGGTTTGGGGATGATATGGATCGAAGTGGTTCTCGAACAGAGTGGTGGTTGATAAGAAGAAGCTTCGCTGCTTTGTAGTAACGTCCGTTGCTTATAATTTGTTTCTTCCGATAATATCTCAGCGGCCTAGGGCAAGACAGCGTGGTTAGGGACTGTTTTTCCTATTGGTAACCATCTGAATTGCGAACGTGCTCGCAACTCTTCTAGCTACCACACCACGAAATTTCTAGAAATGGCGACAAAGCAGCACTACAATGTGGAAAGACACTGCTTCGTGTGTTATGTGATAGCAATGAGACAGATGGGAGGGGCTGAACAGTTAAGTAATAGAAATGATACCCTAAGCGCAGGTTAACCACCCTGGTACTTGCAGACGTTTTGATGTTACAGAAACTAAGCAGCGAATCAAAGTCAGAGTTCAAAAGCGTCGTGGCTGTGGGAATGTATTCACGTTTTTGTGCTATTGTTGTTTAAATAGAAGGATGAATTCTTTGTACTGGAGTTTCTGAAAAAAAAACAGCACTGCGCAAGGTTTTCTTGACAGATCTCTACTGAAGTAACGCATTCAACTGTTACAAGGTTGTCATTATTTTTAGGTGTGTTGACAATTTTGTGTTGCTTTTTAACAAACAGGTACAGGTAACCTACAGGAACACTGGATGGAACGTTTGAGAGTTTTGATGGGGGTTGCAAGGGTTTATCATTTACAAATGAGCTACCCCTTTACAGTGGAGTCAAGCATTTACAGACTAACCTCACTCTTTCAGGCGACCGAGTTTGCTGGGAAGGTTCACCTCTTACCTGTAAGGAACCGTTCAGATATGGTTCCGCACAAGGGAAGGCAGCTGAACGCGCTATCGCAACAGTCTTTGATTGATTGTGAGGTTTAACGTGCCGACTCTACATAGGCGATGAGGCGCGCCGTAGCGGAGGGCTCCGAATTAATGTTGAACACCTGGGGATCTTTAACCTGCGCCGAAATCTCGAGCACACGGGTGTTTTCGCTTTCCGCCTCCATCAGAAAAGCGCCCGCCGCGGCCGGGATCCGAGCCCGCGTCCTTGGGCTCAGTAACCCAATGCCTTAGCCACTGAGCCACCCCGGCTGGTCATCGCAACTATGTATCTTCGATCTGTCCTAAGCTGAGCATGCCAGGAAAAGAAGATTTGACCATCAGATGGCCAATCTTGAAACTGCAGGCTTCGCTCGCTCGATGTTCCCTGCCATGACTGAGACTCAGCTCAGAAAAGGCAAATATGTTTTAACGCTGGCTACAAACATTGCCTTTGAAAATAAAACAAGTCTCGAGGTCGTATACTATTCTCAGAGAGTTGCGCAGAACCTAAAGACGGTTGCCTTTAAGGGAAATGTGCCGGGTGTGTTGTCAGCGGCTTTGAAACTTGGCACGCTTCGTTCGGAATAGCCACAGAAAAATAAACAAGTATTCAGGGTCACTCTACTGTGTGAGGGTAGATGACCGGTGGAGATGTTTATGGCTTATTTGTTGGTCGGCCACAAACTCCCACTCAAACCGCACAGTCGCGCTAGAGAAGCGTTTAGTTGGGTTACAGCGACGCCAACGTATTGCGTCTTCCGCCTCAAACTATTCAGTGTCGCGTCGGGTACAGGCCCTTATGCTTAGTGGCTGCGGCACGATCTTCTTCGGTGGTGTCGTTCCGCCGCATTCGCGGAAAATTGCGGCCTATTTCTACTTTATGAGGAGGCTTCACTAGACCTTTAAGAAAGAAAGTTGCGTAGTTGGTGCTTGCGTAGTTGGTTCGACATAGTACGAGGACAGCACGAGGAGACAGCACGACATAATACGAGGACAGCAGACAGGACGAACGCAACTGCAATGCACAAGGTGGGAAAGGCAGCTGACTAGACCAAGTTTTACACCAACGTCTCCAAATAGGTTTCACTCCTAAACCCAAATGCATTTATGGGAAGACATTTTGCGAGGCCAGTATATGCGCGTGGCGAATGCAGGCTATCTAATAGGAAAATTTGAACCACCGGCGGCGAACAAATGCCCGGAGAAAGGGCGTGCATAAGTCAGGAGGAGGAAAGTGGCTTTTCTTGGTCTACTCATGGAAAAAAAAGGGGGGGTGCGGAGGTAGCGTATAGTAGCTCTACTGTAAAAGTGCGACAAAACGGCTACTAAGGCCTTGGTTATATATGCGAAAGATGTATGGCGTGAAATACCTTCTATGTGTGGCATAGTTTCACAGGCGAAGCCTCCGGATGTATCAGTGAACCCTCGCGAGAACGTGCCCTTTCCAAAACAAAACAGATCATGGTTACTTTTGACGTTTCACTGCAGATGCTGTTTTTAGCTAACGAGATGAAAAAGATAGAGTGCGACAGAGGGGATGCAATGACACGCGGAGTTTCAGATGTCTTTCGCATCAAACAAAAAGAAGCAATGTGCCTGAGGGAGCCGTTTCTGTCAATCAACCGCAAGGAATGTCCCCGTTAATTATGTTCATGCATGATGTGCGTGGTTGTCGGATGCCTGAAACAGTTTTGTGTCTTTGCGTGTTCCACATAACTGCTTTTGTCAAAATAAATCTGCGGCGACAAGTTTATCCGTTTGTCCTCTGGGCCGTCCTTGACATCGCCGCCATTAACCTTCACCCAAAGTCACAAGCCACTTCACCGAACGACTCGTTTTATTTAGGTGTAGCTGCTTTGCGCAACCCATGGAATGTCATCCCCGCGAGTCTGCTGTACACCACCCGCGGTCAATTTTTTAGCACCTGCATGCCACTTATAACTTTGCTACGTGCTGTAAGAAACTTCTATGTAGGCCTCTTTTTCGTGACACATAGCCAAGGGGAGGGGCAGTGGCGTAGCCGGGAGTATTTTCCGGCGGGGCTATTCGCCCCGAGCGCGAACACAGTCGGCCCCTGGCGGCGGCGGAACGAACCGCTCCTAGTGTGGATTGCGCTCTCGCGTCGTCTGCTTTTTCACGTTGCGTGCGGCGCAAGACGCGTGCTGCACACGACAAAACAACCAATATCTGTGCTCGTTTGGCAGTAAGGAATGACATAGTTACCTCTGCTTGCGCATTTCCTATAGAAACGCAATAATCAGCGGCCGTTGCGGGTTAATGCGCTGGTTTAATTCCGCGAAACATCTTCGCCCTGGTCACCGCTTGAGTGTGAAACGTGTTATCAACATTGCTTCCACACATTGCACTTTTCTTATTGTTGAGTGCAGTCGTCTGCCGTTTCGGGAACGTCGAAGGGTGCTTTTTGAAGGTGGAGTGGTGATTATTTGATGATGATGATGAATAAACGTTTATTATTGAGCAAAGGGTTGGGGGAAGGGGGTGTGGTCAGCCTCCTATGTCCAGGAGGCCGCGAGAGGACGCCGCCGTCACCGCCCGGTCGACCAGCATAGCTTGATCTTCACGGTCGGAGCTGGTCAGCAACCTCTCCCACTGCTCACGGGAAGGGGTGGGGGTCAGGCGGGGAGGGAGGGGTGGAGAGTGCGGGCATTCAATGACAAGATGGAAAGTGTCTAGTGGGGTATTACATGGTTGACAGGTTTTCGGGTAGAGCGTAGGAGCAATGTGGTGAAGTCGTGTACAGTTGTAATAGGTATCTGTTTGTAGGCGTCGCCAGGTGTATGCTTGGGCGTGCGTGAGATAGGGGTGCGGCGGAGGATATTTGTAACGGAGGTGCCTGTAGTGGGTGAGAACTGCTTCAGTGGTGGTCAGAGGTTCGGTCGTGATGTCTTCCGTGGCTGCCGATTCGGATGCTGAGGATACCCGGTTGTGGATCTCGCGGGCTTCAGCATGGGCTGCTTCATTCCCCAGCAGGCCGGTTGTGAGCAGGGGTCCTATTATTGTGATAATAGTTGAGGGGGAAGATTTTGCAGAAGCAGAATAGCTGCGACAGGAGCTTGTCCACGACGGTAGCGTAGGCATGCCTGGAGAGAGTCCGTAACAATCGTGAGGGGGTGTTCACTGCGGTGCGTGGTAGCGGCGTGAGCTATTGCGATCGATTCAGCGGTAGTGGAGGAGATTCCACGATACGTGGCAGCAGTCATGGTGGTACCCGTAGAGTCGAGGGCCACAATTGTGGTACGCTGGTCATAGTGAGTAGACGCAATATCTGTATATCGGACGTGTGGATCCCTGTCCAGTCTTCTTTGTAGCATTCGGACACGAGCTATTCTTCTGCCCCTGTTATGACTTGGGTGCATGTGCCTCGGGATAGGAGCGATGTGAATGCGTTGACGCAAAGAAATTGGGATCGGATTGGGCGTATCCTGAGCTCTTGGGGTGTCATGTCCCAGAAGACCGAGCAGGTGTCGTCCTGTTGAAGTAAGTTGAAGGCGATGGATTTGGGTCGTGCGTTGTGCTTCAAGAAGCTCCGAAATAGTATTGTGAGTACCCAATTCGAGGAGTTTTTGTGTGGGCGTAAAGGTGGGCAGATGAAGGGCCGTTTTGTAGGCTTTTCGTACGAATATATCAAGTTTTCTCAATTCGGCGGGTTTGAGTGCAACATACGGCGTCCCATAGGTGATGCGGCTAAGTAGCAAAGCTTGTATGAGCTTGCAGGATTCATTCTCCCTTAGCCCTGCATGTTGGTGGCTTACACGTTTGAAGGATAAAAAATTAGTACGCAAAACCGGGTAAGAAGCGACGAGACCTGTGCATACGCGTGAAAATTCCACACCCTTGTAAAATTGCCCTGTGTCCTTATAGAAATAAGAAACAAACAAAAACATTTACACTGCACACGACCCGTGCGCTATCGCCCATACATTACCGGACACGTATTTTACACCCGCAAGCGCCTGTGTGATCGTGTCCTTCCGTACCTTTTCTAAAATAAATACCATTTTTGGATAGTCGTTGTTTATACTCAGGAAGAATAAACATTTATTCAACTGTATCGAGTTGCTAATTTTACGTATTATTTAAAATACGTTTCTATGGATGCGCAAGAGTACTTAGGGGGGATTTTCCGGTAAAATTAAGCAGTTGGAGTTTGCGTCTGTCATGTGGCATTTCGTGTGTCATTTTTATATATATCATTTTAAAATCCGACATGAATCACCTTGTCCAGAAACGTGTCTCACTCAGCATAACCAAATGCCTAATATGGTCACGTCTTAACCTCTTAAGGTGGACCTAATTTTAAAGATAGAGGAGAAAACGCGTAATATAATGCACGTTGTGGCCCAGATGTGTGAGGGGTGTGTGCCATGGCTCGCTGTTTTTTTTTAAATTTTTTCCCACAATGCTTGCTTTCAATACAATTTTGAAAAAGGCAAGCCACGATCCCTGGACAATCCCGGACCAAAGGGGGGTTAATCAGTTTTGAAAATACGTACTGCTTTTTCACCGCTACAGAACACGACGCCTAGTGTAGTTTCGATTGTAAGTAATTCTGATAACCATAGTTCGGCTTTTCGCGTTAGCTGCGTTCTCTTCTCGCTGCTCTTGCAACGTTGGCAGGACCCCCCCCCCCCCCCCCTTATATGCATGCACAGAACTATATGCACAGAATTTCAATTTTTAACCAATCCTCAAGAATTAAATGCCAAGACAAATGCGATATTCAGTTTACAAAACAAAGTAGTTACCGGGAACCCGTTTCGCTGATTCGCAACGAGAAATAAAAAGGAAATGTTTTACTACATATGCAACAGCGCAACTTCATTCATTGCCATCTTTAGGGTTCGTAAGCGACCTTATACGCAATAATGCAAACACATCTCGCTGTTGCAGGCACCTGTTAGATTTTAAAAGGAACGCAAATGGTCAACACAGCAGCCGTAACAGAAAATATGTGCCACTGTGAGGTCCCAGAAGCTTGGTTTGCACACTGTAAACCTGCTTGTCACTTTGCGAAAACCTAGCTAAACATGAGATGTTGATTGTACTGCGTGCGTTGACAATTCAATTCGCAAGTTCACTTGCAACGAAAGCCGTAAATAAGTGATCCGAAACCGTTATTCATCAAACCTTCCTTCAGAGTCGTTAAAATTTCATTTAAAAGACCGCTTAGAACGGTTACATTTATATTTCTGCGCTGATCAAAATTCAGTAATTGTATGTTGCCTTTTGAACACACAAAAATATCGTAACCTCTTAGAAAGAATTTCGGGGCAGTTAAGTAGTGTTACAATTTCAGGGCATCCCACAAATGCAAGAATGCGTCATGCTACCAGTGAAAGTGATATAGATTGCCGTTGTAAACGGAATTTCAGAGATCGAGGCTTCCTGATTTGTTTCTATTTATGCTTTTATTGAAGGCTCAAAGCCATAGTCTGGAAATATCGAGCTTGCTATGAGCCACAGCGTACAAGTTCATTGTCACAATTACGGCCATTCTGAGATTCCCGATGAGTCGTCGCTTTTTTTGGCGTAGTAATGAAAACTGACTGCCGCTTCTGTGCTATACATTGAACGTTGAGGAACCGAACTACAGCATACCACTCTTGTTTTCACCTTTCGTGCGCACATACGGTGGGAAAAAGGCACGAAGCGCGCCCACAGTATGCATTCTTACGGGCCGCTCAGCGGAGCATCCACACTAGCATCGCGACGCTGTCGCCACCTACATGTCGAGCTCGCGGCGAATACGCCGCCGGTAAAAAATGAAAAATCAAGCGCCCCAACAAGCTTTGTCGTTTTTGGCATTAATAAATGGACGCCATTGTTTTATTTATTTTCACGTTATAGTATATCGATTCGGTGTGCAAAGAGCACACGCGGAAAAAACGGCGAAGAGAAGAGCGAGGCAGGGTTCCGGCGTTCAGAAAATTTTGGAGGGTGTTGACACCAAAATATCCTCTGGACACCAAAATATCCATGGGAGGGGGAACCCTCAGAAGACACCGAAATATTCCCTGGAGGCGCCCCTGGGAGGGGGAGCCCTCAGAAAATTTGAAGTTTTCTTTACCCTCCTAGCCAGTAAGCCTTCCGTTACGACCACGGAGGCTTCGCGCACTGATGGCTTGGCGTGAGAGCCGTGACAGCAGCACAGATATTGGAATGTGTGCGCAGTAGGACAATAATTTTTATGGAGCTAAATCTGAAGGACTAGATGAACTAAACTGGAAGGAATTAGTTTTACTGCTCAATCTTCGTGATATTTCGTATGCCTGACTGAACTACCGCTGCGAAAATTTTAAGATGTTTCGTGGTACTTGCGTGAACATTGATTGCGGCATCACACCACGGCTACTTTAATTTAGACAACGTTACATTGATCTGCTAGATTCAATATTGCTTTACATAATGCCAGGAATTGACACTGTGCTCTTTTTTCTGTTGTTATCGCATTTTTACCCCTGCTTTCTGGGAAACCCTCCGGACCTTGAAAGTATTCAAAATAAATAAATAAATGACGTTAACATCACCAAGCCCTTTGTTTCGGACCAGGAATGACGTTAAACTACGATACCATAACTAGTTTTGAGGTGTAAGACCTCCGTGGTGGGATGCCTGTATTGGTGATGCGGGAAGTAGTGCATTTTCACGGAAAACAGCGGCTGTGCGGGACTGCAGTCCGAACGGTGGCATGGCAGAGATCGTCACAAAGGAGTGACGAAGAAAGTAGATTTGGTTCGTATATCTCAGAAAGGGGATGTGCTCACGAAAGACTGGTACCAAAGCTGGAGAAGGATACGTTTTACCAAAATGATTGTTAAGGTGATTGATAACTTGTACCAGGTTGCTCAGCGAAAGACACCGTCCATGTCTTTCGGTGCGCTAAATGTTATTTCTGTAATGTGAACCAACTCGCCCAGCCACCTGTCCTAGTGATTGTTAATGTCCACGCTGAAAATTTTACAACACGAGTAAGGTCACTTCCGATTTTTTTTTTCAGGTTTCAATACTTGGTCGCGACGAGACCTCTGGCGAACAGGCCACCATCGACCTACTTAAGAAGCACCCAAATGGCAGCTGTGTTTTCTACAAGTGTGACGTCACTGATGACAGACAATTGGAAGGTATTTCTGTATACATATGTAACCTGTCGTGATATGAGTAGCCGTAAGATGAGTCGAGGGACTGCCTAAAAAGAGAGATGGCGCTCCTACACACTGCAACTGGATATGTTGCAGTTAGAACTAGAGATTTCAAAGAGTATATCACGCGCTTCAACCAAGTAGGTATTAGGTACAAATTACATATTAGTTAGGTTGCTCCGCCCAGTTGCAGTTAGAACTAGAGATTTCAAAGAGTATATCACGCGCTTCAACCAAGTAGGTATTAGGTACAAATTACATATTAGTTAGGTTGCTCCGCCCAATAACGCGATGCATCTTCTGGTAACGAATGGGCACGCTCTGTTCAAACCCACCGCGGTGACTCAGTGGCTAAGGCGTTGTGCTGCTGAGCACGAAAACGTGGGTTCAATTCCAGGCCGCGGCGGCTGCTTTTGTTATGGAGACGAAAAGCGAAAATGCCCGTGTGGGCGATATTGCGGCGCATGCTAAAGATCCACAGGGGTTGAAAATTGATCCAGAGCCCTCCATTACGGCGCGCCTCATCGCCAGCGTTGCGTCGGCGCGTTAAACCCTACAATCAATCAATCAATCAATCAATCAATCAATCAATCAATCAATCAATCAATCAATCAATCAATCAATCAATCAATCAATCAATCAATCAATCAATCAATCAATCAATCAATCAATCAATCAATCAATCAATCAATCAATCAATCACACTCTGTTCAAACAACAGGAACGTTGCAAGGAACCCCACCTTATGTACTACGTTTGAGGTCTTCGTAGGATCGTTCCCCTCAAGTTAGTTGTAGTAGGCACAGATTCAGGCGTGCAGCAATACGGCTACTGGATAAGATTATTCTCGCTCATCTTCCCGTTCGGTTTTCGCCCATGGTCGTAGCTTTTCAGGTTAGCCAAAATTGGTTTGAGATGTGAACGAACCCAAAAGACGTTGCTTGGCGCCACCTTCGTGGAACCTTCTTCGAAGCAGCTTTCAGCTCGTAGGAACCGTATTGATACGCCCATTCCGTAGCAACAGGATTGCCTCCGGACGATGTATAACAATATAAAGAGGGATGGTGCTCTCGTATGTAAAATAGACCGTTTCATCATGTTTCTGTCGCAGGAAGTGATTTATGGAGTTAACAAATTCGAACAGCGCACTTACGATTTACCGAGATTCATCCACTCTTAATTAAAAGCGCTCTTTGCATGGAGACGCTGGCCCAACGAAAGAAAAACTGGTAGCGTGTTTCTGCGTTGATTTTTTTCTTGTGGAATTTTCAGAAGTCATTATCCAGACGAAAAACTACTTCGGTTGCATCGACATCCTAGTCAACAATGCCGGAATCGCCGACGAAGATAACTGGAAAGAAGTTCTCGCTGTTAACCTTGTGAGTTGAATGGACTATGAATACACATAGGCCTTTAAATTTTTTTGAAAGAGAGATACTTAGCCGACCTAATTTCAGTCTTAAGGCCCCGCCGGTGCTTGTGTTTGCGCCAACGAGCCTCCAGACTGTTGTGTGCTTCCCAGAGACCATCACAAAGCCTTGCTTTTTTCACAGCTCGCCGAATTTCATCAACAATAAATACATGGTGAACTAAGGGTGTTGATAGTTTACAGGATTAATTTACCACGATAAGAGATAAGAAAGCACATAGAGTAGGTCGCTTTCGAAGCCTTTTACAGGTTACTGCAGTCATTGATATGTTTGTCAACAGGAGCAAGTTTCATTAAAGTGAGTCCATTCTGGAAGCTAGCAACGAAAATTCTTCTGAACAATGTTCTGTTCTCGCATGTCCTTAAAAACTTTAAACGGGTGTTACATGTATCTGAAACCGTTTTTGTGACGGAATCATATGCCGCCCCCCTCAAGCAAGCAAGCAAGCAAGCAAGCAAGCAAGCAAGCAAGCAAGCAAGCAAGCAAGCAAACAAACAAACAAACAAACAAACAGACAGACAAACAAACAGACAGACAGACAGACAGACAGACAGACAGACAGACAGACAGACAGACAGACAAACAAACAAACAAACAGGGAACATTTTGTGGTTTCTAGACGTGTGGAAGACTGTATGTAGTGCTTAGATAACAGTAAGCATACTCCTACAACAAAGCTTTCTCCACAAAAAGTCTAAGGCTAGGTTTCTTGTAATAGCTCGTACAGAGAACGTACGCGTTTTTTTCTCAACACCGGCTTTTCAAAGTGAAAAATGCCCAAGAGGGATACCTTGTTTGGAATAGTAGACTCAGTGCTCTGTGTGGTTGTTTACGACTCCTAAACACGGGTGTTTCGTTTGTTAAAAAAATAAACCAAACATAAATCCTTCATGAAATCTTGTGAATTCCTAAAACTAGACAGCTCTGACTATCTATTAGTATATAAGAAATCATTTGAGATATGTATTGCACTTTTTAGTATTAGTAGGAGAACTACTGGGTTGATGGTTGGAAGGTAATTCAGACAAAAAATATCACTCATTTTAGGGCATGTTTCTACTCATCCTGATATTCTTTGTCCACGTTTATTGTACGAGGTAAGTTGTAGTTCCAGTATATGCGGCAGCTAAATCGGTGTTTCGTCAAACTACGCGCGGACTGCCTGTGGGTTTGCAGGGTTCTCTTGTAACGCAAAGTTGTATTATACTAATGTGGCCCTATTGTGAAGTCTTCGTGCCTGAGCGGTTGTGCTTATACATATAACTGAAGTTTCCGTCACATTTGAAACTTCTCCCATTTTTCTTCTCGTTGCTTCAGTATTGTATACAAATGAAAGTTTGATACATTAGGTAGTAGTCTTACTGGCTTTCTTGGTTACCGTGTATTTGTCCAATTCTGCTTCGCAGCATGCTGTGTTCGCAGGTATAACCCTTGGGATGAAGCATATGGATAGATCGAGAGGAGGAAAGGGCGGACACATTGTCAATGTGTCTTCGATAGCAGGTGAGTTTTTTAAACAGAACAGTCCATTGATTAATTTAAACAAAACAGTCTATTGATTTAAACAAAACAGTCCAAAACGGTTCATTGGTCCGATGATACCGAACCACTTCTTAATGGTCCTAAACGTGACAGCGATGGATATCGATTGCGGTCGCATGCGGCTGCCTCGGCCGCAGCGGCGGTGGCGACCGCTGTCGGCGCCCCCAGGCGCCAACAGCTGGCCTGGCCAATCACGCGATGCGCTTCGAGGGGTGTGTCGCCGGGGGTGTATCTCCGGTCAAGAGGTCATTTGCGCATCCTCCACGGAATTGCTGGACGAATGTAGTACAGCTCTGCTTTAAAAGTGAAAAAGTGCTCCTACCATGAAAATTGCCCTCTCGAACACAAACGTGGACGGCCGCCTTTTTTCAAGGAACAATAATGTATATAGGAGGAGAAACTTCCCGGTGCGGCGGGTGCGAACGAGCGACCAGATAACGTCACAATGAAACTCGACACAGCCTACAACACTTCTTATCTGCGTCAGCGAAGGAGAGGGTAGCGGAACGTAGTGGACGGGAAAATAGCGGCCACAATTCATTCCGGGGCTGCGGAAGGAAAGGCCGATCGCAGCGGTTGCGCATTTTCTTCCACCGCGACAGATGGCGCTAGCATGACGTAGGCCAAGCGCTTGGGACGTTATCTGGACTCCCTAGGAAGCAACGTTTCCCCTCTTGTCGTGGTCTTACGCTGCGTCTTCCACACAATCCAATCTATGGGGAAATCATAAACTCTATCCTTGTAGTCTGAAAGGGAAGTTACTTTAAATTCTTTTTAGCCTATTTTGCTTTAACTGGAACGGTTTATGATATTTTAATTCAACTGATCGCATTTCATTTTGCGTGTATCCCCATTTATCAACAGTGTTTAGTACCACATGACTGACTGCTGTTTTTTAATTGCTAAAGCTGCCAGTTCAGACTAAGTCAGAGTGGATTTGTGCCCTTTTTTCAGGAACGGCCGTTTCCGAAATATTTCTTGCAAGTAAAAAATAACATAGTCGCAAAAAAATTACGCCCACCTCCCCTCGCGGGAACCCTGGTGTGATGCGACTCTGAGGGGGGGTTCAAGCGCAAGCGGAGAGCAACCGTTGACCGAAAGGCCGTCGGAGAGCGGCACACCGGTTATAAGCGCAGCCCGCCCGAAGGAGAGGAGACCGCGGAGAGAGAGAGTACTGCACATGCGCAGCACCGCGCGCAGCGCCGCCCACCGGCGGAGTGAGAGCGCGCTGGGACGCACACCCTCAGATGTTGAGAGAGAGAGTGTTCGCTCTCACCTGGGCACGCGCCGGCACCAGTGCGTCTGCCGCGGCTATGACGCAACACAATCCAACACCATCCACTTCAATCCAATCCAATCCAAATGCAATCCAATCCAATCCAAGCCAATCCAATCGAATCCAGTCCAATGCCCCTCGCGAGAGAGTGTTCGCTATCGAAGAGGAGAGGGGGTGAGCGGAGGAGAGTGCGGACGCCGCCGCCGCCGACGACGACGACGAGAGAGAGAGTACTGCACATGCGCAGCACCGCGCGCAGCGCCGCCCACCGGCGGAGTGAGAGCGCGCTGGGCCGCACACCCGCAGATGTATAGAGAGTTTGTTCGCTCTCACCTAAGCACGCACCGGCGCCAGTGCGTCTGCCGCGGCTATGACGCAACACAATCCAACACAATTCACTTTAATCCAATCCGATCCAAATCCAATCCAAGCCAATCCAATCCAATTCAATGCCCCTCGCGAGAGAGTGTTCGCTATCGGAGAGGAGAGGGGGTGAGCGGAGGAGAGTGCGGACGCCGACGGCGACGACGACGACGACGGACGCACGCAGGAAGGACAGGGCCACTGACAAGAGATGCTCTCCGCGTCGCATCTAAAATCAGTTTTGGAACCGCGGCTTAGCTGAAGTGATCGTGGTCTCTGATGTTCAGTTTGACCGTGTACCGAAGCTTGACGTGTCTCTATGAAATCATTTGACGACAACACGCGTTTAATTGCGACACAATAGAAATGAAATCTGCTTGGATCCAAACAAACGACCTCAGAAGTGACCCAAAATATAGAACCTCTTGATTAGTGTAGCAATAATCAACCGCGCCCACAGAGGAGTACTCGGCCACCGCATGGGCAGCAGGATTGTCAGCGTCAGTTGTTGCGCCAAGACCATTTCAAAATTTCGTCATCGTTGTACCCAATGGCTGTCACGTTACGCCTCATCATTTGGTGGTGTGCATGCCCGTGGTGGCCGTGTTTGTGTGTGAATATTCGGTACGGAGCTGCGGGTTTAGGGCGTTGTATGTGAGCGGCTTAATACAGATAACCTTCATTGGCGAGTGCCACTCGTACGCTTTATTCACGCGCCTGTCGCCTTCCTTATGTTCATGCACGGAACGACTAAAGGTATATCGGTAATTTGCCCTTGATCGAAAAAGTTAGTTCCGTTGACATCCGGCGTCTGTACCAGCAAACGGCTCCAAAACCACTCAATGGCTGTCATGCGTTCCATAGTGCACTTTGCCGAGGCGGCCCGGTGCGGCAGTAGGTACTGCACTGCTACGGTATCTGAAGCCTCGGACCCCGTTGATGGCCACAGTCTCGCAGTACTGAAAGGTTGTCGCGGAACGGTACACCGCCGATACCCTATAGCAAAACTCACAACCACGCACTACTCGCAGCAGAAACTCGAAAGAACACTAATAGGCGTTCAATCGAACATGTGAATGATAAGAACGCCCACGCACTGCTTATCAGTTGTAATGTTTCATCTTCCACAATTGATAAGCAGTGCTTGCGCGTCCTCAGAAAGCTTTATTAGCATTTGTCGACGCTTCAGCCGAGCTCTAACATTACCTTTTCTCGGCACTTTTAGGGCTCTTGGTGGTTCCGGAACTGCCGGCTTACTGCGTATCCAAGCAAGCCATTGTGGCCATGACAAGGTGCTTCGGGGTGAGGAGCAGTAACTGTATTCCGGCAATTGAGTTCCTGGGTGCAGCTACGGAGATATAAAATGCAATCGTATTTCTTTGTCTTTCGTTCAGTCGGACCTCTACTGGAACCGGCACGCAGTTAGAGTAAACTGCATCTGCCCGGATCCAATCGACACCCTTTTGTGGAAACAGGTGTCCGACAGCTGCGAGCAGTCGGAGGACACGGCTCAATTGTCTCGTATTTTTGGTCCGCGGGTTCAGCTGTGAGTAAACAAAACATTGTTGGCAGCTTCGCGTTATATTAGGGAAAGCCAGTATCCGTGTCAGGAAATCAGAAATTTTACTGAAAAGGCGTCGAGGTGTACTTTCCTAGTACAAGGCATTCGTTCTAGGTGCGAGTGTACCGAGATAGAGAATTGTTAGTAGAACAAACATTAAATTTAGCGCACTTGTGACCTATTTAGGTTTAAACTTCGCACAAAAGCTGAAGTCTAGAGGGTCTGGATAAAATTACGTCATGCTTAGGCTTACAGGTTTTTACTATATACACCAGGCTGGAAACTGGCACTAGCGTCTCTGCGGCTCCCATCAAGGCCGTCTGTGTCGTCATGGGCCGCCATTATACCATGCGCTCACTTTAGTTTCATTATTGGCTTGGATTGAAACGTTTTAGTGGCCGTATATTTGAACACATTTTGCCACAAAAACGCAAATAATCTAGTGTTATTATAAAATAGGAAAATGAAACAGGCTGTTTTAAGGCTAAGTAAAAAATTAGTAGTGGCTTAGCTGTGCTATGCCAGGATATACGTAGCGTGAGCTAACGTTCAGCAATCCAGTCCAGTCCAGTCCTGTCTAGTCACTGCTCCTCGCGTATGCTCAGCACGGCTCTTCACGAGCCACGCGAAACGGCTATCAAGCCGCTCCGGTGCAACGTCAGACTTGGCTACTGCGCAATTGAGGCGCACACCTGGGCACGCGCCGGCGCCAGTGCGTCTGCCGCGGCTATGACGCAACACAATCCAATACAATCCACTTTATTCCAATCCAATACAATTCAGTTCAAATCCAATCTAATCCAAGCCCAGCCAAGCCAAGCCAAGCAAAGTCAATGTCCCTCGCGCTTGCGCAGAACGGCCCTTCACGGCACACGCGAAACTGCTCAACCTCGGCCAGTGTAGCTTACGCTACAAAAGGAAGGAAAGTGTATTTTTGCCGGAACGGTTGTGCCTACTGTTCTGCAGGCCAAGCTGGTAGGTAACAAAATTGTCAGTATTTTGGGCGAAGCTCACTAGAAACTTTCATTTTATTAATTTTACCTTTCAAATATTAAGTTGTTTGAAATGCGTGGGAATGTTTTTGAGCCTGCCTATGAAAACTTCACCTTCAGGGTGAACCGGTGCCCCGACCGTCAGCTACAGTTTAACAGAACTTGTTGCTGAGTGAGTTGGTTCATACTTGAAGAAAAAGGAAAACGTGGCTTTAAACAGTGGTGAGCGAATACAAGATATGGACCGCCGCAGGCGCCCGTATCTGTCGTATCTGGGCTTCGTCGTAGTACAGTTGATTTCTTTTTTTTCGTCAGCTACAACTTTCGGGGCGGCATATTGCCCGCTCAGTCATACGTCCCAACGTTAGCAACGATCACGCACTGCCTGGTCTTTCACCAAGCCGCAGTTACCACGGCTCACGGCTACCACAGAACAGGGAGCATTCCCGCTACTTCGTATAGCTCCTAGACGTGTTAACGCATAGTAAAGAAAGCAAATTCAAAAACCGCTGAACAATCCAATCGTCATGCCAAGCCGAAGCCAGAAGCGGGGGTCTTCCCATAACCCACCACGACGACATAAATTCGCTGGTGCTGTTTCCTCTCTAGTATACTTCTAAGAAACTTTATGTGTTCAGGGGCCATATTCCCGTTGGTTTTCAGACATAAGGAGAGGAGGACGTTATTACCGTTTGCTTGCCACGCCCCCACCCCCCCTCCCCAGTTTAAACTTTGTTCCGCGATTCTGGTGTACAGAAGGCCGTTGTGGCATGTGGAGCATGAAAGTGTGACTGTCAAATGGTGTTGCTCACTGAACCTAGCTTCTAATTTTAGACTCAGTGAAATGTGTCTGCAATGAGCACGTGGGACGCCAGTGAAAGTTCTTCCCTACTAAATGAAATTTCCAAACAGCATGACTCAAGTCGGAGTTAAAACCAAGTAAAAACCCCGTGAGCAATTAGGCAGTTTGTATGTGTTGGCAGTTTGAACGCTCTTGGCCTGACAGCTTGCCGAACGCACGATGCGGTACTGTGGGCGCCGCCAGGTTCCTCCGCGGCGAGAGGGACAGAAGCGGCCGAAGTACCGACAGGAAGTGCGTTGATGTGGCGTACAAAGTGTCTTCGTTGGCTGGTGACTACTGAGCCGCGGGGTGAGGCCATAGCGCAACCATATCCACTTTCTCGCTGCCAGCTGTTCCACTGGCTCCTTAGCAATGCTGGCGCCGTTGCTTCGGAGGCCCATGACGTGTCGCAGCTTATGGGGACGTAAAGTTGGGGCATAGCCACGTTCACAATCCCTAGTTCTCTTGTTGGAATATTTTATGGCAGAAGCACCTTAAGGCCGAGGCTTGCCCGGCGTTCGGCGTCCGTGGGCACGGATGAGCGCCGTGTAAATCGAAACATCTGTGAACAAAAAGGATCACAAAAAGGTAACAAGAAAAAAATGAAAGGTTTACAAAAGGTTATAGAGAGAGAGAGCACCTGAAGAGCTGTGCTGCGCATACGAGAGGAGCATTGGATTGGATTGAAGTGGATTTGATTGGATTGAAATGAAATGAATCGGATTGAATAGGATTGGATATGATTGGATTGGATTGGAAATCGTTTTAGCAGAAGTAAGCACTGTGACGGTTGATTTACGGTAAGAACAATCTCCAGTGCTTCGCCCACTCGTGATGATTCACGTCGTGGAAATGCGTGAATTTTTTTTGTTTGTATTTAAACTGCCTTGAACGCCGCGTTCCGCGCAGAGTGGGCGTAGAGTAGTGGTTAAGTCACTTGCTTGTCATCACGCATCCCTGGGTTCGATTCTCACTACCGATACGTTTTTTTTTAAAATCAGGCTGTGGAGGCTACAGGCGCAGGATGCCTCGACGCCAATGAGAAGCTAGGTGCCGCGTTTCTGCAACGGTGGTTTATTCGCTAAATATGCGACTGAGTGTTTTCGCATCAAAAGTGAGAAAGCTTGGCGGATTTACATACTGGACGAACACCTCTCAGGTCAATGGAGAATCAGCAGCCTGGTCATGTTGCAAATTTTTGGTGATTGAATTCAAGGTTCCGTACCGTTCTCTGCGCCGCTGTTTGCGAAATGTGCAAGTAAAAAAACTACTTTTGCACTGATGATCTGAAGAACGTTTGTTGTTCCCCGGATTTGCCCATCTCTGACAACTAACTTGGTGCCAGTAAAAGTGTCGGCAGTTGTGTCGTCTGTTTGGCGCCTTGTCTGTGTCTACGTGTTTCTTCTGGTCCCCGTTGTTTAGCGCCTCAATTTATTCAGTATTTATTCAGTATTCAGTTCCGTCTGTTTTAGCTAAGATGTCTACACACAACGGGGACACAAAAAAACTCTCATTAAATTAGTTAAACTCACGAACACATACGCCGAATATAGAAGGGCCCGGGGACCACTAAGTACTTATTATTGGCTGGGAGTGCGAAAGCGCGAATGTCCAGCTGAACACCTCAGACGTTTCGCGTCCGAATTTCGTTGTCGAAGGGCTTGCAGAAGGCATTGTACTAGGTATTTATACGTAGAAAATACTGGACAACTCGTTACAACTATGTCATCGCGACTGGAAAATAGATTTGTTACAAGCGATAGTTTGTGAAATGTGGGCGCGCTTAGCTCTTTGTACACACTGCATTGTGGATTATGAAACATTTCGAATAATCTGGGATATGAAACGATGCAAGTTCGTTGTTATGAGGGTTTGCTGTATATTTCTTCCGTCACATTGTGTCCCCTGTACTTGTGATAAGACGTTATGCTGCGTTCCAATTCGCAGACAGCTTGGTAGACAGTCTACGAAGCTCTCTAACTAGACGTCTGAAGGAATGAAATTGGAACGGCGCCGCGGTCGCAAACGCAACACCAGCGCAGACGTGAGCGCAGACGACAGCGTCGTAGCAGACATGTTGAGTTGAGCAAGCCGCAAGTTTCGTAACTAATATTACCGTTGTTATTACAAATGTTACGTGATTTAAAAACTAGGCAAAGTCACCTTCATCACTAGTAAATTTTACTACATATTTAAATAAAGGAACAAGTGCTTTTGGTTCAACATAAAAACGCAAAAAGGTGGCGCTGGCGTCGCTTTTTAGTTTAGACAGGAAGGTAGCCTGCATCGTTGCTGACTTCGTTGCTGTCTCCTCGAAGCAGTCAACGACGACTGCTTCGTTCGAATTGGAACGGGGCTTAACGTGGCGTACTGTCCGCGCAGACGGCAACGAAGCTGTCTAAACGGTAGATTGGAACGCACCCTTAGAGTCACCTCTGGCCGTGGTGGCGCTGCGGTGTCCCATTTTCATATAGTTCCTCTTCCGTTTACTACAGTGGTGCTTTCAGTCACTGAAACGTGACACACACGTTATTGTTGTTGCGTTTTCTGTTTCAGGGCGAGCCTGGTAGCTCAAGCCGTACTAAAGCTTCTCGAGGACGAACCCAATGGAGCAACACTGTTGTGCTTGAAGGAGACTGGCATCAACTATTACGACTTTCCGTCTCCTATGCTCCCACAGGAAAAAATACATTGCTCAGCGCAAGCCTAGGTGTTTGGAAAAGTGAAAAGTTTTTTAGTTGACACTGGAGCAAGGGCTTATCGGTCACTATATAATTTGTCTTTTTTAGACCTTGCAGTCTGCGACGTTTTTGCAACAGCAATAAAGACGGTAGTGATTTCGACCCCATGGCCCAGGTGCTGAAACGCTGCTTGGCGACAGTGAAGATAATCGCTACGTACACCAAATACTGAATATTGTTGTCGACGAGAATGTGTATGGATTTATAGTAATGCCTTACTACTAATTTTGAGTTCTGAAACAAATATGTAATTGTGAGTGGAAGCACCGATAAGGAGGGGGAAAACGAGAAAGACTTAACTGGAGTAGGAAGAATGTACACATTACTGGTATCCCAAAGAGTAAACGGAGCACGGTTTCGTGAAATTAGAATAATTTTTTATGAAGCTGCCAGCGAAAATAGAATATGCGCGGCCCGATTTTATTCGAGAATGACTTTCATGAAAAGCCATTTGGACGTTGCTGGCTGGGCAGATGGCGCGGAGAAATCCCCTGAAAATTTCGGACCCGTGCTTCGTTTACTTTTTGGGGCACCTCTATCTCGATGCGCAGCATATGAAAGCAAGTAAATTCCATAAGGATTGAACACCCTTGATTGCACGTGTTAAAGCTCAGTAATGTATTGTAACTTCATAAATGAGGCGGGCTTCCACATGACATATTGAAAGTCTGAGACACTTCAGATTATATGGTTTGCTTCTTCCAGTTCACCCGTCTGTTGGCGTTTATATCATAAGCATTACTTTTATGTAATTAAAATGAGTTGACATGGCAATGATTTTATGATTTAATAGGGGTGGGATAATCGTTTGCAGGAAAGCTTTGTGAAGCCAGTCACCATGAACCTACATTAACATGGCCAACCATCCCTATCACTAAAGCATTTTTTCCTTGAGTGAAGGAGTCTTCTTGTTTTCTCCACTAATCAAGTGCTGATCTGGTTCGTAAGTCTGAACGCAACATGATCAAAAATGATGCGGATGATCGGTAGAGATGAGCCCAAAATGCAACATCATCTGCCTCAAATCCAGCTTTCAAAATTTACCTAGAGCTTAAGCTCGCCACTGTGCGCCAATAAAACTTACACGCCCGACGGTACCGTAAATGCAGACGCGGTGGAGGAGGCACAACGTGGTTAATGTTGGTCACAGGGAAACATCGTTGGGATGTAGACAGCAAGTTTATATCACTGCACATCGATTAACCTTAACTTGTCGGTGCTGTGCGCATGTTGGACCCATTATCTCCACTTGGTACTCATGTGGGACACACAAGACGAGAAAATAGTAGACGCTATAAGGTGCGAACGCTGCCAAAAGAAAGCGAAACAAATAAAATTTGTTTAACAAGCTCCGCATATATGGACGCAGTGACCGCGAGGCCTGGAGACCCCAGAGGTGACCAGCATCTACTCCCAGAACTTGGAGTGCCGCAATGCCTTCTCCCGGGTTTAAGGGGTGCGTAAGCATCCTGGGGACATTGGCAGAGGGAATATAAATGTGTGTCCAGTGGGCCACGGATGTCACGAGACAGGTTATGAAGAGTATGGAGAAGCTGCCGAGAGAACATGCGTGGCAGGAATTATGCGAGCCTGCTGGTGGACACAAACAACCATTGCAACACCTAGGTGACATATTGTTACGTGCAAATCGGCTGTGCTTGGTTCCATCCGCTCTATGCTGAGCCAGCGAGCGAAAATAAAATGGGGCTGGGTGTGACCTTGCTCTGACTACGTCGATGCGGCTGAGCGTGATTTGAGCCAGCGTGTGAAAGTTGACTAGCGCCCGTGAGTGACGGCGCTATGACGACCGCGATGCGACTGAGTATGTCAGCGGTGACATGAAAGGTCCCGCCAGAGTGGAAGAATTGAATGGTCAGTTGGGACATGAAGACAAGCGGCGCACTGCTAATTGAAATACAGAGGAAGTATGTTCGTGACATGGGGGAGGGGTTTACGACCAGTAAAGATCACAGACGGATGGTCCTCAACAAAATGCTTAAAATCTCCCACCGTGAGGTAACTAGCCTAAAGCTCCCCCCAAAGGCGTAGCAGCATGCTGATGCGGGCATGATCCACTTAGACCAGATGGCTAGAGGTTGCTAGGATTTCCTCAACCTTTGGTGAAAAACAGAGCCTACACTGGCGTCAGATGAGCAGTTGGTGAGCGTGGCGGGGTATCTTGTTTCGGGTGACTTAGAAAGCTGGCGTCGGCTAATATGTGTTAGGTGGAAACAGAAGCGTTTTCAGTGGATGCGTCCTAATAGAAGATTCAGGCCGACAATTTCGTCTGTTTTCTGCTCGGCAAGCGCTCCAGAGCTCCACATAAAGTGTCAGTACAAGTTTACCAACACAACCTTGGTAGGAAAGCAGGTTTGGGTGGCAAATTGCCTTCGCCTGGATAAACAGGGGTTGTATGCTGGCGGAGTTTAAATAGAAGCAACTTTATTTTCGCTCTGGTGATGGCAATGCCATTACTTAAGTCTCCGGATGGTGTGATTCGGTTTAGATCCTATTCCAAAGACGATGAGGACCCCACAGGTGTCAATACAAAAGAAAGAGCACGCATGACAGTTAAATGAAGCTCTTGGAAGAACTAGGCGCAATTTTGTGCTAACCAAACAGCGTTCTTAGCGACAAAAAATTCCTAGCACCACTGTAATGGCTGCCTGCGCTGCGTGTGTCCTTCAGTTCCAGGTGTGTGATAATACACTCGAGAGACGCCTATATTTTGGCAGAGTGAAGGGTTGCTGTTGAAGGGTAACTGTTGAATCGTCTGGGTTGTTCAGACGATACTGGTTGCTTGGTTTGGAGATACACACAGACAGAATTTCACTGGTTATATAGTCCCCCTTTTTTGGGACCATATAAAGAAGAGAAGGCACGGGCCAGCAAGCAGGCCGGCGAGTGCGAAGCTCTAATATAAGATTACATTCTATTAGTTAAAACTTGCGTTTAGCGGTCGTTAAACAGCGTTGTTGAAATAAACCAGGAGGGCCCGTCGTAAAATCTGTGCGGCATACATTGTTATTCAGAGGCTGCGTGAAATATCTAACCAACATTTTGTGAACGACACCAAACGGGTTGTCAGCGAATCATTTTGGTGAACACACGGTCTGCGGCAGCGAAAGCAGCAGCGGACCGTCCCAGGAGCGCAACATTCGCAATTCGGCGTCGATCTTACTCGTTCTCGTTGCCTTACTGGCTTCTCCACAGGTTAAGTTGCGCGTCCCCCGTATACGTAGCACTGGCATCGAGGCGCCAACTGTCGGCGCTCATTAGCGTCATGATCCACAACTTCTCTTCGGCTCTCTTAGATATCAGCACCATCTGAAGGGGTGGATATAAGGCGCATTTGTCGTCCTGTTTCCGCGTCAGTTCATAGAGGAGTCGGGAGCGCGTTTCGTACCTCCCGCTGCGGCGAAACAGTTATAGTGGTTAAAATCCCGACGCAGCCGCGTCGAAAGAAGTTTTTCTGGTGATGTCATATCCTTGACGGATATGAATATGACGTCAGTCAGGCCTTGGTGGACCTCGGCATATAACACTTTCGTGTTAAAAAGTGTCGACGTTCTGGACGAACGGTCTGCCATAACTGCAGGAAGTATGCTGGAAAAAAACCGGACCTCAATTAAACTGGTATAAACACAGGAAGAGTTTGTTCTTATTCTGCATAACAGTGCCATGTACACCCGAAGCGAGCCTTACATCTGCAAGACACTTATGAAAAGAGCCCTTTTCCGAGAATATATTTTGTACGTGTAAAATTAAAAGGCCACTAACGCAAGCTGTTCGCTTAATAAATCTCAGCGCTCTTTGCCGGCGTCCATTTTTTAATACCTTAAGGGTAAAGAGCAAATGAGTATTATTTTGTGTATTTTTCACATCCAAACACCGATCAGCTACCAGTGGGGGGGGGGGGGGGGCACTGCTCGCTATTTCTATGTGTTTTAACGTGTAGCGTTTAAACTTAACCACTGCCGCCGGAAAGCAAAAAAAGGAATTATATTAGGCGTTGTGTAATTTTGTAAGTTGCCAGTATATTTCGGTTCTTCTCCTCCTGTAGGTACACGCCGCCGTGTCCCTTGGCGCCGTGAGGGACGAGGCTAACTCCGAGTCCAAACTATATGGGCTGTTTATATTCAAAATTATGTGCAGGGTAGACACATGACTACTGGTACCGCTCACTGTGGGGTTTAGAAAATGCTTGGCAGGGTCCCAACACCGCCGCGGGGCTCTTCCTCGACCTATAGCAAGATGGAAAGCTCAAGGTCCTCTCTGTCACCGGAAGAAACATGTTTAACCTCGGTGAGGGGAGAGAAAACGAGAGAAACAAAAAACAGCAAGCCACTCATTGTTCGCTAGACGAGCATGGGGCTTTCCGAGAACGTAGCTGGGGATGCTATTCCACCAAATACTTAAAGGGAGCAGCGAGGCAACAACGTTTCGGCGAGTGCCTGGCGTCCAGTGGGCTTACTTGTCAGCCACCCATTTGCGACAACGTCTCCGGACTTTCGGCGTGGGGGCGCAAGCAGTACAACTACATTTGTGGCCAAACCTTAATTCGCCCTTTCCAGAGAAAAGTTGGGGAGCATCCTAATACAGCGAACCACTTCTTTTGCACAACATACCAAGGCAAATATCAAGCCGATGTCAGCTCTAGATAAAACCATGTAACTGTAAAAAATCTAAAACCATCCATCCAGGCCATCTAACGGCAGCGTAAAATTTTGTGTTGTCTCATCTCAGTAAAACTTTAACTGGAAATGCTTAAAGGAATTGAGCTGAATTTCGCGGCGAGAGTAGTTGCAATTTCATCGAACGAAATGGCTTCTGATTTTGATTTTATTGAAGGGTAAAATCATTGAAGCCATGTAAATGCACATGTTTATCGTGGTTCTAAAAAATGTTTATATGATGTATCGGTGTACAGTCGTACTGGACTTCTACTTCATGGCACAGTGAATTTCAGCATGTATTGCTAAAGGCACTGGCCTGCTCAGCCACTTCATAATCGGTTAGGCATACCAGATTAAAAATCCTTGTACATACACGTGTGAAGTATTACTCCCATTTATGAACTTGAATACAGAAACAACACTGTTGGCTGTTGCATTTCTTTCGGTTTCTCGGACGGTCAAGCAGCTGAAGTTTGTGCCGCACACAGAGTCGTTGTTGTAATTCGTTTTCACGAGGTAGTATACGGTGGTCTCGTTTTGATTTATACTCTGAAATATATATTTAGTCCTAATTCATTACGTCGTCCTTTGAAACATGACGTATATTCAGTGCACTGGCCAGAAATTGCTCGTATATATGTTTGTGTCAATGTTATTTGTGAGGTCTTTACTTAGATATTGTCACACATGAGTACCTTTGAAGAAGTAGGGTATTTCTCAAGCAGATTCTTAACAAGCGACACCTCTAAAAGTAGCTTCATGGCACTCAGAAGAAAACAACACGCACACAACAATATTATAATGGCGGGAGTACACGCGGACTGCGCTTTTGAGGCCTTAAAAGCTTGCCAAAAAAAAAAGCATTTGTTTGACAAAAAAGCAAAATTGTTTGATGGCAGCCGTAGTTTCTCAGAAGTTCGTATTACTGCGATGCGGAATTTAAAAAGGAAGTTTTCAGGGGCATACGCCACTGACATACATTAATTACTCTTTTCTCTCAAAAGTACTCCTTCTCGGATATACTTAGTAAAAAGCATGTTTTTAGCAAATCAGGAAGTAACAGTGATGTAGCTAGAGCACCGTTAGCTTGCTTCAAAGGTTAAGCTCTGGTTCGCTTTAACGTACTTGCGTACTAATGCGTGAATTCCTCTTTCGTTGATCTTTGAGCACAATAAAATTACGTTTGTTGTAGTAAAAACAGGAGTTTAAATTGGGAGAATAGTGTTCACAGTTACTGGATACAGAACCTCAATTGCTCCTGAAAAATCCCGGAATTATAATTCAACAAAATTAATGCGGGAAACACGCGGAGAAACGATGCGTAGTCCTATTTGCGAAATACAAATGCAAATTCTCTGTATTCGAAATTCAGCTATCACAATTGATGCCACATGTGTTTTCGGTAGCGGGCGTGACCAAGTGAAACGAGAGATTTGTGAGGCCTTTCATATTCACAGGGAGGCAAAAGCTATATAAGACTGTCTTCCATCGCTCTTAGGGTTAAAAAACTGGGCTTTCTGCGAGGGCGCATGCGCGATATGCTTGAGCTGAGTGGGGTTACACACTACTATAGACTGTACATCAGTTGGTTTTATATTGGTTTATACTTCACTTTTAATCCGATTATTAGTTTTATTATGTGTTACGTGTCCCAAGTAAACGTTTCAGTTGAAGTCCAGTGATCCCTCTGTGCGCTTTCTTTCTTGGTCCGTGTCTTTTGCGCTGCTAATATGGGCCTTTCGACTAACTGATGATTGAATCACGTATACATGCTGTGCAAACCACGACCAACGCGCCAAGAATTCAGTTATTCTCGATGTTCCTGCTGAGTGTTGGAACTGCCAACACATAAATTAGAAAAAAATGAGTTTGTTCCTTCTTCCCCAGGAACCGGTAAAACACGAAAGCGAAATGGTTCTTCACAGGAGCAGTTGAATGTTTATTGTGCATCGATATGAACTTGCACGCCGCTATTTATATTTCGTCAGTATGGCACCATTAGACGCATCAACGTTAGACACTGTATTGCACGCGTCCGAGGAATTGCGTAAACCCGACTGAAACCGCAGCGCTCGCAAACCGTACGTGCGAACGAAACCAAATGGCTTGTCAGCGAATCATTTTGTGAACACACGGTCCGCTACAGCGAAAGGAGCAGCGGATCGTGTCACAAGCACGACATCCGCAAGTCGGCTTCTCTGCAGCTTAGGCTGCGCGTCCCCCGTACATGTAGGCGCTGGCATCGAGGTGACAACTGTCGGCGCTCATTAGCGTCATGATGCACTACTTGCTTCGCCTCTCCTAGATGGCAGCACCATCTTAAAGGAAGGCTATAAGGCGCGTTTGTCGTCCCATTCACGCGTCTCTTCATAGCGCAGCGGGAGCGCATTTCGTACCTGCCGTTGCGGCGAAGCGTTCGTGGCTCGAATCCCGGCACCGCCGCGTCAATCGAAGTTTTTCTGGCGATGTCATTTCCGTAAGGGATATGACGTCAGTTAGATAGATCTTCGTGGACCTCGGCATAAAACACGTTTGTGTTAGAAAAAGCAGTTATCTGAAAAAGCTTCGCGTTAGTACAGCCACGATGACCGGACTAGGGTGCGAAAGTTAAACACTGTCAGTTTCACCGCAGGTAGTGTAAATTTGAACTTTACCAAAACGGTGTACTGAGGGTATTGTTGAAACGTTTTAGAGTTTAAAAACAGCGCGGAAGGCGGTACTGAGGAAGGAACAGACGACACAGGAGCAAACGAGCAATTTTTCGCATTTGAATTGGCAGAAAAATTCATGACAAATGAAACAAAATGATGTAAACAGTGATATCAACAGATTTTTTACTATGGCAACAACGTTGTTCTCCGCCGCGGGACGATTTCTAAACGACTAGTCACGGTAGGTATGCGGTATCCAAATCTAGCAGACCCACGTCTTTTCGTCTTTGCGACGTGCTGCGCACTCAGGTACACCTACTCGATCAAGAACTGCATAATTCCGCCTGAAGTTTCCTCCCTCATCGGACCCCTGGCCCCTTCCGAAGGGCTCAAAATGAGGTTGTGCCGCATTTTATGTTCTGATGCGTGGAACCAATTAACCTCCTTCGGGGACTGCATCCACGCTGCAGGTTTTTGGTGAATCCCCACCTGGAGGGGGACATCAGCGTTTTCATCGAGCCCTGTGGACTGGTACCCAACTGGCCGTGTTCCTGTGGTTGAAAGTCCTCGCATCGCTCCCTTGGAAATCTTCTCCTAACCGTTTTCCCAAAGGGTGCACCTTGTGAGAACGTCAGACCTTCCGAGACCTGCCTAAAAAAAATTCACCCCACCTCCCCGAAGGAAATCGTGAGGAAATGCGAATGCATTTCTTTTGCGCGAGAGTGCGCGGAATTTGTAATTAATGAGGAGACGGTGATTTGTAGCGTAACCATTTATTTAACCACACGGGTGCTCCGGCGAGCTCCCGCGATGCGAGCGCCCTCACACGCCCGAGCGCGCTCTAGTGCTGAGCCTTGGACCCAAGTTCCGGTGTAATCGCTCCTACATAGGACAAACAGGCCACTGCCTGAATGAACGTGTGAGGGAGCGCGCGAAGAAGTCAGGTCTTCGACGGGCGGCACGATGTCAGCGCACTGAGCCTAGTGCGGCAGCACCCGCCGCTTCAGAGAATGTGCCCCCTCACCACTTACCGTAGTTGAAGGGAGAGGGATATCGTCGAACCCTACAAATGAACAGCAAAGTCAGTGATTGCAAAAGTGAAGTGTACGTGTCACTGCTAGATATGGAGATCCAATACCTAACATGACTAGTCGCCTACAAATCGTCACCGTCACGCGGCGGATATTCTTCTTCTTCGTTTTCTTCTTCTTCTTCCTGTTCGTATCATTATTATTATTATTATTATTACTATTATTATTATTTATTCGGAAGGGGGGACTCAAGATCTAGTCAAGGGACGGGCGAATGTGGTAAAGAAGGTGAGAGAGTATACATCCTCTTATGTATCTCCATGATACTAGCGAAAGCTCACAGGGAGATAACAGTTTCTTTTGGGTAGGCCCGGCCCAGAGGAGGCGATGCCCACTCCTTGGAGGGTCTTGATGTACGGCGGAAGATGGGCTCTTCTCTCCGCCGCGAACCCCGAGCACTCCGAAAGCATGTTCGCATTGTGGGCCTTGGTTGGCGCGTAACACGAGGAGCAGGTCCCGATGGTAGTCTCCCTGGAGTTCTTGGGGGGGTTCTCTCATTCTCTCAGGTGTCATGAGCGTCGGGGAACGTATGCCCGCCACTTTGCGAGCACGTCCTCCGTAAGAGCAGCCCAGGCTCTTATCTTGTGTACAAGGACTTGGGGCCCCCCTGGGAAGCCCTCCTGGCAGTGGTCGTGCCGCAGTGGCCGTCTTGACGTCGGGCGAGCCATGAATCTAGATCGTGATATCGTCCGCGTATACTGTGTGCTTCAAGTGGTCGATTGTCTCATACTCACCAGCGTTGTCGCGCATCACAAGATTGAATAGCATAGAAGACAGGATCGCACCCTGTGGCATCCCGACTACATTGTTGAAGGTCTGTGGTTGGTGGTTGTCGGTGTTAATCTCGAATGTCCGGTCTATTAGGAATCGTTTCATAAAATTGGTGATGCGTGGGCAAGCTGCACACTCGCGAAGCACTTCCACGACCCGGGTATGGTTGACCGTGTCAAAGCCCTTCAGGTCTACGGCTACAATGATGGCTCGAGTCTTGGTGGGGCCGAGACGGCGCCCTACCGTGCGGAGGAGCATTTAGAGGCTATCATGTATACAGAGCCTTGGTAGAAACCCGATCTGCGTATGCCGCAAGTATACTGTGTGGTGCTGTATTATGTAGGCCTACCGCGCCAGAACCATGCGCTTTAACAGCTTACATAGTGTGGACGTAAGCGAAATGGGTCGGAAGTTTGGCACTCTGTCGGAAGTTCGGCACTCTGTCAGGTCTCTTCCCGGGTTTAGCAATAGGGCATACGATGGAACCGCGCCACTCTGCAGGCACTTCTACGTATTGGCCCACAGTGTTCAATTCGTGGAGGAGCTGTGTACGGCCCTCCTCGTTTAGGTTCCGCAGCATTTGCCACATTATACCGTCGTTGCCTGGGGTGCTGCGGACGTTTGCTGTCTCCAACGCCACAGACAGCTCCTGCAGCGTGAACAGAGCGTTCTGGTGTAGTTAGTTCGTCACTGGCTCTCGTTCGTATACGCTGGGATTCGGTTTCGGCCAGCTCTTTCTCAAACTCTTCGACCCTCAAGCACGTGGCCAGCTTTTATGTTTTAGTGCTGTTTGGCGCCTTTCTTTTACCAACTATGGCACAGTACGTGCGCAACATTCGATGGCTGCCGGTTTTCTCGTCGAGAGACGCAGTGTTCCATCTAGTGAGACCTCGCCAGGTGCTTAGCGTAGCCTCTCGCATG
Source organism: Haemaphysalis longicornis (assembly GCA_013339765.2). Classification (NCBI taxonomy): domain Eukaryota; kingdom Metazoa; phylum Arthropoda; class Arachnida; order Ixodida; family Ixodidae; genus Haemaphysalis; species Haemaphysalis longicornis. Next base: position 110,235,012 of record CM023455.1, on the reverse strand, counting down.
GGCCGTCTTGTTGCGCACACGAACAAGATCTTCATATGTGTTCCCGTTGCTGATGCAGCACATGTGCAGCTTCTCGCGGGTCTCCCAGAGGTTCGCAAGATGCTTCTCCCAGAGGTTCGCAAGATGCTTGTCAGGCGTATAAAATGTTGTTGCCATACTAACAAATCTGTTGATGTCACTTTTTACATGCAAATTTTTTTTCGTTTCGTTTTCTCTTCCCTTCGCTTTTCATGTATTTTCCTGCGAATTAAAATGTCCACGGTTGTTCGTCAGCGCCTATGTCCTCTGTTCCTTCCTTAGCCCCGTCTGCAGCGCTGTTTTTAAGCGTCGAACTTTAACCCTCAGCTACTGGTGGGACGTTCTGAGAATCTCTGTTATCAGGCACAGCGCTACTTTGCCGGCAGGGCAACCGGCACCGACAAAGAAGTGCCGGAGGCTAACTCAATGGCTGTTGGAGCTGCAACGGAGAGCATTTGATCTTAGTTGTTAGGTAGCAACGCCATCTGTGATCACAAACGAACGTTTCGCAATACATTCGCACTTAGGACTGTTGTCGTGTGGCGCAGAACAGCTCTGCCAACTTCGCGCATGAGCAGGACCATCGTAACCACAGTGATTTCAGTGTGATAGAGAACACCACTAGATTAGCTGCGGTGGTTCATGGGAAGCAGTTCAGTATAGAGTATGACGTCATGTTCATGATAAACCTGGCAAACGTGCATATATGAGTAAAGAACCGGCTTTGATCGCAACGCGAAATTAGTCCGCAAGACGTTAGATACAATTCCCAATGTCCGAGAGTGTGAAGAATAAGCCGATAAGCTGAACGCAGTCATGGTTTTACTACAGCAACCTAGGCCTGTCAAATACGGGTCACGGGAAATCATTCTTGACATTGCTTGTATAAGTATCAGTGGAATCGTTCTGTATTCCATTGTCTTCGCATTGTCATGGCAGCCATGCTATGTTTTCACATAAGCAGGGCGCATAGTTGCCAGAAAATGTTTTCTCACACAAGTCACTATTACGAGGCTTAACACAATACAGCGCTTTCTTCTGGCGCCAAGACATCATGGTCTTATTTCCGGTAGTTTCGTTATTTCGGGCTGAGTTGCAGCATTTTTGAGCGTACAATTTATTATTCAATACATTTCAGGGTGCATTGTCGCCCTTGTTTTATTTTCGCTTGAAACAAAAATGCTTACCGAAAAGTATGCAAGGGTGGGAAGGTGTGGATTCTAATAAAATAATCCAAAATTCTCCCAGGCCGGTGCATCCCATCCATAAGAGCAATTACACAATTAGGCTGCCTATAATCTGTGGTATCCGAGGATATCAAAGAGACTCCATACTACGGGGTATATTGAGTGAGCGGGGTGTACCGGTGCAAACGTGGAATGCATCGAACAGCGACGGTAGGTGTTCAGTGTAATGTAGTAGCTATGTGGCAGACTGAATGCATTTTTACTGTCACGGTCTTATTTGACTAGTAGTACTGATTTATATTATTCGATTGTACTTAGAAGCCTAAAAAAACAGTCTTTGTGGTACAGAAGTCCACACTGACCGTTGAAACTGCAAACGGAAGTAAGAACTTGCATTTTTGTATTAATAAAAGAATATTATTTATTCTCCGTGAAGACAAGTTGATGAAAAGTCGCTGAAGGAATCTACATGACATTATGACAAGTGCATTGGAGACCACGTTAAGAAGAAGGTAATAGATAGAACATTCCAATAAAGGTTATTATGCATAAGACTATTTTCAATATCACCGTTAACTCAATACGTTTAAGTTTGTTAAGATAAAGCTGCAGTTGGGCTAATTGCCGAGGAAGATCGAGCTGTAACGGCCTGGCACATATGAATAAAATGTGCATCGATGCACATACATAGCTGCATGGACGCACAGGGATGGACATAGCTGCAAAGATTCATAGATGCACATAAATGCACGTAGACCCTTCTTTACGCCAATATGAATGCTCAAGGATAAGCGTACTAGGTTTCTTATGCACTGAATATTGCAGTGTAGAACACGTAAAAATACAATACCTTCCAGGCATCTTGAAAGCGGCTTAGACTTGCGTGATTCCAAACCTGTGCTCGAGTTTCGACGCTACAGGGGCTTTGAGTGAAAACTGCCGCGAAGAAGGCGATCAATCTTAAAAAGTTCATCGCCAACCGAACAGGCCGAATGCCATGATGGATGGAGATTGTCGGCTTTCTATTCTTCTTTTATACCCATAGACGAACGCTGGAGGCTTGTTAATCCAATAGGGAGAACCCTTTCTTTGTGCATTTCTTTGACACTGGTATTTGTCTACAGCAAATCGTTCTTGGAAAAACTGAGTTAGTTGCTGACCGTTCTGCAGGAAAAATCAGTGCCTTCTCAGGCTATAATTGGCCGGCGTTATTTTTAGCACTTGTAAACCTACTGTAGGCGTGAAGAACTTGCGTTAAAGGTTTCTGCTTCACCGTCTGCTCAAAAATGCCGGCAACACCAATTACTACTTTCGTCGTACATGAGAAAAACGTGTTTGTCCCGCTATTAGGTTTCTGTCGAAATGGGAATACATTTTTATGGTTCTAGGATTAAGTCCACTATTTTTAAGAATGTAACGATGGTCAATGCTGTCCAACAGTTTCTTTTCCCGTAAACGCTCGTAACGAGGACAGCTTGAAGATGTCGTTCCTCGAAAAGCTTTTCTTTTGTATTTTCGCGATTTTGTGCACTGGCGTTTCCAATTCATGGGATTCGAATAGCAAGTGCAGTGAAATATTAGCACTTTAATTTAATTATTTCTTCTCGCTTGCTCGTTAAATATGGTAGGCATTGTATGCTGTTTTTGTGTTTTCCTGAACCATTAAAACCATTCAAGTATCTGCTCTAGCCTATTCCAAACTCATGGGAAGCGGACGCCTGGCGTTGAGAATATGAAAAGTGTGCGGAAACAAAGGCATAGGGAAATCGTGCGGCTTATTTTCTTGTTGAAATAGATTTTATAAAGTGTCTCATACAAAGGAAGTGGAGAAATGCATTGTTCCCGGGTGAGGCCCAAACTCCTCGACTTTCAGAGTGCGGGTCCTGAAGGCCCAGGTAGGCTCGGGTCCTGCATGGGGAGCATATAATTCTCAACTTCCTTTCTTTGAAAGACTTCTAAAATCCCCTTCAACACAACAAATACAGAATAAACTTCCCCTATGCCTAAATTTACGTTATTTACTACTGGATGTCCGTACTTGTTTAGACAGATTCGGTAAACAAATTTGAAACGCGAAAATAGGCTCCCCAGGAAGGACCCGAGGCAACCCTGGTATTGCGGGCTGGTATTCCGAAAGTGCTAGTGTTGGAGTGGCACCCGGGGAGCCACTTTTAGAGACAAAGCTCTACTATGCTACATACATAGTTAGAAGTCAGTCATCATGCCGCAGTGACCTTCAGCAGCCGGCTGCAAAGCTGGTCTTATCGGTTCGCCTGCTTGGAGCTCCGCTCGTCGCAGTACCACGTGTCTACGTGAGTGTGAAGCGACTGGTTTGCCTGTTCCTTATCGCCCGGCGGTGGCCAGGGCGTCTGCAGTACGGTTCACGGGTAGTGGCCTGAATGACTACGCAAGGGTTTAAAAACTGATATATGAAACAGTTTACGGACTGAGTACTGGGCAAATAATTATAGCGAAGCACAGAATGCAGGAATACGAACGTACTCCTTCGGCGGTGGATTTGCCGAAGCTTTTTTTTTCAGTCTTGGCTTAAATGGTGCACTGGCTGGGGCTGCCTGTTTGTTGATTGATTGATAGATTGTAAGGTTTAACGTGTCGACGCAACGGAGTCGATAAGGCGCGCCGTAGTGGAGGGCTCCGGATTAATTTTGACCACGTGGGGATCTTTGACGTGCGCCGAAATCTCGTACACAGGGGCGTTTTTGCTTTTCGCCTCCATAAGAAAAGCGGCCGCCGTGGCCGGGAATCGAACCCGCGACCTCATGCTCAGCAGCGCAACGCCACAGCCACTGAGCCACCGCGGCGGGTGCCTGTTTGTCCCCGTCAGCGTAAGCGAAATGATAATACAACCATCTGCCAGATCTAGCTTGGCGGCATGCTGCAAAATCTCAAGCAAAGCAAACTTCTGTGAAGTAGTCTGCGCAAGTTCTTTGCTTCCAATGGTATAACTATGTTTACAAGTGTTAATTCTGCGCCAATTTTTTCGTCCGTTTTCTGTCTCGCAAAGTTTTTATGAAATTAATTGCCCCCAGAAATGATAAGCTAGCTCCCTCTTATTACATTGTTGACTGGAGGCTGCCCTTTTGCGTTGGCATAGATTTATTGAAATGTTTGAGAGATAAAAAAAAATCGGCCTCGTATCTGCTGACTTCACTGTATATGTCATTGAAGGACGATCGTCTTCTGCAGCCCCTGCCACAAAAATATTTCTCTTCTCTTCGTCTCGCAATCCTTGCGGTCTCCCACTGTCGCATGGGTACTCTCACGATAAAAGGGGTGTAGGTTTTCTCAAGTCAATAAGTCGTGACAGTCGCACTTTTTGTGCAGCATCTATTTAAACATTTTGTCACTGCTGGACTTGAAATGCCACCACAAGGTCTAATTCGGCCACATGCCGTTTTTGTAGTTCTGGGTCAAAATATTGTTTTCAATGCGTACTTCTGCAGTCGCAAATATCAAGCGAACATTTGTTTCAATTCAAAGAACACCACCTCGAAGCAGTTATGTATTGATGTTTTTTGAACACACGCCTAATGTTTTATTGTTTTAACAATGTTGGCAGGTAAAAAGTATGGTACCAGATTTAGTGGTTTGTAAAAGTTTGGCGCATATAAGCTTTAATGTCAGGATTAGTGTATTTATCTAAGCGGATGAATTGAGGAACAGACAGGCAGACAGACAGACAGACAGACAGACAGACAGACAGACAGACGAGACAGACAGACAGACAGACAGACAGGCAGACAGACAGACAGACAGACAGAGATAGGCCAAGGTTTTCGGGTTAACTAGCCTAAGAAAGAATATCTTATCTAATAATGAAGATGAACATACTTCACGAATAGGAACACAATCCATTTTAGAAAATCTCGTGTGGGTTCCGGTGCTACCTGGGAAGCATGTTTTCTCCACTTTCTCTTTTCGAATATTGAGGGAATTGTGGAAGTATCTCAGCGGGTATTTTGTGTTGAAAAAGATTTTATTAAAGGGTTGAAGTATTAAAGGTATACAAAACACCTCCGTGCACTGGAACCCCAACTACGGTTCAATGCCCCGGTGGTTTAGGGTTCCAGCCGGGAAGCATGTTTTTCTATGCATTCAGCCTTTAATACACGTATAAATTGTAACTGAAGACAAAAAAGAACGCGGAATACATACATCTTGGTTATGTCATCTTGGCAGCTGGCTGTCACTTCAGGTTGAAATAGATTTTACAAAATGTTTGGGGGCAGAAGGGGTAGAAAAGCATGGTCTCTAACAGGGTATTGCGGACCGGTATTGCGAAGGGTATCTGTTCGGGTTTCACCCGGAGAGCAAGTTCTTCAGTAGGCTGCAGTTTAAATTTCGACGTGCACGATAAAGCTATGCAATCATAGGGATTCTTCACTTCTGAGTTTTATTTCATGTGGAAATAGCTGTTATGAAATGTAACGAAAAGGTTATAAAAAAAGCTGTTGCGAAAAGGTTGAAAAAACATGCTCCCCGACTAGTACACGAACCACTCCGGGTATTCAGGACCAGCATTCCATGGGTCGTGGGTTTACGTACCACATGAAGAGCATGTTTTTCTCCCCTTCCGGTCTTTCAAAACTTCATAAAATGGAATTCAATGCGAAAATTTTGGACTACTTTCAACGTTTGTTTGACATGCCTGACGGCTGTAATCCCTTTCATATTGCTTTGTAATACTTCGTAATACTAGAAACTTTGTAATACTAGAAACTTCTGAAATATCGAATCTGATTTAGTTTCGTCCTGTAACTCCCGTAGGAGGCCGAACATCCAGCAGAAGCAGTAGCAGCAGTAGCAGCTGAATCGTTCAGCTGCCTTTATTATCGTGTTCAAGTTGTCCGTTATGTTACCCTGTACGTCTGTAAGTGCGTACATCCTGTCTTTGCCAATGGCTAGCTTACTCTTAGTCGCTTTCAGGCTTCCCCCTATTGGCAGCGTTTCCTCGACCTCTGCCATGTAATGTGCACGGATGTAGTTTGCTTTAATCCTTTTAATCAGCTTTGACAGCTCGGGTAATTCAATCTTATCTGCCATACTTGACACTTTCATGTTATTACGTTTGCCAATTAGTTCCTTCGTTTTCTTAGCTTTTCAGTTTGTTCCGTCACATGTTGCTTCTCCCCCATATGCTTCTGATTCACTGATGGCGATGTTCGGTTGTCATTAAGCCTGTCTACACTGACGTCCTTCTGCTCGTTCAAAAGTTTTCAACTTGTTTTGAAGAGTTATATTAAACTCCTGCGATCTGGCTCTGACTGACTACATTCGAGGTTACTTAGTTTTCTTGGGTTTCCTCCTTTCTCTAATGGGATTCAGCCTGAGCTTGGATCTGCCCATCCTGCGATCGCTGCTTACTCGCGAATCTTACTTAGCACCTCTACGTCTTGCACAATACTTTGGTTGTCCCTGAAAACGAAAAAAAATTCGTTTTTTTGTTGGGCCATCAGGAATTTGCCATGTCCATTTCCTAGGCTTTCGATTGTAAAGTAATGTGTGCATCAAGGTCAAGTTATTTCTCTCCGGAAATCCGACGCCCCCCCCCCCCCCGACTGTGTATCTCCTCGACTACTGTGATTCTCTATTCCGAAGTTTCCCACTGACACTGACACTATTTCTCCCATCTCCTTCTTACCGACCTTGGCGTTAACGTCTTCCATCACAATCGTGAGCTATGTTGTTGGCTTCTTCATAGCTGACTCGAAATCCTCGTAACAGCTGTCTACAGCTTTATCAGCATAGGTAATTGTTGGCGCATAGGCCTGTACCATCGTTACACTGTATACTTCGTTTTGCTTGATCACAACCGCAGCGAATCTCTCGCTAATGCTGAAAAGTTCCTACACGTTTCCGGCTTGAATAGAATAAACACCAGCGGTAAACACACGACAATCAACACGACATAAACACGGCATAAACACCTAAAAACAGGAGAATAAACGCGGCATACGCTTGGTGTTCTCAGCCCCGCGAAAGTTGGTAGGTCAGAACGGTGTTGTAATGGCTGAACAGCGTTGTAATGGCTGCCCGCGGTTTGTCTTTGCTTCTGCCTGGAGTGTGTGATAATACTCTGAGAGGCGTCTATGTTGGATACGATTTAACGGTAGCTGTTGCATCTTGAGCGTTGTGAAGAGGATACCGGTCTCGGATGAAGAAGAAATGCCCAAGCACTGTGAGACGACCGGCGAATCACAAGCTCCACCGTAAGATGGAATTGTATAATAATAGACCTGGTTTTGTGGAACGTTAGACGCCATCGGTAAATTAAAAAAAAGGAGGGCCCATCGTAAAAACACGGGGGCGTGTATATTGCGACGCATAAAGCGCATGCTGTCCGAAGGAAAAGTTGAGCTAAGGAAATCGGCTACGAACAGTGTGCATTGTTTATAGGCCAAGGCGGTGCAATAAGCGGCTACAAATGTAGTTGCCGGCGCAGTGTCGCCCTTGGTGGAACGCAGGCTTGTGGCGTCGACAAGCCGCCGCAGCAACCCGCCGACAAGGAGGCTGTGACTGGTCAGTAAGTCTCCAGGCAAGAGGGCATACCCGACGTTGGTACCCAAGGAAATGTAGTGGTACACACTCTACAGGCCCATGTTCGAAATCAGGGAACGTTCTATTTTGTGATTTGTGTTTTATTTGCCGCATGCAAAAACAGCATTGGCGTACTTCACGCCCGCTCTGACATAGGTGGCGGAATGACTATGAACAGAGGCCCAATCGTCTTAAACGACGGCCGTCATCTTGAAACGGCGTGGTATTGGCGAGCAAATGCATGTATTGTTCTGTTGGAGGGCCGTATGGATGGGCGGGAGACGGGAAAAATGACGCAGCGCGTCCATCTCTGGAGCAGGTGGGAATGGGCTGAAACGACACGACAGTGCGAGAACGACAATTCCGGCAGTTCTGGTGTTAACAAAAAAAAAACATTGTTAAAAAAACACGCATGTGTTAGTAGCCGCAGCTCTGAAACAATGTTTGTTAAGGAAATGAACTGGTGTGGTCATGGTTGTACACTAGCAGTTTATTTTGCAAAGTATCTCTACATGCAGCTATTTTATTCCTTAGCGTTTAGTGCATGCCGAATACTGCAGAAAACTACATCCTGGCTCGGCGTGTGTTTGCTTTCATGTAAGCTGCCTTCGCGCACTTTTCCTTTGTGTACACATCGTAGTAATTGTCAGGCCCGCAGAACGTTTCAAATATGAACAGGCAGCAATCGGGGATTTTGTCAGCGTACTCCTTCCTCACCCAAAGTTCACAGCCTGAAATAAACAAAATAAATCCGGTGAAACACTCCAAACAGCGAAACAGACAGTTGCACCTGGTGCACCTGTTTTAGGCAGTCAGGTCTACGGGCTGTAGTCGGTAGTGCACCAAAATGGGCTGATAGTTCAAGCCGCCACCGAAATTGTCTTTTTTACACGTTTAATAGCCACGCCAAAAAGCAACGTCATTTTGCCTCAATTGCGGAAGGTAACGTTATCGGGCCTTTGGGCACCAAACACAATTTTTTTTGCTGTCTTACAGAAGTATATAAAATTTCTGCATCAGATGAACACTAGAAGGTAATTCGCTAAAATTGAATGTTATCTGTGCGGACTCCCCGAGAAATGCAAGCCACACCACAAGTTTTTTAAAGTTTTCTTTGCACAGTGACCTCTTTTTTAACACCGAATCTCTTTAGCTAATCGCAATTTTTCGTTTCCGCAGTTAGATGTACCACGAAATTACCGAGCGTGCCCACGTGAGCGCGGGCCTCGCGGCGACCAGTAGGCAGTTGCAAAAACAAAGAAATTGCCTAGCGCTCGTGTATGCGTGCCTCGTGACGACCGCCGAGCATCTACTGCGCACGTTTATCAACCCAAGCATACCCACTTTGGGAGATTTGCCAAAATTGCGACGACCGAGCGGCAGTTAAAAAAACAAACAAATAGCCAAGTTCTCTTCTGTGCGCGCCTCGCGGCGTCCGCCCAGCGTTCCCGGCGCACGTTTGTCAAGCCAATAACACGCACTTAAGGAGATTCACCAAGATTGGCAGAAAAAGGACTCCAGCTTTCCCGTTATCGTGGCAACACTTGCACAGAACGAGAAAGACACGTCATAGCGTACGCCTCTCCAAGGGGATGTCCTACGATTATCTCTTCCGGAAAAATTAAGGAAGCTCACGGCGGCAGTGAAGAAGCAAATCGGCTGCAATCGTGGACTTAAACCGTCGTGGTGGTCGTGAAGCTTGCGTACGGTTTGCTATCTTCGAGTCTTGCACGTTAGTGTGAGATGCCAATTTTTTTTCTGGTGGTTGCTAACATTTAAAGCTTCTTAGTCGATGCGCTGTAAAGGCGCGTTTCGTCTCATTGTGCTTAGACTGAAATACCTCAATATAACGACTGTTTAGCATACAGTGTTTGACGTAACTGTTTCCAGGAAAGCAAAAGAACGGGCATTTATGAAATAAGCGAAGGACCTACCACTTCCGTTGTTCTTGTAAGGAACGTGGAAGACATCACATTTTTTTCCGTCCGTGAAAATGAGACTATCCGTGAGGTTTGAACCATCTGAGAAAAAAAACGTTTTGTAAAAGTCACTCAGTGGCGGGCCCTTGTAGTTGTCACACAAGCAAAATTTGAATATTTGTCGCATGCAAACATTCATGATATGCTCACAAACTTTCAAAATCACATTCATGTGAGCTTAAAAGAAAACTGGTCATACATTGACATAGCGGGCATTGTTCTAAACCATTTTGGGACCCCGAAGCACTGTAACTGTTCAAAAACCGTAACCCAGTCTGCACCGCAGGTAGATGAAGAAATAAAATTTTGAGGATTTTTATAATACCATTATCACCCTTTCCGAAATTCCTGGGAGGAACATAGTATGTACTGATTTTTGTCTGTGCTCTATAATGCTACAGAACTGCGTCTATGCCGAATGCAGCAATATCTGTACATTTGCTGTGACTATGTGCAAAAACACTACATCATCAGCTTACAGTATTTAACATCTAGTCAGCCAAGGTATTCTGAGCCAGGTGATAATAACTTTCACGCGAATGGAGCAAAAACTACTTATAATGTTTCATGGACCACACGAAAACTTTTAAAAGCATTTGACGTGAAGGAATAATGTTTTTAACGCTGGCAGACCCAATATTTGTGAGAAGTTCGAAATATCAAAAATATTTTAACGTCCTTTTCATTTCTGTCCTAGATTGTAGGCTTGGTACGGTCCCAGATCACTCCCATAGGTGTGAACGGGTATAAAATATTTAGTTGACGCCAATCCTTTGAATTAGGGCAGACGGCATAATTACATTTTTTTCAACGCACCAGGTGGATTCCGGAATTTGGGCCGTTACTCTTTGTACAACAACCAATAGTTTTAACCGTTGTCAAATTGTGTAGGAGACCAGTTAGAGAAACGTTATGCACGTAAAAAATGGCATTAATCGAAAGGCTTTAATAGTGAGTGACTCAAGAGTGACTGAAGACTGATTTTACCTGTAATATAACATTCTTGAAGCTGTAAACGTTTTTTAAAATCCTGTAAGCACCGGTATCTTCCCAAATTTTCAGAGTGGTGTTTTAACCTGACCTAATATAATGGTGCGACGGACAACTAGCCAGAATCTCGCTTCTCAAAGAAGAAAAAAGAGGGTCAATTACAGAAGAGAACATAGAGTTCACGTCACAGAAAATGCTCAAATTTCACAAAAAGACCCCACAAAGGCAAAATTGTAATTCTATTTTAGCGCTTTAAAATGTGTAACATAACCAGTAGTTCTGCTAAAAACACTATAACGTTAGAAGAGACGTTTTGGACTGCGCAATAGTTATTTGTTGAGATAGACCATCCAATGCAATGAATGACAGTTTTGAGGCATTATTATGTACGTGTACTTACCAGATAGGGTGTATCTAATGGCGTTTCCGTTGGAGTAGTTGCCCGTGCTGACTACGTCTACAGTTTCGCTAACATTGTACCTGAAATTAGATAAATGTAGTTACATAACCAAACAGAAATAAACACTGGTGGTTTGTCCGAAAATACTGTATGGGAGCGCTGAAAAAATCTGACCTCTTTGACAATATTATTAACAGGCCAGGAATCCTTATTATTTTTTTAGCTGAGCCCCTTAATTTTACGCGGGAAATGGGTGTAAGAACTACAAGGCATTTTAAGAGCGGCAATTTTTCGGAAATATATTTCGTATGTGGAAAAATAGACTTTCTTTAAGAGCACACGAGTTCACATTACGAATGTCAGCGCTGTTAACAAGCCTCGTTCGCAATACGTATGGCTGCCATGTTCATGAGTTATTGTTTGATTTATTTTCATTAAGTAACCCGAAGCTCCATGTTGGTGAAATTACTGTCTACATTTCACGGGCTACTAACCGCTAACCTGGGATACGCAAAAAGTAATAATGATAAGTGCTCTGTCATTTTTAATTCCACATTTTCAGAAAGAGTTGTAGAAGATTTCAAAAAATATTCTTACATTAACAGATCACGAGAGCGGTTGCGTGTGCTAGGCTCGTCAACGATGGTTTGTTCATGTGAACCCAGAGTAAAAATGCAATGCGGCATGGCGTAAGGGATAACGACCAACCAAGCTTGAAGTTTCCCCAGGGCGAGCGAGAGAGAGAGAGAGAACGATCTTTAATAAAGTCTGGCGATGTAAGCAGGGCTAGAATGCCTAACTTGCTACACCAGTTGATGACGTGATGAAGATGGTGGCGATGGTTTTGAAGAACTTGATGCGCACAGAAAACGTTGCGTTATTTACAGAGACTGGTCTTGACCTGTGTGTTGCAGGTACCCTATCAGAGCTTTTGTAGCCCGTAAAGCACGTTTGGGAGATGCCTATGGTCCTAAAACGTCGTTTAATTGAATGTCCACAGAAAGCGGAGGTCCCAAAGATACTTCGAGGGACACCCTTCGCACACTAAATTTTAGTTTCTCGCACGTCGGAGTGCGGGCAGAGTGGAGACGTAGTTCGTTACATCTTAAAGAGGCAGTTTCGCGTGAATGCGGCATTCTACCACATGCAATGTAGAATTGCTTCTACCCGCTTGGAGAGTTTTGGTGGCATTTCGAATTTGCAGTTTGCATATTAGAAGATAGCGGCGCGTAAATGACGTGATACGTCATCCCAGGTGCCTCGCTACTCATTACATGCCATGCTAGATGCAAGGACAGATGCATCTTTCCTGGAGAATGGTATGGATATTGCCGACGCCCGATGATTATGCGTAATAGATGCAGAAATGTCCGCCTTCATATTGACACTTATCCCACAATGGGCTGCAATCCACTGGACTGCTATGTGATGGTGCACGTGTACAGCTTGGAGATGTAAGTGTGCATGTCAGACTGAAGCTGGTCTTTTGGAAAAGACGCTAGACATTGAAGGGCAGCCCTGGAATCACTGCAGATAGCCCACTATTGTGCGAGCTGCTTGGTGATGTGAGTGAAAGGTACACTCGGAGCTGGAAGTTCTGTAGCCGTAGTTGAAGTTTTGTGACTGAACATGGCACTGATGATGGTGCGTGATGATGTTATTCCCACCCCGATAGTGGCTGATGTGAATGACACCGACCCATCAGGGTATATATGAGTGTGGTCTTTGTATTTCCACGAAATATATTCCATAGCGAAGAACGTAAGGGCGGGAGCCGGAAGATGCTCCTTCCTCGTGATGCCGGGCACAGTAGTCGTGACTGGTATGGGCAGGAAGATCCAGGGCGGGTTCTGAGGAAGAACAGGCTGTTGACAGACCTTCGGCAGAAATTCACGCACTTCTTTGGCCCAGCTTGCCCCTAAAGGATGGCTCCACTGTCTTGCCGCAATACGCAGACGTGCGCGAAGCAATTCCTGCATGGTTAGAGCGAGTGGTGTGAGCCGCCTGCATTCTTTCAGCGTTCCGATGGTAGAGGTTGTCTTTGGAACGCCAATGCAGAACCGCAGGATTTGTGCTTGCATCTTTGTCTAGCGCTTTGACACTTCCTTTTGATTGAGGGGCCAGAGCAGGGATGCTGTAACGCATCCTGCCAACGCAAAGCGCTGCGTATATCTGGAAAAGAGAGCTGACTGAACAACTGCCGGTGTTCGTGGAGAGCATACGGAATATGCACGCGAATGAAGTAATCTTGTCCTTGAGGGGGCGAACATGAGGCGACCAGGTGAGGTTACTCTCAAATGTTACTCCCAAGAACTTACTCCCAAGAACGTATGGAATTCCGGTTCCTCCAACAGCGAGGCCTTAGAGCGTATACGGTCACGCTTCGTAAATCCTATCCTGTTCATGACAGGGCCTGGCCATGACAAGGCCTGGCCGTTCATCAGGTGGTTGACCAATCAACGGCGAGGAGGGCGGCAAGCCCGGGGTCGCGCCCGTCGAGGGGAGCATATCTGACGCTCAAAACACTAGATAACCAGAGATCTGATTCAAATAGAACCCAGCAAGAACAAAATTAGCTCTGCAAGAGACGAGTTTTCGCAGAATCCCGCCGTCACGACATGCAAGAAGCTTGATTATCGTAGATAACACTAGAGATAGGGTGTATACTTTTCAACCGCGAGAATGCTCCAGTGCATAACGCTACATTAAATGTATACCAAATACAATGAATTACCTCGTTGAAATAGACAGCGAAATGTGGTTAGGCCTGGGTGGCAGGCTACTCAACATGTCGCGGATCTGCGTCATACGCTCAGTTCATTTCCTTGCTACTGCGCTTCACAAGCCGCCTACAACCGCTGTGGATGAAACCACCCGCTGTCACATGCGAGTGTCACATGCGAGGGCTGTTGCCTTAGTGACTCAGCAATTAAAAAATTTACACCATCTTCCCGCGAGGGGAACCAGGGGGTAGATGCAACGCATCGGGGGGTTGCCGTTGCGTTTCCGTTATGTTAGCGATATCAGCGTGTGGATTGCTGTTGTTGTGTATCCTATTTACGCAGCATGTTCACCCCCGATGCGTCGCATCTGCCCCATGGTTCCCCTCGCGAGAAGATGGTGTAAATTTTTAACCGAGCGCAAGCTGCCCGCTACGCACAGCTGGAACGGCGACGGGAGCGAGCGCAGCCGAGCGCAAGCTGCGCGCTGACCGCGCTGACGCACAGATGGCGCTCCGGTGAGAGCGGCGCCATCTGATTATCGTAGATAACACTATCGTAGATGGAGAATAAATGGAGGGAAAAATGGAAGCTAAAACGTCGTTAGAGATTTACTGGGCTTAGAAGATGAACATCAGAAAGGAAAATTTCTACGATAATTCCGAGGGCAGTGCTTTGCTTTTTGAGGCTAGAGCAGGTTGCCTGCGAACTAAGAGTTTTGTGAGGAAGTATTCACAAAATGATGGGGTATGCGTGGTCGGCGGAAAAGAAACAGAAACTATGCGGCACATAGTGTTAGAATATGAGGGTATCCATCCAAATCTACATGAAGGGAATATTGGGCTTTCAGAAGCCCTAGGATTTAAAAGTATGAGAGGAAGTTAACTTCAAGGCTGTCGAGGGGACGAAAAGAAGATTAGAATGCTGGTGGACGAAAAGCAGAGAGGGGAAAATTGCCTAGGACAGTTACCACCTGTAACAGGGAAAAGAAAGTATTTAGGGCCTAATAAGCTTTAGTGCCTGCCCTAAGCAGCGGTAGTATTAAACCAAGTGTGTAAAACATGGTTATATTAGTCCTTTTTGGTAAGATGACATGTCATCACCCCGCTTCAAAGGGGAAACCAATAGGAATCATCAATCATCATCGGAGCGCGCAGCTGCCGCGGCGAGGAGAATGGAGGAGGGATGCGGACTACGCCGCGACAACGACGCGGGACAAGGCGAGTTAAAGAGATGCGTTGCATCTAAAATAATTTGAGTTGACAGTCACGTGTCTTTGAATCTCGAGGAGCTCGAAGGCGCGAGGCGTTTTAACAGCGAAGCTGTGTAAGCATTTAGTACTGCCGTGGGGCTTTACCAGAAAACGATCATCATCGGCGAAGTGGAGAGGGTGAAAATGGTATGCCTAGAAGTGCAAAGGAAAATGGCCAGGAGGCCAGGAGCTTCCGATCAGGTGTTGGGAGTGCTCGCCTCAAGAAAAAAAATGTGGTACAAGGGAGGTTCCGGAAATGGAACGCGGGACCTTAACGCCGTGAAACAGGCAACCTAACCACTGGTCTCCCCCCCAAGCCCAAGGGGTAAGGGCTTAGCAGCGGCGGTAAGCAACAACATGTGCGGCCAATCTGAAAGAAAAAAAAAAGGTTGTGTTGGCATAGAGGGCGCAGGAAACACAAGGAAAAAATGCCAGACAGGAATTTTTACAAGTATTAGAGCCAATTGGACTAATTTTAAAGCGGCAAAAATTGATTGATTGATTGATTGATTGATTGATTGTGGGCTTTAGCGCGCCGATGCTACACAGACGATGAGGCGTGCCGCAGTGGAAGGCTCCGGATTAATTTTGACTTCATGGGGATCTTTAACGTGCGGCGAAATTTCGAACACACGGGCGTTTTCGCTTTTCGCCTCCATCAGAAAAGCGGCCGCTGCGGTCGGGAATCTAACTCGCGTCCTTGGACTCAGCAGCACAAGGGCATAGCCACTAAGCAGCAGCGGCGGGTAGTGGTAAAATATGAATAAACATAACAACGAATTTAGGGGCCCATAGTATGCCAAAACCCTGCATGTCGCCTTCCCAGGACACCTCATTACGAGACCGGACAGCATATGCACACATAGGTTTGGGAGGGTGGAAAAAAATAAGAGAACAAAAAAAGCGATAGAAAACAATTACACTTCTGCCGTCGAAGGAAACAAAAAGAGAATAGCCTTGGAAAAGAACACTTCCCCATGGTCGGAATAAATTCTAACCTCGGTCCCTCACGGTATAAGACGGGCTTCTATGAGCTTGCGTTCGTGGTGGGATCTCTGGCGTGCTCTCCTCCTCGCCAGTTCACGCGCGTTCGCACATGACGTGGGGAGCACAGATACAGACGCCGAGTTCGCGAAGCCGGTTGTCGCAGGTTCTAGGGCATAATGATGCCTTCCACTTTGGGAGAGACGCGCAAGCCGGCGGACGAAACGGTCCGGTCCTGCCAGTTACGGAGAACTTTCAGCGGCAAGTTCAGAAATCCATGTGAGGAACAACGGCCGGGTCTTCGATGAAGAGAGAGGGGCCGCCAGCTCTGCTGTTTTTCCAGCCTTGCACTACTAGTGCAAGCTGCGTCAGTTTCTTTAAAAGAATGTCGCAGTATGTGGCCTTTAGCACGAGGTCATCGCAAAAGTCGCACCCCTTTCCCTAACAATGGCTATCTAGCGTGTCTAGCTTCCTTCGGATTCTTAGGGCAGTGGTTCCATCATCACTAGAAGTTGGTTGCGCTTCTCCAGTTTCAATTTGACGCTTTTTTTCTGTCGGGGTAATCCACCGAATATAGAATAGCGTCAAGCTTGGTGGTCACACATCTTTACAGAGTAAAATTGCTAATAAATTTTAGGCAGGACTCTAACTTATGCGAACCCGGATTATTAAAACACATTCCTAGTACCTTTTTGTCTTGCGAGACGCTCGGGAAGGCTTATTCAGTGTTTATCGCAATAATTTGAAGGTGGTAGCAACGCCACAGTGAGTAAGATATTAGAGAGTTTTAGAATAACGTACGCAGCCTTACGCAAACAGTTAGCGAACGCTAGTCCTTTGCGTCGTTCCCACTGCGCATGCGCCGTACGCTAAGCTGGTTCTGCGTCTAGTGGACGGTAGACAAGCCGACGCTATTTCAGCAGAATAGCATGCGCACGCGGGGACGCTTGCGTTTCCATGATGGCGGGAAGTAGCGCGAGAACCATCCACGGTTCCGCACTTGTGTGGACAATAATTTTCTTCCGATGGACCGAGTTCTCTTTCCCTGTGTTTTTAAATACGTCGCATGGTTAGCACGTCGCCCTCGCGCAACTCTGTATCGTCGTGACATCTGCGACTGTCCAGACGAAGCTTCGTAGCCAAACCAGCCACTGAGGCGGTGGGTTTGTTGTGGACGTGTTCGCTTGGCGACGAAATGCGACTTTGTGCTTCTGCGGATGGACAGTGCTTCCAATGCTCGAGAATATTTTTCTCGAGCCATGTACGACTCAACCTCGCATCGGGTATGTACAGGGCGTGGCTAAAAGCCTTCTCGGCTTGTGCGCCAGTGTTAAGTGACGCTATTCGTCCCTGCCAATCGCGAGAGGTGAGTGCCAAATTTTCGTCGGGCAGGAGAAGGCAACCGATCGCCTGTCAATCGCGGTTCAGACTTGCAGCGCATATGGTGACGTTGTGTTCGTTCGAAACGCATCTCTGGGTTGTTTTGAAGTTGAATAAAATGTATGCGTCAAACCCGGGCATTCGGTTCAGGGCGCTCTGTCCAATTTCATGAAAGAAGTTCCACGGGGCTCCTACATGGTCTTACCTTGGGAGGTGATATCTAATTCTACCAAACAGCATTCTTACGATAGAAATATGTAATCCCACCTCTGTTCAATGCCAGCCACGTAACCCCCCGAAATTGGGTCCGCGCGTCAACTGCAGTCTATCTTCGTCGACTCGTATCCCATATTTGAGCGCCTTCGCTAAAAAAAAAAAAAAAACTAGCAATGCACCATTAAGCCCAAACTCGATGATTGGTTTTAACATTACGCCAAAAGTGCGATCCTGCGGTTTACGCGGCGCGTATGATGAAAAACCACATGAACGTGAGTCAGTGCATGACCAGACCTGGTTGCTTCATTTACATCTCAAAACACATGCTGACTGCAGAATCCTATTATTGTGGATAATCAAAATTTGTGCAGTTTGTGAAACAAAATGTGATAGGGAAAAATTTAGCTTTTCATAAATGATTGAATGAATCGAGATTAGTGTCGCTGCACCAATGATGGAGATTGTATCATATGAGAGGACTGTTTTGATTTCTGCTTTTGTTTTTGTTGCTTATTTCATTTTGAGTCGTACAAATGTAGGCGTTCATGAATGTTTGCTAGGTGATGTTTTTGATGTTATACGACCATTGTAACATGGGGTGGGCTTTTCTTTTTTGCAGCTTTGCAGCGACAATTTAACCTCAGCTTGTAGGGAGAAGTCTGCAGACTCTAGCTGGAAATTCTTATTAGGCGTACCATATTAAATATCTATGTAATACTTACACTTTGTCATCGGTTCCGTTCATGAATCTGAACATAGAAAAAACACTCTTGGTTGTTTTATTCTTTACAATTTCTTGGACGGTCAAGCAGCTGAAGTTTTTCCCCCACACGTCGTCTTCGTCATAATTCGTTTTTACGAGGTAGTACACTATTTGCGGTTTTTGGTTTATACTCTGAAATAGATATTCATCTAGATTTTATTACTGCGGGCTTCGAGAATCCAGTGCATGTACTCCTCTAGAAGGAAACTTCTCGGCTGTATTCCAGCCAGGAAGATTTTTAAGCCGTTTGCTCAGACATCTTCAAAAATTGGTTCTTTTAAACTAGGCTTTTTTTTCAAGCAGATCCTAATAGTCGTAACCAGACATTCAGGCGTAACGAGACAAAGTAGATTCAGACATGAAGAAAATAATAAATACGTAAGGGATAATGTGCAGGCGGACGTAGACGAGGATTACGCTTTAGATAGTTCAGAACCTTCAACGAATAATTAAGAAATGAATGCGTTTACTTAATATGTTTAGCTGCCATCACGGGATTGGCAGCAGTACTTCACCAATAGGTCCGCATTACTTCCATGCACAATTGAAAAAGGAACTTCTCTGCGAATTCGTAGTGGACAGGATAGGATTTATTTATCGCCAGGAGTAGACGTGCGCGCAGAAGGAAAGGAGCACGGGAGCGGTGGGCAAATGATATCGCGGCGCCGCCCTAGGGGTACCGGCGGAAAGCGACTTGAGGCGTTCTGGAGATGCGTGCACACTACCCCGCTGCCCTATCTGATACATTTACTTTTGACTGCGTGTGGCATGGCTGACTAGGATTGACAAGCTGCAGCAGCATGGCGAACTGGGCAAGTTGGTATTTATGCATTAGGGAACCTTCAAAAAGCGCAACATTGGAAAACGTATGACAAACAGAGCAACAGGACGATCGCTACTGTCAAGTAAAATTTAATCAACAGGTACCAAGAACATATAACCCCTCAGTGACCAGACCACGCACGAAAAAAAGACAGGGTCAACCAAAGTAAAAGCGTACGCAACAACTACAAAGTCCACAGCTACCGATAGAGGCAATCTTTTCTGCGTGTAAGGAAATACAAGCCTGACTAATACAATTGTCGCCTCTCCGGCTTATCTGGAACGCGTCGGCTATTTCCGTAGCCATTTGGTGCGCATGCCTAAAGACCATTTTCGTGTCACAAAATCCACCGGCGTTCACCTCGACACGAGCAGGCGCTTAAGTACGCCGAACTGTGAGGCGATATTGCTCGTTTCAACGACAATTCAAGGCCTTTGAGGCGCACGTTGACGTACTTGCCGGTTTGATCAACGTAATGCTCACTGCGAGAACATTGCACGTGATAAACCTTATATCATGACTCACACTGCAGACATTCCTGCCGCCGTCAGGGTGACCGGACAACTTTTTCTCAACAAAGAACACACCCCCCTACATGTTTTCTTGCAAAAAAAGACCCTTACATCTTACCTTGAACCGACATTTTTCAAACCATGTGAAACTTGTGCAGATATGGGATTACTGCTGGCATCGTGTTCCTACACCTCAATAACACAGGCCTATCAACGCCATCATTCCTATTTTCAGTTCTCTAATGATCTTTTAATAAATTAACATCAGAACATCCATCTTGCAGACAACCTGACTTGTGCAGAACATGCATCTTCAGAAATCAGAATCAGAATCAGAATAAAAAAAAATTGTTTATTTGTTCAATGATAATGTGTGCATCAGTGACCATACAAGAGGAGGTCCCAGAGCCAAGGGCTGAAAGGGGACCTCCTGTAAGTAAGCGCATAGTCAATGGTACATAACATATTGGCAGTAGATAAAATAAATCAACCAGATTAACACATAGTCAAGGGTAACAGAAGACAGGCGGGTGCACGTGAAAAATAAAAAGTGAGAATGGGATTATGACTGCAGATAAAATTCAAGAAGACCTTTTTTAGATACATGTAACGACGAAGCGAGTTTAAAGTTAGCTGGCAGGGAATTCGAAAGCATGAGAGCTGCAAAGTGGGCAGTTTGTTTTCCATAATTAGTGTGAGCGATAGGTCAGAGCAAGTTATGATTAGAGGCAAACCTAGTGGAATTGAAGTTAACAAGACTTGACCGAGTAAAAACATTCAATGAAACCATGTTATGTAATGACTTAAACAACAAGATTGTTAGGTTACATTTGAATAATTCATTGTTAGATAATATACTCTCAACTGACGAAGCAGTAAAGGATCGTGGGTGCGAAATGGAGTATAAGTTAAGCGACCAGATTTAGGGGAAATCCCCAAGGTGGAGTAAATTTCTGGGTGTTAAGTTCCAAGGTGGAGTACGTTTTGACCAGATTTAAGGATTTCCCCTAAATCTGGTCGGTTAACACCTGTCAATTACTTCGAGTAGTTGATCAATTCGTTCTGCGCTACAAGCGACT
The DNA here is from genome assembly GCA_013339765.2 of Haemaphysalis longicornis. NCBI lineage: Eukaryota > Metazoa > Arthropoda > Arachnida > Ixodida > Ixodidae > Haemaphysalis > Haemaphysalis longicornis. The sequence goes on along the minus strand of CM023455.1, from coordinate 110,214,151 downwards.
AGCCTCGTGGTTAGCTCAGTTGGTTGAGCGATTGCTCCGGTTAAGCGGTGGTCCCGAGTTCGAATCCTGGACCAGGACGAAGTTTTCTTCAACTGCGAAGTTTCTGAGGAAGCTGTATAGCTTTCTTTTGTAGCCGTATAGCTGCATTCAGGTGGATGTCAAACTTTCCGCTGCGGAGCATAAGTTAATATGCGAATGGCCTGATTTTGGATATGTTGTAATGGAATCAAATGAGTGGGGTATGTGTTACCCCATGAAGATAAGCAGTACGTAAAATGGCTTTGAATAAAACCGTAGAAAAGGGAAATTAAGGTGGATAAACTGAAAAAATGGCGTGCTTTCAGTAATATCGTGATGCCATGAGCAGCTTTTGTCCTTAAATATGTAATGCGCTGAGTATATTTTAAATGACTATAAAGAACAACGACAAGAAACATGCATTGGTTGGCTACTTGGATGTTGTGATCGCTAATACTTATTATGGGTTCATATGTAAGGTGCGGCTAACTGGAATGGAAGATCGTGAAAATTGTTTTAGATGGGTTGATATGCAAACAGTTTCGGCGACACCATAGCAAAATGTTGTTAATGTCACAGGAAAGTTTTTCAGTCAGGGAACTAAGGCATTTGTCAGTAGCTAATATTGTAGTATCGTCGGCGTACAAGAAGGGTTCGGAGTTAGAAACACAATTAGGCAGGTCATTGATGTATATCAAGAAGAGGAGAGGACCAAGTATTGAGCCCTGGGGCACGCCTTTGTTTGTGGTTTTAAAGTTTGAAAGATGTTGTGAGACACACACTGCTTGTCTTCTATCAGATAAGTAGCCTTTAATTAGTGACAGAGCAGGACCTACAACGCCGATTGCAGCAAGTTTATGAGAGAGGATGCTGTGATTTATCGAATCGAAAGCTTTTGTTAGATCAATGAAGATGGCTCCAGCATAATTTTGCTGTATCAACTGCATACGTATTTGGTTTTGAGAGTGAAAGACAGTAAAACAAGATTAGTGGAATGACCGGCGCGGAAGCCGAACTGGTGATTTGATAAGGTGTTGAACTTTGATAAATACTTGTTTAAACGCCGTTCAATGCATTGTTCGATTATTTTGCTAAAACACGGAAGAATTGAAATTGGTCTATAATTGGAGATTAAAGTTCGGTCCCCTCTTTTAAATACCGGTGTGAGTTTAGCTCGTTTTAGTTCGGCCGGAAATGCACCTGTTTTGAAAACTTGATTAATAATGTGAGCGAGTGGTTCGGCTATCTGGTGAACTATCCATTTAGTATTGCAAGGATTAATTTGGTCGAGGCCTGCACTTCTAACTTCAGTCTCTTTTATGGTGTTGATGACTTCATCCGGGCTAGTTGGAAACAGAAAAAATGACCGTAAGGAACGCTGGTGGTGCTGCTCGAGAATTTCTGGCGAGAATGGCATGTTAGAACAAAAAAAATCATTTAGGGCGTTGGCGATATCTATGGGATGATGTTATACAGACCCTGATGACTGAAGCTCAGAGATAGGTGTCTCATACTTATGATTTATAAATGAGTTAATTACTTTCCATCGTTTCCTTACATCAGAACAGGCTTGCTCCATTTTAGCTTCCTAATGTTTTCGTTTTGCTTCTTATAACAGTTTGTTTAGTACATTGCAATATTTTGTGTAGCGGGCTCTGAGTTTGACATTATACGGTTGCGTTTTAGTCTTTCTATACAAATTATCTTTTTTATGCATGCTCTTAAGTAAACTAGTCGTAAACCATGGATTATGAGGAGCAGAAAACTTTCCTTGGCACTTTGTAGCAACAGAAAACACATTTAGGCATTTATTAATTTTGAATATAAACTGATCATACGCCTCATTAGCATCATTCGATGTTAGAATATTGAACCAATTTACATTACTTACGCAGGTAATGAATTGATCCTTATCAGTCCTCAATGTGTTAAATGATCGACTTGAACTGCGAAGGCGACACGGATAACCGAAGAAAATTGGATAATGATAACTGATTTTAACATCTACAACGCCACAGTGTTGAGGTGATATGAAGTTAGAAAATATATGATCAATTAAAGCACCCGCGTGGCCAGCGACGCATCTAGTGGGGAGCGTGATTAAGGATTTGTAGCCAAATCCAAAAAAGCAGTTGGTGTAATTAATGTATGTAGGATTATCGTCGTCTAAGATATTAATATTAATATCACCCATGACAACAACTTTATGCTTTTCAGATGAAATGATGCTGAGAAGGTCGTTAAGGGCGATACAGAAGTCTGACACAGATGATGACGGGGAACGATATATGGAACCTGATAATTCTGCTAGAATGAGATGGTAAAAGGCAATCTTCGAGTTCTATTCACACCGATTCGAAATTTATCACGGGCAATTCCAGATCATGTCGTCTTTTGTATTTTAGGGATGGTGAATCAAAAATAGCGACACCCCCATGATTGCTGTTCGAGCGATAGCAGTATTCTGATGAATAGGATGGAGGGCTCTGTAAATTTTTATCATCGGGCGAAAGGCAGGTTTCCGTCATGCAGATACAAGAAAAACTGTGTTCTATTGTTGATAGAAAAGCGTAAATTTCTTTCCCAGTGCTTGTTCAAACTTCGGTCATTAAAATGTATTGCTGATAGACGAGGGTTACGGAATAAAGCTTTAAGTGTATCTGGTGAAAAATATGTGGCCATGATGAAAGGGAATAGATACTGTTGTCGCGTTGTCGAAGCGGTAATCCCAACTAGCGAAACACCGAGAAATCTGCCTCCGACGCAATTTGAAACACCCGGCTGTCATTGGTCTGTCTTGCCTTAATGTGGCCCTTGTCGGTCCACAAGTGAAGCCACCCTTTCTCTTTTTTGATAGCCAGAGCCTTTGCAAACAATCTGTTGTTATCAGTGGTTTAGATGATCGTTAATGTAGACTGGGTACTTATCTGGTCCGGGGAAATCAAGGTCCTTCGTGTTAAGGCGGGCTTTACGCGCTTTGCTTACGAACTCCTGTTTTTTGGAGCGGGAGCAAAAACGGGCAATTATGTTTTCGCTTGTTCCAGCCTTCGTAGGTACACGGTGAATGACATCTATGTCAGTATCTGAAATGGTGCAGCTAATCTTTGTTCCAATGTCCTTGACAATTGCCGTGCAGTCCTCTCCTTCGGTACACGGAATTCCCTTCAGCTCTACATTGTTTAACCTTCAGTACTGATCCATCTCAGGGACTTTTTTTGTCAGTGCGTCATTCTGAGCCGTTATTGCCTTGTTAGCAGCAACACGAGTCTTGTTTTCCGCGCGAGCTTCTCCGACAAGTCAGTTAAGATGCGTGACACTAGCTACCAGATCATCGAGCTCAACCTCCATCGACGCGATATCTAGTGCTGAAGTATCAGCGTCAAGTTTGATCTTTGCGTAAACCTGTTAAACCGTATCAGCCGTCTTACGCTCAAAAAAAGAGCCTCTAGTTCATCAATCCTTCTCGCAAGTTCGGCACACGTCACCATAGCGGCACTTTGACAGGCACTCAAGTGCGGTCAGTGGCAGTAGCAATGGCGGCATAACAATTTTGTGGAAAAGCAACTAAATGCTTACCAACCTGCAAAACAAAAGAGCTTGAGCCTCCGTTCCTCCAGCCACCGCTGCTGCTTCCAAATGAGCCACGGGCGATGCTGTCGCCACTTTCACAGCGCCGGGTTGATACACCCCGAACACTGCGCAGCACTTGGCGCAGACAGTTCAGGCAGCGAATAGTTCGGGGTTTGCTTCGCTGGCGGGGCGTTCGGTGATGGTGGCCACGTACTTCACGGAGCACACGTGTCAGTTGACACTTCCTCCTTGCTCAGGTAGAACGGCGACGACGGTGTTCCATAATGGTTTAATTGGTATTCCATAAACGCGCAAGGATGACATCATTCAAGCCAAACTGGTAGTCGTCGCATTAACCGGCGGCAGCCGGAGAGCAGCCGTGAGAGCGAAGCCAACGCACGGCACCGGTGCTGCTGCTATAGATGGTGGCGGAGGTCGGGGGTAGTAAACAAACACAGACGTCCAACTGCTGCCGCCGCCAAAAAGGAGACGCGTTCGCGTCCCTCGGAAACCGGTCAATTATCACCGGACCACGCTAAACAAGGCTGAACTCGCGACGGAAACTCGGCACAAACGTACGCGCTCGTTCTCTCCGGCCCTGCATCTTTGCTGGCAACCAACTTGACCATCGAAAGCAGGCTCCAAGCGATGCACAGATGAGCTGCACAGATGATTTTACTTTCCACCCACCTTCCCAGGGTCGATTAGAACGCTTTTTTTTCGTCAGCTACAACTTTCGCGGCTGCATATAGCCCTTTCAGTCATACGTTACTTGGACTCCGGCATGACCAACGTTAGGTACGATCACGCACTTTCCCGTCTTTTTCCAAACGCGCAGTTGCCACGGCTCACGGCTATCACACAACAGGGTCACTTTCGGCTACTTCGTAGCTAGTAAACGTGATAACACGTAGTGCAGAAGGCAAATGTCCCAAACCGCTTAAGAATTCAATTGTAACGCCAAACCCAAGCCAGAAGCTGTGGTCTTCCCATAACTCCCCACGACGACATTGATTTCTAACCGCTGTTTCCTCTCTAGTATACTTACTAAGAAACTCTATGGTCAGATACGCAGGCGGAGCGATGATTAAACTTATCAGATAGGGTGGCGGGGACAGCATGCACACACCCCCAGAACGCCGCTCGTTGCTTCCCGTCGGCGTTTCCGGGCAGCGGCCAGCTCCCGTGCTCGGGTTACTACTGCACCGACGCGCGCATATTCGCAAACATTTTAGAAAGAACTGTATGATTTTTGGCGAGTCAGAGAGCAATACTTGTTTATCAAGACAACCTTTACTTGGCTTTATAGGTTACGCTTACATCCCCTTAACCTATGTTTTGTGTAGAAATTGAATTGTTGTGCGGTCGTGCAAGCACATTAAGATGGTGTTGTCTGTGTTCAGAACTGAAGTTAAGGTCTGGAGAACGCTGTTCAGAGGTATTGACGTAGAGCATCAATTTACTAGAAAAAGTTCCGCAAGTTTAATTGAACAAATTTTGACGGTAAACTTTCAGAAATTATGCCTAGACCGAACCCCCAATTAAAAAGGTAGCAGAATGTCTTGTTCAGAAATCGAGCTGTTATAGAAAACAATACCCCATTTGAATAGCTGGGCCTTGAAATAACAGTTATTGTAGGTCGGTATGCTTTGGTTGATACGTTTTGTGTCCATGTTGTGTGCCTTTCAGGAGCGCAAAAACACACACTTCCAAGTTTAAAGGAACGTTGTCTGTTATTCATTCTAAATAAGAGTGCCGTTGCTAAGCATGAATTAAACATATTACGCATGCAGGTATCTCCAACAATTGATGGAACGCAAAGAAACGACTTGGGCGTGCTATAAGTAAACACCAGGATATTGCTCATAAGCGTTCGAGTATTCAAATAGACATGACGGAGAAAGCGAAATCAACATGCCGCAAAACATTATTTATTTCAAATTTCTTGCTTGGATACTTTTTATACCCACGCACAGGCTAAAACCGCATTCATCTGCACAAGGTTTCTTTAGGGAGAGCTAAGATGACCGCAAGACTTTACAAAATTTTAGAAGCATCCCCCACGCTATGCAGCATAGGATTAACATTAAAATCCAGCTGTTTGTTCGCACCTTACGGGAGATCGCGCCGGCAACTCTTCTCTCACCTTTAGGAGCGGTAGTGTGTCGAGAGAACATCGTGTCCGACGAACAACTTCCGGCTGCAAACTCTACGGCTGCACAGCGGCACCGGAGAGCGCTTGACTTCATGTGCGTGAGCAGCAGCGACATCTACGATAACATCACGAAGTGGCACAGGAAATGCGAGAATGAGGGCAGTTTTTGCTGAGCGCAGAATAACAGCTGTGTCAATTTCGCGCGTTGGCTGAAGGATCGCCCGAACGTGATCGGCCGAACTTTAGCGTGATTGACATGCAGAAGATAGTTTTCTTCGGGAGCATGGTGATAACTAAGACCATGCGGGTACATTTACGGAGATGGTTACGACCAGATTCAAGCGTCCCGTCTTGCTCAGTACCGGCCCCTCAAACGTGCAGGGGGTGAAGAGCGGGCTAAGATCGCTGTACAGAATTAAAGGTTAAGTGGTCAGAGGAAACGCCCCATGGTCTTAGGGTAAAATAAGATGGTTGCCGGTGGTTGAGAGAATCTCAACTTAAATTAAATTTCAATGCCGCAAATAAGGCTTTTCAGAATATGTTCTTGGAACATTTTTTAGACATTACGGCGCGTCAGCATCAGTATCTCAATATCAGTGTTTCGCTATGTCGTCGCTGTGTACTCCAGTAGCGCTTTATTTTGACATCCTTGGTGCAGGTACATGTCTGAAATGCTATGACCCAAATTACGGTAGAAAGACTCAACACAGTGAAGTGCTTGGTTCTTCCTGCAATGCATCATTCTGGCCTTCTTCGTAATCGTTATTGTTTAATGTGCAGAATGCGGGCAATTTTTTATTAGGTACACGTTATATTTATTTCCTTCGAACCTGCTATTGCGCTTTTGTTTTCTTTCTCGTGTGACGCTGGTATGCCTCACCGCAAGAACGCCTTACTGGGAATGTGTAAGCGTCAACCCGAATAAAGACAAAAACAGCTACATCAGAACATCTTAATGTGCGGGCAGCCCTACAATCCAGCTACTTAAAATCTGCCGTATCAGATGGCATAAAGGAACTTCGATGTACGGGCGGTGTTATGTGAGGTCGTTGCTACCACGTAAACATAAAAAGGAAATACGAGTGAAACCTTTTGCAGCGAAGCTGTGTAGGGCTGCCTCAGGTGTTGGTCGATATTCGTTTATCTGCGCGTCGCTTTGGTGCGAAAAAATTGTCGTCTCCAATTTCTCCCGAATGATGTGAAGCTCAGAATAATGTAGATATTCTGCAAAAAAATTATGCTGAAATTTACCGCTAGTGTAATTGCAGTACATAGTTCGTTCAAACAAAAGCTGCAAACGTGACAGAATTACCGTCTGCTATCAATACATGACCCTCTACGGAGGGAGTACGGTTACAGAAAGCGGCTGTAACTCCTGTTTTCCCAATAAAGCGGTTGTCATCATATCATCATCATCATCATTACCAACCTATCTACACCCACTGCCGGGCAAAGGCCTCTCCCATTAATCTCCAATTTCCCCAGTCCTGTGGTAACTGCGACCAATTTATCCCTGCAAACTTCTTGATCTCATCTGCCCGTCTTACTTTCTGCCGCCCCTTGCCACGCTTGCTTTGTCTAGGGATCCACTTTGTAACCCTTAATGAGCAGCGGTTATCTTGCCTCCGCTGTAACTCCTGCTTTACCTAAAGCATCCCGGAACAACTTGTATGACAATTAATCGGAACGGCGAGTGTGAGATTGCGCCGAGTTTTATTTGCTTTTCGTAATCACCCATTAGGAACTCACATTGCCCTTTCAACAATATTACGCTACCATCAGTGAGGATAGGGTAATGGGCCTCAATGAGATTGAAACCGAAATAAACGAGGAGCTTCAGAGAGTTATTTATGGTTTAAAAGAAACCACACAAATATTAACACAGACAAAACTAAATACATGGTTTTCCACTCCAGGAAGATGCAGCCCGATTTTGGTTGTTTTAATTTGCAGTTAGCGTCCACACTCTTGCAGAGAGTAACCACGTTAATATATTTAGGCGCAATCTTTGATTCCAATACGAACTGGAAATCTCGTATAGATAAGACACGCTCGAAGGTATACCTTGTGGCTGCCCCACGTTACTAAAAGCCCGTGAGTGTTTTAGCGCAGCCACCTTGCATACCCTATATTTCGCATTTGCGCATACACATAGTAGCTACTGCATAGCATCGTGGGACAAAACACATTTACAAAGTATAGGTCGTGGGACAAAGCACGTGCAAAACACATTTGAAACCTCTCAACCGCTTATAAAAGGCGACAAGAAGAATTATAGCATTTAATGGGAGTGATACCAGTAAACCGCTGTTCCAAAACATGCGCGTAGTTCTGCTGTACTGTGTTCCCGTAATAAGCGATGCGGATATAATACACAGAATAATAAAACATGACGATCCTCTACCACTTAGAACTTTTAAGTTACCGGCGCTCAGTACAAGAGCTGCGACGACCAATTGCTTTTATTTATTTATTATTGGATTTATTTATTTATTATTTTATTTATTTATTTATTTATTGGTTGCTAAAAATGTATACGGTGGGCCTCTAGTAGAATATCGTGGTGACCTTATTTGGAATGCTACACCCGCTGATGTGAAAGCAACAAACAAATTTTCTGCGGCCACGAAATGTTGTATGTTAGATGATAGTAGTGTAGTTTTATGAATATTCTATGTGATTTTGTTTGCCTCCGAATTTGCATTGCGTATTTGTACCTGGCTGCCATTTGTCACTGTTGCGACTGTTTGCCGAGTAATGCAGTATGTCTAACCATTGGCCCGACACCAGCCAGCCATTCTATAGGATCAAAAATATTTTTCGAAGTTTTTCTATAACATGTTGAAAGTGTGAATAAAAAAGAGCTGCGAGATCATTTATGTGCGATTATCACCCCTAGTTAAGCAAAAACGTGTAACAAAAATATCACTGGCCATCTTCATAAATAAATAAACGTGAAACCTGGGGAGGGTGAAGCATACAGTGTATCAGTGTATTCAAAAATTGTAGGTCCCTCTCTTACCACACAGCGCGCTGATTGGGCGCCGGAGAAGCGCCGGTTGGAGGAGCAATCGCGCGCTTGCCGAGGCGGTGGCATCGTCCCTTGCGTTGAACCGAATTTAACCAAGTTATATGCCCTATCCCCTCCAGTTTGGGGTAGTGGCAGGCGTTCACGCGAACGCAGTTCAATGCCCGCGCATCGCGTACTCAAGTATCTACCGGCTCTCGACGCTAGGCCTGATCGGGGGTGGTTGGTCGAAGCAAGAAAAGGCCTGACTAAGGCCCCGGCCCCAGGCAAGTACGCCTTTTCCCCCCGGTCAAGCCTAGCGTCCAGAGGCGGTGGGTACGTGAGTGTAACACAAATTATAGCCCGCCTACAAACAGCTTCTGCTAGTGCTTGGCAATTGCTAAGAGGGCAGGGAGTGTTACAGAGATCTTTAAATCATGTTAGTTTATTTCGAACCGCTTTTATTCATTACACACTTCTGGTAGGCGTTGTGTCGTGCGCGAGGCGTTGGAAAACCAGCGTTTCAGTGATTTATTAGTACCGTGCCTACATGAGATGCTGATATCGATGACGACAGGAGACGCCGACAGCCCTAGCCCCTAAGGGGCTTCACCCCTAAAAAGAATAACTGAACCTGACATTAAACGTTATTTCGTAGCAGGCAGCACAGTACCCGCCTCCCGGCAAACTTTCTCTTATGTATGTTAGACATTGAACTAAAACTGCGACGAGATAAAGCTACAGCAGGAGTATCTGCAAAAAAGCATTGAGCTCTCAAAGCTGTGCATAGATGCCTAAAAGATTAGCCCTTTACCCCGCCCGTACGGCACAAGGAGAATATACATATTTGTCCTTGTTTAAGCTTTCTATAGCAGGGTACATTGAATAAAGAGATATTACCTTCCAGGCATCTTGAAAGCGGCTGAGTCTTGTGTCATTCCAAACCGGCGTCCCAGTTGGGGTGCCACAGTGGACTTGAGCGAAAACTGCCGCGAAGAAGGCGACCAAACTTAGACACTTCATCGTAGTTCGAACAGGCCGAATGCCACGAAGGATGGAGAATGCCGGCTTTCTTTTCTACTTTTATACCCGCGAAAGAACGCTGTAGCTTCCTTAATCCGGTTGAGAGGACCTTTTCTTTGTGCATTTTCTTGCCACTAGTATTTGTCCGCAGGAAATCGTTCCTAGGAAAAACTTGAGTTATTTGTTTGGCCGGTCTGTAGTAAACATCGGGTGGCGTTACCAGCTTAATTGGCCGGTATTGTTTTCGACACTTGTGAAACCACTGGCGGCGTAAAAACTTGCGTCAAATGTTCGCGGTTCACTGTCTCCTCAAGAATGCCGATAAACACCAATTACTTCTTTCGCAGTACCCGATAAAATACGTGTTTTGGCCCGCTATTAGGTTTCTGTCGATATAAGTATAATTTCCTAGTTGTCACAGTAAATCCACTGTTTTCAAGAATAAAAGAAAGGTTAAAGCTCTCAAACACTTTTATTTTTGTTTGCCGTAAATACCTGTAACGAGGCCAGTTTGAAGACGTCGTTCCTCGAGAAGTTCTTGTTTGGTATTTTCGCCATTTTGTGCACTGACGTTTCCATTTCATTGGATTTGAACAGCAGGTGCAGTGACCTATTTGCAGTTTAATTTGCTTGTTTCTTCTCACTTGTTCGGTGAATTTCTAGGTGGGTTTGTGCTTTTATTGTTTCTCCTGAACCATTATAACGCTTCAATATCTGTTCCAACCTATCCTAAAAACATGGATGTAGACGCCTTTCTATGAAAGTATAAAACGTGTGCTTTAACGAAGCCATAGGCGACGCCTTGCAGAATTTGTAGTTGTTGAAAGAGAATGTATGAGTTATTTCGAAGAAAGAAAGTGGAGAAAAACATGTTTCCCGGGTGGGCCCACGTTACTAACCCTTCGAGTCACCGTGTCTGATGTTCGAAACCTACGGAAGTGAAAGGTAGCACCATGTGATGTGGAATGGCGGAACCGCACTCATAAACATCGTTTCAAAATCCACGCCACCAAGTTTTGTGGGAGCTCCGGTGTGTTGCCGTCCTAAGTTCTCTTTTACTGCGGCTTAAATCATTCATAAAGGCCAAAAACACCTCTTTCATGCGCAGAAATTATTATTTCACCTCCTTGTTTGTAAACTGCCTCGGGATATTTATTATTTTTTATAGGGAAAAGCAGGAGGGAGTAATGGTGTCTCCGTACGAGGAAGCCACGCCATTTGCGTAATAAGTATTCTAGAGAGACTGAACTTTTTGTTGTTACCTCTAGACACTTCGCAGTGCTAAACCTCCAAGTTTGGAGCTTTTCTGCAGTGAATATAATATTTCGTGACTGAAAGGGCTAAAAGCCAGTGAATGTTTAAGCGCAGACACCTTGCGTACCCTGTATTTCGCATTTGTCGCTACCCATAGTAGCTACTGTATGGCATCGTAGGACAGCACGTACAAAACGTATTGGAAACCTCTGAACCGCTTACAAAAGAGGGCAAGAAGAATTATTTCATTTTCAAATACGAGTCATACCGGTAACCGCTGTTCCAACACATGCGAGTAGTTCCGCTGGACTCTGTTGCCGTAATAAGCGTTGCGGATATAATACACAGAATAGTAAAACCTTACGACCGTTTACCACTGAGAACTTCTAGGTTACAGGCGCTCATTACAAGAGCTGCGACGAAGAACTGCTTTTATTTATCGGTGGCTTAATATGTATACGGTGGGCCGTTAATAGAATTTCGGGGTGCTCTTATTTGAAATGCTCTACCAGCTGATTTTGAAAGCACCACACAAGTTTTCTCCGCCCCCGTGAAGCGTTATATGTTAGATGATAGTAGTGTAGTTTGATAAATAATCATGTGCTTTACTTTGCCTCCAAATCCGCGTTGTGTAATCCAGTATATGTATTTGTACCTGCTCCTATTTGCCACAGTTGGTACTGTTTGCCGAGTAATGCAGTATGTCTAACCATTGTCCCCGACACCAGCCAGCCAGTCTATGGGATCAAAAAGATTTTGCGGAGATTTTGCGCAGACAAGTTGAAAGTGACAATAAAAAAAGGGCTGCGGAGATAATTTATGCGAGCATATGAACCCCAGTTGAACAGAAACGTATAAGCAAGAAAATATGCCGGGCCATCTCCACTAATGTAAAACCTGTGGAGGGTGAAGCAGTAAGCCTATCAGTGTATTCAAAGATTTTAGGTCTCTCTCTTATCACAGGGTGCGCTGATTGGGGGCCGGAGAAGTGCCGGTGGGAGCAGCAACGGCGCGCTGGCCGAGGCGGTTGTCGTCTCCTGCTTTGAAACGAATTTAAGTGGGTTGTATGCCCCATCCGCTCCAGTTTGGGGTAGCGGCAGGGGTTCATGCGATGCGTGGTGCAATGCCCGTGCCTCGCGTACTCAAGTACCCACCGGCTCTCGACACTCATAAAGAGAATTTATTATAAACCACTGGCTCTCGACGCTAGGCTTGATAGAGGGCGCCCTCCGGGACCAGGGAAGTCCGCCTTTACTTGCTTCGAACGACCACCCCCGATCAGGCCTAGCGTCCACAGCCGGTGGGTACGTGAGTGTAACACAAGTTATAGCCTGTCTACAAACAGCTTCTGCTAGTGCTTGACAATTGCTGAAGAGGACAGGGAGTGTTACACAGATCTTTAAATCATGTTATTTTATTTTGAACCCGTTTTATCCATTATACACTTTTAGTACGCGTTGTGTTGTAGCGCGAGGGGTTGGAAAACCACTGTCCCGGGGTTTTATTAGTATCGTGCCTACATGAGATCCTGACATCGACGACGACAGGAGACGCCGACAGCCCTAGCACCTAAGGGGCTGGTACCTAAAACGATTAACTGAACCTGACATTAAACGTTGTTCTGTAGCAGGCAGCACACTACCTGCCTCCAGGCAAACATTATTTTTTGTATGCTAGACATTGAACTAAAACTGGGACGACATGTAGCTACAGCTGGACTATCTGCAAAAAAGCATTGAGCTCTCAAAGCTGTGCATAGATGCCTAAAAGATTATCCTTTTCTCCGCCCCTACGGCGCAATGAGAATATACATATTTGTCCTTGTGTAAGCTTTCTATAGCAGGGTACATCGAATAAAGAGACATTACCTTCCAGGCATCTTGAAAGCGGCTGAGTCTTGTGTCATTCCAAACCGGCGTCCCAGTTGTCGGCACCACAGTGGCATTGAGCGAAAACTGCCGCGAAGAAGGCGATCAAACTTAGACACTTCATCGTAGTTCGAACAGGCCGAATGCCACGAAGGATGGAGAATGCCGGCTTTCTTTTCTACTTTTATACCCGCGAAAGAATGCTGTAGCTTCGTTAATCCGGTTGAGAGGACCTTTTCTTTGTGCATTTTCTTGCCACTAGTATTTGTCCGCAGGAAATAGTTCCCGGAAAAACTGAGTTATTTGTTGGCCTGTCTGTAGTAAACATCGGTGGCGTTACCAGGCTTAATTGGCCGGTATTGTTTTCGACACTTGTGAAACCACTGGCGGCGTAAAAACTTGCGTCAAATGTTCGCGGTTTCACTGTCTCCTCAAGATGCCGATAAACACCAATTACTTCTTTCGTAGTACCCGATAAAATACGTGTTTTGCCCGCTATTAGGTTTCTGTCGATATACGTATAATTTCCTAGTTGTCACAGTAAATCCACTGTTTTCAAGAATAAAAGAAGGTTAAAGCTCTCAAACACTTTATTTTGTTTGCTGTAAATACCTGTACGAGGCCAGTTTGAAGACCTCGTTCCTCGAGAAGTTCTTGTTTGGATTTTCGCCATTTTGTGCACTGACGTTTCCATTTCATTGGATTTGAACAGCAGGGGCAGTGACCTATTGCAGTTTAATTGCTTGTTTCTTCTCAACTTGTTCGGTGAATTTCTAGGTGGGTTTGTGCTTTTTATGTTTTCTCCTGAACCATTATAACGCTCAATATTGTTCCCAACCTATCCTAAAAACATGGATGTAGACGCCTTTCTATGAAAGTATAAAACGTGTGCTTTAACGAAGCCATAGGCGACGCCTTGCAGAATTTGTAGTTGTTGAAAGAGAATGTATGAGTTATTTCGAAGAAAGAAAGTGGAGAAAAACATGCTTCCCGGGTGGGGCCCAAACACCCCGACTTTTAGAGTAGAGTCCGTGAATACACGGGGTGGGCACGGGTCTTACATGGGGTGTATCTATATCTTCCCTTCCTTAGAAAGATTTCTGAAATTCACTTCAACACAAAGATGAGGATTCTACTCTCCTACACCTTCTTTGAACTTCTTTACTGCTGGTTGTCCCTTCGCGTTGAAATAGGTTTGATAAGATATTTGAAACAGGAAAACATGCCCCCTATTTGGATGTAGCACCCGAGCAACTCTTATATTGCGGACTGGTATTCCGAAAGTTGAAGTGTCGGAGTCGCACTATGAAAGCACGTTTTAAAGGGAAAGATCTACGAAGCTACGTATTTCTAAATCCTTCTTCGCGCCACAATGACATTCCGCCTCAAGGAGCTCTGCCCGTCCAGTATCACATGTCTATGTGAGGGGTTAACAACTGGTTAGTCTGTTCCTCATCGCGAGGAAATGGCTAGGGCCTCTGAATGTGTGGTTCAGGGGTAGCAGCCTGCATGACTACGCAAGGGTTTCGCAACTGATATACGAAGCGCTTCACTGACTGACTCACGCGAAAGAATTAGACCTAAACGTGGATGTAGCGAACCTCTATGTAACGAATTCCTGGATTTAACCAAGGTTTTCAATTCCGCATTCCCAACCCCATTCAAACGCATGTGTTCGCGACCTCTATGCAACAGAGGTGTCGCGACGTTTAACCTTGATGTAACGATTTCGCTACGGTCATGAGCCATTGTTTTTTGCACTTTTTCTGAAAAATGGCTGCAGAAATGCAATAATTTCGCGAACTTCCTCCGCATCGGAAACTACCGCGCATTTCCAGTCTGACTGCGGTGTCGGTTGGGTGCTGGACCTGCCTGTCGGCGTGTAGTCGCGAGACTCCACAGCTATCTGGAATATCCGTTCGTCGGTGATGAGTTCTGCGGCCACGAAACGAAAAGTTTGGTCTTTTCAAGACAACCCCGCAATTTTACATGCCGTCGCCGCCCGGTACACTATCCTAGCTTGCACCCTCTCAACAGTTTTGAGTGCGGAAAAGAGCATGAAGTTCGCGAAAAGGCGCTCTTTTAGCATCAGTTTGGTCCTTGAAAGCGGCTAAGGCAACTAAAAATGCCAAAAGTGATACTTAAGTTACGTTTGTGAATACGGGGGTAAATGACCTTGTTTCTTTGTAGTGGCGTGTAGTACCCAAGCTCGTGGGAAAGCGGCAAGCGTAAATCACGGGTAAGTTCACCATCACTGATGTCTAGCATTTTGATTTCGTTTCTCCTTTATTCACGCCAGCCTTAACTCAAAACCTGCATGTAACGAAAAATTGCAATTTTTGTCAGCTTCGTTATATCAAGGTTTAACTGTATAGAGAAGCACGCAAAGCAAGCACACGAAAGTACTCATTTGACGGTAACTTCGCGGGTGCTTCTTTTCAGTCTCGCCTTGAATGGCCCGCCGGCTGGGCTGTCTGTGCCCTTCAGCGCAAGCGAAATGTTCAATACAATCATTTGCTAGATCTAGCTTGGCGGAAGGCCAGCAATGGCAAACATTCGTGAAGCAGTGTGTGCTCGTCCTTTGCTTTCGCAAGGTAGAACTATGTTTACAAACGTTCAACTAGACCACTGGCATTCTTTTCTAAGATAGTCGCCGCTCACAGCGAGAGCCTCATGACCATTATCACCCCTCTGGTGCCTCTCGGAGCCAGGGGTACATCTAACTATCCCGGGAATAATCAAGAAAGCGGATGTTCCACGACAAGGTCTCTAACAGCTCTTTATGCACTTTTTACGTGAAGCCTACACATGCCGGATTCATGTCTACACCGATGGCTCGGTAACCAACTTCAGTTCTGCGGGAGCTGTAATTGTGCCAGCCAGATCGGTAGGCATTCAATTCAAGCTGTCCAATCGTCAACTGCATTCTAACTCACAGCTATTCGCGAGGCTCTTCAAGTACCTAAAACAAGAATTACCCCAACAATGGTCTCTGCTTTGCGACTCCAGGCCAGCTCTCCAGTGTCTGCAGTCTCCTCTTCGCCGACGGCCTGTACGAACAGTTCGTGGCCGAGATTCGTCAAGAGTATGACTTCCTAGTAAGGCTTCCTGGTAAGAAGACTTCCTAGTAGTAACACTATTTTTCAATGGCTCCCAAGCTACATCGGCATGTCTGGGAACGAATGTGCAGAAAAAGCGGCTCATCATGCCCATGGAAGTGCCCCATTGGCCGACATCCCGATATCGCACTATGATGCAGCAAGGTCACTGCGCTCCATCGCCGGCAAAATCACGCTTACTCTGTTGAATACGCTGGAGTTTTCAAAGTCCCGCCTGTACTTGCTCGACTCCGACCTGCAGTGCCACTTACCCATTAACATGCCATGCTCGGATGCCACCCTACTGTGCCGTTTGTGGATAGGAGTTGCTTTCGCCAAAGCTTACTCCTTCACTATCGGCATGGCTGACAGCCCTCCTTGTGACGTGTGTGCCACCGACGAGACAATAGAACACCTCTTGTGTCACTGTGCCCGGTTTGCAACCGAGAGACTTCACCTGTCAACCGCACTCCGGAAACTGGAACAGAAGCCATTAACTGCGCTGACTGTTTTGGGTCACAGGCGCTGCCCATCACAGTCCCAAAAGGCCACAAAGCATTACTTCGTTTTTTAAAGGACACATGCTTGTCTCAACGATTGTAGAGACACTGTGTATCAATATTCATTTACCATTTGGTTAGTTTACCAGTTCAGTTTAGGCTTTAGAATCGCCCACGGTTTTGTTTTTGTAGTTACCTTTAATTTTTCTTTTCTTGCTCCTCAAGCTCTAATCCCTGTCTCTTCAACAACCTTTCTTTCTCTTTAAAGCCCTTCTTTCCCACTTCACATGCGTTGGGTAGCCAACCGGACTGTAACCTCGTTAACCTTCCTGCTTTTCATGCCCTGTAATATCCTCCCTTCCTTAAATCTGGGCCATATTTTCCGTCAATTTCTGTCTTGCAAGCACATCATCAAATTTGTTTACCCGCGAAAATGCTGAACTACCTTCTTCTTATTACATTTTTGACGGCAGGCTGTACTTTTAAGTTCAAATAGATTTAATGAAATGTTTGAAAGAAAAGAAATTTGGTGCGTATCTGGTCACTTCACAGCGTATGTCGTCGAAAGACGATAGTCTTCTGCTGTCCATGCGACGACAATGCCTCCCTACTTTCTCTCGTTTACCTCTCATGTTCTCCCATTCTAGCCTACGTCCAACCCCGGTAAACATGGTGTAGGTTTTTTGAAGTCCATTCAAGTTCCCGCATTCGCACATCTCGTGCACCAACCATTGGAACATTTCGTTACTTTTGGACTTGGAATACCGCCACAAGGTCTAGATTCGGCCGCGAGCTCTTTTTGTTCTTTGTGGTAAAAATATTGTTTGGATATGAATTTTTTGCTATCGGTAATATCAAGCGCACATCCATTTCCAATTAAAAAAAACACCGCCTAGTACCAGCTATGTATTGATGCTTTTCTAAACATACGCTTGGAGTTATATTTTTTTCTCAACACTGTTGGCAAGTACAAAGTGTGGCACCAAATTTATTGGTTTGTAAAAGGTGGGCGTATATCAGCTTCTAGATTCAAATCCGTTTATCTTTCGTCTAACTGGACAGATCGAGGAACAAAAAAACAGACAGATGAAGATTTTCAGGATAAATAGCCTAAGAAAGACTATCTTCTCTAAAAATGAAGAATAACATGCTGCCCGAATAGGACCCGGACCTTTTTTAGTATACCCGGTGGGTTCGGGTGCTACCTGGGGAGTATGAATTCTCCACTTTTGGTTTTGCAATAAGAGTAAAGGCGACCAGAGAAATCATTGAGGAAGTAGCTCTGCCTTTATTATGCGTTGAATAAGATTTTAATAAATGGAAAGATTAAAGGTAGAGAAAAACACGCTTCCTGTGTGGGACCCGAACGTCGGTTCAATGCGCTGTTGGTCTAGGATTCCAGCCGGGAAGCACGTTTTTCTAAAGATTAAGCCTGCCAGACATCTTACAAAATGTAATTCAAGAGGGAAAAAACGCGCAATACATTTTCGCTATGTCATTGTGACATTTTTGACTGCTGGCTGTCTTTTCAGGTCGAAATAGATTTTATACAATGTTTGAGGGCAGAAGGTGGAGAAAAACATCGTGTCCCACAGGGTATTCCGGGCCGGTATTGCGAAGGGCATGGGTCTAGGTTTCCACCTGGAGAGCAAGTTTTTCTCCAGTTTCTGTATTGCGAATTTCGAACGAAAAGGCTATGCTATCATCGGGATTATTTACTTCTGAGTGTTCTTTCAAGTGGAAATAGCTGTTACGAAATGTTTAGAAGAGAGAAGGTGGAAAAAACATGCTCCCCGACTAGTACACGAACCACTCCGGGTATTCAGGACTAGCAATCAATGGGTCGAGGGTTTGGGTCCCACATGGAGAGCGTGTATTTCTCCACTTTCGGATCTTTCGAAAATTTCCTAGAGTTTGTTTCAACCCGCCAATTCCGAACTACTTCTTCAACATTTGCTTGACATGCTTGACTGCTGGGATCCCTTTCGTATGGCACAGACATTGGAGTACTCGAAATATCTGAAATGTGGGAGATATTTCAAATCGAACTGCTTTATTTGGGTCCGGTAACCCCGTGGGAGGCCGAACAGTTGGTAAGGTAAAATCCGGAACAAGCCTTACTTTATAAAAATCAAGTGGGTCTGTTTCAAATTCGAAAGTGAACCAAGTTTAAGCATCGCACGGCAAGGTGCTGAAGCTGCCTGCCCATAGAGAGGCAAAGAGCCCATTAGGCGGTGCTCGACCAACCCGCCGACAAACATAGTTTGCGGGTAACCCACTAACTTTATATCCGAGTCGCCATGGCTTGGTAGAAGCATTCGCATGATTGCCTGAGGGTTCACGGCATCGGCGTTATATTCCCAATGTTTACATGAAGTTCTCCGGGCCAGAGCAAGAGAAAATTGTGTCAAATGTGTCATTGCGGCCCATGTGCCGTTTAACTTCACGGGTGCACTTCTACTACGGGGATACAAACGAAACTTGTATTGACGGCACGTGTTTGAACTGAGTAAAAGTTGGGGCGCATGACAAAGGCTATCTGGTTCGTACAACGTCCTGTATGGCATGAACCATTCACGTTAGTCGGTATAGGACATTAGAAAGGGCGTTAAGCAAGGATCCATTTTTTCTTCGCACCCGTTCCAAGTTTTAACAAGTTCATCCAGGCTCTACTAGCAACCCTCGAGTGTGAAGAACAAGAGTACAAGGAAAAGTGGAGCCGCAAATTAACAGGCTCAAGGTTGATGCAACCTGCAGAGAACTCAGGAGGCACTTAGTAATCTGAAGTTTGAAGAATAATTGTGCCGGTATTCACGGAAATTAACTTTACTTTACCCAATTATAAATTTAAAGCAACATTTCTAAGGGTGGCAAGAACGCCTTTCAAGTATTAGTAGGCTAATAAAGTGGGAAATGTGTTTGCCTGCACATATCCCTGCGTGGACACAAACCAAGTCAATCAAAGCAGAAACCCAATATGTTCAAATTTCTCAAGGTGACGTTGTTAACAAAAGTTGCAGGCGCTCGTAGTTGTTGTGAAAGAATAATTGGGAAAGAAATAAATTGAGTTGATAATTGTTTTATTTTGCTTTAAGGGTGTTTCCCAAAAGCTGAACGCCGAGATAGACCAGATTTACTCGTCATCTGTCGTTCCTTGCATGTGAGCCTTATCTCCGCACTTCTCTTGTGTGTACACATTGTGGTAAGTAGCAGGCCCGCAGAACGTTTCAAATATGAAGAGGCAGCACTCGGGAATTTGGGTAGCATACTCCTTCCTTACCCAAAGCTCGCAGCCTGAAATAAATGTAAATGAATGCCATGAAAAACTTTGGATAACGAGAAGGGCAGTTTCAGCCAGTGCACCTATTTAGGCAAGTGACGAAAGTAAAACTGCACGGTTTTGTCTGAATACAAACAGCGATAAACCGCACGAGCACATAGATGAAGAAGGAGCGCATAGAATTATATGTTTGAGAGGGAAAACAAGTACTTTTACATAAATCAACCTTACCGCGCATACACCGAAGATAGATAATAACAGTCATACCACTAGTCGCCGGAAAATTATCAAGACACGCAACCCCGCCCTCTACAAGGCCAACCGACACTTGGCTCATCCCATGGGAAGGGTAGTCGCTTGATGAAAAGCACCTCCGCAAATGTGATGTAGTCAGTAGTGCATGAAATATTGTTGCATTTGCAAGGCAGTATCCTTTGTCTCTGGGGCCTTTAATGGCGTCGCTGAAAGGCAGCCGTATATCGGCTCGGTTGCGGGCGCAAACGTTTGCTGCGCAATAGAAGCAGATATATGTTCCCGAGAAAGGGGAACACTATAATGTAACCCGCTAAAATTATTTATCTCTGTTGACTTTCCGCAAATTCAAGTCTCGTATGTGTGTAGACTGACTTCACTTCTTGTGTCTGACTGTACATGACATTTGTTGCGTGTTGGTTGATTGGTCCGCTTTGAATTTAGTTTATTTTCCAATGTAACGGTTTCGAAGGAGACTAACGAGTGAATATTTATTAGGGAAATCAAGAATTTTTTTCCTCCGCATGGCCCCGCTTACAAATATCAATTTACGTAGGTCTTTACTAAAAACATTACAAAACGCACTGGATAAAGTGCTTTACCAAGTATGTGACCGGAGAAATATGGGGGGCGTGTTGTAATGTAACTAAGCAGTTTGTAATTCTTTTTTTCCATCTAATAAAAGTGCTCTAAATCAATTTATTACATTCGTATCAGTGCAATAAACAACACGACGGCTTGCAAAAAGAGATTTTGTTGGTTTCTAAGATGTGCTAATTTGCGCCATCATCACAGAAACATAACAAAACACAGAAACACTGACCGTTTCCACCATTCTTGTAAGGAACGTGGAACACATCGCAGGTCTTGCCGTCCGTGAAAATGAGGCTGTCCGTTAGGGTGGTGTTATCTGGCAAAAGTTTGATAAAAAAGCCATTAAGCAGGAGCCCCTTGTGGTTGTCGAGACAACAATAACTTTAGTAAATGTCATCTGCGAACTTATGCTATCGAGTAAAAAACATGCAATGTTGACATTTGATTAAAGTTGAAAGAAAAGTGGTCGTCTATGACATGGCCAAAGCTGTATTTTTATTTTAGCGGAGAGCACGTCAAAAATTTCAATCCCAATATATTGGTTAAGCTGCGTGCAAGACGAATGAGGTATCGAGGAGTGTGATAATACCATTATTGTTCCCTCAAAGAGCTCGGAAGGAGGAAAACAGGTAAGGTTTCTTCTCCATGTTGTTGAACAGTACATTATTTTAGTATGTCGGTAATGTAATAATGTCGAGACCTTCGCTATAGAGCACGTGCAAAATGCGCTGAAAGATAATGTTGCAGCTTTCAAGATTTATGCTTTCGTGTGTATCCCGCTACTGATAACTGAAACGCGAACTAGAAATAGCTGTGAATAAGATTTCATGGCCCGCACAAAAAAATACCTGAAAACAACTAATTTCTGGGAAGCAGTGGAGTTGTTTTTGTCGCTGGCAAAGCTGAAATCTATACGAATATGTATATTTCGAAGATTTAAACTTGTAGTTCAAAAGCTTCTCAAATGACGTGGTTTACCTGTTCATATAATTTTTCCGTTTGCGGGATTAGGGGCCGAAGAAATAACTAAAACTAGTCCTTTGAATTCAACGCTCCAGTACGTGATTTGAAAACCAACAGCGTTTATAATGTGTACCGATTACATCTCCCAACCGCCAAGCATTGCAACCGTTTTCCGAATGAATAGGAGACTAGTTAGTGAAATTTTGTAATTGCGGTAAGTATCATTCATCAAGTGGTTGGGATAGTGCGTGACTGAAGAGTACTAATATACCTGTGATTAGGCTTGTCTAAGCGGTTAACGCCTTCAAAAGCCTCTTGAACGCCCCTACTTCGGAAGAAGTGCGGTAATCTGTTGTAACTTAACCTTATTGAATGGTACAAAAGACAACAAATCATAATATCTTTTTGAAACAAACAAGAGAACCATAGTCTGTGGGCATCCTGGCATCGGCTGCCGTTGCGCGTTCGCTCGGTTTGTACCGTCGCGAAGCGCTCTCCCCCTCTCTTACGAAAGGCCGGTTAGTCTTGGCGCTGCTACGGTTACAGCCACAGTTACGGCGATAAAGCAATCACACGTGGCGGTCGCTGCGCCCTGTTATGGGGACTAACCTCACGTGACTGGACCAGTTTGAACGGGACCCGAACCCTCTCTCGCCGGGGCAGGCAACGTGCGCCATGCGCGGTGGACAGATCGAGGAGACGCTCTCCAGGACAACTATTAAGGTATGTGGCGCTTTCTCTCCAGTCTGGCCGCACAAATGCTGCGCCAGCGAAAGCCCGCTAGCCCCTCCGGCTGTGGGCTCGTGCCTTATAGGTCGCTCACATGGTCTCAACACTTTCCTCTACGCCGTACCTAACACTTGAAGACTACGCCATGTGGTACGCTCCTGTAAGCGAACGGACTGCGTATCTCTCGCTGGTGCGAGAATATCTGGCCAGCGCGGCGACGATGCGCTCACTTGCACGTTGCGTTTTGTCGCCCCTTCCACCTAAATAGAACTACGAACATGTAAACCATACAACTGGGATGTCGGCGTGAAATAGCCTCCTTCCCTCCGTACCCTGGGCATCTTCCTTTGTCTCCCCTACTCCACCTGCCCGATACAGGCGGTGTTAAGTTGGCGCGGTGGGGTTTCCGTCTCGTGAGCGTGCTCAGGTAGCTCGAACCCACGGTTGTTCCTCGCAGTGTGTATGAATGCATGCCTAGTGTTATGCATGGGTTGTGCATGTTATGAGGCAGAAACCACCAGTCGAAGTAGAAGAAACGTCTTACCCTACACATCAAAGGGGCTCGAAAGACACAGAATAGTGATTGTCTTTTACCGCTTAACATCCACAAGGTGACCCACTGCGCCTGTTTAAGAATTATCACACTATTGGAGGGGTTTCGGACTGCATTATATATATTATCCATAAATTCTTGCAACGCAATCAACAGTTTCATAATACTTTTCAGCATATGTACTTACCGTTTAGGTAGTATGTAATTGCGTTTCCCTTGGAGTAGTTGCCCGTAGTCACTACTTGGACAAGTTCGCTAACATTGTATCTGAAATTGGATAAATGTAGTTAGAAAACAAAATATCAAAAAAAATAAAAAGGCTAGATACCGAAAAACTATAAGTGGGAGCTCCGAACACAAGCATGCTGCAGATCGGTATCAGCAAGCAAGGAGATTCTCACTCTGCATGGGAGAGGCCCATACGACACAAAATAGGCGTGAAGTATTTTCGGAAGAAGCCATGTTACCGACGAGCTTTGGGCATGAGAAAAAATAGGCCTACAAGGAACTCACAGTAGTTAGCATTATAAATGTGAGCGCGGTATACAAGCGTGTTTTTCAACAACTTCCGGCTGTGACGTTGATAGCGTATAACTTATTTTACATTGATTAAAATACCTGATGCTTCCTTGTAATGAAATATTTATTAATTTTAAAGAAGTGGTGTTTCAACGCAACACTTCTCCGCCCCAAATATTTTAACGCAATGAGATAACAAAAGTGTTTTTTCTGACAATATAGATTCGTTTAGGCAAGAGAGCTGCTCATTTCAACCCAAAGCGAAAACGCAACGCCGAATGGGGCCGTTTAGGTAATCTTGTCTTGTCAGTACTGAAAATAATGGATGTCTTGTTTAGATGTAACCTAACTGCAAATTTCACTACAAATGTGCTTCCAACATCAGCAGGATGACTAAATGAGACTTCATAATACTTGAAGTATTGTGTTTACAATTTTGTCCTAAGGAAGCAAGAGTGCATATACCTCTGGTACAGATGTGCGCGTGTGTGTGTCATCTAAACATGGTACCAATAATACTGAACGGCGGACGTCAAAATTGGCAGATTTTCACTCGCCCCAAATTACGAGGAAACTCATCAACTTGTCGTGAATCTGCATCATATGCAGAAACCATTTTTTTGCTACAGTGCAACTCAAGGCACCTTAAACAGCCGTGAAAGAAACAGCCCGCGATCACAGGCGAGTATATTGACGCTTGTGTTGGCTAATTATGGTAAGTGCATGTTAGTCAATGTTTTGCGGGCTTGACGACCTTTTCAGCGATTCCTAGTTGCGTAAAATGTCAGTCATTTTGAGCATGATGGCGGCCATCAGTCCTCCTCCTTTTTAAATGCACCACAAGTGGCGTATCTCCCGCCAGATTGTTTTATGAGATACTGGAGCCGCTTTAAAAAAAAAATTACACCAGTTTCCCGTGGGGAACCCTGATGAGGATGCGAAGCATCATGGGGGTTCTTGTGGTTTTAATATGTTGCCATTATGTTGAGTGATCTGGTGTTTAGTAGCATCAGAGGGAATTCCGCGTCCGGGTCCACACCGGTGGCAAAGGCGCGCAAGTACTGTTGTGTTACGGTGAGTAGGCGGTGGTTCTCGAGGCGCCGAAACTCGTCCATCATGTTCTTGTCGATGTTGTCGTCTCTGTGGTAGAATCGGTAGTCTCCGTCAGCGTTGGTGAGGTAAAGGTTGTTGACGTTGGTGCACCGGCTGACAGCAACGTACACGCTCTCCTCTTCGCCATTGTCTTCTCCTTCTTCTTCTTCAGCGGTTCCCCTACGGGAGGATGACGACGGGGGTTGAACGCGAAGCTATCTCGTGATGGATTCTTTGGTTGGCTAATCCCTAGGGGTATCCTGCCGCAATCATCATCAGAGCGCTGTGGATGGGCGAGAGCAACGTACACGCCATCCTCTTCGCGGCTTTGTCTTCTTCTCTTTCTTCTTCTTCAGTGGTTCCCCTACGGGAAGATGACGATGGTGGTTGAACACGAAGCTATCTCGTGATGGATTCTTTGGTTGGCCAATCCCTAGGGGCATCCTGCCACAATCATCACCAGAGGCGCTGCGGACGGGGCACAAACGCGGGACACCCCACCCCCCCCCCGAGCAAGAGATGCTTCGCATCTAAAATTGTTCAAGATTCAATGGCGAATTTTTAAGAATGCGTGAGGATCTCTCCGATCTTTCTTGAGATCCTCAGGTTCGGCCTAATCCACACGCCTAGAGCCTTCATCAGAATTCTGCAACATGACGTCCGTCGCACACTCTGGCCCACCATTCCCACTATTCTTCGCCCTCGAATTGTCTGAGTGGCTACGTTTGCGCGCTTTAATGGCAGTACCTAGCTGCCGGAAGCTCCTTTTGTTGTTCACCATATCGTCATTTCGTCACGGCTATTCTCAATTCCGTCCTTTTTGCCACCTTGGACGGGCTCCATCTTTCTACATCGCGTACAAGCGATGACGGGTTTTACGGGAGTCTTTAGAGACGACGGCCTATCGGCGCTTCGACAGAGACAGGTGGAAAACTGCTCTTACCCTGGTATTGTGTGTCCTTGCTTCACTCGAGCCTCCAAAGGAGAAGATCCTGGACATCAATTTGCCCATGCATAAGCAGTGTGGAACCCTTCCCTCAGCTGAGTGGAGGGAGCAAATGGAGTGGAGGGGGACTCAGAATGAGGTCCTTAGACTCTACGTCTGTGACAGCGTTGAACGCGTTGCGAAGGTATCTTTCTCCACTTTGAAGAAAGCTCTTTACAGGGGCTATCTACCTGCTGTCATTCTGTGGGTCGTTTTGTTGGATGGATCGATGCGAAAATGTTGTGGACATGCCGAATTTATTACCCATGCAATACAACACCTTCCTGACCGTTTATCTTCCAGTAAGCCACTCGCGAAGGGGCTGTAGCGTTCTTCGTTAGGATTCGGAGGCAGTAAAGATGGCCCCTTGAATATCATATTAATGGGCGGCACCGACGGACACATGCACATTTGTAGGTACTCTGTGTTGGTGGCCTCATAGCATTGGAATCTAAGTCATTAGTTTGTGCAGGCCTCGAACACCAATTTATTTGCAAAGCACTCGTATACCAAGCGTCACATACGCTTGTCGGGAACTTCATGAAATGCAGTGACCACATCACGGTGGTTGGTAACAACATTGAAGGTAACAAGGTTTTTAAAGTTTGCATTTCTTAATTGGTGTACTGTTTGATATTTGTTAGCTTAAAATAATATCTGCCGCACTAGCGCGCGTTATTTTAACGGCAAATGTCCCGATAAAACTTCGCGACGGTTTTGACCACGTGACTTTTGTGTCGCCACAGCCGACCTTTCACTTGAGGAGAGAGACAGAAAACATTTTGTTGAGAATGATAAAAGAAGGCATTTTCGAGAAACGAAAATTTATGGCAAAGCTCGAAGACTCGGGCTGCTGCTGACTATCCAAGAAGAATTATTTTAAGAAACACCACATTACTGAAAAAATCTTCTTAGCATTTTAATGCACATACTCTCCGGGAAATTACGCCTAACACTGACAAAATCTCACATGTGCGATAAAACGGAAGGTAATCTTGCTATCATTCATGCGGCCCATATTCTATAAAATACGTTAAGTATTTGCGAACCACACGACAATTGCAGCTCAAGTGTGTAAATTATTTCATGCTATCTATACGCTAGCTCCAAGAGATTCGAGCACATTGTGTTAGGCCCTGGAACTACTCAATTGCTGATAATATTGCGCCTCGAGTGCGATTCTGTGGTCTAAGGTGTGCATACCGAGAAGCCACACACAGACTTAAGTGATTTCGGGGCCACACGTGCCTGGTTTAATTATATTCACTGGATGTTGCGCGACAATATTTGTGAACCCGGGGTGCCTCGCAATCCTACTTTTTGCGGATGACCAGAATTCGAGCGGTGGAATTCTGAATAAAACTCCACAGGTTAAAATCGAAAACTCTGGAATGCTTGAATGCACTGAGCTGAATTTTGCGGCATCAGTGAAATAATTGTATGCAACGTAAGGATTGCTTAAATTTTGTTTTTTTCCCGGGTAAGTTTTTAGAAGTGGTGCAAATATTTGAAAATCTTGAAAATCTGTTGTATGATGTTTATTAGTGTTTTTGGATCCTGGGGGCTTGTTAGTGTTTTCTCAACAATGTTAATTTCAGTACGTAATGGTATATGCGCAATTCCACTCACTGAACTCAGAATCCCTTATGGGTGTCAGATTATAAAACCTTATACTTACACTTGTGAACCAGTCCCGTTCATGAATCTGAACATGGACACAACCTCTGGGCTGTTTCATTCTTTTGAGTTTCTTGGACAGACAAGCAGCTGAAGTTCGTCCCCCACACAGTGTCGTTGTCGTAGTTCGTTTTGACGAGGTAGTACAGTACGCTCCTGTTTTGGTTGATACTCTGAAATTTATATTTATTCCTATTTTATTACTCTCCACATTGAAACATCGATTACATGCAGTGCACGCGGCAGAAATCACTCGTAGATATTCCTGGCAAGGAAGATTTGAGAGTATCTGATTATGTATTGTTAAGTATCAGTTACTTTAAGCTAGTCGGGTATTTTTTGGAAGATCCGTGACAATCACTCCAGCACAGCGCAGATTGAGGCATTCAGAAAAAGTAGTCTTCTTTTGATGGTATTCAGTGAGCACGTGGGAGTATGTTGGAAGATGTGTGAACCATGGTGTGCTAGAAGACTGCGCCTTCAGAGGAAAAACTTTTCAGCAGCATTCTCAGCGGACATGCATTAAAATGTATTTTCAACAGTACCTCTTCTCAGATACCTTAAAGAAGAAACGCATGCTTGGAAGTGACTAACAGAGCTGCATTATTCAACGAGATATTCCTTACTTTGTTTCAATGATTCAGCTTAGCTCCTGCTTAAAACGCAGCCGTGTAAAAAGGGAATTGCTCTGTTGTTGCCACGCAAATACAGTAAAATGATGTTTCTGGCTTTGGTGGCATTAAAGACAGATGAGTTCAGGTCTGCAGAATGCTGGTTAAAGTTGTGAAGATAGGGCTTCAGCTGTCAGCCAAAATTTCAACGAACATGTTTGACCAAAACTAGGAAAATAAACGATAAAAGATAAAGATTGCAAAGATAAACTCAAATGCCTAGTCCAATTTAAAAAAACAAAAGTTGTCCGAGAATACCTCTTTTATTAACCTGGTCTCTGATTGACGGCAGTTCCAAGTTTGTCTAGTTCGGTTTTATTTGTTTGGAGACATAGGTTGTGTCTCTTACATGGCTTTCAGAAACAGTCTTAAACACGCACTTTGAAGTTTAAAAGAAATGTTGTCTGTCATTATTTATAAGTAAATGGGCCATTTTGCAATGTACATGCATAACATGTATCAGGAATACAGGTATCACCACTTGGAACGGGAACATAAATAACCAGTAAGTCGTTTGTAGGTAAACTAGAGGATCTCGGTTATCCGAGGAGGGATGAGGTGAAAACTGCAACCAGCATGCCTAAAATAATTTATTCCTTAAATTCCTGCATAATGCTTAAACTACCAACGCAAAGAAAAAAGAACATTTACATGAAGGAACACAGCTTTGAAATATGCTGCGATGACAGAAGCGAACAACCGAAGTCAGTTCCACTTTTGTGGCATTAACTTTACTTGAGCGTTCAGCTACAAGTGAAGCATTACATGAGTTCGTACCGCACAATACGCTCTGATATCTCGCTGCGCTAGTGCGTTGGCAGGCCGTCTGGCGCCGACAAACATCTGCCAGCTGCTAACTGTATGCCTTCCAGAGCGCAGCAGATAGCTGCGCCCTACGCTCTAATGTGTGTGGGCAGCTACGCCACCTGCGACCACACTCGAAAGCGACACAATAAACACGCACTTAGGGGCAATTCTCTTGCAGCGCAGAATAACAGCTGTCGAACTTTGCGCACGAGCAGGAGCGCCGTAACCGCAGAGATTTCAGTGTGAATGGGGAAATAAATGACCTATCTTTGGGTACATTAGTCGCGATGGTACCGAACGAATAGCTAAGTTGTGAGCGTGATATCTCCGGCATGACAGACATCGAAGACGAGCATTGAGTAAGTGCCCAGCAGTGATAGTAGCTCGCAAATAATCGCGAAGACGTCGGAGGCACCCCTGAATTGTCTACGGTGGCATCAAGTTAAGATAACCTGAACCAGATCCTTAAAAAACTCTAGCTGAACGTTATCAGGCTTCAGTGGAGGAGGAATAAACGTCCCTATGAAGCAGTTCGCCTTGGGGAAGAGTCCTCATTCCAGGAACCCTTGAGACCGTCCCGCTTCTTGGGTTCTCTTCACCAAACAAAGCTAGTCATCAGGGTCGGAGCTGGACAGTGCTCCCTCCCAGAGCTCAGGGGAGCGGATGGAGCAACCATGGCCTTTCAAATGCGCTTCATGTGAAATTCAGTCGGATATGAGTGTGCGTGCTAACGTCATCACAATCTGATAGCATTGCAGTGACGTCGCAGCTTCAGTGGAGCCCCGCTAATTTTTCGCAGCATCACTGTGATAATCACCTGACAACTTTTTTTCACAAATCGCGATGGCTAGGATCGAGACAATTGGTGGTTCCGGCGGCAGTTCATTCAGCTGTTCTTCTCAGTAGTTGTATAGTCTAGTTCCCGGTGGAAGGGTCGATCCGGTTTCTTGACGTTCGTCTAACATTCAGTAATAGCCACACATGTTGGTCCTGTGAGGCGCGAGCAAATGAGCCACTTTTGTCATATACGTCGGCCCATTCTAAACTTGTAAAGCGGACTGTCATCAGTTTGTGCTTTAAGGATGCTTTACAAAGTCTTGCTGCCACTGAATGGCCGCAAGCTTGGGGCAACAGAATGAATGTCTCTCTTTGGCAGGCTACCCTAAGCCAGTCCTGGGGTCGGTAGCGGAACGAATTTTGAGAGAGATGGGGCGCAGCGCTCAACTAACAGCAAAAGCTGTCACATCCGGCAATCGCCCAAAGGTTGGCGTAGTTCTCTAATTGCACAGGATATCCTAAAACCTGAAGAATATTGGAAAGAAAGCTAACATTAAGGTGGTTTTCTCGGTGCCCAACGAACTGAAGTTGAGTTAACTCACGAACCCTAATCGACCCACTCCTGAGAAGGGCAACAAGAGGCACCGGAAGAGGTATGTTGCATGTGCGAGCCGGGGGTGTACAGCCTCCCGCGCAACTGTAACAGGCAGTACACTGGGCGGACCGGGCTTTCCCTGAATGACCGGTTGCTCAAACTTAGCAATAGCATTAAATCTGGCACTCGTGGGTTCTAGGCTGCACTTTGTTTAAGCTGCGGCTGTAAACCTCTATCTTTTTATTTATTTGAAATACTGCCTGTCTCTTTTGAGACAAGGGCAGGTGGGCATACATAAACAGACAGACAATTACAGTAAAACAGCTGGGTATACATGAATAAACATGAATAATAGACAATAACAGTAAAACTGGTGGGTATACATGAATACTTACGGATAATCACAGTAAGGATACTCGGTACATAACATAACAGTGGTGAATAAACATTCTTTAAGCTGATAAAAGGGAAACATGCAGGTATAAGTGTACGATTTTATCCCGTGGCCGGACGCAACTTTTGCGAGAAATTACGGAAGCTGAGGCGGTAGCAAGACTGGGAGATAGATTTGTTACCACGCCCTCGCTTGGGCTCACCGAAAGAGAATTGCTTTTCTGAGCCACCGCATCGCCGGGTGTTTAATCTCTGTTTATGCTTACGCATGCGCGTTTGTTTCTTGGGAAGTTTATAAAGTTCACTCAGTGGCACAATATATGTAGTTGGAAGTTCGCGCCATGTGTGTCCGCATTTACATCGTCCGTCTCACCCCTTTTTCGAGCAATTATTTTATTTAGGTACTAAGTTTTGCGTACTTCGGTACAACGTACAATATGATATTCAATAATTTTCGCGCTGTAATTTAGCTCTTGTGGTTTTTTCCTCTGTTCCACCATACCCTATCGATGTATGCCATAATGGGAATGGGGACCATAATGGGAATCAGTTTAAATGAAAACATTGGCGTCTCATCTGCTCACGTCACTGCAAATGTCACAAAAAGAGGGCAGTCTTTACCCGTCTGTAAACGCCTCTCCTCTACTCCCACCACTTGTCATGCTCTTACCCACCCTTCCTCCTCCCCCACGACAAACACGGTAGAGGTTTGCTCCCGCCAATTCCATTTTAGCGCGTTCCACTGCTCGCGCTCCATGCACTAAAACCTTTCGTTACTATGGAATTTTTTTGAACGCCGCCACGAGGGAGTAATCGCAGGCACAAGCATATTTTGAATTTCGCGTAAAAATATTTTTGCAACGCGTATCTTTTATTTCCTATCGCCAAAATCGAGCAGGAACGTATATTAAATTGCAAGAAAGCTGCAAATAACACCTATGTTTTGTTGTTTTGCATAAGCTATGCCCAATTCTTTATTATCTGAACAATGTCGACAAGTATGATGCGCGTTTCCAGATTTTGTGGTTTGGAAACGTTTGGTCTATATAAACCTCTCTTTCAAGTATTACTTTAGCTATTGGCTGCAAGACATAATCGAGAGGCAGACATGCATGCATTCACACAAAGCGAGATAAAGACCAAACATTTGGAGTTTAGGTATCCAAAAAAAGAGAATCGCCTTTAATTATATAAAAATTGTCAACCTTGGCCCATCCTATTATTTCAGCGCCACCATAATAAACTAATTAAATCCGGAATATTAGATTACTTAAAGTACTTTTCTGATTACGGTTTATATCGTTAGAAAAGTGTAACTGTGGAAGCCTTAGAACTGTAAAAAATGAACTCATTGCGTTTCAACGTACAAGACGCTTTACTGGCTCTCATACGAAAGGCGTTTTTTTTTTATTTTCGCAGGACTTTTTTATATGCAGTTTTTATTTATAGTATTCGATTTTAGTTTCAAGTAAGAATAAAACGCTCTTGGGGTTTCAGAATTCGAGGGTGGTCCCGCAAACCACGACCTGGCCTGAAAACCTACAACTGATCTTTATGAAAAACAAATTAGTTTTGAAGACAGGGCAATGGAAGTGCCCTTAATTAATTTGTGCGAAATTGTACGATTCAAATTGAACAAAGAAAGGTATTAGCCAAAGTTTCATGGAAACGGATTCAAACTAACGGTTATTCTGTAGAAGACAGTACACTCCCCGTCTCCTGGAAAACTGCCGGCTATTTATGTTAGGAATTAAGGGAAATGTTTGATGAGATAAAGATTTGGCTAAGCAACCTACAGGGAACAATGAGCTCTCAAGGAGTTGCATAGATGTACAAAGTACTAGCTGTTACGCCATCTTAATTCAAGTACAATATACATATTCCTCCCTGTTGGGTGGTTAAGATAGTAGAGTACGTTGATTATAAAGGTCATACCTTCCAGGCGTCTTGATAATCACTCAGCCTTGAGTCATTCCAAACAGGTCCCACAACTTCGGGGCTACAGAGAGCTTGACTGAAAACGGCCGCAAAGGCAGCGATGAAGTTTAGGCACCGCATCTCAAATGGAGCAAGGTGAAGGCGTCCAAGGGTGGAGCACACACTTTCGCTCTTCCCTTTTTATACCGACAGAGGAAGACAGGAATTTCGTTAATTCCCAATGAGGAGATGCATTTTTTCATTTCTTGCTAATTGTATTCGCCCACGTCAACATTCCGAGAAAAAGCTAGATTGTTAACTAAGTTTTTCTACTGGGAAAACAGATCATTAACCAACCTCTAATTGCTCCGAGGTGTTTATACCACCTCTGAATGTATTCACAGTGTACAAATTGCAATGATTGTTTCGAGTTCACGAGTACTAAAAAATTTGAACACCTGTTGTCACTCCTGTATTGCTATGATAGTATGACTGCGTGGGTGGACCCACTACATCGTTTTTCTCCACCTGGCGCTAATTTTCTAGTCGCTGAGTTGCATCCGATCTTCAGAAAAATGTTAACGACAGTTGATGCTGTTAGCTCTTTTCGTTTTTTACTCCCATAAGACTTCTAAGAATGATGTCAAGGTATTTGTCCTCGGAAGGTTTTTTTTGTTATTAAGAACTCTTCTAGAATGGCATCGTAATTATGTTGAATTCGCTTAGAACGTGTGGTGTAGTACTACCATTTCAATGAAGTGTTCCTTTTCTCTCCTGTCCCTAACATTTTCATGTACACTGAGCGTTTTTTTCAAAATGTGATAACTATGCAATGCCTCTCCACACACAGGCCAAAGTACTCTCTCTCTCTCTCTCTCTCTCTCTCTATATATATATATATATATATATATATATATATATATATATATATATATAGTCTGGAATCAAAAACTCACACGAGCGCGAAAAAATAAGGTTAGTAGAGACAGAGACACACGAAAAGGACATTGAAAACAAAAATAAAAGTTTACTGACGTTTCAGGGAGAAACGTCAGTAAACTTTTATTTTTAATTTCAATGTCCTTCTCGTGTGTCTCTGTCTCTACTAACCTTATATATATATATATATATATATATAGAAAGAAATGCCGGCAGTCTACAACGCCAAAGAAGGCATAGGGGAGTGGTTAGACTATTTTTTTACCGTTAGTGACGTTACATATTTTTTTATTATGATTAAGTGAGAAAGAAAGAAAGAAAAACACGCGCCCAGATGGGGACCGAACCCACGCCTTTCGATCTCGAATGCCTTACCAATTCGGCTATCTGGGCGACTGTGTTCCGCTTCACTTTCTGGGGTATTTATATTTACTACAACTGGATCTGACGCTTGAGGGTGGTAGCCAGCGCCACTCAGACTACACGGGGAGAAGGGGACCTTCTTTTCAACCCCCGGGGCGTGACGCGAACGTCTACAGCCTGTCATGGGCGGTCAACTGGCGGGAAACCCTCTTATGCCCTCGAAAGGCGTGGGTTCGGTCCCCACTCTGGGCGTGTGTTTTTCTTTCTTTCTTTCTCACTTAATCAATATAAAAAAATATGTAACGTCACTAACGGTAAAAAAAATAGTCTAACCACTCCCCTATGCCTTCTTTGGCGTTGTAGACTGCCGGCATTTCTTTCTGTATTTCATAACGAGCCCCTCATTTCCAAACCCTATATAATTATATATATATATATATATCTATATATATATATATATATATATATATATATAAACGTACATATAGATATATCAAAAAGTAGACTCTGACGCACGTCTCAACAAACAAAAACAAGTTTACTAATGGTTCGACTGGAGGACCAGTCTTCATCGGACTGGTCCTCCAGGCTAAACGTTAATAAACCTTTTTGAACCTTTTTGTTTTTGTGTTTTCAGACGTGCGTTGGACTCTACTGTTTGTTTCTTCTCGACCAGTGGAAACGTTTCTTCGTCGACCATATTATCTATATATATATATATATATATATATATATATTATATATATATATATCACCTTTCCAATTTTATCTCGCTTTCAAAATTTTGTGTCAATACTCCTTTAAGCTATTGTCGTGGCCCACAGGGCTGACCAGGAAAAGAAGTGGAGTCATACTACGGTGCAGCCATATGCAGTGTAGTCACAGCACAAGGCATCGCTACAGTGTCGCCCCTGCCTGCGTGCACAGGCTCATAGTTCTTTCTTGAACAGCAGGGGGGCCAAATCACTTGCTTACTGTCAGACAGCTTCCTGTCAGCCGTCTACAAGAGACTTCCTGAAGTGATTGCTAACCGCATGTCCGCTAGCTTAGATTTCAGTCAACCTAATGAACAAGCAGCGTTTCGTAAAAGCTACTCAGCAATGGACCATATTCCCCCGATCAATCCGGTGATTGAGAAACGCGGAGTATAATTAAACCCTAATATAGCCTTCACAGATTTTGAGAAAGCATTTGACTCGGTCGAAACTTCAGCAGTCATTCAGGGATCTGCGGGATCAGGGTGTAGACGAGCATTGCGTAAGAGCGCTAGAGAATATCTACAATGGGTCCACAGCTACCATCGTCCTCCATAAGGAGAGCAGGAAAATACCTATAAAAAAGGGCGTCAGACTAGGAGACAGAATCTCTCCAGTGTTATTCACATCATGCTTACAAGAGGTATTGAGAACATTGGATTGGGAAAAGGTGGGCGTAAGGGGTAATGGAGAATACAGTAAAATCTCGAAATAACGAATCACCCGGGACCGCCGGAAATTTTTCTTTATTTTGAGATATTGTTGTAATGAAAAACTGGCGGTTATACGCTAGTGCTAAAACTAGAAGTGAAAATAACGGTCGCTAGGAGTATGCACGTGTGCAGGTAGAAAACCCCTAAATAAAAATGTCGCGCTCACTGCAAAGCTGCTTTATGCGAAGAAATATTTATTTTGATGCGTGCAGCAGGCACGACCGATAAGGTATGCATCTATATATTGCACCTTGCAAAATACCTCATAGGGTACGTTACTTCAAGGAGCAATGAAAGTGCGCACTTTTTTTATGTGCACTAAATTATCAATGCTCCACACGATATAATCTTGTTCGGTGCCTGCCCGAAAGCCGTCAGCCGCCAGCACAAAATTAATTATAACACGTTTATTGAAACCAGTTTAAAATTCGATCGCCGCGCGGGAAAATGGCCGTTCGAAGGCCAGCCTGCAAGCGGGCCAGTCTGACATCACGGTCTCACCCGTGACGTCAGGGACGTTTGCCACATCGTGTGCTACGATTGCACATGGTTCGCACTCGCCCGAGCAGTCGACATGTCGTGTGAATCGTCAGACTCGGATGAGTCGCTGCCACCCGACAGGCAGAGCAACTTTATTTGGCCAGGCGATTAGGCCGGCGATGTCTTCTCCGTCGTCCGTTTTTTAATACCACTGCGGCTCGAACCGGCGCAGACCGTGATAGCAACAGCTTGTCACCACTCTTATAATCAATCTGATCGCGAAAAATTGCGCCCACCTCCCCGCGAGGAGAACCCTGTGTAGATGCGACGCATCGTGGGGTTCACTTGGTGTTTCTGTTGGATTGATTCTGAAATCGCGGGAAACGTGTCGGGAACGCGTATGATTATTCTGTTTTATGATTATTATTATGTTTTATTGGCCAATCTTGGTCAATTTCTCTAAGTGGTATGCTTGGGGCTTCGCTGTCGCAACGACCTTTACTCCATCATTGTTGCTGTAAGTGGAGCTTCTTCTCTTTTATTGCAAGTGTTAATCATTGCCCCATCATGCGTTGTATCAGTAGCTTCTTGACGTAGTTTGAATGAGTCAAGGATATAAAGCGCGTTCATAGCATGTGAATCGGCCTCGGTTTTGTGGCGCAGTGGGAAGAGCACCATGTACCTCGCGCTCCGCCCACAGGGTCGTGGGATCGAAACCGGGCGCCGCTAACTATTATTTTTTTATAGTGTAGGGGGAGAGGTGTGGAAGGACAACAACGCCGTATGGAGGGACAAGGCGAGTGAATGAGATGCAGTCGCATCTAAAAAGAAGTTCCCCATGCGAGAACGTAGATGTTAGTGTGGTGAAAAATTGCGCTAGGGGTTGTTATCAGCGCTGAATTTAAAAGCGGCGTTCAGATATTTGCCGCGATGGTATGCCTACGCTGACCAGCAGCGGAGGTTCGGCGCTCCGACCCAGCACTGCCGGCACCACGGTGCGGCGAGCGGCCGAAAGATGGCGCCACCTGCGCACTAGAATCAAAACGGGCCACGGCAGATGTCTTGGTCACCGATCCCTGAAACGGCAATTATCGCCAAAATAAAGCTCAGTATGCGAAAAAGGGGATGATAGTGTGGTGAAAAGTTGTGTAAGGGATGGTCATTCGCAGTTGTACAGATACCGCCACCGCCGCGCACAAACTCAGTCCACGTTTAGCGCTGCATGTCGTCGCGTGCAAAATAATGCGTCTTGGAGTCGTCGTCGATTTGCTCGGACAGGCTTCCACGAGCAGCACTTCGCATTCCGCGAGCTTGCCATAGCACAACTTGGGCGAGCTCGGCGACACGCACCGCCGCGTCGCCATGGTGCGCGTCGACATCGCCCACCACGCGGTGCCGGCACCACGCAGTTTTCGACACCAGTACAATGGAACACCATGCGCCGGCCACGAACTGAAGAGCAAAGACGTCGAACACACAAAGTGCGCAAAGTTTACAAGCATTGCTCACA
The DNA here is from genome assembly GCA_013339765.2 of Haemaphysalis longicornis. NCBI lineage: Eukaryota > Metazoa > Arthropoda > Arachnida > Ixodida > Ixodidae > Haemaphysalis > Haemaphysalis longicornis. The sequence goes on along the minus strand of CM023455.1, from coordinate 110,177,094 downwards.
CAGCTACACCCGTACGTCGCCTGCCCAAACGGATACCACCGACAACAGCAGCGCAGGATATCGTTTCCGGTTCCGAAAACGACTATATGACGTCACCCTGAGCCGGCCACACACGCCGGCCGATGTTTCGTCACACCGAAAGCGATTTCGCTAGTGCTGCCGATTTGTGGAAGCTCGCGGCCAGGACAATCAAAATCGATTTTAGATGTGATCCCGGCCTCGGATCGCTGCAAACATTTCTTTGAGGCATCTGTACAAACTAATGAAGCCAATTATATCATTGTTTAGGCGTCAAAATTTGCTGTCAGTACTCCTTTAGGGCAGCTTTTAAGGCAGTTATTAAGGCATGCTATTAAAACATCATGCCAGGCTATTGGAATATTAGACTGGTTATTAGGTTATTCCCCGCACGGGGCACCTTGAGTAATCTTGGTGACGGTACTGGCGATACCGCGGACCCCGAGCCCCCCAACATAAGCTGTGACCTACCCTGGTGATGTGTTTTTAAGGTGAAGGGTAGAAACCTCAAACGGTGGCCGTCGGAGCCCAGGTCAAGCTCCGGCGGATGGGCTCCTTGTCTGTCTACTAGGAAGGGAGCTCCGGGACCTCTTTGACTACCAGGGTAAGGTCAAAGAAGAAAGTACCCCCGTCTCCCTGCTTTTTCTATGCCGTATGGAAAAATCAAACCCCCCTCCTAAACGTGATCGGTCCCTGAAAAGGGGCCGCACCGAAGTCTTGTTTCCTTCGCTTCCAAGCATGAGCTTCCCCAAGCCAGACAACTATTCTCATTTTATTGTTATCGAATCTCTTGACGCAGACCACCCACTTGCTTCACAATCGGTGTTTTTGATTACAAAATACCTTGACGGAATAATTGGGAAAACCTACAATGCCGAAAAACAACGCACAGGTGAAGTGCTCGTTGAGGTAAAAAACAAGCAGCAGGCAACCACACTCCTTGGTCAGACGAAAATGGTCGATCTGGACATCAGGGTCACACCCCACCGCAGCCTGAATAGCTCGCAGGGTGTGATCCCTGAGCCAGACCTCCTAAACGAGACAGATGACGACCTTCTTGAAGGTTTAAAGGATCAGGGCGTCACCGCCGTGCGCCGCATCACGATGCGCAGAGATGATAAGATAATCCCCACCAAACATATTATCCTGACCTTCAACCGCTCCTCACATCCTGAACATATCAACGCAGGCTTCATTCGATGCTCCATACGTCCTTACATTCCGAACCCGCGCCGCTGCTTTAAGTACCAGCGGTTCGGGCATGGAACCAACTCCTGCCGTGGCCGTCTGACCTGCGCAAAGTGCGCCCAGCATGATCACCCATCGGACAATTGTCCATCATCAACCCTCACCTGCGCCAACTGCCAGGGACCCCATGCCGCCTACTCTCGAAAATGTGAAAAGTTCCAACTAGAAAAGAAAATCATCAACATCAAAGTCACTGAAAACATCACCTTCCCAGAGGCGCGAAAGAGGTTCGCCTCTTTCCCGCTGGGCAGGTACGCCGACGCGGCTCGCCGGGGGGCGGAGCGGCGTCTGGTCTCGGCGGGGACCCAGTACCGCGAGTCGGACTTGGTCCCGCCCCCGCCCCCCTCCCTCCCCTGGGGTGCCTCAGGCAGCCCAGCCCGGCACCGCTCCGCTCGCTGAGCCAGCATCGGTTGTGGTGGCAACCTCTTCCGTCGGGACCGGTGCCGCTCCCGTCTCTGCCTTCCCGTCCTCCAGTGCGTTGGAGGGTGCCATGGACACCACGGGCCCCGGACCGGCTCCCACAGCCACCGCACTACCCGTGCCACTTCTGGTGCCCCCGACACCAGCGGCGGTGGCGGCTTAAACGAAGGGCCCCCGAAGGGGGACCAAGACCGGGGGGCCCGGTTCCACGGGCACACCCAGGACATCGGACGACGAGATGGACGTCGTGCCGTTCTTGCCTGCAACGCAGCGCAAGGAGCGGCCTCCGACCTCCAAGCCTACAGATAGGCCGCCCAAAAAGCCCAATCCAAGAGTCACAACCCCGAAAGACGACACATAAACATACACACTCCAGTAGCTCTCATACTAAATAATGGGAAGAGAAAATATTGTTCAATGGAACTGCAGAGGCCTTCTGAATAATCTTGACGACGTGTATGAGATTCTGCATACCAATCAGCCAAGTGTAATGTGTGTTCAGGAAACACATTTGAATTCTAAACACACAAATTTCTTGAATAGTTACCTGGTATACAGGAAAGACAGGGATGGCTGCACACACTCTTCTGGCGGTGTGGCCATAATCGTCCGGAAATCCTTAACATGCCACCCTGTCACTTTAAACACTATCCTTGAGGCTGTAGCAATACGTTTTAATAATATTTAATAGGTTGATAACGGTATGCTCCATATACATTCCTCCTGAGGTTACACTTTTGAGCTCTGACTTCGAGGCGCTGGTTGACCAGCTGCCCGAACCATACATTCTAACAGGCGAACTTAATGCTTACAATTATCTTCGGGGCTCTTCTCGTACGGATGCCCGGGGTCGCCTGATAGAGAGGTTTCTTACATCCTCGGGAGCATGCCTTTTTAACAATAAACAGCCTACATACCATAACATAGGTCACAACACATACTCACATCTTGACTTGCCTATTGCCTCTGCAATTCTCTTTCCATGTCTTGAGTGGGGTGTGGGCACCGACCCATATGGTAGTGACCATTTCCCCACTTCATTAACGTATATAGGTACAGGCCCGAGCAGTTCATCTTCCCATAAAAGGTTTAATGAAGCAAGAGCTAACTGGAATACATTTACAGAGACATCCAAACTACACCACACATTCATAGGACACCTACACGTTGAAGAAGCTACCCAACTGCTCACGGCGCACATCCTCGACGCCGCCGAAAAGTCCATTCCCCACGCCTCTGGTGCCCCGCGCAACCAGCGGAGGCCGTGGTGGAATGAGGACTGTAGGCGGGCGCGAGAGGCCCAGAACAAGGCGTGGGGTGTCCTTCGTCGGTACCCCACGTCGGGTAACCTCATTTTGTTCAAACGGGCCAAGGCGAAACGAGAGAGTTGGCGTTCCTTCATAACATCAATAAACTCCTACACAGACACACGGAAAGTATGGACAAGAATACGCAAACTCAAAGGACAACAAACACACAGCCTGCCTCTGGTCAGCACAACAGGGGACACACTCGAAGACCAGGCTGACACCCTCGCACAACACTTCCAACACGTGTCCAGTTCAGCACACTACACAAACACTTTCATGAAACACAAACAAACGGCCGAAAAGAAGCCTATACTAGATAACAATAGGTCAACATCTCCTTATAACTCAGAGTTTTCACTGCATGAGCTGAGGGTTGCTTTGAGCACGTGTAAACCCTCAGCTCCAGGCCCACACAACATCACATACACAATGATACCACACCTGCACGCAGACACTCTTCTAACACTCTTACACCTATATAACCAGATATGGCTTTCGCGGCACATTCCAAACTCTTGGAAGGAGGCTATAGTTGTAGCTTTCCTGAAAGAGGGAAAGGACCCGTCGTCCCCCTCAAGCTACCGTCCTATAGCCCTGACGAGCTGCCTGTGCAAGGTCTTCGAGAAGATGGTAAATCGCAGGCTCGTGTACTTCCTCGAGTACAACGGTCTTCTCGAGAGCTGCCAGGCCGGCTTTAGGGTGGGGCGATCGACGAAAGATCAACTGGTAGCTCTTGACTCGTATATCAAGGATGCCTTCGCGCATAAGCAGTATTGTTTAACTGTGTTTTTCGACCTTGAGAAGGCATAGGACACCGCTTGGCGTTATGGGATCCTTAGTGACCTCAAGTCATTCGGTGGTTCGGGTAACATGTTGAACACTCTTGTTAGTTACTTGTCAGACAGTACGTTTCGAGTAAGAGTTGGTTGTGCGCTCTCAAAGGTTCACGTGCAAGAGAATGGCGTGCCACAGTGTGGCGTGTTGAGCTGCACTGTCTTCATAGTAAAAATGAACTCTCTTGGTAAGGCACTGCCACCTAAAATCTCTTATTCCATGTATGTAGATGACGTGCAGATATCCTATAAATCATGCAATATGTCAATCTGCGAACGTCAAGTCCAGCTTGGTGTAAAGAAACTTGCCGGCTGGGCAGACAAGAATGGTTTTAAATTAAATCCTGTAAAAAGCTCCTGCGTTGTGTTCTCCAGGAAGCGCGGGGTCCATATGGACCCAGACATTACTCTTAATGGCGTGTCGCTTCCTGTGAATAAGGAGCACAAGTTCTTAAGTGCTGTGTTTGACCAGAAACTCACATTCATTCCACACGTCAAGGAACTTAAACATACATGTCTGAAAACAATGAATATACTTAAGGTTCTCTCCCATCAATCGTATGGTTCCGACAAAGAACTCCTACTACAGCTCTACCAACGCCGCCTGTATTAACATTGCCTGACGCGTCGCGCGCTTTTCAATGGGAAGGGTAGGGACGCTTAGTTCAGGCACTGATCCGCTATGTGGCGCGTGCCGGCGGACATCTCGCCTTACGTCACTGCTCGCGAGTCGCGAACGCTGCACCCACTTCTACGACGTGTGTCTGTCAGCTTGCCTGTTGGGCTTCAAGGGCCGTTTCGCTTACATCTTAGACGTGACGGGGCGCTAGTTCTGTGGCGCACTGGGGATCTCGTTGAACGTGTCGCTCGCTTCATACTTGCTGCATTTTTCCAAAGATAAAGACGGAGGTGGACTGAAATAGTCTAAGAACATTCTGATTGTCGGGTAGACATATAGCTAACAGAAAAACGATATTTTCGGATGGGGCAGCCATTATTTTACTGATATTTTGCTTTCTGGAGTATTTAGAGAAGAAAAAAATGCGCGCACGTTTTTTGTTCAGGCGCTCACTTCTACTTTCCACTAATATCACGTGCTTGTAAACTTCAGAAAATTATAGGAAACAAAAGGATAAGCAGCTCCGATCCCGCCACGCTGTCCAGGCGCTTCTACAGTACAGTCCTCAATTTTAGAAGTGCGTACCGATGCGGAGTGCGAACAGGGGGGTCAAAACAATACCTAAATGCGGAGGGGATAGAGGGGGGATGCCCCCCTCAGAAAATTTCAGGGCCTGTGATCCGAGTAGATAAGCGCGCAAAGCCGGCATCAGCCTGCGGCAGCGCAAGGGATTTTGCTTCGTGACAAAGGAAGTTTTATCAGTGACAGACCAAGACAGACAGGCATGGTGAAAAACAAGAAGGCGTAGGAGCGCCGCCTCGGGAACGCTAAACAAACTTTCCACTATTTTGCATAGTTTCCGAGAAGCGGCGCTGGCTGGCGGACACGAAAGCACGCTGGAAGGCTACGGAGCGGGGAAGGGTAGGAGAGAGCAACAGGAGAGTGGCTGTTTGGCCATTTTTCGCTCACGCGTTAGGCACTGTTTATACAGGCGGCGTTGGCTCTACACTGCTTTGGTTGGGTCTCGTTTAGACTATGGCAATGTGGTATATGGGTCGGCGACTAAAACAGCGTTGCGAATGCTGGACCCAGTGCTACACTTGGGGCTTCGTCTCGCCTCGGGTGCTTTTCGCACTAGCCCTGTCGAGAGTCTGTATGTCGAGTGTAATAAGTGGAGCCTTGAGAACCAACGAGTGTAGTACATGGACTTGCTATATGCTTTTAAAATTTCATCACTGAATAATCATCCTTTTTATCCTGTCTTTAACGATACATCAACATCTCTGCTCTTTGTAAATCGCCCATCCGTTCCTCTGCCTTAGAGTGAGAGAGCGAGCCTCGGATCTCAGTGCTTCGTTTTTAGATGTGTACAGGTCATCCTTTGCTAACAGTTTACCGCCTTGGCAAGTTCGCCCTGTGTCTTGCGACCTTTCTTTTATGAGACTTGACAAAAATCGTGTACCACGAGCTGCAATACTGCAGCACTTTCTGTCTTTGCAGTTTAAGTACACATGTGCAGAATTTTATAGTTACGCTTCTAAAACCTCCACTATGGTGTCGTGCGCTGCTCATGGTCCAAATTTCAATGCAGCCAGAACCATGAGCGTCCACACAACAATTTTTTCAGCAGAAGCGTATGGAATTTTACTGATTGTACGACACATTCTTGAAACTCAAATTCCCAATTCCATCATTTATACAGATTCTTTGAGTGTTGTTCGCGCACTGCCATCGTACAAGCCCTCCAAAAACCACATAGTTAATCTTGTATTCAGCACTATCATGTCCGTGTATGCACAAAAGCATGAGCTGGTCCTCTGCTGGGTCCCAGGACACACAGGGATCGCTGGGAACGAGTTGGCAGACGAGAGGGCCGCTGCTGCTGCACTCAGGAACACTGTAGACATAACAACCGTACCACATACAGACCTCAAGCCACACATAAGACAACACCTGCGCAGAACATGGCAAACATACTGGGATGAACAGACAGACAACAAACTACATGTAATAAAGCCACACTTGGGACGGTACACAGCTGACTCACGCAACAGACACACGGAAGTCGCCTTGGGTAGGCTGCGGATAGGGCACACCCATGCCACGCACTCGTATCTGCTGACGGGATCTTCTAGACCCCAGTGCAGCAGGTGCGGAGAGGACCTATCCGTAGTGCACATACTAATCACATGCAAGGCACTTCACACAACACGACACAAACACTTCAGAGAACTCTACAGACAACATATTCCCCTACATCCATCGTTTTTTCTAGGTGACGATGCCATTGTTTCCGTGAAACGTGTGTTTCAGTATTTGTCAGACGTCAAATTTTTAAAACCTCATTTCCTATCACGCATAATGAAATCTGGCCCTATACACCAGCTATGCTCATTGTCGTTTTGTGATTTTACTTTTGTTTTTGCTGACTTTACTTAGTGTTTAAGGTTTCACCCCTCATATATGACTATTGTTTTGGCGCTCTTTGCCCCAGTTGGCCTTGCGCCATAAACATCTAACCATCATCATCATCATGGTTATTAGGTTATTAGATTTCGCCTCTATTTTGTATGCCCCAAAATTTATTACCGAGTTTTCTATTCCATAACCAAACTGTGACAAAATTGATCTTTAAGCTGCTGAAATGTAGGTATATTATGTTTTGTCGGAAATGGGTTGCATTTAGAAAGATAAATAAATTTAGTGATTTTTTGAGATTAAAGAGTTCACGCTCTGTTGTTGGAAGCATTCCAAAGTTTTCCGTTTATAACAAGGGTGAGATGGCCTAACGTCACGTCGCTTTAAAGTATTTGTTAATGAAGATATAATACGAATCAGGCAGCAGGCCCTCAGCCACAAGACCAAGAGGCGCAAGATGTGTTAGTGGTTGCCGTAGTGTATAAAAACTGCCGTGTGACGAATGCCACCAGCTTCTCAAGGCTTCTTTCCAACAACTTTCTTTTTTGAAATTCTTTTTATGCCGAATATTTACCATTGAATATGTTTTCTACAGCACGAAGTGACACGAACTATGAATGTTTTCCCGTTACCGTTACACTACCTTCGCAAAAGCAGTGGTACATTAAACCAAAATTATGGGTAATTATCGTGTTCTTAGTCGTCTTCTCTTACACCTTACGCGAACATCTGGGTTTGTTTTTGTTTCCTGTAGGGCGTAAAATTTGATTGTGCCTACGCACTGCTGCTTCGCACGAACGATATTTATTTATGGCGAGAACAAACTGTCACTACTACAATTTCATAGAAATGCAAGCGTTTACATGAAAAAATAATGTAATGACTGCCGTGAGGCATAGTTTTCACCGAATCTTTACACAGTTAAAAGAAATTAAAATGAGGCAGAAAACTGACCCGGCGCAACCTTATGCGCATGCGCGAAGAAACCAGATGGGGGTTGAGTTAGAAAGAAGGGAAGGAGGATTGGCTGGGTTTACACATGACGTAGCCACACTCTGGCACTTAACATCACTTGCAAGTGAGAACTGTGCATTGGGGGGATCAGAAAAAGTTTTTGTCGCAGCGGAGCGTGCGCGCAGAGAGTTACTGCGTGAAGCTCGGCTCAAGCAACAACGGCAGTAAGGGGCGACGGAATGGCAAACCGAGCAGCCTCAACGTGGCAACGGCGAACACCGGCCGCACATTACTTCGAAATGGGTAGCGCACGTGTAATGCGTAAGACACCAGTGCCACGTTACAGTTACGCTAAGAAACCTTGTGCCACGGAGTTCATTGGCGCGTTTTTTTTAAATATTTTTGACGCGAAAGCATTCTACGTCCTAAAAAATGAAAATACGGGGGTTGTGAGCAGCGGACAGCACTATAAATATGCGCGCCTTTGTGTAATAAAATGGTCCGTGTCACCTACTGCGGAGGAACCCAGGGGTGCCCAGTGACACGGACGGGACTTTACCGTTACCCTAGGGCAAGGCAACGCGTAACATGGCTTTTGAAGTGCTTGAACTCTGAACGAAAGGGCGTCAATATGAAAAAAAATCACGGGGCACAAAATTATGATTTGCCATGAATTAAAAAGCTGTTTGCGAACCAGCGTCATGTATGGTCACAAGTTTAACATGATGGCTGGTGGTGCGTAGCGACGGTGGTGAGGTCGTCATGTTTACATGAAGTTACGTTTGTGGGAGCTAAGTAACCAGTATTAAATGCGTCACTGAGCTCGTCTATACTTCCTCAGAACGAGAACGCAGAAGCTACACGGATATAAATAGCAGGTGTTTACGCCTAGCGTTTGCACCGAGTACAAGGCTACGCATTCAAATGCCATCTGTTTCATATCGCATCCTACATAGCACTATCACCACCCACGGTTTCCAGGTCGGGAGCAGGCAAGTTTTTCTCGGGAAACATTCTCGTACAAGCAGATTGCGTCTTATCAAATCATAAAATCAAATTACATTAAACTGTAATTCATTATGCTTGGCACTGCGTTGGTAGATGGGCAATTTCTTTCGTCGTTGTGTACAATCTAAGCTTAATTTAAAAAAAATGTTTAAACTGAGTTTTTGCCCACATGCTTTGTGCCCACAACTGTAGTATTGTTGCATGTGGCAACGCCTAGTTGATACATTTCACGTTTTCGTGTCGAATGTGTTACTCACCGTATATACGTAGACATAAACGCAGGCATATACTATAACGCTATAGATTGTTAGATATACCGCTTCTTGTTCTTGTGTGGGCATGCGCTGTTCAAATAAGGGCCTCTTTTTCGCCGCTGTACCTTTTTCCTTCTTCTTTTTCCTTTTTACCCGCTGTTCGGTGGAAAGTCTAGCCACTGGTTTGTTTTCTCGTTATTTGGAAGTGTTTACGTTGATTCAATTTGACTGCCAAGGCATTTTTTGTTTTGTTTGCTCATGTTTTGATTGTGCACTGAGTTGTAACCTAGTCCACAAAGCCCATACAAACTTGATGTTCTTCACTAATGTTCTTTTCGAATGACTTTTGTGCTTGTATAGTTTCTTTCTCGATTTTATTGCCCCTCCCCTCTACAATGTATGTTTACCCTGAGGTTAAAATAAATAAATAAATAAATAAATAAACAAATAAATAAATAAATAAATAAATAAATAAATAAATAAATAAATAAATAAATAAATAAATGAAAATGATAAATAAATAAATACATAAAATAAATAAAGACTACACTTTAGCGGTCTGAACTATTGCAAATGCTAATAGGCAACTTAACTACCGAGCACTCTTTTCACTTACCGGAGTCAATTTAAGAATTTATAAAGTATGCTGTTTTTTAGCGAAGCGACTTCCCTGATTTTCTGTATTTAGCCAAAAAATGAAACCTGAGACTGACGTTCCTGAATTGTTCCATTGTGAAAACCTCGCAGAGATAACTTGCGCGATTGCTGCCACACGGCGATCTTTTAAGACGTAACACGCAGTGTTATCACCTAGACAATATATTGATCATGCTCGGGTGGTAAACAAGCGCGTCTGAGGCTGAAACAAATGGATGAATCAAACAAGACTTTGCATTCAGTGCTTTGGCAATTCAAGTGAACTTGTCATCATCATCATCAGCATCAGCATCACCAGCCTATCTAAGCCCACTGCAGAGCAAAGGCATCTCCGATTAATCTCCAAGTACCTTGGTCCTCTGCAAATTGCGACCAATGTATCCCCCCAGACTTCTTCATCTCATCTGCCCATCTAACTTTCTGCCGCCCCCTGCAACGCTTGCCTTCTCTAGGGATCCACTCGGTTACCCTAAATGACCACGGGTTATCTTGCCTTCCCATTGCATGCCCTGCCCACGTCCATTCCTTCTTCTCAATTTCTACTACTATGTCCTTAACACGCGTTTGTTCCCTGACCTACTCCGCTCTCTTCTTGTCCCTTAACGTCACACCTATCATCTTCTGCTCCATTGCCGGCTGAGCCGTTCTCAATTCAAGTTGAACCGTCATAGAAGTGAACTTGTAGGCCTCCACAAAATTATTTTAATATTAAAGAGACATCAAAGGGAGTTGTAAAAATTGTCCACTTTCCAATTGTGTTGACGAAAAAAATGTTTATAGCCAGTAGGCCTTGTTCTAAGTTTTCTCTGCCAATTTTCAGTCACTTTTACGACTCACAGCAACCGAAGTGCAGCTGCCCTCGCACCATCAACCATGAGGATTTTCTAAAGTCCATATTACGACACTGCCACACGTCCACAGGTCTAAATTTAAGATTGCTATAAAGTTCAGAACAAATTTTACCCGATACATAAATTCCTAGATTAACCATGATTTGAAGATAATCAGTTTCCTAGCCATAGATAGCATAAAATGCATCGTAAAGCACTGCCAATGGAACATAAATCTTTACCTTGTGCCATGTGTAACAGAACAACGAAGGAGGTTTGCTTCACGTACAGAGTCAAATAATGTTTTGCAAGCCTTGATATACCCTGTACAACAATAAGAAAAATCGACAAACTCGTTTCACTGTCCTTGCTGGGCAATGGCCATTTCAATATTCAATGTATTTCTTGTGAGCATGATTTAGAGTAATGTCACGCTTCAAAGCAAGCTACCATTTATTGCAAGGAAATATTAAAAATTAGAAAATGCCAAAAATGGAGTGCTTTGTTTATGTTAAGTCGTAACGTGTCAACATAATTGTTCTTTGTATAGGAATTGAACATAGATTACTTGTTGATTCAGTGATTTACGATATCGGAAAACAAACAATAGTGAGAACACGTTCCTTCTGTATCCATTCCATACCGAACGCGGGGCATACAAGGGGTGTCCATACGACAAAGGCAGCTTCTTCAGAAACAAAAGGAATCGAACACACCGTCCGGCGAATAGGCTTTCTGGCTACATCACCAATATATGTCCCGCATCTCTTCAGTAACCTAAAACGTAGCCTAATTTATTCGTTTTCCACTTGGCCAATGAATAAATATACGAGTATAATTGATAGGGCCCCGTCACATTGTCTCTGTGAAGTCTGTGTTGCGATGTGCATGGGATAAGGCTCCCGACAAGGTCCACGTCAGTAACTCGACGACTTCCTCAGGAAAATATCCCAGTGCAACTTTTATCCTTTATTCCTTACAGAGGTAACCATGCCAGAGATGGAATCTCTGAGGGGAAAAGTGGGCCTCATTACCGGAGCGGCGTCTGGCTTGGGAAAAGAAGTCGCAAGACTGCTTCTCGAGAAAGGATGCATGGTACGAAATAATAATATAAACTTAAAAGGAGCCAAAGCGAGCGAGAAAGCTTAATATGCTTTATAAAGTGTTCTAAATTGCATACGCGCTTGCGCAAAAGAGTGCATTTGGAAGTACTAACCACGCACAACCGACGTATTGGGATGTCCAATACGTTTCAAATGAATGAAATGCATGCGAATAAAAAAGGAACAATACGTCCTAATAAGAAAATTTGCGCCAATCCACCCTGTGAAGGTGGTTGGAAAGCGAAGCTCTAGAGGAAACACACAACGATTACCCGTGCGTCGTCAGTTGAATTCACACACGTGGCTCTTTATCTTTATCTTAAGCCGGATTGAGTACACTGCAGGACGATGGCCTCTCCCAAAGATCTCTAGCCACGCCTATCAAGTGCCAGAAGGCTGATAGTGTGATTTTACAATCATTGCGAGGTGTGTAGCGAATGTACTTATATTATTCTTAACCAAGACCTTACACTGCAGAACGAGCACAAAATGCTGTATGGTTCACCCAGGGCTTCTTGAGGTTTCAGTGATTACCACTGCAGTTAATTGTTGTTCGCCATTTGACTAATTTCTTTTGTTTTTCCGAACACGCACACCGGGTAAGGCGCGTTTAGAAAGTCTACGGCCCTGCATGATGCTGCGTTTATAGCCTTTCGTCTCCCGCTAACTGTGCCTTGCGTGCCTGTTACGCGAGGCCGAATTATCTACCTGCGGTCTGGTGACAAAACGTTCCTAAATAAATATGACATTAATGTTCGCACCTTTACATACTCGAATCCATTGATATTTATATGTCCGTCACTGTTGCGCTAGCAAATGCATCACGCTACCCGCCGCGGTGGCTGAGTAGATAAGGCGTTGTGCTACTTAGCACGAGGACGCGGGTTCGATTCCCTGCCGCGGCGGCGGCTTTTTTGATGGAGGTGAAAAGCGAAAACACCCGTGTGTACGAGATTTCGGGGCACGTTAAAGATCCCCAGGGGTTCAAAATTAATCCGTAGCCTTCCACTACGGCGCGCCTCATCGCCTGCGCTGCTTCGGCGCGTTATACCCTACAATCAATCAATCAATCAATCAATCAATCAATCAATCAATCAATCAATCAATCAATCAATCAATCAATCAATCAATCAATCAATCAATCAATCAATCAATCAATCAATCAATCAATCAATCAATCAATCAATCAATCAATCAATCAATCAATCAATAAAATACATCACGCAGGTAAAAAAGGCAGCTGTTTGGCGTTCAAAGAGGAAGCACGTGTGAAGAGACAAGTATGGAAGTAGAGGGCGATTCATGATGAAACGGGGGACAAGCAAGCGCTGTCTTTCAATTGAGTTTGTTCGAAAAGTTACACAAATATATACATATATCTCTTCCGCACAGATCATGCGCGAAAAGAAAGAAAGAAACACCCTAGCTGCTGGTGCCGGCATTGCAGAATTTAAAATTGGATTTCAGCCTATGCCCAGACATTAAATATCTTTTTTCTGCGAAAGAACAGAAGTCAGACTGGCACAATCCGTAGACCATTTAAGAATGGGCACTGCCTCGACAGCTCTCTGACCATTTGGTTCCTATGAGAGAACAGTATCGAAGTGTCGGCTAAACGAGTTGTTCAGCCGCACTGCTTGCAATGTGCCGACAAGTGGGGATTTCTAGCCACTTTCATTGAATCTACAATTTCCCCTTAATCGCATGTGAAGGCAGCGTCCCATCTGCCCTACATAAACCCGCTTGCAAGGTAGACGGATAGAATAGACGACGGAAGTGGGACAGGGTACATAGCTATGAATATGCTTCACCGTGCAGCCGCGAGTAAAAACAACGTGTTTTTTGTTAGCGCAGCGATCGTTTTTTGCGCACAATTGGCCCAGCTTGTAGCGCGCGGAAACTAAAACCAGTACACCATAGCGAGATGGAACCTTTTTTAAGCTCTTAGTGAAGCCATGTATGTAAATCAGTACAGCAATTCTCTCGCGCTCTTTTGCAGCGCATGCGAGCTCAATTCTACCATCTTTTTTAACGTTCTGAGTCCACCTTTGGCAGGCCGGAAAAAGCATGTCGAGCGGAAAGCCAGCGTCTTCAAGTTTCTGCACCTGACCGGTGAAGCTTGCTTCCATCAGATGGGGGCACGACTTGGTCAGCGCCTAACGAAAGCAGGAAAGGACCAGGGTGCATATAGTGGCGCTGGCGCATCAGGGTACAAGAGCTATAGTGGAGGGGGTGACAGCAGGCGACGGAGTGAATTTTTTTCTGCAGTGAATGTAGTATTGCATTTACTGTCTCACAAATCAAGCATCCATGAATTTTAAATAAAGGAACGCTGCAAATAAAACTTATGCATTGATTTCTTATCTTATTATTTCGTAATGGTTTGTTCTTGTTCAACAATGTTGAAAAGTATGAACTTTGCTACCTGAATTAGATGTTTAGATTTAGCAATGGATATATCGTTTTTTGCGCAGTTGGCACAGGACCGAGGTAATTGGAGAATAATGGGAGAGGCCTTTGCCCTGCAGTGGGCGTAGATAGGCTGGTGATTATGATGATGATGATGATGATATAAACCTATTGTGGAGCTTCTCTTTCACTTTGGCCGGGCGGCTGAATGGAGTGATAGACAGACAGACCGAAATTTTTGCATTGAAGTAGCCCAAGGGAGACTATAGTCTTTAAAAACAATCTTTACGTTAGCCACCGTTCCTCTCTTCTCTTCTCCTTCCTCTTGCACTCCTTCGTTAATCCTACTTTTCTTCCTTCTTTACTCCTCTTTCACTTATTTTTAATACCTGTTTTACTCCTCATTTGCGCATCGTGACAATTTCATAGCGACCATTCCTCTCTCCTCTTCTCCTTCCTCTTCCACTCCTTCGTTACTCCTACTTTTCATCCTTCTTTACTCCTCTTCTACTAATGTTTAATACCTCTTTTACTCCTCATTTGCGCATCGTGACAATGTGATAGCCACCGTTCCTTTCTTCTCTTCTCCTTCCTCCTCCACTCCTTCGTTACTCCTACTTTTATTTCTTCTTTACTCCTCTTACACTCATTTTTAATACCTCTTTTACTCCTAATTTGTGCACCGTGACAATGCGATAGCGACCGTTCCTCTCTTCTCTTCTCCTTCCTCTTCCACTCCTTCGTTACTCTCACTTTTTTTTCTTCTTTACTCCACTTTCACTCATTTTTATTACCTGTTTTACTCCACCTTTGCGCATCGTGACGATGCGAAACCGAGGAATAAAAATAGAACACAAGATGAAAACGTGACAACAAAATAATTTTAAATTAATATTTACGTTGACTACTTCTTCTCAGAATGACGAAATAGAATGAACGATTTCTCGTCTAATACTAAATGATCATTATGTTGTCTCTTTTACAGGTCTCCCTGCTAGACTTAAACGCCAACTCAGGTGAAGAAGTCGCTTCACAGCTGAACATATTGCATGGCTCAGGCCGTTGCCGTTTCTTCAAGTGCGATGTCACCAAGGAAAAAGAGCTCGAAGGTTCGCAGTCCCATCTTTTTTGCTCGAATATCTTTCTCAAAAGAAATTTTAACACTTCACGCAATATTTATTCTACGGAAGGCCACTGGCAATAGTCGTGTTTTTGTTCAATTCCTCCGCCATGCCAACAAGGCAAAGCGCATTTTTTTTCGGTATATGCTGGAAGGCAGACCCTGCTGATCAAGTGCCGTATATTATAATTCTTGATTCTTTTATAGGATACAAAGCGGCTGGGCATTACAATACACAAAAACAGTTCCCAGTAATCTTTTTGGATAATGACTGTTCTTGAGAAATTCCAATTGCCTGGAATTAGGCGGAAATTTCTTCGCCTAGAATTTACGCACCAATTGTTTATCTATAAACGTGTGATTGATCGACCTACTTGATCCACTTTTTACGAGAAAGACTCATCTCACCCATGAGCTATTCCTAACCAGATTTTTTCCTATGCCTAACATTTTCCATTTCCAGTTTTCTTTTTGCCTCCACTTTTAACGAGTAGAATTTGTTAGCCGTCGCTGCACTTTGCTGGAAGCATATTTGAGCCTAAATGCCACAGCTGCAAGCTAATGTTCTTACCTTTGTTAAAAGCAGTGTTTTCTTGCGTCTTGTGTTGCGTTTTCTTTTTTCTCGCTCCTGCTGTATTTGTTTTTTTTTCTTTGATTCTGCGCTAACGATTTGTTTCAAAATTGTAATATGTTTCTGGCGTTCTCTTTGTTGTTTTTGCTCTGTTCTTCACAGCTGGTATCTTTGTTATAGCGCGTTTGGAGAATAATGATTTCTGTTACTTGTGCTTTGTTCGCTTCATGCCACTCCTGCTTTGGAAATTATTAAATAAAAGGTTTCTGGTGTTTAAACACATGGTGTTGAAACGCAAGTCAATTTGAAGTAATTTAAAAGTTGCCGCTGCCGTCATCAGAGTAGAATTAATCTGCCAGTGCAGTAAACCTGCTGAGTGTAGAAAGTGGCAAATAGTTCAAGAGCATTACGAGGGTGGGCAGTGTACACAATCTTTAACGGGCCACGAAGTTGGGTGCGCAAACTCTATTTGGAGATAAAGATGGTGTTTTGGCGGCCTTACTACACAGGAGATCCGTGGGCAGGTCCATCTTCTCTTTCATAGAAAAAAAATGGTTGCCCTACGTTTGTTGAAGTTAGCGGCTCCACGTGCACTCCCACTTCTCCGGGAAGAAGAAAGTGATTGGGCAAGCCCAAAGCAGGTGGTATGGGGTGGAGGCTTTTGTAGGATGGGCATTCGTAAAGGTTCAAAGGTTCAAAGGTTCATTTTCAATTCAAAAACAAATTTTACATACATGCGTATATACAGACGAGCGTCCCAAAACCATAAGGCTGAAACGGGACCCTCGGTAGTTCATTACTAAAGTAGCATGTAATCGCAGCGAACAAAATTGTTAATCTCAAATAATTACGGAAACAAATGCAACACTTCCAACATTAGAAATTTCACCAATTTAATTTGACAAATCTATCAAGTGGATTTTCAATACCTACTGCCACGTTAACAACTACTAAAAAATTCTCTTTTTTCAAAAAAGAACATTGTGCCGTGTCTTTTTTTATTTCACATTAAGGACCAATTTTTGAGCAAATACATTGATGGAAAAAATACCAAACCATCTAACTGCACCCTATATGATGCGTGATATGCCATTTAGTGCTGTGGTGTGTTAACTCTGGGTCGTTATTGTCAAAAAGGCGCTCTGAGGGATGCATTTATATTTATAGTTTTGCTGACCAGTTTCATCTGATGTATTTTACGCTAAAACAGTGTTAATTTACGTTTCGATTGGTATTGAACACAGATGGAAAGCTTGTGTCTGAAAAGAATTATGTTTACATACTTTTTTTTCTGTGAACCTAGCAACAGCAAAACATGATTATTTGATTGAAAGCGATTTTATATTCCTGGTGAAAACCGCGTATTGTATCTTGAAGTTGTAAAATAAAGCGAATTAAGGTTGATGTGTGTTGCCCCACCATATCTTCAAGCATACGATGAAATCTTGCATTTGAAGTTTTAAGGGTGTTCAGGAGCTTCAGGAAACGTTTTAGAGGTTTCAGATGGGACCTAAAGTGAAGCCTTAAACTCATAGCAACGCAAAAATCTGCCCGCCTTGAGGACACTGTTCCTTCGTACGCTCTCGTTTTCACTCTATGAAATTAAATAATGAATTGAAATTTAAGAAAGATTTTAAACGTCGTCGCCGTTTTCAACTCCAACAATGAGCAGCGGTCTACATGGCGTCTCCTGCTTTGTCAACCTTGGTGAAGGACCGTGGTGTAATCAAACCTTTGAGTTTTATAAAGAGCTAATTGTTGGATACATAATTATCATTATCAGCAGCATCTCAATATGCAGATGTAAGTTCATTGCTGGAAAAAGTCGTATCCCATAGATCTCGAACAATTACGATAATGCGATGACGGAACCAATTTTTGCCAACAATTTTGTAATATTGTCCCTCTGACTTATTTATAGTCTTCTCCCACTGCTGCTGCCTCTGCGGTATCTACTCTGTTAGGCAGATATTACAGCGACTCTTTGGTGTCCTCAGTGGTGCCGTTGTACACTAATACGCGCTGCAGGAAAGCCAACTTTACAGAGATAAGATTTAGCGCAGCGATAGACACGGGCAGTGAAAAGGACAGGAGGGGCGCTTTCTTTCGCAACTACGGATGTTGCCTTGAGTAGTTTGCCAGCTGGCCCGTTTACGACCACCACGTATCGTGCCGCAGCCATATCGTGCTACATCCACGAAGGCCGACGTTCGCCGCCCTTCTCGTGTAATTTTCAGTAGCGCCTTCGCCCTGCCCGCTCTCCTGCCTTCACTGAATTGCGGGTGTCTGTTGCGAGGGATGGGCCTGGTTTCGTAGGTCTCCCTCGTTCTTCCGTCGAGTTTGACTCCGGAAGGGGTGCATGATTTTTTGATGTGAAGGCAGTTGTCCACATTGCATGACCGAACAAAGTCCACTGATTTCTGTATTTCGTCTATGGCGTCTCCACACGGGCTTTCTCTGTAATTCAAGACGCTTGTTTACAATCTCTAGCGCCACTAGTATTAACCTTCTTGGCAGGGTCGCTTATGCTACGCTTTCTTTCAACTCTATTAGTAATGCAACAGCTTTGCACACCATTAGTCATGGCCGTCTGTTCTTATCAGTTCAATGTAACTCTATTCAGTGGCAGAGGTAGCGAACTGCCTCTTACTTCATAGCGTTTGGCGAATGCACCGAGCGTATACTAATCCTGCACCAATTTTTTTTCCCGTTATCCCAATTGCTGTTAGAAGCCTGCATTAGGTATGGTGATAACAGTTACAAGCCCTTTACTCTAGTTGTAACTCTGTAATGGTCGGTGATCATTTTTGTTGCGATATGTGTTTTTCCATCAGAGTGCTTTATTGCAACCCGATATGTCTTCGGAGGCTTGGACATTGTCGTCAACAGCGCCGGCGTTGTTGCCTGGCCCGACTCCTGGAAAGTTTTCGCAGTAAACGCGGCAAGTCTGCTACTTTACTACCAAATTTACTAGTGTAAATTTTACGACTGGATCGGGTTTTAAGTGTGCCCCAAAATCATCGCCTAACGGTCATTTAAGAAATGTTCATTTATTCAATAAATCAATGAAGCTTGCCCATTCTGCAGTAGGCTAGAGAAGGCGAGGAATGTTTCGTCTTTATCATGTCAAACGTCAAAGCAGGCTAGGTTTGTTAAGTACTGTTTTACGATTTAAATGACCGCAGCTCAAGATGGTTGTGAGCGAATGTCTAAGGAGATTCCCTAATGCCCAAATACGTCTAAATCTGCCAAAGTTGTCTTCACAAAAAAAGTAGTCTTCCGTTGTATAAAACAGCCGTTGTATAATGCAATGCACTGCTGGTATATCCATGGTCCAATGTAAGTCTCTGTACACCTTTTCACCGATTTGTTAATGACTTTACCAGCGATATATTACAAGGCAACCGCTCAAGAGCTGCCGAAGCTCAATCAACTCAAGCAAACCAACAATCACGGCGTTCTTGAGCTAAAGTAACGAACTCAGAAAAGAAAAACCGATGCCCCGAGTCTAACTGCAAAAACCGGAACGACTACATATCTAGAACACGTAAGGCGACAGTCGTATACTAAACTCTCGTTAAAGTTTTTGTATGGACTTGGCGATTGAAAGCTTGGATCTTAACATGCATAGTTGTTTCCACAATGATACCACCAGCGTAGCTAATGTTTTCATAATAATTCTTTTTCTTGGAATATACCACATTTAAATGTAATTTCAACTAACCCTTCTAAATAAAAGGCGTACTTTTAAGTTATTTTGCCAGTAATTCTCTCAACCGAAGAATGACCTTGTTGACGTGCATCCGCTTCTGAAACTGCTCACCGGATGTGGTAACGCATGTATAAGAAAAATGTCGAAACCTTCTGTGACCTGACGCGACTTTAGAAGCCGCGGAACAGTGAATGGCCAGCATTTGCCTCAAAAGGGAGAGATTTGCACAGGATATCCTTTGCTTTTCTCTTCAAGCTGCATAACGAATCACTTGGCTGAGGTGTGCACATTTTGTGACCTCATTCATGTACATATTTTAGATTTTAATATATAGATTTACATATTTTATGTCTCGCTTATGTACATATTTTAGACCTCATACATTTATGCAGACAGAAAATAAACACTCGATCTCCAATGCAGACCTTCTGGTAACCCGGAGATTTGATGAGCTGAATCGATATCTCGGTCGTTTCGAGCTCGTTGTAATGGAGTGCCTACGTTATTCACGTAGTAATAATATATTGACATTTACATTTTCTCTTCTTTTGCAGGAAGCCGTGTACTCGAGCACCCTCCTAGCGTTCAAGTACATGGGTAGAGACTGCGGCTACAATGGCGGCCACGTGGTCAACGTGTCTTCTGCAGTAGGTATGGAACGATTGAACGACGAGTGTCGGTTTGAATTAACAGCAAAATATTTGTGGTTTCGATTCCTTGCGTTTTCTGCTGGCCGTAGTTGCTGGAATAAATTGAACTCCACAAAACTGCTAGTGCTACTAACGATGTTCGCTAAATACGTAACAGAATTGATTCAAAGCCAACACCCATAGAACGTGGTGACATAGCCTCTAAGTAATTACTGAAATGTTCTGGCTGAAATTATTCGGAGAGTCATCGCTAGAATTCTTTGGCATATCTGCGGGAAAAATGCATCAATGGTTCTTCATGGGTTCAGTCTCCAGGCAGAATTTGTAATTAACTGACTATAAGGGTGTCTATACCGATTCATTAATTTGAAAACCAATACTTTTTAAATTCATTATTCTTGCGTTTGAAGAAGGCGACTTCGCCAGTCTACACCGAAGCCGTCTGTACAGAGGGCTGTTACAGGAAAGACTAAGTGATTCTAAAAAAATAAACTTCCGAGGGTAAAACTGTTTTTCTTGCGCGATGTTGTCAGGGACCTGGGCAGACGCAATGAAACGAGATTCAGTCGCTACTTAGGGCAACAATTGACTGGTACTTCTTAATTAACTCTTTTAATTATTGCAGTTAGGCGTGTGCTTCTAACTTGGAGATTGTAGAGTATCATCAGTCAACTCGACATCCATCGTTAAATTTGCGAAAAATTAATTGTCGGCAGAACTACGGGCTGAGTACTTTGCCCTCCGGATGCGTGCATCTGGAGAGCGGCGGCTTTAAAGCGCCGAAAAGGCATGCTCACGTGTTGGCGTCACTCAGAGCTGCCCACGTCACACGTGCGCCGCGATTTATAACGGCCGGACTAGAGCGGCCGAGCGCCTCCGCTCTAGCCCGGCCTTGGCTCCATCTTGCCTTGAATTAAAAGTAGGGCGGCGTGCTCTGAGTGACGTCAACAGGTGGGTGTAGCGGCGCTTTGCAGCCGCCGAGCTCCAGATGCAGGCATCAGTAGTAAAGTACTGAGGCCATCGTTCTGCGGGAAATTGCCTTTTCGCAAATAGAACACTGGATGTCGGGTTGACTGCTGATCCCCTCCAATTTCCACATTACAATCACATGCCGAACTGCAATTACTAGAAGGTTTATTATCAAGTTGCCTAAATAGCAATCAAAACTCATTTTATTGCTCCCGCCAGGGCCTTTGACCACTTCTCGCAGGAAAAACAATTTTACGACCGAAAGCCTATTTTTAAAATTACTTCAATTCTCCCCTGAAACACGCTGTATACTGAAATTGTTATCCCTGTTGTAAACCGAGGTTGTTCGATGCGCCGCACTGACACGGGGTTCAGGTACCCCACCCTCCTCCTTGCGTATGGTGTGTAGAAATTTCATAGGTGTCACTGAAGCAGCAGTGGTACGACTGAATATACACAATCCCAACGCTTAACATTAAACATTAATGTAAGTTTTTTTAGTGGGGTTACTGCGTTCTAGGTGGATAGGTGTGCCCATATGTAAAATGTATACAAGAAAGCAGTGAGTAGCCATCCTGCCGCCGCGGTTACCCATGAGTGTTTGCGCGGAGATTTAGTACGTGATATGGCTAAATACAAAAACAAATTCCGCTTGGGATCACTTCATCATTCATGAAACTGTACCTACGCCATCAGAGCGAAGGCATCTGGAAACACACATAACAGACGGGAACATATTCCGCATGCCGCGAGAAAAGGTGGTCAGAAAAATGAAGAAAGCTCACACTAGCGCGTAAGACTTGGAAGTAGTGAAGCTGTACGCAACCTTCACGACCATCAAGACGGTTCATGTGCCCGATTGCAGGCAATTTGCTTCTTGCTTCCCTGGCGCAACGACATTTACTCCATCATTGTTGCGATAAGGGTGAGCTTCCTCCATTTTTTTTAAAGTGATAGTCATTGGACATCACCTTGGAGGGGCGTACGCCATGACGTGCCTTCCCAGTTCCGAGCAAGTGTTGTCACGAATACGGCGAACGGTGGAGTCTATCGTTTCAAGAAAGTGTTGTTATGATTACGGCGTGCGCTGGAGTTTTTTTTTTAGTCAAGCTTGGCCAATTTCCCTAAATGGGTATACCTATCCTGACACCGTGCGCCGGGCAGGCTTGGCGGTCGTCGCGAGGCGCGTACACACAATCGCTCGCCATTTTCTTGGTTTTTTAACTTCCGGGCGATCACCGCAATCTTGACCTCTCCCTAAGTGTGTATGCCTGGCTTGACGGACGTGCGCCGGGGACGCTTGGAGGTCGCCGCGAGGCATGCATACCCGAGCGCTCAGCATTTTCTTGGTATTTCGAACTACCGGGCGACCACCGCGAAGCATTCGCTCCCGTGTGCTCATCAGTTTCTCGGTATTTTTAACTGCGGACACCAAGCTCTAACGATTTGCTGAACAGCTTCGCTGTTAAAAGCTGCTAAAAGTAACCGCAAGGTTAATCCAGAGACGGCCACTAACACAGAAAACATTAAAAAAAATATGCCTCTATATATACATTTATGAAAAAGCATGCAGGCGGCAGGTGACAGGTACAGGCTTGAAACTTCCAAGACCTGGCAATACTAAATGACATGCACCTCACACCGTACGCATCACCGACGTCGTCCTTTGTATCAACGAATACGATTCTCTTTATCTTACAATTTGGGCTGTGCAAGCTTGGCAGGGGTTTCATCAAATCCGACCCCTAACACCTGGCCGGGCGAGGTACGCCGAGCAGATCAGAACAACCGAGTGATGCTGGAAAGAGCAGCCTCTACAGACATGGCAGTCCCCTAATAAGGACAGGCAGTTCAACGTGACGTGGGATACACCTTCGGTGGGGTTTCAGCCACTGGTGAGAAAGCTCAGAAGACCCTTCCTGTCAGAAGGCCCAGAAAGCTCAGAAGAAGAAGAAGAAGAAGAAGAAGAAGAAGGAAGAAGAAGAAGAAGAAGAAGAAGAAGAAGAAGAAGAAGAAGAAGAAGAAGTGAAGAAGAAGTAGAGCAAGAAGAGGAAGGAGAGGAATAAGGAGAAGAAGAGGAAGAAGAAGTAGAGCAAGAAGAGGAAGGAGAGGAATAAGAAGAAGAAGAAGAAGAATCCAAATCTTTACTAGAGGAACGTTGGACGAGGGAATTCAACCTCACCAAACCTTCAGCTTTACTTGCTCGCTAAATTATTTAGTACAAGATTGAACGGAAGGTTTCGTCAAGTAAACAGATGTATTGTTGCCTTTACTTCCGATGTGTTCACAATATTCTACGCATCTCGTTGTATATTGCCATATTTTATAGTCGTTGCTCTGGTTGGTACAGATTTCAGGAAAAGTATTTAGTGGAACAATGACAAAGGTTTGGGGGATTTCTCACTGTACGGGGTAGGTGCTGTGATTTCAGCTGTGATTGTAAATTATGCAACGGAGGTATTTTAGAAGTTTTTAGATATGTGGAAACACACTGAGATATTAAAAAAAACGACTTAACCCTGCCGCAACTCACCTTTGCCGCTTTTTTACAGCAATTTATACAAGGAGTAACGTGCCAGCCTACATAGCCTCCAAATATGCCGTTCTTGGCTTGACCAGAAGCTTTGGGGTAAAGTTGCAATGTTTTATAATTCGTTTTTATTATTCAAAAACTTATTATTCTGTCAGACATTGCCCCTTTTGTTTCATGAACCATGTCCATCCGCCACGTCCATGTCGACCCTTATTCGAGAGACGTTTCTTTTGCCTTCGAAAGCCTCCGCGGTTACGTCCAATGTGCCTTGAATAGCATCGGGTTCTTTAGAAAATTCATATTAGTCACAACTAATAGCAGCAATGAATAGCATACAGCTTCCAAAAACGACCGCGTTGTTTGAGACATACGTACTATTTCAATAGATTAAAAGGCTTGAACAAAATGGTGTTTAAAATTTTTATCAGTGACAACTTGTAAAACCGTTTAGTAGCTGGAGCTTCGTTTGTGGTTTGGGATGCGTCTACCATGCCGTAAGGCATTGCCCAATAGTGTGGAATAACAGAAACGATAATCAGAATGTCAGGAAATGTTTAAAAACCATCATTTTACCGCACTCTCCTGCAGTCCGACTTTTACTTCAATCGCCATGGCGTTCGTGTCAACTGCTTCTGCCCGGGCGGAACGCGTACTCCGCTGCTTGAGAATTTCCTGGACAGTGTGAGAGAATCGGAGGGCCCCGTAATCGACGATTTCGCACCAGTCAATCGGCCGATGGAGTGAGTTGGACTTTTATTTGGGACTTTTTTCGTTAAAGGTGCATGCTGAAGCTGTAAAAAGGGCGAATTAGAACTACTCATGATAAAGATGTGGTTGAATATGTGCTTTTAAGAAAACACTTGCTGTGATGTCCTTTGCGTACTTTAAGGAAACGCTGAAAGGTGACTTTTCGCTGTGAGAAAGCTTGAGGGATATTCGTTTTCCGGCAGGTGCATGTACAGGTTCTTTCGTACAAAGTTATTATAGTTACTTCACTCAGCTGTCATTCCCTGCTACGATAAACTCTTTTCAGGTCATAATACCTTGACCGGGATAGTAGTAGTAGTAGAAACTTTTATTGTACCCGTGATGGGGTCAAAAAGGAAAGGGACGAAGGAGAATGCCGTATCTTCTACTCGTCTTCATCCCCTCTTCTTCAGTCGTGAGTAGAAACCCCTCGGTTCTGGCGCCAGCCTCGGCCATCCGGGCTACCCGAAGCTGCACTTCCGGGTCGGGGCTGAGCAAAGCGGTCTCCAATTGCTCCATGTTCATTATAGTAAACTAGTTGCACCTAGCATTTGCTGCACCATTTTTTTCTGTCTTGCGGGGCACGACCATAACATGCGGGAGGTCCGCCCGACTCGCGCATAGCTTACAGTCTCCTGAGTATATTCCGGGATAGTAGCGACTGAGCGCAACCGGGTTTCGAAACGTGTTCGTCTGTAACTACCTCCACCATACCGAGTCCCGTTTAGTGAGGCTGTGGTGCACGGCGGGATACTTTCGTCTTGCCAATCTGTAATGATCTATGATTTCTCTGTATGACACCATGCGATCTCTTCCCGTTCTCACGAGGTGGGGTAAGGTGGGGTTGACGTCTGCCTGGTCGACTAAACCTCGGGCGGCGTCGTGGGCCCTCTCATTTCCTGTCAGACCCGAGTGTGCTGGTGTCCAGGTTATTGGATTTTTTCTTACATTTTTAGCTTTCGCGAGTATGCTCGTGGTTCGAGGCGATACCCTACCTTTTGCAAAATTTCTAACTGCCGATACCGGGAAGTTTTATTTTTTTATCCCTTGTTATGAACCAGGCAGCTGCATATTTAAACAATAAATGACCCGGCAATTTCTGTAGCCTACCGTAACAAACTAACAAGCTAGGGCCTAGGGACTACCAAGAAGTTTACAGATATTACCATTTTTACCACCAGCCGAATTGTTATTTTTTCATGAGGGTGTACGGATGTTGTCGACAAGAATTGCCTTGCTAGCTGTTTGCAGTGGGGAGGTCGGATATGTTGAGAGTTGTTAATTCGTGGGCGCTTGTTAATTACGAAAGCCTGGAATGTCTTTTGCCTCTATCGTTAGGCCGCTTTAGGTTTTTGTGCAATGGGTGTCTAGCCGAGCCTGCATAGGTCACTGCTGAAATACATAATTTGCTCGTGTCGCGGTTGGCTGCACACCAGTTTTATACGTTCAAAAGGAACCTTTCAGATTCGAGAATAAGAACGCTATTATACCCTTTAAATAGTCCGAACATTACTCTGAAGAAGTTTACAGTTCCAAAAACTAGACACTAACGGCGTATACGCACACGGGGAAGTGCTCTCGGTCGCTTGCATTGTCGGCTTCTTGTGTTTTCGTGTTTGTAAGCAGCCCATTGCGTAGCTTACCGCGGTGAGCAATGCGGTTCAGTCGCTAAGGGCGTCCAAAGTACCTCACACTTTCCGCACGAACGTTGTCATATAGACGCAGAAAATAGGCTTTACTAATTTTAGGGTCCTGACGCGGCACCTACAGGATGGCATTTGCTCTTAGAATATACATTTCGGAGACTTATGTATGCAAATATTTAGGATAGCGACTAGAAATTTTCCCACGGATTTGAAAGAAAGACCACGAGCGAAAAAAAAAAAGATGTCTGATAGCTTTTATATTGCTGTGCATTTATATTCCAGGCCCAGCGAGGTGGCACAAGGTGTGGTGAAACTTCTGCAGGATGAACCCAATGGAGCTACCCTAATATGCCTGCCCGAGATAGGACTTAAATATTTTGAGCAGCCCCTCCGTCCGACTGCATAAGATGCTTCTCAGCAGTGCTTCAGTTCATCAATAAAAGTGTCCATACCTTAACCTGAGATGGTGCTTTTAGCAAGCTTACATTGAATTTCGGAATGGGGTAACGAAATCGCGTAGAGCTTATTCCGCAAAGGGTCTTGTCTATTAAAATGAGCAGCTCTTCTATTAACGTATTATTGCCAAGGTGCAGTTCGGATTAAAGAAAACGAGAATGGCTACGGATTCTTTCTCCATGGGCTGTACTTGTGAAAGGATAAGAACGTCTTCGGCTCGGTTCACTGTGTTCTCCCACTGGAGGTATTCTGCATATACATAGTGTAAATAAAGTGTAAATTTACATTCTGCTCTCCTATTTCCCACAACCTTGCTCCTTAGAGAACCCCTAATGACTGCATAAATTGCTTTTGCTGCGGTCGTTTCAAATAGCTTTGTCGGTACTACGGCAATCGACATGGCACTACCTCCCGCAGTGGTAACAACAATCCCGAGGACCAGAGATTACTTCTCGGTACTTTGCACACGGCCGATATACGAACAGCCACGAAGCCTTTGCTTCCGACTGTTAGGCTCACCATCTGTTGCCGCCACACCGTCTGCACTCAGCCGCCATCGCCGGGAGGTCCCCGGCCTTCGCTCCCATTTTATGTGCCACGTTTTTCTGTACCTCACAATGCGTTCCATGAAACATAGAGATCTGAGCCTTTCGCATTAAAGCTATTGTCCCTGATGCAGAGATGACCTGGCCGATGGGGCCAAGGGCGTCTACCTCTCATCTACCGACAAAGACCACGCATTTAGCAGTGCGTTGCCTCTCTGGAAATGGCTTGGACCATTCTCAAGCACTAGTCAATCTCCCTCAGTGGGTATGTTCTATTACCTTTAAGTAGAAGAAGGAGACGAAGATTATTATCATCAACATCATCATAACCATCGTCATCAACAGCCTAGTCAGGCACACTGCAGTGCGAAGGCCTCTCCCATTGTCTTCCAACAGCTCCTGTCTTGCTCCGCTCGAGTTCACTGCGGGCCACGGAATTTCCGTATTTCATCCCTCCATCGGATGAATGACCTTCCCTTTCTACTACCCATTTCTTGATATTCACTCTATTACCCTGATTGCCAACCGGTTGTCGGTTCATCTCACTACGTAGATAGCCCAACTCCATTTCTTTTTCTTTACTGGAACTGTACCATGAGATGCTTCGCATCTAAAACGTTTGCCGTAGTGACTGCGCTGTGTTGCAAGCGTACCGAGGCAGCCAGAGCCAATGCGCCGTAAAAAAATGGCCCGTGGCATTTTGCCATATTTAGCCGCCGCAGCAGTAAAAAACTACGCAACGCTGTCTATGGGCCCAACGAAAATGACGTCACTCCCTCCACTTTTTTAGCAATGCATTGAGATGCTAGGGGCCTCTACTGAGCATTCTTTCCTCCATGTTGCTTTGTGTAACCAATGCTGGAATCTCATCGGCCACGTTTTCCCAGTGTGTCGACAGCCTGGTTTCATTGTTCAGCTTACAAAACACGGTAAGTTAATCACACATATATTTGCTAATGGGACTCAGGCTGCACAGCATCAGCGCCCTATTTTTAGAGGAACTGCATCTAGATGTCCATCGCAGTAATTGTGTCCATGACCTTCAGCTGCACTTGCAGAGAATGGATGCGACGCGATTACACTGATATAAAACGGACAGGTATTTAGGCCACTTGTGCGCTGTTAGAAGACAAAGAAATCGAAAAAGAGAACCTTTTTCACAGCACATCCTGCGCAGAAAAGCATTTCCAATAATGGTCCTCTTCTTCTGGAGCCAGTATGTATTCATAGGACAATCGCCTCCTAGAATCAGAACGACCAGTGTGAAATATGTAGATTTACGCAAGCTTAAATGTTACGACTTTTATTGCTATATTGGTGATCGCAGTTTTTTGGTCGCTGTGAATAAATAAGCCTGATTGATTGTCTTGAGAACTCATTGCGCGACCAATAGAAATGAAATGTGTACTATGTACATGATGTCAATAAAGTTCATTGTTCATTGTTCATTGTTCAAATAGTTGTACAAACTGTCTCTAATATGCCTCTAACAGTACTGTTGTTTGGGAATTGACCTTCTCTGTTGATAGTGCTAAAAACGAAGTTGAAATTACTGCTGCAACGTTCGAACAAGGGCCTTTGTATACGTGAACGCAACGGTTACTGTGGTAGATATTGGTTCTAAAAACAGGCTTCGACATAAGGGGATATTTACTTTGAACGAGGTTGTTACTTACTTCCCAGGTTGTTACTTACTTCCTTACTAAAAGGTTGTTTCTTTTCGGGGAGGTGGCCATTTATTGAGAACGAAATTCACTTCGCCACCCCAGTCAACCGATGCTACGATATTAGGAATTTACTTTTTAAGTGCGAATGCACTTCTTAAGCGAGCCTGAATCGTCCGCCGCCGCCGTCCGCATAGCAACAGCTGCGGGTGCGCGCGCTCCTCGTCTTCCCTAGCAAAGGGGGGAGATGGGCGCGCGCTACTCTCCTCCTCCACAATCTATTGCGTACAACTGGCTTCGGCACTTGGTATCTAAATATCCGAGAACACCGATAATTATCGGCGGGGATTTTAATGCCAAAAGTACGACCTGGGGTTACGCTCAAACAGATGGCCGTGGTGCCCGCCTCGAGGAAACCTCGGAAGACTGTAACCTCATTATCATCAATGATCCCTATGCAACACACGCGGATTGGCCTACATCCCAAGCAACAGAACTCCTCCCGGACCTTACTTTAGCTTCGCCTGGCATTGTCAGGGACTGGAGCCCCTTTACAACAACGTGGGGCAGCGATCATTTTCCTATTCTCATCACTCTTACCGGAAAACGCTTCCGAACACGCCAGCGCCTATCCCGAATCAATTGGACAACCTACCGGCACATGTCCTCTTTGTCCACGCCTCAATCACTCGAACAGATCTGTCTGGTGAATACATTGACCGTGACGACAAAACCCCGGCTATGGACGCCCACATGGCGAACCTGTAGAAGAGAGCTCAAACTCTTACCACCCGGTACCTTGCTAGCGGGAAACGTCACCGTGATCTCCTCAAGATAAGAAAACAATACAAGCTAATTAGGGAATACCAACGCTCGCTCGTTAACGAACAATGGCACAGCCTCTGCGCAAGACTCGGCAAGGAACGCGGCCTCTCCAAGTTATGGCAGGTGTACCGTGGGATGTCCGGCAAGCGCAAGCATAAGTCTACGCTGTTCTCCACACTCACTCTAAAGGACACCCCTGAAGATGTAGAACAGCAGCTCATAACTACGTTTTTTCCCCACGCTTCCGTCACTCCTGATCCCCCTCTACCCAACATATCAGTATCGGAGCCTGTTGAGGAGCTAGATCTCCCCTTCACTTTTGCGGAGCTCCAAGCTGCCCTCCACCAAGGCAAACCACGTTCGGCGCCGGGCCATGATGGGCTAACTTGGCTGCACCTTTGCAACCTGGATGAAGCTACCCACCTAGTGCTTCTGGACGTTATCAATGACCTTTGGGCTACAGGGACCGTTCCGGACAACCTCAAGCTCACGCTCGTCCATCCCATTCCAAAGCCTAACAAAGACCCCTCCAACATGACTAACCTTCGGCCCATTTCCTTGACACCAACAATCTGCAAACTCATAGAGCGCCTCATAAATAATCGCATGAAACACTACATGGAATACGTCCGGCCATGGCTCCACCCATCACAAACTGGCTTTCGACCACACCTGGGTACCCACGACTGTTTATGGTTGCTGCGACGAGTGATCAATCGCACTTCCACAGCAGGCAACCCCGACTATGTCCTTGCCATTGACATGCGTAAAGCGTTTGATCGCGTGAGCCAAACTGCAATCCTTACAGAATTGGCACAAGCATTCCCAAGCCAGCGAGCCCAAAACTGGATCCGGTCCTTTCTAGACAACCGCCCCATACGTCTGAGCGCCACGCACCCAGGATGGAGCCCCAAGACCTATTACCTGGACAGGGGCGTGCCTCAAGGCTCTATCCTTGGACCTGCGCTTTTCAATTTGGCAATGGCCCGTGTAGCACGGCAACTAGAAAAGGATTCTGCTGCACGCTTCGCGATCTATGCTGATGATCTTACTGTATGGACCGAAGCTGCAGACTACACATCAACTGAAGACATGATCACTGAGTTGCAGGCCGCAGCTCACAGCCTCACGTCGAACCTTCCAACGTTAGGGCTAGACTTGGCTCCTGAAAAAACAGAGTTTTTGGTGGTGCACGGACGGCATAAGATACCTCCTGATATGCACCACACCATCTATCTGTCTGACACACACCAATTAGGTCTATGTGCGGCAAAATTAGACTGTTGGGTATCCCATTGGCCAGTCACAACAGCGCACAGTGCTGGATAAAGCAACTTCGATGTACCTGGAAGCCAATGCTTCATATAATCTCTAGAATGTCAAATAAGTACGGAGGGGCCCAACAAGCGGCTTGCATTACCCTAGCACGAGCAGTGGCTCTAGGCCGCCTTCTCTACGGCGCCCCTGTATATACCCTCTTAAACAGTCACAAGAAGCAATTAGCAGTACTACACAGGGCCACGCTCCGAACAATAACTGGTTTGCCGCGACATACCCGTATAGATGCCCTCGAAAAGGCCGCTCCTCTGCCTCCTGTGGAAGCCCTGCTTTCTGAAGCTGCCCTCCAACACGAACAACGTCGATCTCTTACGGGTCAGAAAGCGGCGCTCGCAGCGTGGGATGCTCGAACCATGTTGCCACCACCACTGAGTCCGGCACCGCCTGCCCCCTGGGAAAGGCCACTTCTGACATCGCCACATCAGCGACCTGGCATTCCCAAAGCAAGGAGGTGTCATCGCCAAAAAGCCCTTTGTCGCATCCTGGGGGCGAAGCTCCCAGATGAAACTGACATCTTTACTGATGCCAGCCTGGACCACCACCGAATGGGCCTCGCGTGGCATTGTCCAGCACGACCCGAATTTGATGGTTCCATTACGAAACATACACTTTATCCGTCTCCCACTGAAGCCGAACTGTGTGGCATTCTCCATTCACTGGACCATCTTGCCTACAACGTCTCTGCTCCACTACCTGCCCGCATTCGTATTCTCACTGACTCCAAAAATGCTATTGGCGAGTTCAACAAGGCTTTCTTTGACCATCCTACTGTCCACCAGATTCAAGCTATGGTCAACATACTCGCTCAGAATGGCACTAAAACTCGCCTGGCATGGATACCGGTACACATGATGCAGGGACATGGCAAGCAGACCGCGCACTCTGCGGCTAGGGAGAGCCTTCTCGTAACCCCTCCGCTGGATGACCAATCCCCTGCTGCTGTCTCGCCCACCTCCTTTCGCCTGCAGCTGGACCACGCTCGCCACGCCCGCCGATGCCGCCTAGCATCAAGCACTCCGCTTGGCTACCTACACGGCGTCCCTTCCCTACCACGCCCAGCCGAAATTTTCATTAATAAGACTCTTGCGAACGCTGCTGTCACTCCTCACATAATATACAAATGGATTCACCCTGGGACGTCACTACCCCCACGTTGTCCGCACTGTTCAGCGACTTCTATCGCGGACCTAAACCATTTAATCTGGCACTGCACTGCATTCTCAGACCATCGATATATTATCGAAAATGCACTCCCAAATGGTTCTTCACCAGCTAATCCCCCATACCATGACCCCCAATTCCTTGCCGCGCTAGGCACTTTTTCCCTTGAGAGCGGTCTGGCTCGAGTATTGTGAGCCGGGGCCTACAACCATTTGGTCCCTCAAACTGGACAATGAGATCCTCAATGGACAATTAGATCCTCTACGGCCCTTGAAGATTCAAGTAGTGTTAATCCTCCCTCCCTGCTATTCCCATTTACCCCCCCTGGCCAACCGGCCGTCCCATCCCAATAAAGGACTTTACTACTACTACTCCGCTCAGTGACTGCGGGTGTTGGGCGCCTCCTCTCCACTTCGGGCGGGAGAGCTCTCGCTGGCGTAGCGGGCGCTCCGCATTCCGACGCGTGAGGGCGCTCGTGTAGCGGCCGCGTGGCGCGGGAGGGTATTAGTCGAGCGCGCGCCGTCGTCGTGAGCGGTCGCTGGTCCTGCATCTCGATAACGATGATGGCGGACCGGGCAACGGTACCAGCAATAACGAGTGAAATATCTTTCTTGTAGTTGTGTGCGTGTGTGTAATCTCTCGACTACTCATTAAGATCACGATATCCACCGTAATCGCGCCAATCAACAACCGTGCATTCGCACTTACACACTCTCCCCTCGGGGAAGTGCGAGGGAATTTTTTTAAAGAAACGTGGTGCCACATTGGGCCGTAGAGGTGGACAAGTTTTAAATGAAAATGCATTATTAGCACGTGTTGAAGACTCTGCAGTCATGCAGTCATGTCAGCTTTGTGTACTCTGTTAGTTCCAGCATCATGGTGGTGATCCGCTCTTGCGACTTCGACGCTTTAGT
This sequence comes from Haemaphysalis longicornis, assembly GCA_013339765.2. Lineage (NCBI taxonomy): Eukaryota > Metazoa > Arthropoda > Arachnida > Ixodida > Ixodidae > Haemaphysalis > Haemaphysalis longicornis. The sequence goes on along the minus strand of CM023455.1, from coordinate 110,144,162 downwards.
GAAGCCTACTCCTTAGAATTGTGCAAAGGAGACCGGTCTCGGTCCCCTTGCCGCATTTTGTTGTCCATAGACACTGTCAGTTGCACACGGTCAAGTACACCAGTGCATATACTCGAGTGCATATACAGTAAAGCCCGCTTATATCGAACAGCGCGATGATTGTAAAATACTTCGATATAGCAAAAATTCAATATAGAAAGTCAAGCAAAAAAAACTTACATCAGACCAATCTTGCCGACGGACTCCCGAGCTAACGCTGTGCTCTTACCGCCCTGCAGTTCACTATTGATACGACACTTTCTCGGAAAGAAAACAATAATTCACTGGGGTGGAAGAACTGCGTGTGTGTAGCCTTCTTCTTGGAGCGCAACGCGTTGCTGGTGACTGCTTGCTCCATGGTATCTAAACAGTCGACAACCACAAGAGCACTGCCCTCAGTGGCACAGCAGTATCGCCGTAGCAGGGCCATGGCAGCGACGGCTTCGCTCGTGTTTGGAAGCGGTACGGAGTCTTCGGCGTCGTCGACAGAGCGGACACAAGCGTGGATACAAGCGAATAATGGCGAAACCAGCGAATTGAGCAAGTGCACGCAGCAAGGGGCGCGGACTTGCAGTTTGGTGACACCACAGCCCGCAGTGCCCAATGTGGCGCTTCCGGCTCCAACGGCATGCATGCGTGAAGTTGGTCCACTCTGCCACGGCCGGTTTGGACGCGCCCAAGCTCGCGCGGGAGTCGCAAGTGACACCCGCGCCACCACTGTGCGCCGATGTATTGCGGGAAAGACTGCTACAAGGCTAGGGAGAGCAAAAATCCCGCGCAGGAGAGTTGGATATATCCATTGTGAGCAAAATCGCGTTCGATATAAAAAGATTTAAATGCGTGTAATTTTTAGCAGAATTATGCAAGGGTTCGATATAGGCAATAATTCGATATATCCGTGTTCGTGCGGGCTTTACTGTACGTTAGTAAACGGTCAAGTAATCCAGTGCTTTGAATGTGTCCGCTTCGATCGCGATTTTAGCTGGAGTAGCACTCATTTTTCACTAATGGCGCAGCGATCTCCCCCAGGTTCCTACACATGATCATCCAATCACTTCTTCCAAATGAACGCCTGTGCCCTAATGTGAATCTTGTTTCACTCTATGCATGCGTTTTCAGTTTACATCAGCAGCAAATGCGCTTCCCATTGGAACAAAACGGATTCACCAATCACTGTTATTCAGAGAAACACGTTCATTTTTTGAGATGCCTTACCACTTTTTCCATCGGTAAGTACGGTAAGTTATTTAAACATACAATTTCTAATGGGACTCCGACTTCACGGCATCAGCGCCCCATGTTTAGAGAAACCGCATCTAGATGTCCAACGCAGTAATTGCGTTCATGACCTGCAGCTGCACTTGCAGCGAACGGATGCGACGCGACTCCACTGATTTAAATGGAAAGGTATGTAGGCCACTTGTTCGCTGTTAGAAGAGAAAGGAATAGAAAAAGGAGCCTCTGTCATAGCACATCCTGCGCAGAAAAGCATATCGGATAAACGGCTCTCTTCTTCTGGAGCCGGTATGTATTCATAGGATGTGGGGGCCAAGCCCCTCATATCGGGGCGAGGAGGCGCTAGCGACGTCCTCCTCCTTGGTGGGGGCGAGGGCGATCCTCGCGCGCTTCCCTCCTCTCCCTACGAGGCGACGGGGGATGCGCGCAGGAGACTCCCCGGGGGGAGACCGCCCTTGGGACGCGCAGCGATCGCACGGTACGTAAATGCCCTTCGGCCACTTTTGGCCGTTTCTTGCATTGACCGTTGTTTCCCACTTCCGTGGGTCACGGCACCCACCGTGTCGATTAGCGCATGCCTCGATTTGCGTCAGTGCGTTTATCTAGGATGCCGGCGAGTCTCCGCGGGCCTATTCCACTCATTGGTGGGTTGCCCCCGCGTCCGCGATGTGACGGCTTGCGCCGTCTGAGGTCGGCGGACGAGCGCCGATGCCGCCCGGTCGAGTCCAGTGGCTTGGAAATGTGTAGCGGCCACAGAGAGCCCCCTTCCCCTACGTCAGCGAGCGTTGCGGCCGGCCAACGCCGGCGGACGCTAACTGCTGCCCGACTACGGGCTGGGCACACGCTGACGGCTGTATGCCCCAGGGGCTAGGTGCGTAGTGCAGTGTAGTGTTTGTATCGTGGTTGTCCGCGTAATAAACCCCTGTACTATGAAATGTATCGCTTCCATGTGAAGTGACTGACAACGTACACTCGCGGCGAGAGTCGTGGCTCGCTCTCGAACCCGTTGTGGGCAGAGTCTCTCGGCAGGGCAGTTCGGTGCTGCGCGAGAGCAGTGAGGATAACGACGGCGCGTTATTCTATCATTCTATTCTGTTCCTTAATGTTAATGTCAAGGGTTAAGGATAGGAATAGAGGATGATGCCCACAAGGACAATCGCCTCCTAGAATCAAAACGAGCCGTGTGAAATATATAGATTCACGCAAGCTTTAAATGTTACGAGTTTATTACTGTAATCAGCGAACAAGTCCAGGAGTTACTAGGAAAGGGCGTCATTCATGAACCATGTGTTCCTAAGGCGGCGCCTGCCATTGCCGTGAAAAAGTGTGGTTTATGGCTATTTTGGCATGGTGACAAAGAACTAAGAAGGATGTAAACCCGCTGCACCGCATTGCCAATGGCATACAGGCCTTCATTTGGATTCCTACGGTTACTCCGCGGACTTGAAATCAACCTATTTTCAAATTTTCTTGAAATGCAACGCTGTTGCAACGCAACGCGAAAGCTGTTTTGCTAACGCCCAGTAAACCATTCGAACTCATCCATTGGACACGAGGTATGCATATTTACTCAGAAAACACCGTCGCCATGGCATTCACTTGCAAAAGAATGTATAGATATCCTTTAATCTTCGGCGGCCGACCTCTGCATTACGGACGGACACAAATATATCTTGGTATTCTCTTAGACAGAAACCTCTTGTGGGTCCCTGAAGTGCAAAGGCTATGGAAGCGAATCTCAACAGCATCGCAAATTATTGGGTATCTTGCTGGCAGGCAGTGGGGCAGCGATTGCCGCTCCATGGTTTTGCTGTTCAAGGCGTATGTGAATGGCCTGTTGCGCTATAGCCCTCCTGTCCAAAGAATGACTCAGAAAATGCCTCGGACTTCCTAAACGCTCGTCGTGTTCTGCGACAACTGCTGAAGCAGTTTGCCTCCCTTGGACGTGCTACGGCTCCAAGAAACGCTCCGCCTTCCTTTCAGGCATACCCTACATGCACGAACCCATTTCCTGTCCCGTATTGCTGTTCAAAATCGAATTCTAGCTTTGGACAAACAATAAAAAGTATTAATGCCTCAATTCCAACGCAAGCACCGACGACCATGCCACGGAACTTCCCGCCCTGGAATCTGACGCCTCTCCGGATAAAATCATTCATACCTGGAATTGATTCGAAAAGCATGTACTTAAATTGGCCTGCTGCAGATGACACTTGCACATATTAACACATTTTAATGTGCAACTACTCACACTTGCGCCGATGGATCGGCAACACCTGAATGCAGCTCCTAGGAATTTTTATTCCATCAGCTGACAAAGCATTGTCATATCGGCTTGAGCGACCGACTTCGCCAGCGTCGGCGGAGCTATACGGGATTAGAGAAGCCCTTCGACACATAGTACGCCAGCCTCCCATATGTTGCCCCGTCTGCTCTGATTTAAGGGCAGTACTTCGAAGTTTACAACGTGCTAGCCGTTTCATTGATTGATTGATTCTAGGGTTTAACGCGCCAACGCAACGCAGGCGATGAGGCGTGCCATAGTGGAGGGCTCCGGATTAATCTTGACCACCTGGGGTTTTTAACGTGCGCCTAAATCTCGTACACACGGGCGTTTTTGCTTTTGGCTTTTCGCCGCCATCAGAAAGGCGGCCGCCATGGCTGGGAATCGAACCCGCGTCCTCGTGCTCAGCAGCACGAGGACTGCCACTGAGTCACTGAGGCTAGTGAGGCTAGCTGTTTCGGCTTTCACGAACATGCCCAGCGCGACGTCAACTATTAGCACCATCTCGCATACGTCTCTGGACATCGCGTTACCTTCCAGTGGCTTCCAGGCCACAGCGGCATCATGGGAAACGAGAAAGCAGACAAGGCTGCCCACGGGAGCGTACAAATTAGAAAAAGAAAGAAGATTTTCTTTACAAAGCATTGTGCAGCCACAATGACAAAGACACTAGCTCTGACGGAAAGGAACCGTTTATGGTCCTTGCTGTAGTATCATCACGACGTTTTCACGTTGCATAGCGCCATATATCAGAATGAGGCTGCCAGAACGTCTACTCCGCCACTTGGAGACGTTGTTCCATAGCCATCATCTTAATACAGCACTAACAAATTCCTATCTACATCGGGTCGCCCTGACATCACCCCCATATTGTGATGAATGTGGGTCACTTGAAACTGTTAGTAAACGATGAGGTTCGATGTTCTTCTTGATGGTGTTGCGCCGATGTTGTGGCGTGTAGAAGACTTCTGATGATCTGCGTTGGTGCCTGATGGTGACGGCACTGATGACGCGACGATGATGGTTGATGGAGGGTTTTTCAAAAAACTGTATATTTACGCAGAAGATATATACAGGATATTTACAGACTGAAGATAGACAGAGTAAGAAATAAAATGGGGTTCTAGGTCAGCTAAAACTTTGTGCACGCGGCACCCCCGTCAGCGACGGACCCTGACCTTAAAACTACCCTCCCTAGCCTGACCTGGCCAGCCCGGCAATACGCCGGCCGTGCATAGCACAATAAAACCTTGAGGATTCGACTTTGCAGCGTCGCTGGCGCCTGGAACCCTTACACGCCCGTCACAAGATTCACGTAGGGGCCCACATGGTCACTACGGGAATAACACAAACAAAATCCAGGCGTGCAAAGCGAGAGTGAAAACAATTCACATGCTTGTATGCGGAAAAACACGCTAACACGAGCTCGCATGCACACACAAACCCTTCGAACAAGGACACTCCCAAAATAATAAGAGTTCCAAACGAAGAAAAAAAATGTCCGGTGTAGCACCACGTTCGCTACACAGTGCACAGTTCGCTGTGCTCCGCTAGCGAAACACACACACAGCCGGTGCCAGTCCGCAACGTCTCGTATCGCTGTCTTCTTCAGCAGCACGAGCAGTCATTGTTGCGACACAAAGTTCTCGATTACACAGTAGGGTTCCCCCGCCATGCACCCGCATGCGAACACTGCCGCTCCCTTAGGAACACCGCAGAAAAATGGACACCCTTCCGTCCTCGCATAGAGCGGCCCGTTGGCGCAACTCTACCTCGAGCTCGATTTGGCCACCGAAAAGCCACACCTGACCGAAATACCCCCCGGCCACCCAAAATGAGCGCCTGACAGCCGCTGGGTATTCCACCTGCGCCGGAGAAAACTTCCCGCGCCTGTGCATGAAGCTACCCCTGGCTCGACAATGCGAAACCTCGCCTGGAATGCCCTTGCAAGCGAACAGACACTTGCGTATTAACAATGTGTCGGTTTCTCCTCCGCTCCAAGAACGCCTGTGTTCGCCTGCCCGTTCAGGCGATCTTACCGGGGCGACATGATGCTCAATTTCGAGCGGCTTGTGCCCTTGCCCCGCCGAGCCCTCTACGCGCCTCTCGTCTGCTTGCTGCATAACAATTCCCGAGGGGCATATTTCACGTACCCACGCGTCCTGCTCGACCCTGTCGCTCTGTTTCTCTCGCGGAACCGTGACATCTGGCTCCTCCCGACACTCCGTGTCGTCGAGAACACCTCGCGGGCCGAGCGCTGCCGAAGCACCCTGCCTGCCCACCGCATCGCTCCGCGAGCGGTGATTGCGATCACTACGCCCCGCGGCCTCAGATACTACCGCCGTGTAGTTTGTGTGCCCCTTCAGATCGGCTGCCGGGATCGCAGCCTCACTGTGGTGTAGGACAACATCCTTGCCTTCGCTCTCCGGAGTTAGCCCGCGGTCTGAATCTGCTGTACTCTCCGAGCCAGCATCGGGCAGCGGCTCCTGAAGCCGCGGTGGGATCGCCGCTGCGAATGAAACTGCCGCGGCCCCGTTGGTACACGGCAAAACATTCGGCGCGTCCTCACCCATCTTTTCTACGGCCTCGTCGGCCCGCTCCGGCTCCTGAGCATTCGCCAACTGAGCTGAAGGCTCCGCTCCCGGGATCTCAATCCCGCACCGGCGTGAGACAAGACACTCGCCTGCCGTCTCTCTAGCCTTTTCGCGGTCTGAATAAACTGACCACTTCGCGGCGGGATCGGGCGGCGGCTCGTGAACCTCTGCGGCGGCCGCAACAGGTGCGACGCACGCGCGTCCCCCCGCCTCTGACACGGCCGCCTCATCGGTGCTCGGCTGACAATGCGGCGTCGCCTCACACAGCTTTTGTTGCGCCGCTCCCCGCCGCGGCAACAGCCGGGCTCTTTCGCGCTGTTCCACTAGGTCGAGCTCCCGCTCTAAATGTCTAATGTTCTCCCGAACAGCCCTGAGCTCTGCTTCCATCGCTTCGACTGAGCGATTCTTGCTCGCCATGATTAGCTATACAAACTAAGTCGTAGTTTACGCTAATGCATGCTCTGACCTAACGGCAGTGATCGCGTACGGGTGAAGGCAAAAGGGACTCACCCCACGACGCGCTGTTACAGACGCCGTCGTCTTCCAGGTCTCTCTTCCCTGCTGCTCCTCACCGCGCGATCACGGCGTTCAGTCAGTGTCCGCAGTCACACACTTGATGCGCTGCTTCCCGAGTAGACGCTCCGACGCCGGCGCTGTGTCGACGCCTTCTTTGCTCCTACTAGTCCCCGGCAAGCTGTCAACTCGCCGTCCCGATGTCTGCACGGGCTTCCGGTAGACGATGTCTTCCGCCAGTTGCAGATGCGCCCCTTACTTGTTGTTCTTCACTCGTCGCCCTTCATGTCGTCGCTTAGCAGGTCCTGTCGACTGCGCCAGTAAATGTTGAGGTTCGATGTTCTTCTTGATGTTGTTGCGCCGATGTTGTGGCGTGTAGAAGACTTCTGATGATCTGCGTTGGTGCCTGATGGTGACGGCACTGATGACATGATGATGATGGTTGATGGAGGGTTTTTCAAAAAACTGTATATTTACGCAGAAGATATATACAGGATATTTACAGACTGAAGATAGACAGAGTAAGAAATAAAATGGGGTTCTAGGTCAGCTAAAACTTTGTGCACGCGGCACCCCCGTCAGCGACGGACCCTGACCTTAAAACTACCCAAGTGGTGAGATCCTCCCTAGCCTGACCTGGCAAGCCCGGCAATACGCCGGCCGTGCATAGCACAATAAAAACTTGAGGATACGACTTTGCAGCGTCGCTGGCGCCTGGAACCCTTACACTGTTGAACATATATTATTGTAGTGATCTTCTGATGCTGACTCCAGGTGCCGTTTACAACATAAAATTAATTGCCTCCACCCTGGACTTGGTACTTGGACCATGGCCCTCTCTCTCCGCTCAGCGCAAAATCTTGTCCGCGCTATTCGAGTTCCTCCAGGACATTGGTGTGTCCACGAAATTGTAGTCGCCCCTTCATTTCAAGAAACTTTGAACTCAATGCCCTGAAGAAGGACCGTATTTTACTTTTTATCGACTACTACTCTCCTCTCCTTCACTACACCTACTACCTTTTTCCTTCTCCTTCTTTTCCCGCAGAGTAGCATGCCGGCGAACTGATATCGGCAAACCTGTGTGCATTTTCCTCTTTAATAAATAGGTTCTCTCTCTCTCTCTCTCGTAATGCCCATTAGAGTCTTCAGTGCTCTCGCCAGCTTCAGTTGATTTATGAACACTATTCTTCGGGGACCCAAGAATATTGATGCGCTACTCCGACGATGTCGCAATTTCTGACCGAAGTTTTAGGGAGCAAAACAGTCGCTTATCCACGAACTTTGACGGCTTGAAAAAAAACTGGGGTAGCCCTATAGTGTAAGCAATACCGGCTTGGGTATTGTATAACGCTTGTTCTGGTATGTTTGGTCGAAAAGGGTGCCGTCATACCGAACACACGGAATCCCTAAGCTCTAAGTGATATGAAGCAGCCGAATTCTCTAAGGCAGCTGCGAAGTTTTTTCGGTCTTAGCTCCTATTTTCAAGTTTATTAGCTGAATTTGCTTACAGATTAACCGACTGACATCTCTACTACATAAAGTGCTTCTTTTTCATGTTGTTCTGATTGTCACGCCTCTGTTAGCCAGGTGAAGGTTCATTTGACGTTAGTTCCAATACATCAACACTCTGACCACAGATCTTAGAGAAGTGCATACCGACGACATCGGTGTTAGTACAGGCGTGCTAGTTCAACGTCGTACAAAAAGTTACCACCTGATGGCCTATGTCACGAAAGCAATAAAAAGGGCAGAAAGGAATTGCAGGTAGACAGAACAGGAGTGCCTCTCTTACGTTTTCGCCATGCAGAGATTTTGATCCCATAAGGTTGGATTACCCCCTCAATTAATGGTTGCTGGTCGCCTATTCACCATGGTGCAGATCACCACTCGACATTCTGGTTTATCAACCTTCATAATCATTGCGTGCGCCTCATACGCAGGGCTCAGCGTCTCAAAGACTATATCTTGACCGTGTCGTACACGACCGGCCTTAAGCATGCCGACGCAGAATGCCTATCTCGCCTGCCGCTGGGAACAACCCGTCGTGACGTCGACTATGTGTCCAACACCATCCACCGATGCCGCGACCTTCGAGATAGAACAGCCTGGACGCAAGAGTCTATTAGCAGGCCGACGAAGAATGCCTATCTCGCCTGCCGCTCGGAACAACCCGTCGTGACGTCGACTATGTGTCAACACCATCCTCTGACACCGCAACCTTCGAGATAGAACAGCCTGGAGGAAAGAGTCTACAGCCCGTTTTCAGTTACGACGTGGATGAGAGTCGTGCTAAATGCTTCGCCTACTGTACCAAGCCACTCTGGAACATAATGATTCCAGGATTTAAGAATATGATTTGATACGTCATACCAAAGAAAGGATGTGCTTTTGCGCATTATTTTCATTGTCGCAGGTTAGATGCAGTACCAAATGTTTTGCGCGCTCTATTACCGCCAGAATTAGAAACAGAGACCAGTGTTCATCTGCTCACATCCGTAGATGGACGCACAAAAAGGCATCACCTCCAGCTCATTTCACGAGCAGTAACATCCAAGATTAAGGTATTTCAGTAACCATGAAAAGCAGGCTGCCGTGAAATTTACGCCTTAATCCCTGTTTTTCTGGAGTTTAGTCCTCATATCGTGTAGAGGATCTGGGCCAGGGAGCAACAACTTTGAAAGTTGTCTTTACTGTCTCGTGTAGGTTAGTGCTTAAAATTGTGTCGCTTGTCCGATCAATATTTCTCTCCCATCTCATTTTGGCAGTGTGGCGATTCCCAGCAACTGCATTGCTGCAGTATCTCAACAAGATATAAGCCACTGCATTGCGCAAAGTTGTATTTCGTTTTGTATTATATTGTATTGTATTCCCTTTGTGCAAGCGCCTGTATGATAACACGTTTGCTTTTACTCAAGCACGTTTTCGCTGTGTGTTTAGTGTGACCTCTGCCATGAAGCTACCACGGGACAGAATTTGGCCGTTGTACTAACTCTGGTGGTACCAGGACAATGGCAAATATGAAGACCGGCTGGTTACCAATTGTCGGTTGTTCATCCCGAACTTACTACTGGCAGTTGTGAAAAGTTGCACATCTGCCAATAATAAGGGATTTTGTGCAGGTCTTTCTGCCGGTGACCTTTGAGATAGGAAAGCCTAGAAAAAGCCACATGTCATTCAACTAATGAGGACGTGCGCAAAGATCTGAGTTCAGGCGTTGCACTTAGCAACGTCCCGAAAATACCGGCCTAGTACAGAAGCAAGGAGATTGACAGCCCGTTGACCTTGACGAAGGCGCCGACCGCATGGTTTGAGGTTTCGCCATTCAACTTACACTATCTCGTGACAGTCACGTCCGCTTTAGAGATTAAGCCCTCCCGGTATCACCGCTTATCCTCACAAAGTAAACACAAAGGGCCGTTTGCGGGAGAAGAGGGCACGCACAACACAGCATCTGCCCTTGCCCTTAATGGGTGTACCGGAAATACAGTGATATAAAAAAAATATAAGCCCTTCCGCCACGTGTTCACCTTGAGTCGAGAGTACACATTGTGAAAACACCACCTGATTCGTGCCTCAACATTCGTGGTACAGCATTTCGACTTTTGCCTTGGTACAATTCTGAAACAAGTAAGTTTTTGTGTGGCAATTTTATCATTCAAGCCTATTGTTTGGAATAAGAATGAAACATCACATTACGTTAGCTGCTAATCAGTTGATTGTATTATAATATCTTTTTTAAAATTTGTGTAAGAATATTTTCATTGTGAGCAATCAAATCCTCGTATTTGTAGTATATGTCCTGTTGAGTTTCTGAGTCGAGTTGTTCGAATTACGATAACTTGATGTCATGAAGCCCAATTGTTATATTCTACGTTCTCGCTTTCATTTTGCTAGTAACTGTCGGTACACTTGCACAGAGGCTTAGGTCTTCACGAACTGAACTGTTGAAAACGCTCATAAAAATAAAACGAGGAACTCTTAAAGAATATTTTTAGAATAAATGCGAATACATTTAATAATTCCCCTTTTTTCTTAAAAGAACTTTGCTGGTGTTTTAATGTCATGCGATTTCCAACCAAAATATTCTTTTTTGAATAGCTTAACGCATTCGTTTAGGGAGTCTTTATTACTCCCAAAATTTTCGTGTGGTAGTTCCGGAAAAATTTGGATCGCTGACACTGTGCTCGATATGAGAAAAAATGTTGTTACCGAAACAAATATGTTTGGCTTTAAAGAAAGAGAAAGTTTATTACATAAAAGGAATACTAACATATTAGTATGCAGACAAGGGTCCCAGAGTCAATCGACTGAAGGGGGACCCTCGATTATGAATACATCAAATGATTTGAGTAGAAGCAGCAAATGGGCGCCGCAGCAATGAATACGCAGTATAAAACATTTTACGTACATACACTCAGAAAGGTAGCGCTCATAGTAGATATCTCATATAAAAAATATATTATAAAATATTTAAAACTAAAAGAAATTTTATATAAATATAATTTTTATACAGATCTTAATTCTTATGTATATTTTTAAAATTTTATAAACATTTTTATCAATAAAAATGTGTATATAAACATTTAAATATAACAAATGTAATTTAAAATAAATTATAATATAACAAGTTCATTTCTTAGCACTAGTAGAAGAGAAACTACGTAAAACAAGGTCGTTGTATATAGATGCGTGTACTGTTGGAGTGAAAAATACGGTGCAAAGCTCAAGTAAAAGTTTTCGTTAGCGATTGGATAATGTACGTAAAAGTAGCCGCTGTAAAGAATTTCGTCTCGAGCTTAAGGGACCCCCAAGAATTAGTCAACACTGTCTTGTTTAACCATTGTCTAAACATTGTCTAACCATCTGTGGTGTCTGTATAAAATGTACAGGTTTCGTTGCCGGCAATGAAGTCCCTAAACGGCAAGGTGTGCTTGGTGACTGGAGCGGCATCTGGCTTGGGCAAAGAAGTTGCAAGACAACTTCTTGAGAAAGGATGCATGGTACGTAGAATAGCTATCGTCACTTAAAGTGAAGCACTCATAGCGAATTTTGCTCAACCAGTGACGCCCGATACGACCTACATAAATGGGTAATCTCTGGGAAAGCATGAATTTAGGAACTTGAATCTGCTTTTGGTGAGACTTCATTATCCGTGCCATAAAAGACTACCTAGTAACCATTTCGAATATCTAGAAGTCAATTACAAATCGTCGATATTTACGCATGTCAAATTCGGAGTTCCGCAAAGCTGCGTCCTCACCCCAATCTCAGTTCTTTTTTTACATAAATGACCTACCTTCCAGTACTACATGTAAAAAATCGCGCCGATTACGTAATTTACTGGAAGTTAACACCGTAGGAGATTATTTCATATTACAATCTGCCCTAAAATCTGTTCACTACTGATCTCCGCAGACGTTCCTAATGTATACAAACGCGCGAATTTAACGATAACAAGTAGGAAAAACGAGAATGAACATTGTTATAATATATATAATAGTCTTATAAATAGGGCGCACCAGTACATATACGTTTGTTCTCTCATGAGGAAGGCTGTTTTGTCTAAGAAGACGCATCCCATCAGGACCACCATAAAAAGCAACTAGCCTACAATGTTATTATGAGATCTATATATTGTGTAGCAATATATGGTTCCCGCATACTAAAGTGCACACAAACTAGGGCGAATACAAACGCATTAGAACCCCGCTTTTACGTTCCTCAGGGCTCCGTTTTTCCTGCTGCTACGTTGTTTTTGTCCAGTCCCGGCGTAGCTCACATGGAGTCCCATGTATTAAAATCCTCACTGTTACGGCCTGGCTCAGAGCACGTTCCAGGATCATTCGTGGCAATCTGACACTTCGTACCAGCCCCGGCAATATGCGCGGACCGCCATTCTGATGTTCGACTAGCCTTCGTCAGGCTTGGCTACGGAACTGACTGCATGGAGCCCCATGAGGGTGCGAATCGTCACCAATAAATGGCCCTAACTTACTCAATGCTATCACCATCATCACTGCGCTTACAACGGAAGTTTCACTTCGGAATGCCGGAAGTGCGTGTTGATTGATTGTAGGGTTTAACGCGCCGACGCAACGCAGGCGATGAGGCGCGCCGTAGTGGAGGGCTCCGGATTAATTTTGACCACCTGGGGATCTTTATCGTGCGCCGAAATCTCGTACACACGGGCGTTTTTGCTTTTCGCCTCCATCAGAAAAGCGGCCGCCGCGGCCGGGAATCGAACCCGCGACCTCGTGCTCAGCAGCGCAACGCCTTAGCCACTGAGCGACCGCAGCGGGTAAGTGCGTGTTTGCCATAAAAGCATCACCGCAAGAATGGCACGCGTTATCTTCGCCATCGTGCGCTTCAAGCTTTAAGAACACCGTTGAACTTGCAACCGCGAACTTTGTCGTGCTTTGATGGCGTCGCGAAAACGGCAGGTGATTTCCCTTGAGGAAAAACTTGACGCACTAAACGCAGTAGACAAACAGCCAGCGCGGAAGAGCGCCGCGGCGTAGGATAGGGACATAGGAGAGGGTGCCAACACGAGCATGTTTAACACGTCGCATGGCTGGTTGTACTGTTTGATACATAGTGTAGAGTTGATTGTGAGGCAAGTGCAGAGCCTTATACGCGGTAAAAGAATCCGCAATGAGAACAAGGGCGACGGAACGCCGAGGCTGCTGAACAACGAAAGCAGCGACGGGAAAGCAGCAAAGGTCACCACCGGAACAGAGCAAGCATGTTAAGCAGGGTTGGCACTATAATAGCGCATGTGTTTTGTGGACAGCGTGCGCAAAGCCCCAACTTGCAGGCATCTCAGCCATGAGCAAAACAGGCGTACCGGGACGATCTCCATTTGGCAGGCAGAGAAACAGAGAAGTGCGAGGCGAATGCAACCCTGCAATTATACGGCTCCAGGAGGGAGCCTCTCATCATTTGGTAGCTTTTCATAACAAATAACTTGACGTAGGAATAGGAACATCTAGGTGCAGTGTCGTATGTGTAAAAAGAACAGATAGGTGTTTGTACAGAACACTTGACAAAGTGCTCTTTTAAATTCGCTGCTAGACATGTTCATGCTCTACAGACTGCCGAATAACTAGTTATGTCACCAACGAGTTACAGTTTAAGTTGCCTCTTAGTAGACTTTAACTTCAGTCATGCAGAACTTGACAACGATGAACCGTATATATATCCTCCCAATGCACAAATGACGAAATAGGAATACATAATTCAACATTAAGATTACACTATATATTTATTACGCACGTTGATTCAGTGTTCTAAAAATAAAGTCATGAACTGAGTGATTTCTTGCTTCCATCCAAGGGAATATTATATTTCATTTTTTAGGTCTCCCTGCTGGACGTGAACGCCAAAGCAGGCGAAAAAGTAGCTGCTGAGTTTGAAAAACTCTATTGCCCGGGCCGTTGCCGTTTCTTCAAGTGCGACGTGACCAAGGAAATTGAACTGGAAGGTTTGCATTTTAGTCTTCTTTTATTCAAATCTCTCCGCCCTTAATACGTGTCGTGCCGTCTTGAAAGGCCTGTCCAAAAGGCCACTGACTATACTTTCGCTATAAGTACGAAGTTCAATTCGTAAATGCGAAGCTGTCCCTTTAACTTGTACAGTTCTACTTTTTCTGTTCGGTACCTCCCCTCAGTTAAGTTGCCACAAACTCATGATGACACACCTGAAATTAGACCGAAATCAGCAGAGTCACTGATAGGCGAACTACCAATGTCAGTGGGGCATGAAAGAGGGGGCGTTGTAGCTCCGACCACATACAGTCGATGAAATAAACCTTTCAAATATTTTAGGTATCAGTGAAATTTCAATAACTGAAACGGCAGACATTCCTTTTTTTGATGTCTGATGTAGTGCGTAAGCATTCGTAGTTGAGTAGTCTTAGTTGGACGTTCTTGTTAGGCGAATGGGTAGTGTCGATAAAATCCCCGTGTTTTATTCAGCTGAGAACATTGTGAAGCCAGTTAGTTTACTTTAGCCTTTCTTGTAACGGCTGGTCCTCACGGTAGTGTGAAGAGAAATCTTTTATTCATCTGGTTGTTTTTTATTTTTGTCTCCCATCTTTGATGCCATTTTTAACAGGGTACACGTCTTTCTCTTCGGGTTTTTTGTTATAGTGTCTAGAGGGGTTCAAAACTAACGTAAGTGGGGCTCATTGGCATTAACCAGGCTTCTGTAACCCAAACTTCACTGCACCAAAGGAACGCAATAAAGAAAAACCTAGTTTATTAACTTCTAGAATACTGTAGCGGTGGGTTGTACTGCAATGCTTGTTTGTAATCTAAAGAAGTCATTTTTACAAAGGTCAAATCCCTGTGTGGTTGGAAGGAGTGCTCCACACCAATACTATTTAACACTGCTTTCACTTATTTACGGTGTTGCATTGCTAGAAATACCTTCGCCAAGGGCCATTCTAAGTTGTCTTAGGCTCTATCAACTCTTGGTTTCTAATATTGATTCTGACGCGCTGAGCCAACATTACAGACAGTACGGAACAAGTGGAAAAATGTGTACGTAATAGCTAAACAGTGCTACACATTAAAATATTTACCCCCGTCTTTATCTGGCACCGAGATGGTGATGCTATATGCGCCGTGCAAAATCATATGACCTTTGATTAATGAGATTCCGTATTGAGCTTGCTTTCTGGTTTCGTGTCCAGTGACTTCATGCGTAATTTATTGCGCTCCGTTATTCATGTTTATGTTGTGGTTCTTTACCATCTCTTAGTACATATGAGGAGCGTCCGATTGTCATAAAGACTGATTGTAAAGCAATAATTTGTTTTCATTTTTGTTTGCGTCCATGACGTCGTCATTGCTGCATCTGTTTACCGCGCCAAGTACCACACAAGGCATTATGTGTGTACAATCATTTTTAGCTTCAAATCAGTAGTCTGTGTTTCGAGGACAGGCCAAACCGACAACGCAACCGTACAGAATGAAATTACAGCTTTCCTACGTTGAGGGAAAATTTGCCTTTCCATTACCTCAAAGATATGTTTATAAAAACAGTTTTTAGAAGTTTCACTGTAGTACCGTATGTATTCGCGTAATGATCGCACTTTTTTTCAAAAAACTTTTATGCAAATTTAGGGGTGCGTTCATTGCGCGAGGTAAATTTTTTGCGAAAAACTTTGAGTACAGAAAAGGCAAGCAAGTTTCGGTTCAAACTTTTTACTGTAGGTCTCATGGACATATTAAAAATAAATAAAAACATAATAAACTACCGCACACTGCCGCCAGCCGCTTTGCAAAGTGACGCAAAATGCAGCGTTTTCATGCACATTTTGGAACTCGGCGGAACGAGTTTGCTGCGAGGTGACAACAGGGCGGCCTATAAGTGGCTGCCGCTGTAACAGTGCGGGACATCAGAACAGACATGGGGGCCGACGCAGCAAGCTGAGCGAATTTTTTCTTTGTCCTGTGAGTACATTATGTGCATTTAGTGAGAGTTTCTTCCTCATCAATATTAAACGCATGCTTGCCGACATCGCTAATATCGGCAATAACGTAGCCATGTACGCTCTGAAAGAGGAGGAAACAGAGGTATACAAGCACGATCATGATCAGCTAGACTTGGCACACATACCAGTCAGTCAGTCAGTAAACTTTATTGATGGGAAAGGGGAGGAGGAAAGGGAGGAGGAAAGGTAAGGTGGGGCTAGAGAAGTGAGTGGAGCCCTCTTTCCAGGGCCCCAGTTTCAGCTGCCCCGATCTTCGCTCTCCGGATCAGCTCTCGCTGCGTCCCGAGGGCGGAGTTGGCCAGGGCTGCCTCCAATGTCTCTAGTGTGTTGGGCACACATACCACATACTGCTGCGGCAAGTTCAGGGTGCGTTAATTGCGGGGGAAATTAAAAAAAATCGAGTTTTGACGACTAACTTCAGGGGTGCGATCATTACGCGAGTGCTATCATTATGCGAGTAAATACAGTAATTGCACACAGACCCAAAAATTAGCAGGTCGAACACTTGAAAACCGTATGCTCATTGTACGTTTTTTCCGTACAAACTATTGTCTCCCATGACACTTCTGTAAGCAATACAGTCAATCCCATTAAATTCTTTCAATTTGCCTTCAACAGGAGCAGCAGAGACTAAAAGCCTAACGACAGCTATACCAAGGTCCCGCAATTTTTTAACTATGGCAGGGTAGCCCGCAAAAATACAGCATCACTTTTTATATTGATTTTAATTACTATTACAAGCGTTGTAGAGAGATAGAGAGAAAGAGTTTTTTATTGGATGGAAGGATAACACAGAGAGGTCGGCCTGATCGTATAGTCTCTGACCTGATACTCCGTGTGAGGGTGGGGGAATAGAAAAAAAAAACAGAATAGATACAGAGGGTGACAGGTATGATGGCTGACATGGAAGTTATAGTATAACTATACACAAAATGCCTATGCTCATGTACAGCACACGTTCAATAGTTTACCACAACTAGAATGGGCCACAACCTAGCTGCCAAACGGCTGCTTTTAAAAAATGTCAGCACTGCCTTGAAGGCCTTGTTTGAACACTGCTTCTGTAGGATACGGTCATTGCCACTGATTGACATTGCCAACTGGCCGGAATATTCAATCGGTTGGTTATTTTTTGTTACGTTGGTTTTCTCCGCAGAATGCTTTAGTGCAACCCGATCTCTTTTCGGAGGCTTGGATATCGTGGTCAACAGTGCGGGCGTTGCAGTCTGGCCCGACTCCTGGAAAGTCTTCGCAGTAAACGCGGCAAGTTTTCACTATTCCGAAATTATTTACTAGCTTCATTTTTATGGCTTACTCATCTTTTGAAATGAACTTCCCAAATGCGAAACGAGGCTAAAAATGCCAGAAATACAGCTTGTTCATCTTTTCATAGGTGCCGGGAATCCCGCACCTCATGTTTTCTCAATGTGTGTACCGGCAATGTTTTTAAAATGGCTGCGAGGCACATAAGTGATGCATGCAAGGGGAAACGACTTTAAATGTACCAAATGTATTTTCACACCATAAATATCCTTCAGCGAGACATACAATGGGCTTATGATGCTCAATATATATTATACTAATGTACCAATTGGAGTCATTTATGCCTTTCCACAGTGGTGCCATAAATTCGCTTGCGATGCAATTACAATGCAAGTGCTCCTAAGGCACTAAAAAAATCGGCTAGATTAAACGAATAAAGTGCAGAAGTACACCCATTAAAAAGAAGAAGGAATGTCCAGAGATTTTGGGACATTAGAAAACAAACACGCGCCTTGAAAACTTGGCGTCTTCATGCTAAAAGCTGGTCTCATCCGTATTGATGCTAAGATTTCCCGCGAAAAATTTCCGCTTTGGAATATGCTATGCTCAGTCCTAAAAGCACATCGTGTGCGTCCAGCCCACGAGTTCACGGCCTTTTGGAAGCAACGGAGGCAGCAAAAATGCAGGGTTTTTCTTCCCCGAAAAATAGAGTTAGTCACCTAATGTCAATGTCTACTACTGACTCGCCGATATTTCTGATCACAGAGGCTGAAAAATGTTTCAAGACTTAGGTGTTTCCCCCAACACGTCATTACAAATTTCAATTCAACACACTCTGGTTCACTCCGAAATTTGCTACTCTCCTGTACACATAAGAGCTACGGGCAAGAAATGATTCAATTTTTTGCCATCTAACTTTGAATTTCCCAGTCTTGATATTATTTCATAATGCACTGGGCGTTTTTAATTCTGAACTTAAAACGTCAATGCTGGATTCTGCATGTTTGAATGAAATGTAACTTAAGAATATTGTCTGTTCATTTTGCGAATATGACATTTATATCCCGGCTTTAAGCCTACAGGTAGCTTTTGTGCCCGTTAATTGTTGCTTATAAGTGCACGTGTTTATTAATGTAATATCTTCCTTTGATTACTGTGGTATTTATATATTTTTCTTTTTTTCTCTATCAGGCTGAGTCTTTGTCTTGTTTTTTCGTCAAAACGAGTAGCAACCTGACGCTTGCATTATATTTATTCTTTCACTACCATCATGGGAGTTCTCAATTGCGGTTTTACCTTGGTACCTCCCAATGTTTTTGGACCCATCCCGTCTCATTTGCACGCTTTGAAAATAAAATTCAATCAGTCAATTAAGTATCACAGTGCTCATCGAAGAATGTCGCTCGAAACACAGGTATGAACGCACTTTTTAACGAGATGTTAGTTTTTGTCATAGAATCTATGCAATGCGCATGCATTTGCTCAGTCACAAGAGTAGTACAACGGTATTGAAGCAATTTTCGTCGTCGCGACAGTTTTCTATTACAGAGCACTCCCGTTGACCGCTAAACACCGTGAAATCCCAACAGAATAAATGTTTAGTTCTTTATGGATTAAAACAGTGCCACAAATACAAATATACCAGTGGCGGCATCGAATAGGTTTTATCAGTGCAGAGTACATAATGGTCGTAGGAAGAGGGTGTAATGCCCCCGACGATTTCGACCAATTCAATTTTTACCCGCTTGATTTTTACCAAATATAATTTGTCACGCGACAAATCTTAAATGGTGAAACAGAAGCGATGGAGCTTCTGGAAGCAGTTTTCTGAAAACCTTTAGGATGCGTAAGGACGAATTTAAATCAATGCATCAAACCAAGTTCGTTAAACCCATTTTCGCTTTGAGTTTTAAACTTGGGGCACACTTTACCTGTTATATGCTTTACCAAACAGGCAGGGTCAGCATCACAGACGGTCAGTCATGTAGGAAGCGAAACACAGTCGAGACCTCTGCAATCTGAAATACTTTAAAAAATTGGGGTCGAAGGACGTCATGTTAGAAGTCTATGAACAGAGTTATTTGATTTTTGCAGCTAATGGCGAAGCAGCTAAATATGGCGAAATACCGCGGGAAATATATTACGCTTCTTTGACAAAGCTGTGGGTGTGAACAAAATTAGCGATGCAAAAGACAAGTACAGCCGATTTGTGGGAAATTTCGTGGTGTCCGTAGGTTTCCTAGACATTCGCCTGTACTGGCATACCATTCGGATGCTCTTTTCTGAGTGAGAGAGTAAGTGCTTTATTGATAGAGAAAGTGGAAAAGAAGTGGACTGGGGATACTTTGAACTCATTTGGGAGTTCACCAGCATCGGAGGCGTGGCGCAGCAGAGGCGTAGTCTTGGTAGAGCAAAATGAGAAAGCGCAAATAGGTCTGGGCTCCTAGGATGGCCTCACTGGGCTAGAGCGGTTTTAGAAAAAATGATGTCCAGTATCCACCTAATATGTTTGTTTATTCGTGAAGCTTGGTTTTATTTTAATTTCACTGAAATGTTTTTTCAAGTGAGGTCAGAAAGTTTATATAATGAAGGAGAGAACTGTTTGTGAGTGACAGGGTGTTTTCTTTGCTCGGAGCGAAAGGGAGCTGAGACGGGAGCGCAAAATACTATCTTTAATAATTTATTTATAACGAACAAAGAAAGACAAAAGAGAAGAAAGAATTCATAATGCTGCGAAATATGTTATATTCGATGTAAAATAAAACGCTCTCAGCAAGTTAGATTCCCTTTCATCCGTATTATTATTTTGCCGATACCACTCGCATTCTGTTTAGTGCGTCATTTGCCCCAGGGCATCAAATGAATCGACGGATAAAAATGGGAAAGTGGAAGGGGTGGGGTGCAAGTGGCTTTATGCACAGAAAAATACTTCCCGAGCATGAAAGTCCGACAGCTGCTTGTCGAGAGGACCATGCGTCAACCGATGAATATCGGAACGGCGGCCTGGGGACGTCCCGTGTCTATCACGTGCCGCGTTCGGGTTGAATGGAGTCTTAGACATGTCTCGAGAAGGTGGTCGAATGTCGCTACCGCAGCAGAAGCAGGCACACATGTTTAGTTCACTATTACAACAAAACCCGCATGACAATGGAGAACATGCCGCGTAAAGCAAACTTGCGCAGCGCGCAACTACCAGTGCCGTCGCCCTTTGCAGTCGCGGACTCCACATAATTTGTTGCACCACACGCGATAAAAGCTTAAATGCTTGACTACCCCGCAGCGGCGTGCATTGGCTGCTCCAGAGCGGTGCAACTGGCTTTATGTGATGTCATGCACCTACATCGGCTTACATCTCGCGAGAAGTAAACAAAGTAAATTAAAGTAAAGAAAGTAAAGAAAGAAAGAGAAGTAAAGAAAGTAAACAATGGCGGCTGATTTATTCCTGCTGACAGAGTTTCGACATCCTGTGCCGGTCGTTGGACCGCCTGGTGGTTCAATGCGCTTTAATGGGCGCACTTTTAGCGGCCTCAATTGTAGTACGCTGCCATCGCTGACGTGCGTACTAAAACAAGAAAGCTAAACATGGGCCGCAGGGACTAGGAGTGACAGCAATATTGCGTTCGCATCCCTCTATGAAGGAATCACTGAAAACCCGTTTTCTTAGTGGTGTGCTGCTGTAGTGCCGACATGAAGAAGTGCATCGTAGACGCTTTCATAAATCTCGCCAGTCGCAGTACTAGCAATAAGTAATGAAGAGTAAAACAGCACAGAGAGAATGTATGAATAAAAGTTCTGGGTACTCAAAATAAGCGGTGTGGCTATAGTTTAAACGGGAAAATTTAATGTAACGAGTCTTTCTCTACGACTGAAATTAGGGTGGAAAGTATGAATGAGTCAACTTTACTCATTATAAAAAGGTTTTTTTCGTGAGTCTATAGCATTCGATGCCATCGTATGTCGTCACTACAAGCGCAGTGGTTTATTCAGAATTTCCTCGTAGGAAATACCTAACAAGTCGAAGGAGTGAAGCGTGATTTGTACAGGAAGTGTTCCAATGTTACACAACATGCAGTGTCCCCACACGGCGCTGACAGTTTTTCGCGTTGTGCGGGCCTGGCACAGCCGAAGGTGTCTACAGTCAGGAAAAATAAAAATAAAGTTAGTTGGTTCTGGGGCGCGGACGGACACGGACATTATGGCTTGTTCTGCCCTTGTTCGCAGGCCTAATGGCCTTCTTCGGTTCAGAAGAGTGGAAGCTTAAGCATGTTGGCAGTTCATTTTGGAAAAAGGGTTAACAGCGCGGGAGACGAGGACGACGAAGAACACAGGAAAAGCGCCGACTTCAACAAGCTTTATTGACGATACCGGCCAGAATTTATGCAGAAGGGGAAACACAAAAAAAAAGATAAAAAAGCGATGGGCATGAGGTCCAACCAACGCCGCCTTATTCACGTGTTGAACCCTATCGTGACACAGCCAGATAACACGCGAAATCGTAGAAGCTGCACAGATACAGCGACTGGGTGAACTATGTATAGTAGCACTTTCCAAAAAACTCCCAAGCATTTCCCCGAGGGTGAACATGGTTAAGTGCGAATGCACGGGGTGATGCTATGAGGGGGAGTAAAGTTAAAATCCGTTGGCATTCGCCCGTGAGCGCGCGCGAGCCGACCCACGGAGGTCTGGCAGTTTATCGCTGCATATATAGGGGGGTACACCGCGCCGAGCGCGCCGAGCCAGGTGGCTGAGAGAGGAGGCGAGCGCAAGGGGAGAGGGACAGCGGCGCACGGCAGCTGCAGCCGAGCGAGGGGGAGAGGAGAGAGTGGGACGTCACGGTGGAGAGAGAGGCGCGCGGCAGCTGCTGGGGAGAGGAGGCGCGCTGTGACGTCATACCATGACGTCACGGCGCGAGGAGCGGTGCGGGGAGCGGCGCGCACCCGCGCAGCCACGGCGAGGAGGCGGAGCGAGCGCGGTCACGTGGTGAAGTGACGTCACCGCGCCGTTGCTACCGACGCTCCTCTGTTGCTAGGGAGAGGAGCACTGCGGACGCCACCGCCGCCGCCGCCGCCGCCGGCGGTGGATGGTTTGGGGTCGCTTATAAAGTGCATTCGCACTTAAAACGAACTCCGTTATCTGGCTGTGTCGTGATAGGGTTCAACATGCGTATAAGTGAGACCTCATGCCCATCGCTTTCGTTATTTTTTTGGGTGTTTCCCCTTTATATATTCCGGGTGGTATCGTCAATAAAGCTTGTTGAAGTCCGCTTGTCCTGTGTTCTTCGTCGTGCTCGTCTCCCGCGCGTGAACCTTTTCCCAAACCTTCTTCGGTTCGCGCTAACCAATCCTATAGCCATCCTGATTTTGCCTCCTGGTCATCCCGATGTATGACAGTCGATATAAAGCATTTCATGTAATTACGGAAGAAATTCTCCCAAGCCAAAGAATGCGGCAGTCTAAAAGGAAATAATGGCAGGCGAATTGTGGCGGAAATTTTTACCCCGGTTAAGCATCTGTACCTGCAACTGATTAACATGACGTGGTGACGTACGGGGGTAAGGACGTTGCGGAACATATATGATACTTGTGGGAGTAAATGCTGTGAAAGTGGACGCGACGCCATGGGAAAAATTGGGCATGATATCTAATGTGTACCTTCTGTTCTCTCGTGGACGAATAATAAATTTCACCTGGCTTGGCGCCTGCACATATCAGTCGTCATTGATTAGATTTATCATTTAAAAAAACAATAACCACTTGATCACAAGTCGAGCACTGCTCCTTAACAAAACGTTTGACAAGACCAACTTATTTTGCAGTCGCTGGGAATCTTTAGCGGGTGGCCGCTCTATTCACCATTGTTACTATCTCAGTATTGAACAAAAATGTTATTTTGCAGGAAGCTGTGTATTCAAGCACCCTCCTTGCGTTCAAGTACATGGGCAAGGACCGCGGCTATAATGGCGGACACGTCATCAACGTGGCGTCTCTAGCAGGTATAAATGTTCTAAAAGGGGATTGCCTCTGTCTTTGAATAAGTGAAATATTTCTCGCATTGGTTAATATTTTTACACTTGGGTGAGGGGCTCGAAGGATTAACCCTCGTATTTCTGAATCCCTCCTCCACTCGAATATACAGTTGAGGAGATGCTCTAAACAGATTTGTGTTTGTAAAAACATGCGGCATCCACTGCTCAGCCGGTTCGAGGGAACATGAAGTGGAGTGGAGAACAGACTCAGAATGCGGCCATAAGGCTACTAAATAACCAATGCAAGATAGCGATGTTTACTTAAATGTGAGTTTCATAAAACATTATGCCCCATAAAGCTTTGGCAATGGTCCATGAGGGAGAAAGGTCAACCAGCATCAGCAACAGCCGGTTTGTGTCCCCTGCAGAACACAGTCCTCTCCTTTAGATATCCGTCCACGTCAGTCGACTGATAGCTGAGTTCATCCTTTCCTCCAAATTTTGTAGCTCATCCCTCCATCGAGCCCTTCGTCTACATCTATTGCGTTTACGGTCTATTTGCCGCCACTCCTTCAAACGGATGGCCCACTTGTTGTTCCTCATGCTCATGGCGTGACCCGCCCATGCCCATTTTCTTCGCTTAATTTGAGGTATGTTGTCTTTCACCTTGGTTTGTTCCCTAATCCACGCAGCTGTTTTCTTATCCGTTAGCGTGACTCCTAGCATTCTTCTTTCTATCGCCTGTTGGGCCGATCTAAGATTCCTTTCAAGTCGTTTAGTGAGATCCCAAGTTTCTGCTCCGTACTTCGTTGCTGGACGAACGCATTGGTTTAATACCAGCATATTTGGTGACAGAGGAAGCTTGCTGTTCACGTATCACAGCTTCTACCAAAACAGCCCACCCCATGCGTATATTGATGGTGATTTCCTTTTCATGGTTGGGATTAGCAGCAATGACTTGCCCAAGATAGACGAAATCACGTACTGTTTCCAAGATTTCGCTACCTACCCTAAAGTAACGTTCCTTGGCATGCTGACGGAACATTACCTTTGATTTTTTGTTTGTTTTTAGTCCTGCAGCAATACTTTTCGAGCGCAATCGGCAAAGCTTGCGCTGCAATTTCCGAATGATTTGATTGAACAGAACAATGTCCTCTGCAAACCTTATGGGGCTGAGATATTC
Organism: Haemaphysalis longicornis; assembly: GCA_013339765.2. Taxonomy (NCBI): domain Eukaryota; kingdom Metazoa; phylum Arthropoda; class Arachnida; order Ixodida; family Ixodidae; genus Haemaphysalis; species Haemaphysalis longicornis. The sequence goes on along the minus strand of CM023455.1, from coordinate 110,119,589 downwards.
CCAGTTGAGTCGCACCCCCGTTTTTCTCCACTGATGCTTTCTGAACACACCCTTCAGTCCGGCTGTAAATAATTGCGGAGATATTGAGTCCACTTGCCAGGCGCCCTTTTGTATAGGAAACGTACACGTTCTTTCATGGAGCCGTATGGTTCCCGTGCGCCCGTCTTACATATCTTTGAAGGCCGCAATGTATGGCTTGTCGCCTCAGTGACCACGTAATGCCCTAATTACAGCAGAAGTGAGCACTGAATCAAATACTTTTTGATAATATATAAATGCCATGTAAAACCGTTTATTATATTTGGCCCATTTTTCAATTACCTGGTTGTTGCGGAAATATTGTCTCAATTTGAGAAACCCTTCCTGAAACCCACCTATTCTCTTGGCTGTTGAAGGTCTAAAGCCGCACTTATACGATTGAGAATTAGCTTTATAAATAACTTGCAGGTAACTTAGAGTACGCTGATTGGTCTGCAATTTTTCAGCTCTTTGGCATCACCATTCTTCTTTAAAAGAAATAAATTTGCATTTCTTCATACCTTCAGCAGCGTTAAAGTCTGCAAGAACTGTGAAAAAAGGGCTGCAAGTTTTGTTCGTACAAAGTCCCCTGCGAGACGCAGTATATCGACCGTAATATCATCTCCTGCAGATCTGCCTTTCTGAGCATTGCTTTGAGCCCCGTTGTTACCTCATCTCTCGTAACTGGGGCACCAGTGATGGCAATACGTGTATCTGAGTCAGGGTCAGAAACGTACAGTTTTGTGTAAAATTCCTTGGCTATTTTGAGTATGTCATCAATATTCCTTGTTGTGGGCCATTCACGTCACTGAGTGCATACCTTCTATTTTTGCCAATACTGAGCTTCTAGTCGCTTGTAACCTTTCTCGGTGTTTCAATCTTGCTTCAACCTTTGCAAATGTGAATGCACGGATCTCGGCAGTCTTGCGTTTGTTGTTAAATCTGTACAACTCTTCCAATTTTATTCCATCCCGTGCTCTCAGACCAGCATTTTGGGGGCACTTTCCAGTAAGGTCCTTAGTTTTCTGGGATACCTTTTTTCACATTTGGGCTGTCTTTCTCCTATGACCAGTGCGGAGTGGAACGACGGCCTTCGTGGAATGAAAGTTGTCAGTGTCCCCATCGCTGTCTTCATTCGACAGCAGGAGTCCGAACTCTTCCATGTTTTTTTTTTCTAACGGAGGCGTCGTGCACTTTAGCATATTTATGCTTTCTCTACTTTAATCAAAGTGGGTGCGACTTTTACTATGCCGTGGTCACTTGTTCTAACCCTGCCAATCACCTGTACATCGTGTGCCATGCGTGGAGGGCCAGTTAAAATGAAGCCGATTTGATTTTTCGTTTCACCATTTGGCCTTTCCAAGTACATTCCCTATTCTTTCTTTTGCGGAAGACTGTATTCATGATTTGAAGGTTATTTCTTTGAGCGAAGGCAACCACCGTTTTACCGCGGCTGTTTCGTAAGCCTATGCTCTCTGAGCTTTTGTGCTCCTATTTTTGCGTTGAATTCGCCCAAAATGATGGAATGCAGAGCTTTTACTTTATTCATAGCCAAGTCAACGTCTCCGTAAAAAACACGACACAACCTCATCATCGTCAGTAGATGTGGGCGCATAGACCTGTACCACATGTAATGTGTGCTTTTTGTTGAGCCTAGTAACAAGAGACTCAACACAGGCAATATTCGAGGTCAAATGCTTTATGTTTTCGGTACACCCTGTTTGCCTTGTAACAGCTCTTTAAGGTTTTAGTTTCGCCGTACAGCGTTACCAGAAAAAATACCAAGAAAAATACCGAGGCGACTTGAGCGTGCTTATCGTGAGGAGCGCCCGGCGTCGGCCAGCTCGACCTTCGGGAACACTATGCCCAGCATTCCTGGCGTGATCTCGCGTGCTGTTCTCCTCATCCATTGACGTGCGTTCGCACCTGAAGTGGGTGTATAGACACCAAGTTCGCGCTAAAGACGCCGAGTTTGTGAAACCGGTTGCCATGGCTTCTAGCGCATCCTAATGCGATCCAATTTGAGAGAGATGTGAAAGCGTGCGGACAAAGCGATCCGGGCAGGTGAGTCCTGGAGAACGTTCAGCGGCAATTTCGGAAATCTATGTCAGTTGCAACAGTGTTGTCGCCGACGAAAGGATAGGGGCTGCCAGCTATGCTATTTCTCCAGCCTTGCACAATTAGTGCAAGCTGCGCCATGCTTTTTGTATGAGAAGGCAAGGAAGGAAGGTGCTCTTGAAGGGATGTCTCCTTCGTAGTTGACATCCTGAGCCTGGTTTTAGAGTAGAAGGGGTGATCTCACAGTATTTGTGAGATGTCCTTCCATATCGTAAAAGTCCCACCTGTGGTAAAAGTCAGAGCGAGATTCTGTTCCTCTCACTTATGCTTAAGCATTCCTTCGTCCCTTTGCAGGAAAAATGTTACTCCACCCTTAACGTAACTTTTTGTCGTCAATACAACAATTATACTTTTGCACTCTCAATTCCGATGTTTTATGACGTTCATTTTACCCTAAATTGCTTACAGTAGTTACTCGAGTTACCGTAATATCAAACACTGACTACTGGGTAAAAAGGTGAAATTTTTCTGGATTTCTTGTTCTGCAGAGTGGTTTGGCGATTGCAGCTTTCAATGTTACATCTCGCTAATGAATAATATCTAGAAATGGATAAAAAGACAGAAACACACTGCGCCACACTCAGAAACTGTGTCAGTTCTTCCTCGCATTCTAGTTTTTCGACTTCCTTTCCAGCCGTTTATCCGAGAAGCAACGTGCCAGCCTACGTCGCCTCCAAACATGCTGTCCTTGGGTTGACCAGAAGTTTTGGGGTAAACTGACAATATTTCACTATTCACATTTAAATGCTATTATGAGACGTAGTATTGAAATTTTTGTTTCCGTAAGCAAAATACCTTTGCGTTTCATGCAATATTTCGTTTCTGCTTCTTTCTAGAGGTGTCTCCTGCGTTAAAAGCTCTGTATGTTTTCTCTCGATAGGCCCCGTCATTTGAATAAAGATTCTGTTTAGGTGTGGTTATTGTACTAGTCACTTGTGAATATAGCGTGAGAAGGCTCCGCGCAAAGACACTTTTGACACTCTTGGGACTTGCATTGTTTTACTCGCAACCTATTCACCTCCGCCTATGAGGCATCGCGTTTTCTTTGCAACCTCACCTATAGTTCGGACCTAAGTGGGCAACTGCTTCTAAACACCAGTGGGAAGTTGCTTCGGGCAAGAAAGTCTTAGAGTATCTTTTATTTTCCGTTGACCTCACTCAATGTACCCCTAAATTGGGGCACCACGCGAAATGCATGTCCTGTTCCAACACCATATAAAATTTGGAAATTACTCTAAATACTTGTTAGTAAATGCATAAAGAGCTGCTTCGTAAATATAGCAGCAGCCGTAAAGGCGTCGACCTCGTCATTTTCTGCTTTACACCATGGGGATGCTCAGAAGCAAGCAGCTTAAGTATGTCTGGCTATACGTTGAGTTCTTATTGTATTCCTTTCCTTTTGTAGTCCGACATGTACTTCAATCGGCATGGCGTTCGTGTCAACTGTTACTGCCCGGGCGCAATACAGACTCCGCTGCTGCACAATTTCCTCGATCGTGTAAGGGAATCTGAAGGTCCGGAAATACAGGAATTCGCGCCACTTCATCGACCGATGGAGTGAGTTTCGTTTTGCTTTCCATCTTTCTTTATTCAACGCTTATTGGGTACGCGGTTATGTCTGCTCTTTCTCACTCATACGACTGGTAAACAGTAACCAATAATATTGACTGCGTAGCTCAAAAATGGCAATGAAATAATACTGGCGACACAAATGGCGGTCACTGCAGTGCTTTTTACAATACACTTGGCCTTGTGTCCATAGTATGTTTATGCCAGTGTCTGAAGGTTCAACACTCGCTACGAGCCTTCTGAAGCAACGTTGGCCTACTTCATTTTCGTAATTCCGGCTTTCACATGAAACACTAATTGTTATTTCCCCAGTTGTTAGGCCGGTGATCTAGCGCGATCAGGCGACAGTTGCAGCTACCTGAATCTACCCAACCCATGATATTCAACCAGGTTGTAGCCTCACATAAAAAAAATTACAGGTTCGTTTGGTTAAGTGAATTCTTATGTCGCATAAATATACTTTTAATTCCATGGAGCCTAGCCTGTTGAATAAAAAATGGGACGTTTGGCTTACGGCATATGTAACAGCGAAACGGCTATTAAACGCGGTCCATAGCACGTGCTTCGCAATATTACCACACGAAGAATAGTGTGCCGCTTGCGAATGCCAGGGCATGCGCGGAGTATCCTGTAGAGTAGAGGGTGGCGCGGTTGCGGCGGCTACCGTTTGGAGTCCGGCGCCGGACACACGTACAAAAGCTTGCGTTTGGGGGCCACAGCCAGCGGCGCAGCAATCTCCAGCGAGACAGGCTCCAGGTACTCTAACCGTATGGAGTTTGAAGCATTTAGATGATCGGTAACTGCAAGCTCGGCTGTAGTGAAGGGGGATCCTCCAGGCCGGTAAAGCGGAGGTGCCCCGAAATAAATGTCGAAAACACTACATGTAATGCCAAACTCAAAGAAGCGCTTATCGGAACGTTGAATTTTGGTAATTAGCATGTCACTGAAAGCGCTGGAATACCCTCGTATAATTTGTGGGTATTCCTGCCATCGTTGTATTTAACGATTCCGTTTAATTTCTCTAATTGTTTAGGTTAATGTATGCCCAATCATTATTCTTGTTTTTTATTACCAGTTCCAGAGAGAAGTTTCGTACATGCCAGTTTCGTATAGTAATCAATGAATATATTGCATGTCACATCATTCAGTAGTATTCGCGTGTTTAAATGCGAAGAGGAGCACACTGCGCCTGAGTTAGGAGCTTAACTGGGGCTTCGGAATACTTGTACTGCTTTTCTTCTTGGCAGTGCTTAACTGTTGCAACGCGTCCCTTGTATCTTACTCTTCAAATACAAGAGAAAAATAAAAATCCTCTCTCTTCTATTTTACTTTCAAGACGACAAAGAGCCAACATATGTGGCTAGAATAGTACTAGCACTGTGCTCATGCACTGTGAAAGGATTCTGCAACCTGATCGCGTACGCGCTCACATTTAAAATTTTAAGGAAAGCTTTGTATTACGCCAGTACAAATTCTAACACGTCAATATCTTGGAAATAAGTAGGTTCCACACCATATTGCCTGTGTTAACACCAGGCTAATAGTTATTCGTGAGGCTGTCTAGGTGTGCTCAATCAGGCTGTCGTTGCTTGGTGCGTCATTGTGTAGTTTTAGACGGCCCTATTGGTCGAGCGGTGGGAATCCTCCGGACTTTTGCAGGAAGAAAACCCTACCGTGTTTTCTTTGGCAGGCCATCACCATTGCGGTGCAATGGATTGTCATTATGGAGTGCAAATATTGCTGTTTCAAGAGCGAACTTTGTTGGTTGTGTCGAGGCAGGCAAGAAGACACTTTTCATAATAAAAAAACCCTTAAACATTACAAATTTTATGACAGCACTTGAATTATATTGCTGTAACTTTCTTTTATGAGAAACGCGCCTTAATAGCTTTTTGCCATTAGAAAATGAGAGGCAAGTGCCGTTCACGCGGAAGAAAAGATGAATTTCCCGCACGGTAGAGTGGCGAGAATTGTGTAATAATTGGTACAGCATTCATTATTAGCTATAGCTCTGAAGCGGGTGATCACCTAGGTTTTTCTTCATTTAGATGTTTAACCATTAAAAATGGCAGCGCCTAATCCAAACGACGATATCAAGCAAGGGTATCCCATCGTTCAGAATTTATTTCTACTATACACCCACTATACAATTCATGGAAACGCATTATATTATCACGGGAAGAACAATAGGAAAAAAGCTGTGGTCCCAACCTCTGGAAAAGAAGAAGAGAAAAAGATACAGCTGCGCGGGCTCTCACATTTCCCTATAATTCTCCATGATTTCTTGTGTGTGTCCTGCCGCCGCGTCACAATACTAAATCCCTAAAAGTACAACTAACTTGCTGATTTTATGGTTTTCATAATGTGTATGTGGGATCAACTATTTAGTACTGTTTTGTCCGGTCAGTTATGCGCATATCTGTGTGCTACATTCCTTTATAGAAAGCCAAATTCAATAACAAAACACATGTTTGATAGCTTTTCTTTGCTATGCGTTTATATTCCAGCCCTAGCGACGTGGCGCAAGGTGTGATGAAGCTTCTGGAAGATGAACCGAATGGAGCTGCAGTTGGTTTGCCTGCCCAAGATAGGACTTTATTACTTTGAGTACGCTATTCGTCCGACTGCATAAGATGGGATCTACGCTGTACATACCGCAACTCACAGCAGCAAGTGGCACATATGTCTTGCCCCCAGACAGTACATCGTTCGTTCGTCACCTTCAATAAAAGTGATCATTCACTAACCGAAATTGGGCTTTCACCTGGCTCAGTGAGTTTGGAGTAAGTAACAGACGCACGCTAAACTTCCAAAAACATTCGTGTCAGTTACAAGCATAGCTGTTGTACGACATGTACTATATTTACACAATTCTAACTTGCGGTAACATAAACCTACCCTTTCGGAGAACACTTTGATGTGACGTGTCGGTGATGACTCGAAGACGGATAATTAACTTTCAGCATTAGCGCGTGGCTGTAGCCGAGCGTCCATACACAGGTTTAAGTGTTAATGCGTCGCACCAAAACAAATAATGCTTGTCCAAGTTTCATTGGCGCACGGTAATTTAATTACAGGATTTTTTGCGTGCCCTGTATCCCTGAGCAACACTAAGAGTGGACGACGAGCTTACCACATGTCGTCCTCATGAAATCTTGTACCAGGATAAGTGGGGAATGTTTTCTAGCGCACAAAGACAGGGACATGAAAAGAATATGGATGGGGCAAACTTATTTTTCTTTAAGTCCCCGTCTTTTTTGCGCTAGGAAACATGCCCCAGTTATCCCAGTACCAACTTGTCGAAATTTCTGCCCTCCTCTGTCAAGCACGGCCTCACTGTGACAAGATGGCGAAGCGGGGTGCTTATAACTGCGCTGGGTTTTTATCGCCGGTGACCGACGATAAGCATGGTTCCCTGGGTTTGCCTACTAGCAAAATGCAACCCCAAGTCCGGTAGGTCGGAGTATTCGTATGATTCAGCGCAAAACATCTGACGCTGGCGGCATGAATTGGGAGCGAGATGGTTTATGTTACCTTCAATAATTTATTTCTCATTTTTGTGTTGGGTGAGATTGCGAACATGCAGGGTGCGCACATATGCAGTTCCTATACTTTGTGACCTTACGTTTACAATTCTCATTATTCATCTTTCGCCATTGGTATATTTGCCTTCGCACACTGGAGGGCCTTGGTCATGCCTGTTGCAGTTGAAGTGTCGTTTTTACTGGCGATTATAGGCACGAACACGGACAACTAATGAAAACTCCCATCGCTGTCACTTGTAGACCAGTGTCCACGAATGAACCACAAGCCAGGTCGGGATGCCTTTTTCTACCTCTTTATATTGCATTTAGGCCAGTACCTGAAACATCCTGGTTGCTCCCACCTAACAAACCGTAAAGATGTCCCTTGTCTCAAAGTTGTGTGGCCGGAATTATGTATTAAAAGGTGTTCACCGCGCGATTCTGGATACGCACACCGTACGGTCTCCGATGTAGGTTTATTTCATGTCATTTCATTTATTTTACCCCCCTCAAGGCCAGGGGCTTTACAGAGGGGAGTGGATAAAAACAACAAAAGATACAACAAAAGCAGCATGAGTGATGGAAATGTCGCGTGGATTGTGTGCTAAGCAGGGCAATCCCCTGTTTAAGGTATGTAAGGGTTATTGCCCTTGGTACAATCTCCAAGGGATGGATACGTGCCGTGTTTCCTGGTAAGCCGGCTAGCACGAAGACGACGACACAAAAACGCGTGCCCCGGGCCCCGTGCGCTTGATTCGGTCAGCCCTTTTCGCTGAGATTGGACGTGCCCTCTCGCCTTTCCATTTTAGGCGCCACCCCTAATAAATCGGTGCAACACCGTGCAGCCGATTTTGCCTGAGTCTATAGGGACGCAACACTGGTGGAGGAGCCGGGTACACCCATGCCTGGATCGCAGTCGGACACCAGCCCAGAAAGGCCTCGTCTCGTCGACACCCCGTGAATCGGACCAGGCGCCGCAAGCTCGGTCTGTCCCCAGAACTCTCGGCCCTGGCTAACAACGTGCCCCGGAGTCAACCTCCGGTGTTGACACCTCAGCCTCAATCTCGACCGCCTCCGGTGATGGCCACCTCACCTCCGGTGTTAACACCTCATCCTCAATCTCTACCCCCTCTACCCCCTAATGGGCTGTACCGCCGTTATCCGCTTACTGCTACAACACCATGCAATTCAAATTTCCCGCCTTCGCAGTGCTAGCGCGCCCCCTGCCTGAAACTTCGCCAGCGGGAGTTATGTTCTCTTTGTGCTTTGTGCTTTGTGCTTTGTGTACTGTCGTAAAAACGAACCCAACGGGCGTCTTAACTAAAGGAGCGCGGGCACTGGCGGTTAATTCCGTATATTTCTCCTCAAATGTACCTATAGTTTTCTTTGCGCTAAACAACGGGAAGATGTATGACAAGCGCCATCCTTTCACGAGTTACGAACGGTTGTGACTATACAAACCGCTTAGCTTTCGAAGCCTCTGGGGTACGCCGAGAACAACAGCGGACGCCGCCTCGGTGCTCTATAGACTTGGGTCGAGCGAGCGAGCTAGGACGACATGGCGAGCGCTTAAAGGGCTCTGCATTTAATAGAGCACCAAGGCGGCGTCCTGGGGTAACGCTGTTTGCGGAGTACCGTCATTTTTAGATGCAGAGCATCTGATTCACTCGCCTTGTCCCTCCGGCGTCGTCGTCGTTGTCGTCGACGTTGTCCACCCCTCCCCCATTCTCTTCGCCGCGCCAGCTGCGCTCTCCGCCGCTCACCTCCTCTCCTCTCCGATAGCGAACACTCTCTCGCGAGGGGCACTGGATTGGATTCGATTCGATTGGCTTGGCTTGGCTTTGCTTGGCTTGGCTTGGATTGGATTTGGATTGGATTGGATTAAAGTGGATTATGTTGGATTGTGTTCCGTCATAGCCGCGGCACGTTGCGTCATAGCCGCGGCAGACGCGCTGGGGCTGGCGCATGTGCAGTACTCTCTCGTCCGCGGTTTCCTCTCCTTCGGGCGCGCTGCGCATATAACCGGTGTGCCGTTCTCCGGCGAAGCAACATCCACGCTTGGCTCAAACACCTAGAGTCCACGCCGCTTTACAAGTACGCCAACGTCGTCATCGACTGGGACCGGCTTACGCAGTCCCCTCAACGTTATGCGCGCTATAAAACGCGGTCCCTTCGCCGCTCCGCCTATGCGTCGCATCTAGACAGGGGTTCCCGCGAGGGGAGGTGGGAGTTTTTTTTTAGGGGCGAACCCATTAGGGCTGAGGCTGTTGGCGTCTCCTGTCGTTATCGCCGTCGTGATTATCATTCATCACATGTAGTCAAGGTACTAAAACACTGGGGAAGTTGTTTACGTACGCCTCGTGCTTGAACGTAACGCGGGCTAAAGAAACACCGAGACACTCATTTACGGCTGACGCTGGAGCACTTCGTAACGCGTACAAAAAAAAAACACAGGGACACTCGTTTACGCCTAGCGCTAAAGGGCTTCGGGATCCCAAGACAAGAGACCTTTATAGCAAATCTGTAACCGCTACTCCCCAACGCTTCAATCTCCGTTGGGAAAAATGCCAGGCGCAATGAATACACTTATACACTGTATGCTTCGCACCTCCCAGGGTTGTACGTTAGTGGAGATCACCCGGGATTTCGGTGGAAAATAAGGTCTGGTTTCCCCATTTTAACAATCACAAGCAATGGTCGATGCTGGGCTTCGAAACGACCTCTTGAAATGACCTCATCGTTCTTTTTTGTTGTCCGGGTATAAAGCGGTGGTTTATGTCTATTGAGCGTCGGCATCGCTTCGTCGGGCGGGGACAAAATCTGCTAACCCTTCATTCACACAGGAAGGAGGTTGCTTCAACCGATAATATTGGCCAGCACCGAGGATGAATTTACTCTCCAATCTTGAGCCGCTTCTTAGCCACGCACGCTTCAACGTACAAATGTAAACCACACGGCTGCCACATCTGCCTTCTCGACTAGCACTCTTTGTTTTCGAGCCTTCAGGGAAATTTATATATTCGGAATCTTCATCGCCTTTCGCTTTAAGTCGAGATGCTTCTTTTTGCGTGAAGCTCGTTCATGAACGTCCACAAGTTCACGAACCTTGAAATTGTATAATGCAGCTGCAACAGGGCCATTGCGTGTGTGTCGATTGGTTGTCATTCTTGCGCGAAAACACAACGTTTTTCCAGAGAAGGGGGGTGCACTAATCAAGGGCAACCTTTCCAACTGCTGGAGTGTTTTCACCATAACTGGAGCCACGCGTACGTTTGCAGAAGCTCCGTCGGGGTGTCATACCCAAATATGGCAAAGTTGCACAGTTGGGCATGACACGAATCCCCGGTGAATGCATGCGACGAGAGCCGCAGTTATCCTGTGGATATATTTTTGAGCCACTGTCTCCGAAGCAGAAGCGATAGGAACCTGATGACAAGAAATTACCGGCATCGTGCGGCTGCTGGCTGCCGGTCTATTTCAGCTCTATGCAACAAAGACCATCACATGCGATGCAAAAAAAGTTGCACAGGATATTTCAGCATATTCTTTAGCGAAAGCGTTTTGCTTTTTGAGAGGTTTGTAGCCGAGCCTTCCGGCGATGTCGACTAGAGGCCACACCTGGGCACCAGACGCACTCCAGCTGCTTTTTCCCCAAGCACTATTCATGTTGCTGCGATACTGCTTCCACCAAAGCTGAAGGTCAACGAAGGCTGCGTAGTGAAATTTCTGGTTCGCGCTCGTTTTTCGCCTTTTTTGTTTTACGTATGGTATAAAGCGCGTCGTAATCCCGTGGGAATTGACTGCGCACCAAGTGTTTCCTCCTTTTTGTTCTGATGCACCATATCAAACAAATATCCATGCTATTCGGGAAGGGGCTGGATATTGTTACGTGTCGGCAGACCAGAGATGAGAGAGAGAGAGAGAGAGAATGCTCTTTAATGTGAACTGGTGAGGTCAGCCCTGCTAGGGACAAGGCTTGCTACACCAGATGGGGGGTGACTACGTTGATGAGTGGTGCATATCAGACATCAGGGTACAGTAGGAAGAAGACAAACATGAAGCGTTAAAAATAAAAAAAGGACAAGAAAAACAAGAGATTGCTGCCAACAGAGTCCGGACAAAAAAATACAATTGGAAAGAAAATTGTTAATGGAAACGCTCAAACAAAATGAAAAGTAAACGACGGGAAAAAAAGTAACAACACCAACCCAAAAAAAATAAATAGATGAACGCCACAGTGCGAAAGAGAAGATATCGTGACACACTTGCTCTGTCTCTGATCTAGAGAGATTTGTCCAGTTCAGTCTCTCGTAGCTCCAGGTACAGACCAGAGATGAGACGAACGATGAGATGGGGTGAAATGATCTATTCACATTATTCATATAGCGACCATTCCAGAGCTCGTGCCGGGCGCGTCCTCAACATGTTCCTCCCCGTCGTCAGCGTCATTGATGGTGGGCCATGGCGCCATCGGGATTCACCACAGTGTCCCGTGACAATATTCATTTTGCATTTTGTTCTTTCTGATGCAGGCGTGCTTTCAACCGCGTGGAACGCTATGTAACGCGTTACTTAATGGTAAGCAGCTGACGACCCTTTTTGAGGACAGTATCCGGGTGCGTGTGCGTCCGGTAGATGCCAGCCAAATGCGCGCTTTGGCCAACCGATAGGTAGGTAACAGTTTCGCGTAAAAAAACTCCTATTTAAAGGAGCCATGAAGAGAAAACACAAGTTTGGTTCCTTCAAAAGATTGTCTCGTTAGAATCATACCGACACCAGTTTTAACGTAAACTTCGCTCAAATAAGCTACTTAATTAGGAAAAACGGGAATCTTCATGCGACCCACCCGCTCATTTCCCGCAACAGAACCTATGATGTTATATGAGCTAAGCTCTGCGATTGGCGGAGGCTGGCAGAAGCAGACGCAAATTGGGTAGAGCTTACAAACTAGACGAACGAGCGATTTGCGCTTAAATTTAGGGCACATTCTTTACAAAGCAATAAGAATGATGGGACAAACAGTGGAAGTTACGGAAGCACATGTAAACATAGAAGTACTGATGCGTTCTGCTGTTCGTACTGCGCACAGCATGCTTGGTTTTGCTGCGCAGCACTACGGGGCTTGGGGTTGTCTCAGACGACACTGGCCGATTGACGCAAGCAACGGTGTCTTACGTGACCCCATTTGTCGAGCGAGCACTGTTTCAGGGAACGAATATTTTCTCCCAGAACAAAAACAGCCAGGTTTAAATGCGGCAAAAAACAAACCAAACGCTTGCCACGGTATGGTGGCGCCATCTAGGTTACGGAACGTAAAGAAACGCGGGAACAAACCACACCGCTGTACAGGGTGGAGACAACCTTTGAACGGTCCCGTGCCGCCGCAATTGGGCCAACGGGCTCAACGCGTTATTCTTTTCGTTTCCCACGAGACCTAGCAACGCGAAAGAGACAATATGATTCAAACTTCTTCCCTAAACCGCGTTGCGGCGATAATTTTAGCGCAGTCTTGACACAATATCTTGCTTCGGCGGCGAGCGAGCAACCGAAAATGGCGGCGCCAGCGTATACGTGTCTCTACCCTGTACGGCGGATGCGTGAATGAAGGTACTCTAGGCTGCAGAGCGGTCGGTTCCTGTGATGTCATTTGAGACCACGAAAACGCATGATTAAGCGGGAAAATCAAAATTTTACCCTAAATTGTTTAATTCCTCAGTGAATAAAGCACCGTTTGTATCCGGACAAGCGCTGGGGGCACTATAAAACAGGAAATCTTTCGAATAAAACCAACTTGCATTTTCTCTTCATGGCTCATTTAAGCACACCATCGAACCAACAGTAGTTGTGCACTTCCCGTTGGGTTGAATCGGCAAAGACTGACAGAGAAACGGACAGAGAAAAAGACAAAATAAAAGACAAAGACGGGCATAACGGACAGAGAAAAAGACAAAATAACAAGTACAGCAGGTCAAGCAAACGCACAAAGAGCGGAGAAATGGGGACGGAATGCAGCGCCAGCCGGTCCAGTGGCGTCGGAAACAACTAAATAAAGTCGAAGTAACAAAACCTTGATGTGGGCCAGTTGCTACATTTGCTTGAAAATACTACGGCGCAAAAAACGAGCGACGAAGAAGAAACACGTACCAACGAGTATGCACAGAAAAACATGTACGTGGGGCAAACTGGAACGTGTTGCAATGAGAGGGCGACGGGGAACAACTGGAGAGTAGCAAACAATGCAAGTGGCAACCTTTCTGGGCACTGCAAAAATGCAAGCGCGGCCTCATGCTAGATCGCACAAAATTTTTAACACGAAAGTGTTTTACGCCAAGGTACACCAAGCTTTCACTGACGTCATATCCATCCCGTAAATGACGCCAGGGCTACGAACACAGGAGGAACGCCAGAAATAGTTTTAGTGACGCCGAGGGGGCTGCCGTCTAGGAGAGGTCAAGTGGAGTTGTTCATCATGACGCTAACTACCGCCGACAGTTGGCGTAGGCTGCGTCGTAGCGACGCCGACGGGTGAATGGCACGAACGTAGCTGATTTGGTGCGAAAAGAAACGCCAGCGGGAAGCGGAACGCGTTCCCGCGTTCACGGTTCAAAGAGCGAATTCTACCTCTCACGTTCCACAAAGCTGAGCTCATCATAACGTAATCGTCTGCCGTACAGGCCACGGAGCAGGATCGAGGTGGACACACGTTCGCTGAAGCAATACGCTAGCAGGACGTCGCTCGCAAAGCACACCCACAAGACAGACGCCGACCCGCAAATCGTGCTCCTTTCGCTGCAGATTTCCCTGCGCATAACCCTTTCGTATTTTACCGATTCCTATGACGGAGGAATCAACCACAATTTTTGAGCAAGGCAAGCGGTACGCTTAACCGCGAAATTAAATGTGATGTACTTTAACGTCACGATGTTCTCAGTTTTCGTATATATAAGCAGTGGCATTTTTCAATAAAATCTATTTGGAAGTTCGGCATTGTGTTGTTTCTACGTGTTACTTTTTCGTCCCTGTGTTTGGCGCCGTAGTATTTTCAAGTAAAAAAGACCAAACAAGCAATAACAATTTCAGCAAGCGGAATTGCTGACCATTGACAGGTGGCCCTCTATAAAGCCGATCGTGAATCTAAGCGCGGCGCAGCCTAATAATACCGGTCGCTGCCGCCGAACACCGTGATCACACAAACAGCTGCACTTTTCCACGTGGCTCTGAGCATGCGCAGGCATTCCATGCTAGTGCGCACCTTTACCTCTCATTTTGCAGATGCAAGGGCTATCGATGGTGTGGCGTCACGTGGGGGATGCTTGGCAGCTCCCAACACCGACGTACACGCCAATCGCTCCCGTTTTCGTTCAATGGATCACTTTTAAAAGCGAAAGCTTTCGTAGCGGAACAGATGGGGTCCTGTCAAAAAAGCTAATGCATTTACCCATAGACCGGTTCGGCAACCGAAAAACTTTGATAAGAGCTCTGGACCAACGGCGCGTGAGTGAGAACAATATCACTCAATGTTTTGTCGTAGTTGTCATAATAATCAATCAATCAATCAATCAATCAATCAATCAATCAATCAATCAATCAATCAATCAATCAATCAATCAATCAATCAATCAATGTTTATAAGAGTGCCCAGGAACAGCCGAGCCCTTGGTTCTGGCGCACTGAGGAAAACAAAAGGCGGCCCTAATATACAGTAGAAGCTCACAATATAAACAGTCAACGAGAAGGACAAGTGAAGAAATAAAAGCAATAAAAATAAACCGAAAGGATAATAAAAACGCATTCCAACTAAAATTAGACGATTAAGAAACTCTAATGGTGGATCAATGGCAAAAGTATGTGGACTAATGGTCACAGCAGTTTGAGGCTATGAATCAATAATCAATAATCAATCAATCAATCAATCAATCAATCAATCAATCAATCAATCAATCAATCAATCAATCAATCAATCAATCAATCAATCAATCAATCAATCAATCAATCAATCAATCAGCCAATCAATCGTTTATTAACGTGCCCAGGAACAGCCGGAGGGCCTTTGTGCTTGCGCACAAAGAAAAAAAGAAGAAAACAGGCAACGTAAGATGCCCACACCTCACAAGTAATGGAATTAAAAGATAGCGATACTGACACACACACAAGCACAAAAATTACACACAGTCGTACACCAGAATATACATGCGCCCACAGAAAACACAAACACACATATACACACAAAAACAAGTACAGTGCCTTGCAGTAACGCATGTGACATCACGCCAGTGGTCGTATTACACACATAAATTCAAAAATATACATAAATGTTAGCAAAGTTTAGCTGCACTGAAACGGAGGGAATCAAGATAGCTTATATGTAAGAAAAGGAGCATGGAAGGAATGTACATGTAGCGAAAACCAGACATGGAATAAGGGGAATATATCAAAAAAGAAAATCTTGTGTTGTCACCACTTTATGCTCAAGCGACCGCATGTGAACAGAGGATAAAAAAGGTCTATTACATGACAAGCTTACAGACATGTTTGCGGAACTGTGACGAGGAATTATTAAATATGTCTAAATATTCGTTGTACTGATTCTACGTACACTGGAGGCGAAACATGGGGCACAATAACAATAATAATAGTAATAATAATAATTATAATAATAAGAAGAAGAATATTATAAGAATTTATTAATATTATTATTGTCATCATCATTCTATCTCCGCCCGCTGCAGGGCAAAAGCCTCTCTCATGGATCTCAAATTATTCCGATCATGTGTTAACTGCCACCAATTTATCCCCGCAAACTTCTTGATCTCTTCTGCCCATCTAACTTTCTGCCTTCCGCTGCCGCACTTGCCTTCTCTAGGGATCCACTCTGTTACCTTAAATGACCAACAGTTATCTTGCCTCCGCATTACATGCCCTGCCCACTTCCATTTCTTTTTCTTAATTTCAACCAATATGTCCTTAACACGCGTTTGTTCCCTGACCCACTCCGCTGTCTTCTTGTCCCTTAATGTGACACTCCTCATCTTCCGTTCCATTGAGCGCTGAGTCGTCCTCAATTTACGTTGAACCCTTCTAGTGAGCCTCCAAGTTTCTGCTCCGTTGGTGGTTAGTATAGTGCTTTTAGTATGGTATGGAAGAGATCGTATAGTGGTTAGTACCTTGCGTTGTGTGTCAAAATATTGACTTGAAAATCGCGATAAACAACTGGTTTTATAAAAGACAGTACACGCACCGATGATGAAGAAGGAGTACATTAGTATACCCGGTATCTCATAAACACCGCACCGGTATACCTTTATAGATCGTTCGTAGATGCGTTTACTTAGCGAGCGAACAGTTGTAGCTTGTTTGCAGTCGTAAGAGTCGTAGCACGTTTGCAATTTGGGTCTTGGAGGTTTGACGATAGAATGGACGCACTTTCAGAGACGGTTGGGCGAACTTTAGCGTTCGCGCTTCTCTCAACTTTCTTTTGGAAGGAATGGTAACTTCTTTTCCTTTTTAGATGCGGCATCTTCAAAAGCAAACTCAGTTTAAGATTCGCACAACACTGCGCCGGAACATTAACCTGCCCTATCTACAGCCAAGGATGCCGCTATCCTCCACTTCATTATACAACCGACAGCCACCGCTTGCGGATTGTCTATTCGCTTTCCTGTCTACGGTTCAATCTCTTTACGTATTCGCTTTGCGGTCTCAGCATCCGTGGAGTCGAAGGATAACGTCAAAGACTTTATGGAAATTACCGTGTGCGCCGATGAGGTTCACTCACATAACAGCATCTGTGCTGAATGGCTGCGCCGGAAATATAGTGATGTACAGATAGAAACCCATTTGCTCCAGGTATTCGGGTTCAATAAAGGGTAACGCCGTCGCAGGGCCACCTGTTTGAGATCATATCCTGCATAACGCCAACCTTTTGGACTATTGACTGGCTTGTGCTGGACGAGTAAGTTTCTTTTTTCAGCAATGTTCTTGCAGAACTAATATATTAACGCTGTTATAATGGTCGACTCTGTATATTTTCATCATCGTTGCGAAAAATCGAAACAAAGTATTTTCAGTGGACGTCTCACTGCGTTTACTGGCATGAAACGTTAAAGGTACACGAACCGCTTTTGACGAGTATATGTTCTCTATTCCAAATGAAAGGGCATCCCTTAAGACGCCTGAACGCGAAACGGTTTAGCTGATACCGCCATAGAACTTTTGAACTCAGAATTTTTAGATGTACGAGCCGTACGTGTCCTCCCAAAAATGATGCTGGCAATTATGACATACAGTAGCACGGCAACATACTTTTGTCTGTATGCGAGATGAAATGCAGTATTTAAAAACGTCTCCCGAACTAAAAAAAATCTCAATTGCAGGCTTTGTCATTCCTTGATGTGTTTTTTTTAAATATTTTGTACGAAGGCGCCATCGGTTGGGATGGACAAGAGGTAGAATGCCGGCTTCATGTTGGGAAGGTGGCAAGTTCGATTCCCTCCGGGCGCGTCCTTTTTCTATTTAAGTTGCCGTTGGCGTTTTTCGGAATTGAAAGCGAATATTTCGGCAGAAGAAATGCGTTTGACTCAGGCAGAATCGTCAAACAACGTACAACACAAGCAAAATGGTCCTTCACTGGGTCTGTTTACTGAACGAACCCGTCATTTCTGCGCATGGAGGTTCAGTTAGCACACTGAGAGCAACCCAGCGGCGGTGGCCAGCGTGTCTTTACACTTTTCGAAGTAATGTTTAAAAATACATATGCAATTTAAGCTTATACAAATACTTGTGCTGAAACGTTCTCATTAAGTGAATACACGTTTCAGAAGTTTCAGTGGGTGCAAGGTTTGCGTATCACGTGACCAGGACACATATAGTGCCATGTTTGTACACAACGAACCGCCACCTCTCAGATTGCAGAAAATTTAGTGCCAAATTAAAATTATTTCCGCCAATTTGTTTACAATTTGCTTGTGGTTACTCCACCATAAAAATTCTGGTTTTATTTGAGCTAGAGAGCCTATACTCGAGATATATCGGTTGTCTGCCCCATTAAACACTGTGTTACTCTGAGCCCGTGAGAAAGCTTAGTTTCTGTATTCTACGTACCGGTGTTTAGTGGGTTCGACGTTACAAAAACGAACAGACAAGCGCTTGTGCGCAATATTGAAAAAAAAAACGTAGTGTACAAAAACGATACTTCTGATCTGTCTCGAAAAACGCAAATGAATATTGAAAAACAATTTCTATTTTTAATAAAAACCGCGTGATGGTTCCGCTTGTCCGCTATTGTAGACCGTAATTTTTATTATGCATGCAAATACAAACTACGTTTCTGACAGAACATTTTTCGAAAAATTCCGGCGAGGAAAAGCAAGGCTTACATTGACTCAATAAAGGTGTGTCCGAACCGCGGCGAAGTGTTAAACCTAGTATTATGTTATGACCTAGTGTTATTCTACCAGTGTTATATACCAGTGTTGTTATACCAGTGTTATACTAGTGTTATGATAGTGTTATTATACCAGAGAGGCGCAATTGGAGCTGAAAACTATAACATTTACAGCGTAGGGCTCAATAAATGATTTTTCGTCAACGCTTTAATCAAGTTTGGGAAATTGCCATTAAAGAGGTTCGTATTGGCAGTAAAGGAACACCAAACTGAGTTTCAAGATTTCCTTATTCGTTTAACAGAATAAAGCCCATAGTGAGTATGCCGCGCACTGAGATTTTTCGTCTATTTTTCCTAATTTCTAACCAGATAATTGGGATCTAATATGCAAATTTTTTGGCACCATTGAGCAAGTAAATTTGATGACGGCTATAAGGAAAGACTTGAAAGTGCGCAAGGCTAAATTTAAGCAAGGCTAAAATGGGGGCTAGTTGGTTTTGCATCTTCTTGAACCGCGTTGTTTTAAAACAGGACAATGAAATAGCACACAGGACGAGACGAAGCGCGAACTAACAACTGATTTATTTTTCACAACACACACAGTTATACATAAAAAGACACTGGTCTGAATCAACCATATAAACTGATAACAAAGAGATCTCAACCCGTCAAAAACACCCTCTCATCTCAGCGCCTCTGCGCAGGGTAAGGATTCCACCTCGCTATCTGTGAGGTGGAATGAGGCGGCATGCTTATGCAAGCGTCTGTTTTCTTGATAGCGAAGGCTTCAAGAATCTCTCTTTCTATCTTCTCTCTGCCTCGGCCGATGACACTGTCTTGGTGAAGTCTGGAACGCTGGGACATTGGGGGCAATGATGGCAATGATCGGCGAGCCTTTCCGGGTGAGTAATCTGGTGGTAGTTATTCCTATGCTCTCTGAGCCTCGTGTCATGATGAGATACGATTCGGGCCACTCGAAACTGGTGAAGAGAAGCGTTGCATATTCCGCCATGATTTAGAGCCCCAGGAAGTCTTGCGCGCACAAGATGGAGCAGAGCCTCAGTGTTCAAGTAGACAGGCTAAGAGCAAGCAGGTTCACTGATGCTTTGTTAGCGTCAGTGGCTGAAAAAGCGCTAAAGACTGCACTGAAGAAAGAAGCGGCAGTAGAATGTGAACAATCAAAGAAGAAAACGCGGCCGGTCGTACTACCATATATCCATAAAGTGGCGCATGGGCTAAAGAAGACTGCTGCAAGACATGGCCTCCTAGTTGTTTTTATAGCGCCGAGAAAATTGATAGGTCTTTGCAAAAAGGTCAACAATGCGCAGAAACCCCGAGACGCCTGCTCCACCAAGCACGAGCACAAGTTTGTTGAATGCAAAAAAGATGTAGTTTATTGCATCAATCATTATCATGCGGAAAGTGCTACGTTGGACAGCCGGGCCGCTGCATCAACACGAGGCTCAGAGAGCATAGGAATAACTACCAGCAGATTACTCACCCGGGGAGGCTAGCCGATATTGCCATCATTGCCGCCAATGTCCCAGCATTTCAGACTTCACCAAGACAAGTGTCATCGGCCGAGGCAGAGAGAAGATAGAAAGAGAGATTCTTGAAGTCTTCGCTATCAAGAAAACAGACGCTTGCGTAAGCATGCCGTCAGTCACCCTCACAGATAGCGAGGTGGAATTCCTTACACCTGCGCAGAGGCGCTGAGACGAGAGGGTGTTTTTGACGGGTTGAAATCTCTTTGTTATCTATTTATATCGTTGATTCGGACCAGTGTCTTTTTATGTATAACTGTGTGTGTTGTGAAAAATAAATCAGTTGTTAGTTCGCGCTTCGTCTCGTCCTGTGTGCTATTTCATTGTCCTGTTTTAAAACAGCGCGGTTCAAGAAGAGGCTAAATTTAACAGATGTGGAATGTGCCTAGCTCAGAACCTTCACATATACAACAAAAACTATAGATTTGCGTTGACCTGGATAAAAATCGATACTGCTAATGAAGCAATAGCATGCAAGTATATTGTAAACGAGTATGAAGTCATAACTGTACTTGGGGCTGTACCGGGAATGGCCCATGGTGGATTCTGTTCTGTCGTCACGGGGTAAGCTCGGCAATGGAGCCTCAATAAAAACAGAACGTTGCTTTAAGTGTCCCTTTAAGTCAATGCGCTTAAGTGGCTGTGTATAACTGCTGATAATGATGATGGTTGTTGCATGGGATGCGAAACCTCAGGAAATGCAGTTATTCGTAAAAGTCAAGACCGAAACTCTCGCCATGAAAACACAAATTGATAAGAACGCATTTCTTCTAAACTCGCCCGTACCGAACCCGGGGGCAGTAATGTCCAATAATATCATACGGGCTCACTTCCTTGCAAACGAGAGAAATTGATGGTTCCTTGCGCCAAATACATTTTACGCGACCACACCAATATATTCCTTTAATTATTGAGCTGCAGGGGGGTGATTTCTTCTATATTTATTCCTTGGCCCTTAGAAAAAACGTTGAATGAGCGTGCCCATTAGAGAGGCCCGTCATATTGGCATAATGCAACCTCCGTTTTGAAGGGCACCTGTCTAGGTCAATTGAAAGGTCGATGGAAGGTAAATGTCATTTACTGGACGATGATCTCAGGAAAAGATTTGCTTGACTTTTTTTGACCTACCTTTTTGTAAAAACCAACAAGATTTTAGGCCAGCGATGGAGTCTCTAAGTGGTAAAGTGTGCCTGGTGACCGGAGCGGCGTCTGGCTTGGGCAAAGAAGTAGCAAGGCTGCTGCTTAACAAAGGATGCATGGTGCGTGAAAAAATTGTCGTATCATTGAGAAAGAGACAAAGAAGCCGGGAAAGAGTTGCGCGTATAGTGTATTTGTGCGTATCAGTTCAGCCAAATGCGACATACCAATTTTAAAAATATATCTCACACTGAGGCCTCTAAAATTGCCTGGTAGAATTTTTCATGCGCTGGTAGCAGAGAATTAGATTGATTTTGATTGATTGTAGGGTTTAACGCGCCGACGCAACGCAGGCGATGGGGCGCGCCGTAGTGGAGGGCTCCGGATTAATTTTGACCACCTGGGGATCTTTATCGTGCGCCGAAATCTCGTACACACGGGCGTTTTTGCTTTTCGCCTCCATCAGAAAAGCGGCCTCAATAGCAATTAGGCTTTAGCAATTGAAGGGTGAAGTAGGGCAGAAGGTAGTTACCTTCGTTCTACTAACCACCAAAGAGAGGGTACGGGAGGTAAATGTGGAAAGCAGCACGACTAATGCAGCCGCGAGGGACGTATAACAGCGAGAGCCAGTCAGTTTCGCGGGTAGAGGGGTGACGTCAAGCTGAGGAAAGCGCTGGTGGTACTACCTGTCCAATTTCTCGGCTTGACGAGAAGGCTCAGCGGCGGTGGCGGCGGCGGCGTTGCGTTTAATGTCATGTTGCCCGGGCATACTCATAAGCGCCGCGTCAAAACTGGTACCCATAAATGCGTAGTGTAAAACGCAGTTCGAAGAGGGGGGGGGGGGGGGGAAGTGAGTAGGAATCAAAACAATGGCGGGTCAACGTCTACAGCAATCAACTACTGAAACTACAAGTAATCAACGGCAGAGCTACGCGGAAAAGAAATGATCGAAAAACACAATCACAACGATAAGCACGCGTTCATTGTGCGCGGACCCGGCTAGTAAATACCGAGCGATGAAGGCTCAGTTGCTGCTTTAGGATTGTGGTGCAAAGGTTCGCGTTTGGCCAACCCTGAATGTCGCCACAGGGCAATGCCATACTAACGCATTCCTGAGAATCTACCAATGAATATTACAATATTTTTCCTATTTATTTTCACTGGTAAGCACTTGTCGTCAAATATATAACCCCAGTGTACTTTCGGTGAGGATCGCATGCACGTGGCCGGCACAAAAGAGTTAAGAGGACACTATTTGGTCTTCTCTGCCCCGCGTATGCCTTTGCTGCTCGCTCTTACATATTTTCTAAGAATTCCGAGTTGAAGGCTAGGCACAGTGAAGTTCCACGTAGGTTATGCGTTATTTTGCAAACGGTAAACATGCAAAGAACTTGTCCTGAATCACAAATAAGGGGGGAAAGAAAGAAGGAGAAGCTGCAGCATGAAAAAAAAATCCTAGCTTTACCTCATTCTATTTTACTTGGTGTTTCAAAACGTCAATATAAAATAAACATTTCCTTGCTTCAAGCGCAATGAATTTTATATTATCCTTTTCTCAGGTGTCCCTGCTAGACTTGAACGCCAACTTAGGCGAAGAAGCAACTGCTCAGCTAGAAAACATCTTTGGTTCCGGCCGTGCCCGTTTCTTCAAGTGTGATGTGACCAAGAAAAGAGAACTCGAAGGTTCGCCCTTTCCTGTTTTAGTAGACTATTTTTGATCGCAATACATTTCTGAGCTTTATGCTGACTTATTCAATGCAAAGACGCTGGCAATGCTTTTGCATTAAGGACAACATCTCAGCTACGGACCTAAGGCGAAGCTCAAATTGTCTGCGGGATGTTCACTTGTTCCGATGCTCCACAGGGGGGCCTTATGTACATCGTATTTTGTGCTTTTGTTACCCAATAGACCGGCCGCTGGACATAGCAGATTACAAAAACAATTAGAGATGATCCTGTCTGATCACGAATATTTATGAGAAATTCAGGGTGCCTGACAATTCAGTTAGTGGTAATGACACAGAGTTTCTACTTCGTAGCAATTGAAAGTAACGTCCTAGTGGAAGTCCTTGAAAAGTTGCCGGTGGCCGGCACTAGGATGTAATTAACACGAAGGTGTAATCAATACCATGTCGCAAAGGCATTTTTGGTCGTCAGTTCGAAAACGGGATGAACCAAGAAAGGTACGCCCATATTTGACATTATGCCCACCTTTATATTCGTGCTAACTTCGAAGTCTTGCCCATCAAACCAGTTACAGTTGTATGAGCTTGCCCTGTGTCTCAAGGTTTAACGGCCACATTACACGCAGGGATCTTCAAACGCCATTCAAGTACCCTCGTTCGGGAAATTCACTGCAGACTTACGACTTTTTATATGGAATCGGGCGGCAGAGGTACACCTCAAGGAGCTCTCCTTTCTTCCCTGCTTTTCAATATAGCCCTAATAACCTACTTGACGCCCTAGCGGTCGTCTGGTCATGCATCATGCCTTTTATACCGATGACATATTTGTGACCGGATGGGCTCGGAAGGTGATATGCATGCCGGTCGCTAGCTGGTGGCTATTACGGCCATCTGGTGGACCCATCCCAAACTGTCCAAGCGGACAAAAAAACCGTCCGATATCGATGCCGCGAAGCCCATTAATGGTCTCGAGTGGGGAGTTTGAATTGCTTTCCCCCTTCTCAGCAAAATATTTGGTATAATAAGCGCCAAATCGACACTTATCCCACGTACAACAATTTTTAAAGAATAACTGGAAAGCTCCCTCCAGCTCATTCGTCTCCACCTTTCATCCTCTACTAAATTCCAGAGTGTGATCTACGCAGTTCTCAGCGCTATTTAATTTTGCAATACCCCTGGCACGCTGTTCGATATGGCAGGATAAGAGTAGGCATACTTCGTTGTTGCTAAAATGTCCCACCCTACCCATAGGCAGTAGAAGAATGAGCTGGCCATCTATGGACAGGACTGTGAGCATCGGATGATTGCAGCGGGAGTCTGCAATGGAGTGTCGAACTCGGAACCCAAACAAAGTTTTCAGTCTGTCACTTAATATTTTTTTTCTCTCTCCCAAGTGAAACATAAATAACTTACCTTGACCTTGACGGACATTCATAACGTGTTATCTCGGCATTCTTAAGCTGTCAAAACTTTTATTTTGCAAGCTTTCTTGCTGAATTTAATTTGTATTTCGCTGTTTCTGTTTCGGCTCCTTAGTTCTTACCCTACTATAAAGATTATTAGTGTCTGATGGTGATGAATTACTCTTTGCAAGTTTACCCATAGCGTCGTTAGTGCCACTGCCGGTGTTTACGTGATGTATGCACCACTCGATTAAGTTTCTCGAAACGCTTTAATTAAGGCAAATGACGTTTGGTTATTCCAGAACCGGATCTATTGTTCAGCGAAACCTCAGCGAGGTTTTACATTTTCGTTGTTGACCAATGAGTTGAGGAGTTGCTCATAATAAATCGAAGCTTCAGTGTTCTCCCCTATGGCGTCTTTAACTCAAGAAAGCCCTGCAGAAAAGCCAACTTTCTCTAAGCATTTTACCTTTAAAAATCGCAAGGCTTCGCATAGTCTTGCGTTACAAAGTACAGCTCATCATGATGCATGTGAGAGAAATACAGTAAACATTTTATCGACCTATTTTTGCTTTGACAGCAAGGGCAGGAAAATATACCTATAACGAACGCTTGTCCTGGGTCATTACTTCCTGGTACATAGCAGTGCGGCACGCAAACATATAGTATTGGGATCCCAGTTTTACTTGGAATCCCCTATGCAGAAAAGAACTACAGCCCTGCATCAAAAATAGTGGTTCAATTGAAGCCATAATCTGCTTCTTTGTACTTGTTTTTGCTTTGTTTTTTATTGTTAAGCAGAATGCTTCAGTGCAACCCGATCTGTCTTCGGAGGCTTGGATATTGTGGTCAACAGCGCAGGCGTTCTGGCCTTCCCCGACACCTGGAACGTTGTCGCAGTGAACGCGGCAAGTGTTGCTTGTTTTTTTAGGTTAATTAGTGTTTCTAGAACTACGCCTAATTTTCCGAGGAGGTGCCCAGATATTACAAGTGGCCATCAAACACGATAAATATTGCAGGTTCTTTTTGACATCGGCAGGCATGTGGAAATGATGTAAACCCTCAATTTATCAAGTAAATGTCCACTGGCGTTCCAAATAGTTATGCAAATTATGTAATTAAGAGCAGCACCAGTACAATAATGTTTGTCAAATTAATATTTGTCAAAGTTGGTGTGCACACACCAACTTGTTTCCTGCGAAATGTCAAATAATTTCGCTACCGTTCACCCGAAGCGTATGATGTTGGTGTTGCAGGGTTGCTATTAAGAATTTAGAACCTAATGCTCTGCGACGCCTCCGGGTCGGGATAGGCATGGAATGGTGGCTGCACTCTCTGTAGTAAAACTGGGAATGAAATCGGCGTGTCGTTGACGAAAAAGAAGGGGGATATAATTGGTGGGATTCTTAGAAGAGCTATGTCGACCCTTGGTTGGGGCTTCCGCAACAGCAGGGCGTGAACGAACTATCTCTTGAATCAGCACCATGACCCCGAAGCCTTTAATAACTGCGTTTGTGCACACTCGAAGTTAATACGCCTCATTTATTCCTACTGAAGCAAAAAACAACACAAAAAGTTGTTGGTAGGTAAGCTGTTCTCGGTACCTCAAGGCGTGCAAAGCAGCTATGGCATGCAAGAGACCGCACCATAAACTACCGCGCTCACTTAAACGATTTGTCCGGGGAAAAACCACAATGCATTCAAATTTCGTACCAGGGAAGAAAAAGGACCTAAATTCATTATTTTTAGCTCCAACGAATACAAAAACTTCGACCATTGAAATGTTGGATGGCCCTAGCAGTTAATCACAATCTCTGAATTCCTCAACGTATAATGTGACTTTTGGCTGCGGTATATGGAGTTACCGAAAGGACGCAACGTACCGCTGACGTTTACCAGGTGCGAAAAAAACTGCCAAAGTATGCAAAGACGGCATCATAGCCGAGTGATGGGAGCTGCTTCGTGACACCAATCCTAAAGCGCTAGTGCCATTTGTATCTGTGGGAGGAATTGAAAAGACACTGCTGATTCGACGGACAGTTTTTATACTCGCTGTAGCGAAGAACGCCCTCGCCGTAAACCAATGACTGACTCAGCGCAAAGGCCTTCGAAAAATCCTGAGTTCGTCCCCGTTACGACTCGCCGTGCCTGGTGCCAAAGCCGTTTGAGGGAGATGGCAAAACACTACGGATAAACTGTCCTC
The DNA here is from genome assembly GCA_013339765.2 of Haemaphysalis longicornis. NCBI lineage: Eukaryota > Metazoa > Arthropoda > Arachnida > Ixodida > Ixodidae > Haemaphysalis > Haemaphysalis longicornis. Next base: position 110,093,005 of record CM023455.1, on the reverse strand, counting down.
AACGCTGGCGGCAATAGAGACCGCATGCGTTGACTTAGCCCTCTCGATACTCTATATCTGCATGCGATACTGGCTTTCTGACCATTTGCTTGCCCCTGGCCGCTTTTAACATGTAAGATATGTGAGTCGCTTCCGAAGAAACATGGCTTTTGACCGAGACGACCTTGTAAGCCATGGTGCTGCATGACTGAGGGGCACACGCACACGTTCACATTCGTTCCCATGCTAGGAAGCAATCTCTCAGAATTTATTTTGAATTAGGATTCTACTGTCGAATAGAAGTCAGCCATTGCATCTTGAACAGTTCGCAAATTTCTTTAGCCGCTACACTAGCAATCAATCATAGATTGGCACTGCGATAGCAGACGCATCTTGTATGAGCAAAATGTTTACTCATATATTGCGTCACAGTTGCAATTTACAAGGAGAAAGATTAAAGCCGTTCCACTGAATGTGAAAACTGACGGAAGTGCAGAGAAAGTGCAGGGTGCAGAGTGAAAGCGCCGGTATTCGTTCACTGCTACCACCCAAAGGAATTTGAAATTTCGCGCCTCCATAGTGCTCGCACGCCCCCTGCCTGAAACAGCGCCAGCCAGCGGGAGTTCTGTTCTTTTTGTGCTTGCTTTTCCTCCCGCACGTGAGGGCGCTGCACTGCCACTTTTTTTGACATACTATCGCAAAAGCCAACCAAACGAGCATTCCTAACTAACTGAACGTGGGGGCTGCCGGTTAATTGAATATATTTTGTGTTAAATGTACCAGTAGTTTTTTTGCGCTAAACGGGCAGATGTATGACAAGCGCCAGCTTTTCGCGAGTTTCAAACGGTTGTGACTAAGCCGCTTGGTTTTTGAAGACTCTGCGGGACGTCCTACGACGGAACGGCGGGCTCTATTTGGGTCCATTATCTCGTGGCATCGCCTGATTCTGGTAGTCGTTTGACAGAGCGAGCTACGAGAACAAGACGAGGCCCTAAATTTCTCTGAATTTAAAAATAAAGTTCTGATAGCGATTATTCCCAGCGACTGCAGAATAAGGCCGACTGCATGTGTGAGCAAAGTACCCTCAGTACAAGAGGAAGTTGCGTTTGGAGCTTCACACACGATGATCTTGCATATTGCGGACTATGCCTAGCGTCTTCTGCAACATTTCTTCCTCAGCAACATTAAAATTTTCAAGTAATTCAAATTACCGCATTTGCGTAATTACACGTACAAGGAGTTTTAAGAAATTCCACGAAGATAAAAAAAAACCTCCCAGGAAATGGCAATGATCAGGAATGATATGTGGCACTAATTTTTGCACTTGTTACCTGCACCTTAAACTGCTCATAGGATGGCGTAATTCATGTAAAAGCAAACGTGGTGGAAATCTGAGATATTACACGCAGTAAAAGTCTCATCACTGTTCAAGGCCTTAATTACTCGGAAAACACCTTTAACGATTGACAGGTTCTCTCTTTCTGTTAAAAGTGCACAATGAACATCACATAAACAAGCGTCAAGATTCCTTTACGAGACATATTTGTTTAAAAATACAAGAAACGTTTCTATGAATAAAGCACTTCTTTCAACGCGAGTGGTTTTTGTGTCTATATTTTTACAGCCGTTTCAATCTCGCTTCAACGGGAGCGTACTGTATTTACATGCGTATTGCTATATTAGCATTAGAATTATCTTATTATTTGCAGGAAGCTGTGTATTCAAGCATTCTCCTGGCTTTCAAGTATATGGGCAAAGACTGTGGCTATAACGGCGGGCACGTGATCAACGTGGCTTCGGTTGAAGGTACTGTAACATTTTGAAAGGAGACGAGTGTTGTGTTTGTGTTTATAAAGGGGCAAAATTTTTCTGACACATTCTGAAAATATTTATTAGCTGTCCGCTAGAAGAAATATTTGAAGAATTTAAGGCCCATAAACAGCCATAGATAATAGCGACATTTGATGAATTCTGAGGGTTTTTCGAGAAAGATACACGTTGAACACGGCGTTATAGTTTCAAAAACCTGACACATTGCGGCAGGAATGGCTTAGTGCGGGATTTAAGAAATGGGTTGTCCTACACGTGAGAAATGTGCTTTATATCCTTCTTCAAGATTGCGATGTGTGGCCACAATTTAAAATAATCACTGACGATGAATATCCTTTTTCTGATACACCGTTTTGAAATTTGTTGCGAGTCATTTTCCTGGTATTCTGAGTCCCTCCTAAACTTGAGCGCCCAGTTCAGGAGATCCTTGAAATCGATTTTCGCGTGTAAAAGCATTTCGGTAATCTCCACTCAGCCGAGCTGACGAAACACATGGAGTAGGCAACATACTCAGAATACAGCGACTTATTTTCTAAGGGTGTCTCAAGCCTCAGTGGATAAAGTGTTCTGCTGAGTCGGCCGCGATGAGCGTTTTTCTGATGGAGGTGAAAAACAAACACGCATGTGCGTCGAGATTTCAGCGCACATTCAAGACCACTGGTGGCGAAACTAATCCTCAGACATGAACTACGACACGCCTCATACCAGCATGTAGCTTTGGAGTGCAAAGCCCTCAAAACTTCATTTTGTTTCTACAGCGGCCATTAAGCCACCACACGAGTATCTGGGCTAGAACAAAGCGGAGAAAGTGTTAGTGAAGACTGTTTACTTCACTGTGCACGAAGATGCGTTTTGTTTTATCTTTTTAAGAAAGACATCAGCACCATCTCCTAGAATTCAATTAAATGATTTATCTCCCTCTTTGCCTCCTAGAGCGCCGCTACAGCCGCAGGCCTAATATTGGCACCCAACTTGAGTCGGGCCCGCGTATGTAACGGTAGCATCCTTGTCTCAAACCACGACAGCAAGTGTTGGCTACTGCATAAGACGCTCAGCTGGCGGAAGTGTACCTTTGTGTTATTTCACCGACCCTTTCACCGGCACGTCGTTGTTGTAAGGTGAAACGGCTACGACGTTCGTCCAGGATGCCAACTGCTAGATGCATTCCAAGCGAAAGAGTGTTGCGTACACGTGATAGATATTTTACAAAATGGCCTCTTATACACTGTCGGTTTATGACGACATTAATTTTACATCATAATCAACACGTTTTCGGCCGTCAAAGTATTTTTAAATGCAGAGCATTTCAGTAACTCACGATGTCACCCGCGTTGACGTCCGTCGTTGTCCGCACCCGTCCCCCTGCACTATATAAAAAAAATACTATCCGGCTCCTGGTTTCGATCCCTCGACCCTGTGGGCGGAACGCAATGTACATGGTGCTCTACCCACTGCGCCACAAAGCCGACACAGAATGGGAGGCTACGAACGCGCCTTATATCCTTGACTCATTCAAGCTACGTCAAGAAGCTGCTGATACAACGCATTCACTACCACCAAATCCGCAAACACTAAACGTTAACGCAATACACCCACCCCCTATGCGACGCATTTACTCGAGTTCCCCTCGCGGGGAGATGGTCCCAATTTTTATTTCTACTGATATCGTTAAGGTCATAACTCGAACACTGGAAGAATAAACAGACTCCTTACAAACGCGGTGGTTATTCAGACAATGTTCATGCCATACTAAAAGTTTGGTGGATTAATGAATAACGTAGACTACTTCTTTTATGCTATTCAGAGCATCACCCAAGGATGTAGGCGAAAAACAGTGAAATGAGTGCTCAGAGTTGGAGCTTTCCGTTGCAAAGCTCCAACTCTGGGGATGGGGACTACATGGGGATGAAACAAATGGGGATGAAACAAACAAACAAAATGGTCCGCTATTTTATAAAACCTTTTAGGATTTTCTGTATAAGATCAAAGGGGAAGAACGACATTCATGAAGGTATGTCACGTCCGGAGTTACCAATATCAGCCTCTCTTTCAAATATAAGCAACGATCCCACCACATGTGGGAAATTCCCTTGGCGAAGTAGGATCCCAATTGTCGTAGAGGTCAGGGTGATCATTTCTACCTCTCGTCCACTCTTAACGCTCACCTCCTTCCCTTGGTGCAAAATAATCTGCCTGTTGCCTCAACCCAAGATATTGTCGAGATCAAAAAGACGCCTTTGCAAGACGCCTTCGACGGTTTTATGACGTTCCTGCACCTCCATTGCAAAATAAATTTATTCGCAGTCGTTTATGCAATTATATTTTTCAAGCGAAAACAATTGGGTTAAAGGATAAAAAAAATTCTGGATTGCTGATGTATGGTAAGAGTTTTGCGCTTGCAGTTTGTAGTGTTACGCTAGGTTATTAAGCATTTCACAACTTATCAAAACAATATAAACACCCTGAGACCGACCTTATAATGGACTGGTTGGTATATAATTTCGAAAGCCACAACGCACCAGGCACACAGGAAGAGAGGTATAGAAGCGCAAGTGTTTGTCTACTGCTCATCACTTACAATCTAACGCGCTGTCACTTTGTTTCGACGCACTGAGATAGCCCATGATACCTTGTCTGTGCTGCCCTTCATTGAGCCTTGTCGATTTTTTCGCCAGCTATTTATCCAACCGGTATTCTGCCAGCCTACACAGCCTCCAAGCACGCTGTCCTTGGCTTGACCAGAAGTTTTGGGGTGAGCTATTAATATTCCATTTCTCGCAATCATAGTTACTGGCACTGTTATTAGATGCAGCAATGACCTTCCTGATTTTAGAAAACAAAAAGGCTGATGTGTATTATGTAATTTTTTTTACAAAGTTCATTCCTGACCTGTTTCTTACGTCAGGACGTTTCATGGTCCCGAGGTTCCATCTAATTTAATTGGGCATTATTTTTAGATGTTTTAAGGCCCTGAGTTTTGGGATTAGAAGTAACAAGAACCCTTTCCAGAAGAGTTATTGCACCAGCCGGGCCTAGCTGTCGCCTTTCTATAGTTGCGCCGAAGCATGAGCTATAACCCTTAACTATTTTACGGTCTTCCATGTGACATTCTCTTCCCTCTCATTGATTTACATACGGAAGGAAAAAGATTCATGATTTCTGCTAAGCACCAATATAAAGTTTCTGTTGCGAAAAAATTTAGCGTATCCCGAACTGCCACTTAACACAAATTAAGGTAGCGCGTTAGCCCAACCAGAGCACCGCTTTGACAATATCCAACACATTTAGGGGGAGAATTCGCTCGGTCTCAGGCTGTCACTGCTGTAAAATATTTTGCTTCTGACGTCTGAAGTGCATTGAAGCTTCGAAGGGAACCTCCCAAGACAACACTGTTTTCCTACGGAGGTTTAACATTCAACGTTCCGCGTTCCGATGGTTTCATCAGTGGCCTGACATGCTATATACTAGTAGCAGCACCGTTGTTCCTACGTAGCAATGTAGGACCGATGGCTAGCTTGGAGCGACTTATTGGTAAAATAACCGAACGCTTTCTACCCTATAATAAAGCTGTTAGCTCGTCGAAATCTGGTAGACCTGATTCAAATTCCTTCCCCAAAGATACCTCGGCCCTATGTTTTGCTCAACTTGTTTTGTTGAGCAAAACTTGGACATAATACAGACAAAAAAATTTTCCGTGACGACAAGCATTACTCAGTATTCAGCGTTATGTCTTATTTTCAATGGGCAATGAGCGGATGTACCCAATCAGGTAATGCTTGTTCGGTGCGATTGAGGCGGATGTAGCGCGGAGAACTGCGTTTGGGTACAACAATTTGGAAGGGCCATTAGCGTAAAATACCGCAGCGCTCAATAGTGCTTCTATTAAAAATTAAGATTGCTGTAACCGATCTCCTGGCAGTTCTAAACATACAAAATGATCAAAGAGGGAAATGCATCCATAAGGCATATTTTTCTCGACATCTCCCATTCGGTAAATTTATTCACAGGATCTACAAGTAAAAACATTTTCAAAAGTTTATAAATCTGGTTTTACAAATAGTTCTCTCTATGAAGAGCATAGGTTCTTTAAACAGATCAGAACATGCGCACAATACTGCTGTAAATTTTGATTAGTGAGCGGATATAAAACCGCCACATGAATAAGGCAGCTGCAGTGATTTTAAAGGCGTCACCTTGTTGTACTAAGCTTTACACAGCAGAGATACTTCAAAGTAACCAGAACAAAGATGTAAGGAAAGGCTTAGAATCGGACATTATATTCGTTTCTTCCTCTAGTCCGACCTGTACTTCAATCGCCATGGCGTTCGGGTCAACTGCATTTGCCCGAGCGCAATACGGACCCCGATGTATCAGAATTTCCTCGACCGTGTAAGCGCACATGAAGGCGGGGTAATCAAGGACTTCGGGCCATTTGATCGAGCGATGGAGTGAGTTTTGTTTCTTCCCCAAAGCTTTTATTTATTTAATGCTTGAAATTTAACCCGTAATGCTGGCTGTTCCACGTCAAAATCACTAAGTATTAAGTAGTTTATAACATTGAGAGTGTAATTCCAAAATGGGCAAAGAAGTGCTCGTGATAGAAGTGGCGGCCAAGGTTACGTTCTTTTGCAAAAGATTAGGCCTTACGCCCCTGGCTTGTTTTAGGGTGCAGCCCTTTGCCGGCCGTCTCTCGGCCGAGCCGCGTCGTCGGTGTAACCGAGTAAACAATGGCAAGACCGTTGAGTGAAAGAAAAAGCGAACGATAAAAGAAAGCAAAGGAGGAGAGTGTCGTGAAATTGGGAGGGGAGGACGGTTCGCCGTGTCGGCGCGAGCCAGCGCTTTCCGAAGTGTGCAGTGGGGGTAGGGCGGGGGGCAGTATGCTGTGCCCGCACGAGGCGCTCGATGGCGCGACTGTCAGGGAAAGCGTGAGGGTGGCGTGCGCGTGACTATGATGTGCATTCGCTTAAGATGCGAAGCATTCGCATCAATGTTCACTTCGAGCCAGCTTGAGTGGAGTGAAAGTACCTACAGTTACATGAGCACCGCGATTTATTTCGAGATTTTCTAGTTGCTTGTCGTAGCTGCCACTTCAGCGATGTAACCATATCCGGCCATAATGCAACCATTTGGATGTTTTTAATTCAACATGTGTAAACAGACAGTATATGCACATTTAAACCAATCAATACAGGCTCCTTCGACGAAGTGACCCCTCATTTCGCCTAATCGCACTTTTAATGCGACGGCATTTATGGACCCGTCACCGGCATCCGGCATCTGTAGCACCGAAACGACTGCTAAATCCCCTCTGGCTGTCACGTGTTCTACACACATGCTTGGGCACACCCATACCCACGTAAAATTTGAAAGTGCGGCAGCGTACACGCTCGCCGTTGGGTTGCCGGCAGCGGCGAGCCGCCAACAGCCCGCGTAGCGTTGACCTCACTGAAGGGTTCAGCCTTCACAAGCGAGAATGCGAAGGTATTTGGTGGCAGGTCGCAACGATGGCCGTTGCAAGATCTGGCAGTCCACGCCAGTCACTGCTAATAACCCTTTAAAAAAAGATAATACAAGCAGCGCCAACCACGAAGGAACACTCCGAGGTGCGGGAGTGGATACTAATGCTTCGAATGTAAACTGACTCTTTGGAGTTATCTTTCAATCCTACATATAATTGTTCATGCAATGTTTGCGTCAATATTTATCCAATTTTTCATTCCCACTCAAGACATCACAATTTCGTAAAATTTAAACTGCTACTTTTTCTCCGACATCCTTCACGTGTCGTATGTGGTGAAGACCCCGTTCAGTCTGTGCTTGGCGGCTAGTTGGCCTTGAACGAAATACCCAAAAATTTCAGCACCTCAAGCTCGCAATCCGGATGCGGGATCGCTAGAATAACCCACTCTCTTCACACCTCTTTTTCCTCTCAAGACGTCGAAACAGAAACTGGCAAATAATCCAGTGCTCATCTACCTTGGACACGATTCTTCAAACTGGGGCCATTTCACGCTCTCGCGTAAAATGGTAACGGGCCATGACGACAAAATAACATTGTTCAGTTCGAAAGAACTAGCCTTTCGAAATTCGCGCAACTCTATTCCTGGCACACGAGACATTTTAAACCAAAAAAAAAACGCGAGATATATGAAAAAATTTGGTAGCTTTACAGTGACGCAATATGGGCAGGTGTGACGTAATATTGGGAAGCCCTAAAACAGCTATTGGAACGGAAGATGATAGGTGTAACATTAAGGGACAAGAATAGAGCGGAGTGGGTCAGAAAACGAATGCGTGTTAAGACATCTTAGTAGAAATTAAGAAGACGAAATGGACGTGGGCAGGGCATGTAATGAGAAGGCAAGATAACTGTTGGTCATTAAGGGTAACAGAGTGGATCCCTAGAGAAGGCAAGCGTTGCAGGGGGCGGCAGACAGTTAGATGGGCAGATAAGATCAGGAAGTTTGCGGGGATAAATTGGTCGCAGTTACCACGGGACAGAGACAATTCGAGATTAATGGGAGAGGCCTTTGCCCTGCAGTGGGTGTAGATAGGCTGGTGATGATGATGATGATGATGAAAACATTTATTAGCATTCCAGTGATGCGATGACATGAAACAAGGGGCCACACTAGTATTTCCTAGCCAGTTAGTCGGTGGTAGTTCTGGTCGGTGGGCGCGGATCCACAAACGAGATTCCGTGACGTTCTAGTAAAATCGCGAGAAAGTGGCTGGGTAGTCGCCACTAGTTAAGTTTTCTTTTTCTTCTCGAAGATGTTTCAAGTTTGTGATAAAATTGGTGTTACTTTCGTTGGGACGAAGCAGTCTTTTCAACAACATTTCTATTCATTGCCCATGTAACGAAAACATTGATACACCCCACTGACAAACTCTGACACACTATTCCTCACAAATATCCAAATTTCTATTGCCTTTTTTATCACCTAGGGAATGGTTATTCTCCCGTCAGACTGTGTACGTGATGTCGCAGTCTGTCTCTGTTGAGCATTTCACATTGTGGTTATAAACGTCGGCGTTTTGTCTATCTTGCCAGCTATGTGTAGGCAAGCCTGCTCTTTTTTTGCTTCCCTTTGTAAGATCCTTGTCACTTTGGTGCGAAGCTCCGTTGTTCTAGCCTACATTGATCGTGGCTTAGACAGGGTACTTGCCTGCTTGCGCAATGGCTACAAAACACAACGTTTAAAAATGAGCAAAATAAACCTTTGGAATTTTTGGTTCGTTGTAACGTTTACATATATGCCCGAGTTTTTTGCAATAAAAATCGCGCAATAAGTTTGCTTTTCGCAGTTTCAATATACTCACCAGGATTAGTCCGGGTCGTCGGTAACATGAACATCCCAATTCTTAGCTCCTATAACAAACTATCCGAACTAAACATCAGCTAATTCAAACCGCTAATTGAATTAAAGCTTCCGATATTCTACACATCTTTTCCAGCTACGCGATTTTTTCCCCGAAAGTAAGACTTATTTCCTGATTCAGTGTGCTAGAATAGACAATTAATAAATCGCATTTGTGGTGATGTTTTGTCCTTAAAGGCGTGTGATTATGTACGCTTGCCTCTGATTGCACCTAACATACCTTAGAGCGCATATTTCAAAGCAGGCCAACTACAACTAAAGCATCTATGATGGCGCTCACATTGCTAACCATTTATATTGCAGGCCTAGCTATGCGGCCGAAGGTGTGGTGAAGCTTCTGGAAGAAGCACCTAATGGAGCTGCGCTGGTCTGTCGGCCCAAGATTGGACTGTATTACTTCGAGTATGCTGTTCGCCCGACTGCGTAAGATGGTATTCAAGGTGGGCATACCGCGATTCCCAGCCTCAAGTGGATCATGTCACTTGCTCTCTAGTAGGGCAGCAGCTCGTTCTGCCCCAATAAAGAGTACATTTAATGATGGAGGTTGTGTTCGGGATCTGACTCCGTGAACCTTAGAAGGAGGTCCAGAAGCCGCTTAACAAGTCCTGGAAACAGGCGTATGAATGAAAGCATCAGGTGTTGTTAGTCTTGGAGTATTTTACATCGCCCTGACTTGTTCTGAAGCAACATACACCTTCCCAGAGTACAGGCTCCTTAAAAAAGTAGTGACACGAAATTTTAAAGCTGATATAACTATGTAAAAGGCTTTTTTATCACGATATATCTCCCATCCTGTGTCAACAGTAACCATTCGGTATAACATATTTTAAATTCATTTTAATCTTTCCCGCACGAGAAAGCCCAGGGCGGGCCAGCATGGTATCATCTGCTTCTCCATTGCCCCAACTGCCGACGTCAGGGCTACCGTGATGTAGCCGACGAGCTTGCTGCGGTTGGCGCGCGCTGCTACGCCGTGCGTATTACGCCATGGTTTCGGGACTGACTTCATGCTCCCCGGGAACGTACGCGTCCAGACCCGCAGCGGTGCGACAAGAATGGTTACGTCATGATCGCCCACCTGTCATGGCGGCCGCTGAGGGTTCGTTTTGTCGGAACCAAACCTTGACGAATAAACGACTCAATAAAGGATTTCCGCTGCAATGGACCGTCTAATGTGTCATTCTATGATTAGTGAGATGGTAGGCACCCATAGCAGCGAAAAAAAGTAACACGAAAAGTTCGTGTCAGTACACCCTAAACGAAACAAGGTAAGTACTTCTACAAATATTTTTTGAAAACGTTTTGTAGAAACGTTTTGGAAACGTTTTCAATAACCCAATTGGCTCAGTAGGGGCACCGGAATTGCTATGGTGCGATCGGACGGCGATGACTCGATGGAAACATAACTTCCGGCACTATGAGTCGCCTGTCGTCGAAAGGAGGCAAACCACTTTTTATTGTCAAAGCAATCTCTCATAGAAAATGATGTGCTTCTCGGCATTATGTTAGCGCACATTAGACAAAGCGCAGGCTTTTATGGCTTTTCTGGCACAAGGAACATCAAAATAGGGCGCGAACTTCACGTGCTCACGAAGACTCGATGGCATGGTTCAGTTTTCCGTATATTGACTTTTCCAAACCCTTATTCCACTCATTTCACGACTAGTGGCATTGAAAATTCAAATGTTAGAATGACCATACAAGGGGCCTGTCATAAGCTTGCATGCCCCAATCATTGTTTTGGTCTCCCGTAGTATTTTCTTGTGCATAAAGCTAACGACGACATGCATAGATCGGGATATGGATGAAATCAAAGGAGCTGCATCTGTTCATCATCGAGCCTTCTCTTTTTATTCAATTAATGCATCGACAGCGCAAACGGGGCCTTGTAGCCTAATTGGGTGAGAAAGAAGCCTGGAAGGAAAAGTTTATGGCTGTCCCACCTTTCCGGTAATGTCTGCCTGTCCCACAAACTCTCACAGAAAGAATTGCGCTTGAAGCATCAAGGGGAGGGTGTGCCGCTGTCTACTCCTCCAGTGTTATGATGTCATGACACCCGTGGTTGTTTCCTGGCGCGGTAAGCCCGGGACAACTCTGCAGTGGATAGTGGACTTCTGGACAAGCCCGGAAATCTCACGTACAGCACACATCACGATCGCAGCTCTGTGGTTGATTGTGTACTTATACCTTGCATTTATTGTACACATGGCTGTAAGTTGAGATCCTCGTGTTTCTTTGTATGCAGTGTGTGGTCTCTCTACCTCACAATATGCATAACCCTAGCATAGCAAAAGGCAGGCATTCATGCACACTTCGAGGAACCATTGTGGGTTCGAGCTAGTTGAGCACGCTCACGATACTGAAACGCCGTCGCCAACTTAACACCGCCTCTGTTGGGCAGGTGGAGAAGGGGGCGACGAAGGAATATGCCCAGGGTACGGAGGGAAGACGTTTATTTTATACTAATGTTCTAGTCACATATTTTACAGACCCAATTACATAATTTACAGTACAGGTACGTACTTCCCGTTAGGTGAAAGGGGCGATGGCGTGCCACGCGCAAGTGTGCGCGTCGTCGGCGCAAAGCCAGTGGGCTCTTCGGTCAGGGCAAATTCCGGGGTGCGCGCACGTTGTGCGCGCGCGCATCGCCGTGCTGGCCAGATCGGCTCGCAGCAGCGAGGGAGACGGGGCCCATTCGCTCACAGGCGCGTACCGCACGGCGTGATCGTCGAGTGGTAGGTACGGCCTTACTATATGCAAGCGTAGGGGCAACAGGAGCAGCCTTAGGCACGGGCCGCAGCCGGAAGGGCTGGTGGGCTTTCGCCGGCGCAACAGAGTTGCAGCCGGCTGGTAAGGAAAGCGTCACATAGCTTCGGCCAACGCCTTCGGCGTCCTGGAAGCGTCTCCGCGAACGGACCCCCGCGCAGGGCGCGCGTTCGCGTCCCCGGCGAGAGTCGGGTTCGGGCATCGTTCAAACGGACCAATGAGGTGAGGTTAGCTCCGCTACCAGGGCGGAGCGCCCGCTGCGTGACAGTGTTTTATAGCCGCAACGGCAGCCTTCACTTCAGGCAGGAGTTTAAGACGGCTCGGCTGTGCACAGTGGCGCCGAGACGAGCCGGCATTTCGGGGAGAGAGGGGAAAAGCGCCGCGCAACGCCACAAACCCAGTGATCGCGCAATGGCTTGGGCGTCAGGATCCCCACTAGTGTATGTTCTCCACTTAACCAGAGCATCTTCACTAAGGTCGGTACCTTTCTAGCAGGGTGCATCACACATCCACACCAGACAGAAGCCCTTTGGAAAAGTTTGGCACTGGAAGGCATCTTCACTCTTACTTGTTCTGCCTGTAGCGTCGGTAGTTTCGGGTCTTTCTTTGGGTCGAAGAGTGGCGGTGCTTAGAAGATGAATTCAGGGGCATGAGAAAAAACAACAGGCTCAATCAATTCTTGGTGGGCTGTGCCATTAGGTATGGCGCACAACGCACCGCTCGACCCAGTCCACCAGTACCACTACGCCATAGTGGACATGGAGGTCACACAGGCTGCTTTCGTAATGTGCGTCCAAGTGGCGGCTTCGTGTGTATTCGTCAACATTATGTCCTCCAAAGACTCGGGGAGCACCGCAAAAGCTGAGTACCGCACAACTAGGTTACGCAGATGGTGTGGGGAGGAAGGATCTTTAATCACGACAAGCAGAACGGGTCGCCGAGTGCAGGACAGGGCTCGTACTCCCCGGACCGAGACGTAGCAATGAGTGGCGCGTAGCCTTTGTGAGGCTTCAATGGTAGATGGAGAACGACGCATCAGCAGGAGGTGATGTAGTGACCGATCCCCTTCCCCCAGCACCGCGAGGCTTAATCTTCGTGGGATTCAACAGAAAACTGCTCTTGGCATAAGATCCCTGACGCTTCGGTTACCTGTACGTGAACTGCTTTCAGTGTTCGATACGATGGATAGTGCAAAAGGTCCGCACCAGTCGGGCATGCCACGTTAAGGCCTTACTACTACTCTTGGCTGAAGGGTAGCCGTTATCGAAATATTTAGCGCGCGAGAGTTTTCTAAGACTAAATTCAGGGCCGCGGCCATAGTTCTCGAAGTTAAACCACCACCTTGAGTATATAGGATGTGAGCGAACGTGGTAGGTAATGAACGTAAAAACAGCATTACTGTCTTGTGTAGTCTAGTGCTGGGGAATGCGAGGGTCAGGCCTCTGGTTGAGATGTCCTTTGCACCTGCTCGTATTATAAATGCGTGTCCACCAGTCATTCCCAGGCTCTTTATTCTTAAGAGTGGGCGGGTCCTTCCTTGTACTGTTATCTTGCCAAAATGACATCTTGGAATGGGCTCAGGGGTGGATGCCAAGATAGTCACAGTGAGGTCAGGTCACCGATACTTTTTTTATTCTGTCAGGCTCTCACTCGCTTTCGTGCTTGGCATCTACAAACAATCATAAGGGAACAGCTTTTCAGAGTTCTATCTTTGTCAGACAAATTTATATGTACACTTGACAATTACAGAAACCGATTGGTTGCTATTTGATGGTTTGCAGGTTATAAATGAACTACTAGATATTTTGAAAATCTAGCCTATCTTTTAATGAGAATTAGTTTGGTGCGGGTCCTTTGGCAGGCAATATTTTCGTTCAGAAAACCTAAAAAAAGGCTTATGTTGGGAAAATAAACAGGGTATTTTTTAGGTTGATTTCGCTTGGGTCTTGAAATTGGTAACGTCTGCAGGGGGCATCTTCCTGTGTGTAGACAAGGAGTTCATGTACCCTGATTTAACCAATGCGCCGACTATGTACGGTTCCCGTTGGTCATACGTTTCCTATAAGGTCTCAATATTCAGGGCGTCTAAACCTAGCCACCACAATAGAATAAAGTGGCCCTTGCATGGGAAAGGGGGAGTAACATCACAGGATATTCACTTTCACAGAACAGCTGCACCGAAACTCAAGAAAATATACACTGTGTCCCCCCCCCCCCCCCCCCCCCAATAGCGTGACATAGCTAAAAGGCCACCTGCGTCAAGCCGCATTCTGCACAGTACGACGCTTCGACTATCAGTTGGCGGGCTTTGAAGTGAGCAATTTTAACTCAGGTAAGTGCCTCCTACAAGCAAAAATATCCGCTAAGCGAAGCATACTCGACGATATTTGAGTCCCTAATATATTGATAACATTTATCAATGAGTCAATATGATTATCAATATGTAACTTTATCATTGGTGTGACCAATGTAAGTGCGAAATTTTCAGTATATGTCCCGCTGAGTTTCTGACCTGAACATTCTGACCTGATGCTGTTGTATGTCAGTAAGCCTTGTTATGTTCTATATTCTCATCCTTAGTGCGTTAGCTGCTGCCGATGCATGAGCACAGGGGCTTGCATTTTACGGGAGGAAGTATTGCAAATGCTGATAGACAAAAACGAGCAACTCCTCTTACCTTTACAAAACAAATGTTGAAAGCTCTAATAATATTTGTTTTTATACAGCAAGCGCCATTTTTGTAATTTTTATGTTCGCGAAATTGTTGTTGAGGAAGACAAAAAAAATATTTTATAACAAAACTTGTTTTATACATGAGATGATATGTTATCTCTTAGTCGGATATAATTACTATGTTTCCTTGAAAGCCAGACACCAGAATAGTTGGAAACAAAGAGAATACAATGCAGAGCTTAATGAAGGTGTTATGTCAGCACTTAAACTATTCAACAAACTTGAGCCGCAACAAATAGAAATACATGTTGAATTAAAGTGTCTCTGGAAATTGCCTGGAGATGGCGCTGTAGAATTCTTAAGTTTGTTCTCTTTTCTTTCTAAAAATTCATTTTAACTGTGAGTATCATTACAGGGACCCACTATTTCGACTTTCATGCAGCATCTGTTTTGAAGGCGTTTGAGAACGTGAATGTCGATGCAAGGTCAACGTCGTATACTCGACAACTATCGGAAAAGAAGTTTTGCTTGAGATGGTTTCCTGACTACTGTCGCATAAAAAAATACAGGCTTCTAGTTCAGTGATGGAGTCCCTAAGCGGCAAAGTGTGCTTGGTGACCGGAGCAGCATCTGGCTTGGGCAGAGAAGTGGCGAGACTGCTTCTTGAGAAAGGATGCATGGTAAGTAACATATTTACGTTAACGTACTGGGATAGAGACTAGGCAGGCGAAAAAAGCCAAGCCTGCTTCGTGAATTTAGGTATAACAGTTCTGCACACCAGACAAGCACATCGTTAGTCGCTCAGCAAGTTTCTGTCAGTTTGGCTGGAAATACGTGGATGCAATTTCATAGGGAAATGCTAGCTCTTAATTGAATATTTCTAGCGCCTGTAATAAGGCTAGCTCTTTGCGTAGAATATTCAATATAATAACTGCGCTAAGCAAAAAATGATATGCGTAGAGAGCAAATTCACGAATAGCTAGGCTGAAAGGGAGGAATAAGACTTGGAGTCACTAAGAACTCGTTGGTCATGTTAGTTATACAAGAGTAACGTTTACAGCGCAGAACAACAATCACGAAAAGGAAGAATGGAGCAGCACAACTGAAAGAAAAGCTGTTCACAAAAGATGTTTTTATTGCCAAAACAACAAACAGCCGAATTGTACCATTTTTAAAATTTTTATGGTTATTGGCGACAAGCACACCCCGAGTGAGACGACCTGTTCGAGTCATTCAACGACAACATCAATCCGCCCGCCCCCGAAAACCTAGCCGATGCTTTCCCACATCTAGCACGGAGGTGTTGAGCTTGACAGCTGAGTACAGAATTTCGTGTTTACATTTTGGTTGTCCTGGTTTCTGGCGACAGCGCCGCAGTTCACGTAGTTTTTGTCCTCCTTAT
Organism: Haemaphysalis longicornis; assembly: GCA_013339765.2. NCBI lineage: Eukaryota > Metazoa > Arthropoda > Arachnida > Ixodida > Ixodidae > Haemaphysalis > Haemaphysalis longicornis. Next base: position 110,076,973 of record CM023455.1, on the reverse strand, counting down.
CCCACAACTGAAATGCAATGATGAGTACGAAAGGAAACAGGCCGCCACTCTGCTCACGAGCTTCACTTCCCGCTGGATAGTGGCTGCTGGCATGGCGACCTTTTCCAGTGGGACGCTTGACAATGGAGTACCCCGGCGAAAAAATTAAGCGCTGTCCGCCCTTTTAACATAGCCTTCTTTAGAGCACGCGCTGTGTGATTAGCAAGAAAACGTTTTGCAAGGGGGGCGCGCTTTCTGGGCACATGTTCAGAAGGAAATGACCCTGCGTGTACTATTGATGGCTTTCGCCGTGGAGAAGACAAGCAAGCAGTAATGCAGTGCATTGTTATTCACTAAGGAGAACTTCAGGTTTTCATGACGACCTTTTCTGTTATAAGTATTATTATACTAATCAGCATTAAACCAGTTGCTTGCTTTTTTCGCAAAAACATGCTCGGATAAGACGACGGCAATTAGTAGCGCTATGTACTGGTGCCTTTATCGCTTTTTGTCGGTCTTCCATTGCGCTTTGAATTGCTGTTTGGATGACCTTAGCGGTGTTTCTGCGGCTATGTCACACATTTTGTTCGAATAAATACTTGTTTTGGCTTAAACATTGCACACTCATCATTGTTGAATTCGTCATGTTCATCCATTATGTATTTCTTCTAAAGCACTTGACGTGCCGAAATCTCAGCTGAGACACGTGTGGTGAACACAAAGGGGCACGTAGGCAGTACGGTAAAGTCAAATAGCTTTTCTGTCTTTGCTCCCGTACAGTCTCTGCTTCAGTCGCCGTTACGTCAGCGTGCAACAAGCAAGCCCAAGTTTACGCTGGAGGTAGTGTGCTCACGTGCGAGTTATGCATACACTTTCTGCTGTGAACCTGCATGCAAATCTTACTCAAATAGGGATATAAAGAGGGGAACAAACGATGCAAAATGAAAGTCAAGACGAGCGTTACATTAGTCACCTAGCCTCGGCGTTCCCAAAATGATTAAATAAAAATAACTCTTCCTTGTTTCCTCAGAGAAATGTTGTGGTCCTGCATTTTCTAGGTATCCCTGGTTGATATCAACACAAACGCAGGTGAAGAAGCAGCTGCCGAGCTTGAAAACCTGTATGGGCCGGGTCGTTCCCGTTTCCTGAGATGCGATGTGACCAAGGAAAAGGAGCTCGAAGGTACGCAGTACTTCTTTTTTGTTCCAATATTCCCGGTTGTCATAGATTTCAGATCTTTTCACTAGATTTCTCAATTCACAAGTTGCTGTACATGTTTCCGCCTCGCTGCAAAGCGTCAGCCCTGGGCGCAGGTGAAAGCTGATGTTTTTCATCCATTAGCGTAGGCTCTTGGAAATTGCCTGTAATATGTTTTAGTGCTTCTAATTAAAGAGAAAGGTGGCGTGCCATAACAATGCACAGAAGCTGTTATAGATCCTCCTCCTTCATCCTTAGTGTCGCTGACAAATTCAGGATTCCTGATTAATCTAGGGATGGCTAATTGTTCAAAATGACTGCGATGCCACTTTGTTACATGTAAATTGGCCGATCGCAGTCATTGTGTTTTGATCAAGTTCTATGTGCAAACGGCCAAGATGTGGCGTGCTTTGCAAGTTGGAGTAAGCTTATTTACAAGAATAGGTTTAGCGAAGAAAAAGTCTCCTAGGCAGTATTACGATCTCTTATCTTACAGCAAACCCGCATGTCATCCTTCGTCAGATTTTGTTGTGAAACTACTCATGAAAAAATAAGGCGGGAACATCACAAGAGAAGTAGAACAAATGAGAACGAAAGGCGTGGAACGGTTTTTAGTATTTGTAAGGATGTCTAGAGAATCGTTTTCAGCGGCATTACACAGCATTTTAGACGCAGAACGAGTCTTTCCGTGCAAAATATATAATGGACTTGAAAAGCAGACTAACCATTATGGTCTCCACTACTGTCGGTATAAACAGCGCAAGGGTTATACCTCGTTACTTACCAAACACTGTCATAAAGCGCAACAAACATTTTTTGTGCAAAAGTGTATTTTGAATAAACCGGCGAGCAGAGAGATGTCCTCTGTCTACCTTTTGCTGAAGTTTAAAAGTTGTTCAGAATGTTTTCTCTGGGTTAAGTGCAAAGAGCTTCAATTGAAGAAAAACTGAGAAATTGAACTCTGTGCTGGCGTTACGTTTTGCATTGACGAAGTTTCTTAGAAGACAATGGTGGCTGAAGTCAAAACAGGTGTAAGGGGGCTGTTCGCGAGTACGAATCTCCTTACATATCGTGTTAAATAAAGAGGTCTACCGAAACGAGATGTCAGCAGAGCTACATGACGCATTACTTCCAGAGTATAAAGAAGAACGGAACAAAAAGCCCTTTAAGTTCTATCCTCACCCTCACAAGATTGCTCGATGCCAAAGCGACCTGCTAAGTAAGCCTGCAAACTTCCCGAACGCCTGGGAACGTGTCTGCCGCAGGTGTGGCAGGCGACTTTTTGAATGCTGCGTAATTTTAGGGGCGAAGCACATTAGGGGCTCGGGCTTTCGGCATCGCGTCGTCGTCGCATATAGTCACGGTACTAAAACACCGGGACACTCGTTTTCCAACGCCTCGCGCTACAACATAAAGCGTACCAAAAGAAAAGTGTATAATGTATAAAACCGGCTCAAAATATACTAACATAATTTATATATTAGTGTGACTCTCGCTGCCCGCTTCATCGATTGTCAAGAACAAGCATCAGCTGTCTGTAGACGGGCTATAATTTGTGTTAGGCCTGATCAGGGACGAGGTCTGATCGGGGCGGCTGGTTGGTTTAAACAAGAAAAGGCATATGTACCTGGTGCCGGGGCCTCGTTGATCACCGAGGACCAGCCCCTATGGCGAGCCGCGGCCATTGCACTGCGCTCTCATTGACCCCTGCCACAACGCCAAACTGGGGCAGATGGGGCATGCAAATTGCCCCATCTGCATGCAAATTTCCAACGCAAGAGGGCGGTAACGCCTCAGCAAGCACGCGATTGCTCCTCCCACCGGCGCTTCTCCGGCGCCCAATCAGAGCGCGCCGTGTGGCAATAGTGAGACTTAGAATCTTTGAATACACTTATGCAACGCATGCCTCGCTCCTCCTCCATTTTCATGTAGTGGAGTTGACCTGGGATTTTATTATGGTACGCTTCCTTGTAGATGAGTACAACCTGTGTGTGGAATTCGAAACAAAGAAACGACACATGCACTGGCGTACTGCGTATTGCTCCTCTAGAAAAAAAAGAGCTTTTCTAAGCGGAAAATGTTGCGCTTGTTTGTAGTTAGTAATTGAGAATAACCATTGCACAAACCGATAGGCATCCTGTTCTTTTTTCGCGTAATATTCGTTTGTGCATTGGTTCTTTGCTATGAACTGATACACCTGCGCTTGAAACAACATGGGGGCATCGAAATGCACTACGGCAGTGCATACGACCTTCAATTTATGGTATTTTGTATAAAGCATCACCTGTGTTTTCATTTTATTTATGGGACCTATTATCCCTCCTGGTTTTTTGTTATCTGCCTAAGAACGGGTTCGAGGCGCCCACTGGCTATAGAACACTGCTCTCAAACAAATGAAGCGTACATCTCTTCGTGGTGTCTGTAGGTTCCTCAATACTGCTTTTGTTACCAGTATCATGTACTATACATTGCAATATCTTGCTAGAACAGATTTACTGAACAGCACAAAGCAACCCCACAGAGAAGAAATGTTCCTCAGCTGTTTCGCGTGTTTCATGAAGTTGTTTGGTACGGTTAGCGTCCGGCAATTTAACTGTTCCACCTAGAACAGACCCGATGATCATTTCATTTAGTACGGCAATACTTGAAAATGACACAGCACTTGGACATTTTAATTTTATCCTTACAAATTATTGTTCCTGCATGGATGCTGCAAAACATTTTGTCCTTGTTGGAATGCTGGAGTAATAGATTTATTGTGATTGTTTGGGGCATTTTGACTTTTTATCAGATTGCTTCAGAACAACACGATCTGTCTTCGGAGGCTTGGACATAGTCGTCAACAGCGCTGGCGTTCTTTCCTGGCCCGACTCCTGGAAAGTGTGCGCAGTAAACGCGGCAAGTGGAAATTTTCATGTGAAAATTTGTTGATTTATTGAACTTTTATGGTTTTTAAATGGACCTGTGAGAGCTACAGATGGTAGAGAACACTTAAAAAAACTCCTGCTTCCTTTTGGCATGCATAAGAGCACATAGATTTGTTGTACATTATGCTGGCCCAAAAGCCGAAGCTGCTCATATGACGTGGTAAGGTATTTGGAAGCGTAATAGGCAAGACAGCTGAGAGAGTGACAGGAGTAAAAGCCATGGAACTCTTTTAGGCCCTCATTGCCGAGCGTATATCGCATACTGTAATTTTTCAGGCTCATTTTGTACACAAAGATGCCTGGTAAATATCCCTTTATTAAGACGGGTACTCTTTACGGCCTTATTCATTAAATACAAATGTGTAGAGAGGATCGAAAATTGCTCATCCTTGATGCACTTCCCTCAACGCAAAACTTTCATGTAACGAACCCATTTTCGCTTTCCTTTCTACCTTGCTTTGACGTTAGTGTACTGGATATACTCGGCATCATTACCTCGAAATTTAAATTACACTATTACTTTGCAGGAAGCTGTGCATTCTAGCATCCTCCTGGCGTTCAAGTATATGGGCCGAGACTGCGGTTATGATGGTGGCCACGTGATCAACCTCTCTTCTCTGGCAGGTATAAATGTCTTGAATGGTCGAATGCCATTGTGCTGTTACGAACAAGTAAATATTTCTGTCCTTGGTTACCGCGGTTGCCCGGTGAATAGAGCGGTTGAAGAGTTTTGTTTGCCTATTAACAATCACAGTTATATAGCCACGTTTGCTAAAATACGTTACGGGTACTATTCAAGGATGATACCCACCAAAAATGGTGGTGTGGCTACTAAGTAATAGCGGAAATGTTCTGCCCAGTTATATTCAGTGATTTTTCTAAGAAATGTGTAAGCGTATCTGCCGAAGTTGGGGTCTCCACGTATCTTTTTTACGCCCCGGTTTCTGTATCTAGGATGCCCTTTATTACCTTTATGCCTAAACCCTGTTTTAGATAAGCACCCGTTTATGAATAATTACTACGCTTGTGTTTCTAGGGGATCTCTTTCTATAGGAAAGCTGTTCGAGTGTACTCAAATATTTCCCATAACTACTGAATGCCAATGTTTTGTCGTGCTGCACAGAAATACATTGCCTTCTCGCTCCGTGCGCGTTGTGAGAATTTCGTCGTTTATACTTCAGCGGTATTGGTAAGTATAATTTGTAACAGATCAAAATATAACCCAAATTGGTTAGCTGAGAACGTTGTGACGACTAGGTGTAGAAGATACACATGACACATGCGTAGAAGGTACACATGACACCAGCGAACGAACACTCAGCCCCCGCTGCCACCACCCAGTCGAAAAACACAACAGGAATTTCTGTCGCACAACAGAAATTTCTTTCGCACGACAGGGATTTTTGTTGGGACTACAGGATGGTCTGTCGTGCGACAGGAATTTCTGTAGTACAACTACAGAAAATCTGTCGTACGACAGGCATTTCTGTCGCACGACAGGGATTTCTGTTGAGACTACAGGATGATCTGTCGTGCGACAGGAATTTCTGTAGTACAACTACAGAAAATCTGTCTTACGACAGGCATTTCCGTCGCACAACTGATATTTCTGTTGGGAATGCAGGATGGTCTGTTGTGAGACAGGAATCTCTGTAGTATGACGACAGAATGTCTGTCGTACGAAAGAAATTCATGCAGTACAACACACATACATAGCCGTGTGATATATCCTTGCTGGGGTAAGGTAGCTCTATAAAACTTCAGAGGGATCTTTTCTGCTGCTCTAATTTAACCTTGTTAGTTAGAGTTAGGGTTTCCCTTTCTGAATAAACGCATTTATTGAAGATTTCAAGCTAGATTCCAGTATTAAAGACAAAACAAACGTCTTCGTATCCGGCTCTAATGCTGCTTTTTGAATTTTCTAAATCATAATTATGTAGTTTACTGGCGCTTACAGTACTTGCTGCAGGGAACAGAAGCTTTAGATAATTCTATTTTGGTGGAAGGGTTAGGAAAATTGTGTGGATTTCTTGCAGCACGGCATATGCAGTGCCGTTGCGGTTTCTGATAGTAGCAGTAGACAGAAACGCACTGACACGTTGCAGGAAAGTGAGTCGTGCTATTCCGCATTCACATTTCGCAATTTTCTTTACAGCCATTTATCCGAGGAACAGTTGCCCAGCCTACATAGCCTCCAAGTTCGCGGTCCTTGGCCTGACCAGGAGTTTTGGGGTAAACAGCAACGCGTTCTTACTCCTTTTAAATTGCGTGCCCTGTTATGAGAGCAGGCTTTGACGTCTGCAGAAAAAAATTTGAGGTTTATTTCAGGGGCGTTTCCGGAGTTTTATGGCTGTCTGTTTCCGCCGTACGTGTACCCCTGTTTTATTTATTGTTATCTTTAGCTTCGGTTAGAGATATTACAGTGTGTACTAGAACTCCCATGGGCGTTTAGAGAAAAACTTGTGATTCGCTTAAATCTTGCTTTCGTCCTAACATTATTTTCGCGGAGTACGTTTCGGGAGGTAAACCCTGTTCGCCTACATGTTTGCGTCCTTGCCTTGGTTGTGCAATTTCTTCACTGGTTACACTTAACAAATATTACTCAGTAAGAGCCGAGCAAAGCGGTGCACTGGCACGCAGATCGCGGACCCTGAGTGCCGTTTTGCTCCGACAAGACCGACTAAGAAATGCTGACCCTTCATCTTGCAGCCCCGGACGTGCACGTTGTGATCACCTCACTGAATATTTAACGTTCCATGTAGTGCCTGCCGGGATGCAAATGGTTCTACGCAAGTAGAAAATATAATATGGCTGTGTTCTGTTGGTTGTTACCTGAGAAATGGCTGTAACGCATAAATTTTAGTTGACATAGATTTCGAAAGGCCCGTGTCCGCGAAGTACCACGGCGCTCTCAACGTCGCCTTTATTTCTGAAATGAACCGTTATTTCCACAAGTAGCTGCAAGTTTGAATAAACAAAACATTATAAAGAACACTGCCTCTCAAAAGTACTTTTTTTTCAAATATACGGCACTCCATTCAATTATTCATAGATCTATAAAGACAAGCTTTCACTGCAAAATTCCTGTCTGTCAAAAAAAAAACAGTGCTTTCGAGAAACGCTAATCTTACTTCGACAGATTTGAAAGTTTGCACACTATTTTTGTAATTTTCTGTTAGCAAAAACGTATGCAATCGCGTCCTTTTATCTCATCTCTCTATCTTTCTGACATCACCTTCTCCCCCCCCCCTCCAGGCGTTCTGGTGTCTACCCCTAGGTGTGACAAATTCGCCTGCTCGTGGACTTTCCTTTCAATTTTCTTTTCAATAAATTCGCTCAATCATTCCGTCACGATGAAAAGGTTTAAGGCCTTAACTTTTGTTTTGTCATACTTGGCGTTCTGCTATGCGGAGGATTTAGAGTAACGTTCCTAATATGTCGGGCTACGATTGCAAACTACGTTTTGTTTTTTCCTCTTGTAGTGTGACCTGTACTTCAATCGCCACGGCGTTCGTGTCAACTGCCTGTGTCCGGGCGCAGTACAGACTCCGTTGCTTCATAATTTTCTGGACCGTGCAAGAGCATCTGAGGGCCCCGGAGTCGGAAATTTCGAACCACCGCATCGGCCGATGGAGTGAGATCTCTTTGCCCTCAAACCTTTCTTCATCTGTTGCTGATAATTTAAGCGATGATATTACGCGTTCCTCATTCAGGTGACTATGTGACTAGTAACCAATGACATCACCCTCCTCGAGTAAACCGAAAGCTGGTAATGACGAAACTCTTGTGGTAAAGGCAGTGCTCATAACTGTTCTTATTTAAAAAATACTTGCTATTGACCCCTCAGCATTTTGTTACAAAGGTCCAAACGATGAACGTTCCCCACAAGCCACCATCACAAACGTTGGTGATGTTCCGGCAAGTACATAAATCATTGCTTTCAATAAGTTTTATACTTGCTTGACTCAGCTCTGGAGCAGCTTGCTTGCCCCACTGCCACTACCGAAGTGCTTCTAATCCTATTCAGACCGGTCAGGCGGTGGATTAATATATAAACGACAATATTAAACATTAAACAATCATTGTAACGACCGGGTGACAAATTACAACAGCTCAGTGACAAGGGACTACGCCAAGTTTCCCACCATAATTTCCCTCTTCCTGTCTGAGTGGAGTGTCACTCTTTTGCCAGGATCTCTTGATTGTGACCGGTCAAACCGCGGTTGGCTCGGCGTGCCGCATCGCCGTATGTAGGCGATCTTTTAAGTTTGTTTTAGTCATCGCGCTGGCCGATTGTCACAAGGCAAGTGAAATGTACTTTCTGCTGATTTTGCTATGTAGTTCGTCGCTTTGGTGATCTGCAGTTTTCTGTTAGAGCTGGCATCGATCATTCCTGAAACAGCGAACTTCCATGTCTTGTGTAACGGTAGACTTAGGCCATTGTTGAAACCATTTCGTGGCAAAGCTTGCAGAAAAACATCATTATTTTAGCACCCCAAATACGCGCCCGTAATTTCCTTGCGTCTAGGAAGACAGGCTTAGACGAAGTTGTTGCATTTATAACTTCATCACCCTGTTGTACGTCTCAAAGGAAACGCGAATTTGTTTTCGTGGTATGGTTGCTTTATCGGTATAATCACTGGCGTCACCTCTATACTTTGAGCCTAAAAGCTTTAGGAAGGGAAAGCCGGTTGGAAGTTTCAGGTGAAAACTGGACCACTGTAAATCAGCATGGGGGAACTCATCCCTGGAAAGAAAAGAATAAATTTCAATGACGCAGGCTCTTATTCGTGACTTCCTACATTTCCGTTAATTCGTCATGTTGTTTCACGTCATCCCTTGATAAGGCAAGGGCGTAGCGTTCTGACTAAACGCCATGTAATTTCACGCTTAGTGCACAGAAATTATTTCCGACGAATCTATCTGGTATTGCGTATACAACGTATGAAACACTTGGTCGGTTTTTTAACAATAACTACGGGCAGATAACGCTAAGGATACAGACGTGCAATTTTAAGTGGAATATTGCGTTCATGCCACAAATAGCGCTATTAACGTTGGTCCCAACTGCGCTTTAAACTGTAGGCAGAACTAAATAACGTCACAGCTATTATTTCCTTCCTTGTTTTATATATATTTCTCTAATTTTTGTCCGTAATTTTTATGCGTTTTCATGGTAATAGAAAGATGTGTTTGTGTTACAAACATCAGTGCCATCACATGTTGCCCTGTTGTAGAGATCCTTGTATGGCGCCCGCAGTACATTTATGCCGCGTTATTGGTTATTGTGATGGCCTTACTGACTAGCCCCAATGATGCCACTTATTCACTCATTCTTCAAGATCGAGATCAATCAGCGGGGCAAAGACTATAACCATGTCTTTTACGTCAGCATCATTTTCTGCTTTGTGACGCCTAAGCTTAGTATATGCGGGGCACAGAAGCAGTACGATTGATTATTTGAAATAGAGGGCCATGTACTGCCCCCTCAAAATATGGTTACACGAACTCAATAGCTTTGGTGGATTTTACTCCTTCTGATGAAAGGAGACATAAACAGGCCTTTTTATTTTCGCAAATGTAACACCCAGAAACTCGCAAAATGACGATTCCTTTGGCTGCTAAACAGTGTTAAGCATCAGGTTGCAGGAAAACTGTGATGTAATCTTTCCCACCAACATTTTCAAGTACGTGAACACGTTGCAGCCAATCACAAAAAGGGCATTGTCCGTGAACGTTACGCATTAGGTATTTTTGTGGAAGAGCAACTCAAAAGTACATCGTCGTCTTTAGTACATTTCGCCAATTTTCTCGACGTTACATAGATTTGATACAATGGGAAACCAAGCAACATGTACACCTTAGAATTGACGCCGTTACATCATGAAACGTTTACAGACTGAGTACGGAGCACATGAAACGAATACAGACACAGCAGTTATCTCAGCCAAAAGGCCCTGACACGATTCAGAGCTGCTCAGAATACGCCTTTCCGAAATGTAGATTTTAGAGAAAATTTACGACGTCGAACGCTAGGAGCTTCAAATCTGCTACATGCGTGCGAGTGGGACGCACTTATTTCAGCCTCGAAACTAATTCTCTGTCTTTAATGTGCTGGTTACGGGCTGACATTTATGTAATATGTTGTCCACAGATATGTGTGCGCGTGTAGGATAGCATCCTACTGAACACTCACACGCATGTTTGATCGAACATTTACTTAAGCCAAAAGAATCCTGTTTCTTACAATTTAACGTTTCTAGTGAATTTATATTACAGGCCTCGCCAGGCGGCCCAAGGGGTGCTGAAACTTCTGGAGGACGAGCCTAATGGAGCTGCACTGATGTGCCTGCCAAAAATAGGACTGAAATATTTCGAGTATCCCACTCGTCCGACTGCGTAAATGGGGTCTTCGGAGTGTATGCGATTCTATACTGGAAGTGACTCGTGTCATACGTTTCCCGGCACCGCAGTTATTTTTTGTTCCCCAATAAAAGTGTCCATGCAATAACCGCGATTGTGCTTTCGGCCTGACTCAGCAAATTCTATGACGTGATAACACAAGAGCGACCAACTTCCACCAAAACAGTAATTTAAAAAACAAGAACTATGCCTTCTAACTTGTGTAATATTTTATATCATGCTAACTAACGGCAAATCAACACTTCAGAATTTTTAAAATTATCCCCTTAATAAAACAAAATAATTATTTTTGCCGTTTAGCCCAATTAGTGGCGCCAAGCAAAGTGAGGGCGGGATGATTTGATGGTTGCTCGACGTATCGAGACTTCGGGCACCACCCTAGCCCTTTCGTTTAACTGTGATTTGTTTCTTTCAGATGTAGAAGAACCGGCTTAATCACGATAAAAGAGCATGCGGCTGCACGTCAACTAAATTAGTTCAGATGATTGGTGTTGATTCAATCTATCTAAGCATTCTCTGCTACCGTGAGCCCCTTAAACTGCGGGAGATATCAATTTCCCTGCACAAAGTAGACTCCAAGCAAAACTTTTGTTATGCCGTTGCTTCGAATGTCTCCTTTACCGAGCGTTTCCGCAACCGGCAGTATTCCAAATGAAGCAATTAGAACAATTCAGAGTGCTTCGGAAGCGCATATTTCAAAGCTCGTTTCGGGCGTTCGGAGTCACGCAAAAACGTAAATTGAACGATGACGCCCGTATAGCACTGCAATGCGTAACCTCTAGTCGTCTGTGCAGGTTCACAATATTTCTTGATAGGTTTGTTTTAGCATGTTAGACTGTCACGCCCAATCAATGGTGTAATGTCGACGCATTACCACACGTTTCTAACGCAGGAAATACGGGTTTAGCACACCATATTGCAAGTGTGATGCTTTAGCATTACCACACTTGCCTACGGACAGAAAGTACGGAGTTAGTTGATCATGATTGGAATTGACAATAGACTTTCCCAAATATTTTCCTTGAAGTAGGGTAACGCCCTTTGCCTTCATAAAAGAGTATCTGCTCTTGTTGAGGTTACCTGACTCCAGCGCACAAGTCTGCAGGAATGCAAAGTTGTGCCCCAGCAAGGCGGGTGCACAACTCTACGAAGGGCATGATCCCTTTTAAGGCAAAGCTTTCTTTGCTTCTCCTTTTTTCTTTCCGCGTGCGGGTGTGGTCTTGCTCGCATGGGCTTGAGTGCTTAGAGCTCCGCCAGCTGGCGCTCGGCTCCTCGCATCACGGCTGGTGTTTCAAAGTTTGGGCGTGCAATATCAGCTGTGAGCTTAGAGCTGGCGTCTCAAAATACTGCTGGCCACGCATGCAAATGAGCATGCAAAGCATGCGAGTGCTACTTAGCATCGAGGGCACCAAGACCGGAAATAAGCGTCGCGAAATGTAGGCGTGCCGCGAATGTATACTAGCTCGAAGGATGGATGCAATTCGGCCACGCGTGACGGCCATGAAAAACGAATTGTGTAGAATGCACTACACTGACAAAGAACAAGCGGAGCAACACGTGGCGGCCATGACAGACGAGCCACTTGGTGAGCACTGCGACCCCAAGCGACAAGCGGAACAACAAGGCGTGGTGGCCTTGGATGGCGAGTAGCGTGTTTCCAAAGCTTCGCTTTGCGTTGATTTCAACCTGTGGGAGGTATGCACCAGTTTTTTTAGAACACAGGTGGCAAACGGCCCATGCAGCATGTTGGAACTAGGCCGAACCTGCAAATATAGGGCGTGGGTTGGCGAAAACAATAGTCGAGGGGAACTAAAAAGCCTGAACAGAATCACAGCAGCGACCAAGCCTGCAGCGACCGGCAGCGAAAGTCAAGGTACTTCTGTATATGTGACTTGCATGGGCTTCGCAACTGCGTGGCTTTTGTAGCGTTGTCTACTCCGCCTGAGCGTCATCGTCCTTTCAGCGGCACGTTATATTTCGCTTTTCAATTTGCCACGAGATTTGCAATGAAACCAGAAAGTGGCTTCCTGGCGCTATCCTAATACGGCAGCTACGAGGCAATGACGAGAGTAGACGAAGTATACCTCCCTTTGATGTTATATCAGAGTCGTTCAATGCTTATTCACTGGCGAGGCACGCATGGAGGCAACCATGTGAGTGCGCCGTTACTGGTTGCGTCGGGGTCCGCGGGATGGCGGTACTTGTCCGTGCTAAGCACATGATTTGTGTTCGACGCTCCAAACTCTACCCCACCGAACGCATAGTAATGCCTCGAGTCCAATGTGAGTGCGATTAATAACACCTCTGTTGACACCACCTTTGAGTATCGGATTGAAACGGAGGAGATGATGTACGCCGGTGTTTTGTTTTTTCTTCGGCGTGCGGGAGCAGGGGCACAAGCCGCGCCATGTCCGTGGCGCATCGGCCATGTCCGCAGCCGTTTCCAGCGTTGCCAAGCGAAGAAATTGACAGCTAAACTTTTCAATGAATACCGGCCTATACATGAGATGCGGGAGGAACTCTATACAATGTTCTTCCCTTTCAATCGGGTAGACGACGCACTCGCGTGAGTGGCTGTAAATAATGGCCTCAATTTCGAATCGACGAGAAATGGGACTGTGACACACGTGTACGAGTGATGTGGTGGTGTCAGAGAACATGGATAAAACAGATGCATCCAAAACTAACCGTTATGCCGCTCCAGTCTGCTCAGATGTGACAAATTGTTGACAGGATCTTTCGACGGGATTTTGTGTCCTAGGGGGTCATCCTACTTCTGCTTCCGCCCAAACCTCTTTCCACACTTTTGCGAGAACCCTGTGGCGGCCTGCCTGTATGTGAGAGTAAGAAGCAGCACAGCGGGCAAGTGAGACTTGGTGGGAGCGTTTTATGAAAAGGAAAACGAACGGGTTATCGCTTTTAGCTAAGAGACGTTGAAGGGAAACGGGCTGCCTGGAGCTGATAAAAGATTGCCAATTTTGAGAAAAGGGAGTGGCAACTGGGGCATTTGTAATTGAGACGCTCGGCAGACAGGAGAGCTCAGGAGAACAAGTGGCTATACGCTACCGGCCAATCCAAGGCTAGTGAACTGTTTGGGAATAAAGGTGTTCCCGCAAACGTAGAGCCACTGAAATGCGGCAAGGTAGCATAGATAAAGATGCGATGAAGTTGGTTTCAATCAGGACGCTCAAAAGATAGGAAATTATGCAACAAGATGGAGGGAAAATAAAGGTGAGCATATCGAGAAGTTCCTTTACTGCCGTTCCCGTAACGTCCATAACATTCAGGTTGCTGCTTGGATTTTCCCGAGAGCATTAACCGCGCCCTAATAGAAGAGCAATGGCTCACCCCACAAGAAAGCAAAACCTTAGATGGGGAGCTGCAGAAGGACGTTGCGAAATTGCTGTTCATACTGATATTGGAGTCCAGTGCAGCTCGCGTTTGTCAGAATTGTAGTGTTGTTCTACCACGAAAAGGTCTGTGAGGCCAAGGCATCCCTTGGTCACCATACCATCCACTGTCGACCTGTTTTCTGTCAGTCTTGAGGCCTTAGAGAAACAAAACCCAAATGCGCTCCGCATTGGCCGCCGTTTCGTCAACCTAGACACACTCATGACAATGAAGATACAGAACATTAACTTGAATGGCAGTGACTCTGAGTTCATACCGCGGTGGTCACTGGGCAGTTAATTGTTTTGTAATCCCGGATATTTCAATAAAGAGTTATTGTCAGTGCATGCCAATTACCGGGTGAGGAACCATGAGGAGAAAAACATACATCAGCAATTTTGACCTCCGTGGCAACTGTAGACCGTGGGTGTGTCGCTACGGTGCATCAGCAAGGTGCACCAACGATCACTTCGCAATGTTCAGTCACATTTCGTTAGCCCGCCCGTCCGAAGCTATGATGTCCAGCGTGGAGCTAACAAAGTTTTTGTTTTGAAAAACAATCGTGTGGTCATTTTCGCAGGAAAAATGGGAACGAGGGGTGCTCCCAGCGAAAAAACAAAAGTTCGAATGCGGGCACTAGAAGCTAGTCACTCCAAGACCGTCTCAATTCTGAGTGTGCATAGGGCATTTCTTAGAGCATATTACCATCCAGCCCAACGGCCAACAGAAATACTCTCCTGAAAGGGGGAGTGAACGATTGCAGAAGATGTGGAATATTTGTAGAGCACGCACAATTATATAAAGACTTTCACCCAGTCCGGAATTACAGAAAATTTAGAAGACACACGCGTGCCTAGTCCCGTCAAAAGCATTTTACTGACCGAACGAACATAGAAACACTTGCAGGTTATAGGGAGCTCTTTTTGTTTTAAATCTCATTGCGTTCTATTATATTTGCTGCTCCAATTCCTTGAATTGGATTCAAACTCGTGGTTAAGAACGTTTACTCGACACAGAAGTTCTCATCATTTCTCTTGTGGTTCGAGGTTTACCAGAGCTTCACAACACAGGAGTATGCTGAGTGTGTGGTCCTTTCCAAGCTATTTTTGAGGCCGTCCTAATCTTATCAAGCTTTCAACGCCTTCGAGGTACGCGATATTTTATCGAGCCTCACAATGCCTTCGTCTCTTGTTTATGCTTCTTTGCGTTGTGTACGCTGGGCGGATGGGATCTCGTAGTGTTATCACCTCTGAGCTACAGCCATTGTTAGCTCAGTTTGCCGTATTCCTTTTACATTTTGCAAGCCCATAGCAGCCAGTGGAAGGAATACGCCCCGAGAGCTCCGGGCAGTTGGCTGAACCGCACGACTATGAAGGACTTAGCTGGGAAGGTGTGCCTGGTAACCGGAGCTGCAACTGGCCTAGGAAAAGAGATTGCCAAACTTCTGCTGGATAAGGGATGCATGGTATGTGTTCCCAGCCTCGTTTTTTTAAACCACGTTTTTGTTCGCAATACATTTAAGTTTCGCATTGAAAAGTAGTTCCGTCTCAGGAACAGAGCTCCAAACAGTACAATTTTTGGTGCGCTTCTGAACGTGTTTGCTTTTTTGTGTCGCGAACAGGGATCTCGCCTGCTTCTCATCCACCCTCTGAAAAATGAGATACGCGCCTAAATCTTAAAGTACATTGAATGTTAGTACGCTTCGTTATTTGGCTGAGTCCTGCCTTGAGTTACATTCCCTCGACGCTAGGGAATTTGAGCATTGCAAGGCGAGGGACAGTTAATTTAACCAGACTTGGTTTGTTATGCATCCGTAAATGCATGCTGTGTCAGACTGCATTAAGCTATTGTCTTTCGGGGAAAAGTTACCCAACTTTGATTCATAGCGAAGTAAAATATCAGTAGTGGAAGCTATGAACCATAATAAACAAAGTAAAGCTTGCGATTGTTTTGTTTCAGTTAAGAACAATTTTGGCCTAGCCGTGTTGAAATTTTGCTCGGATGAACGATTGGTTCCCGAAATGCCCATCGCTCTTTATTGGCGCGTTATGGGCTCTATTCTTGACAGCACGCGCAGAAAAATGTAAAAATGCTGTAGCTAAAAAATTGGATAAATAATACAGAGGTCTCATCTTAAGAAAACATGTCTTGCCTGACAACATTAAGCGAGCGGTCACTTCTGCTGTTTTAGTTAGTGATTGTTGAAGAGAATAAAATGAAATGACAAGGCCGACTTTATTTTTCTAAGTATGGACTGTAAATATAAACCGATTTTGATATCCGAGCAGCTGGGGCGAGTAATACAAAGTATAGGACTGCTTTCCGCACACGTACCGCTGTAAAAAGACCTTTCACGTCAGCACCGACTTCACAACACGCACCGCAGCATATAAGCAAGACTTAATGTGACTACTATATTGATAGAAATTCTTAGTTGTTGGTGCTCAAAAGATTCGTGAATTTTAATTCTGAGTTCTCATGGCATAAACCTGTTTGTGGCGGGAATATTTAATATTTTATTCAATCCCCGTTAGTGTTTGTAGCAACCGCGTAAAAAGGGAGGTAACAGCATCTACTCGATGCTACGGATTCGAAGGGCAAGTGCGGTCGCCATCAGAACGTGTAGAATGATTCTTGCAGCTAAGGACGCAATAAACTTGCCCTCGCTATACCTCACCGCTCATATGTCTTTCAGTAGTCCCAAGATATATCAAATAGACTGGTACATTTCAATGTGGTTCTTACAGGATACGACACAGCCAGTATGCGGCTTAATTTGGCCACATGCCGTTCGGTAAAATGGACACTGGCATCATTGGATATGTTCAAATTAAATGCTTTGCGAGACCAAGTGTTGTGACTCATATTTCGGTATCCTCATAAATTTGAAGTTGCCAACACAACTAGCCTGGAAGCATGAGCCTGATGTACGAAATACTCTAAAAAGTCAACTCAGGTGAAGTCAAAAGATTTTATTGTAAACCGAAGGTTGAGTAAATAGTTAGGATAGACAGAAGAAAGTCCCAAATGCTAGATCTTAGCAATCAGGATGCGCAGCTTCAAGCATCCGTCGTTTTTGCAGGTTTCTCTGTTGGACTTTAACGAAGAGCTTGGTGTAAAAACTTTGGCAGAGCTGCAGAATCTGTATGAGCCTTGCTCGCTCACGCTTCTTCAAATGCGACGTTAGAAACGAATCTGAGCTCGAAGGTGGGTATTTGTTTTTTTTTCACGATTATCTTATTAGTTTAATGAACATTGATGGCCTTTAGGTCCAAGACAGATTGTAAACAGGCTTTTCGCACTACTACGTCATGCGATAATGTCAAATACCTGTGAAGATAACAAGAGTAGTTCAGAAAACCAAATAAAATTTTCTCATCGGTAATAGATTTATCTCATACAACGCGGAGGACATCAGTACGTGTTTCTTCCACCCGCCGCGGTGGCTCAGTGGCTAAGGCGTTGTGCTGCTGAGCACGAGGTCGCGGGTTCGATTCCCGGCCGCAGCAGCCGCTTTTCTGATGGAGGCGAAAAGCAAAAACGCCCGCTTGTGAACCCGAAGGTTTCACGGGCACACGTTAACGATCCCCACCCCCCCGGTGGGCAAAATTATCCTGGAGCCCTGCCACTACGGCGCGCCTCATCGCCTGCGTTGCATCGGCGCGTGTAAAACCTCTACAATCAACGTGTTTCTTCCATTGAAATTCCGGCTCCAGCCCCACTGTAGGGTCATGATGGCACGACATAAAAGCACCGCGCAGTTGTATTCTCATTTACGTCTCCCTAAAGAAATATTTGTGTCGGAAATTTGAGAAACTCTCGCCAACCGATGCATGTTAAAATATGGCGGCTGCTCACCATCGCGCCCTGCGCAGTCTAACGACATAAATGACGGATGAAACCCTCATTGCGCGCTTTGGAACCCTGAGGCATGTTTTACTGCCACTCACCTGCCGGCATAATTTTGGGACAGCACCTGTTTTTCTGTGGCACCAGACTACTGTGCTTGCCCGTGCCATAGACTACCGGCAGGCCACTGTAACCACGGGGGTAAAACGGTTGGTTTACGTGAAAGACCGTACAGTTAATTTACGTTTATTGAGCCCTTGTGAAAGGACAAATTGGGGGTAGCATCGGGAGTAAAATTCATGGTTTTTGCAGGGCTTTTATATTGTATTTATTTTCTGCGTCTGAACCTTTCTCAGAATGCCTTACATCTACCTTGTCCGTATTTGGAGGGCTGGACATTGTTGTCAACAATGCAGGGATCATGCTGAATCCTGATTCGGCGGAGGTTTTTGCCGTGAACACGGTAAGTAGTGTAACAGAATTAACAAAGGCGGAATGATATCGATGTCACCTACCATTTGTAGGGTGGAAATAGCAAAGTTATACAATAATGACGATACTGATGTTGTGTGACCTAAGGATACCAAGGTTCATGTTTTCCTTTTCAAAAAGTGTTACAGAGATGTGAAACAAGCACTTAGCAGATTAACTTGTAACCAGTAGCTTTATATTTGGATGTACGGTGATCCCCTGCAATTTATATGGGTAAACTTATGTAATATTTTATGAAATGGGGGCGATTTAGTGGGCTAGGTGGTAATCAGACAGTACAGATGTGAAGCGATACGCTTTTATAAGCACCTTTGTTTGATATAATAAATGAGTCCAGCAATAATGGTGATATTTGGATTTTAATGGCGCAAGGACAACCGAGGGCAAAGAGCGCCAAAGGAAAAAGAGTGCACCAGTTGCATTGGCAACCTATAGTAACTCTTGACATATACCACCTCTCCTTAAGAGAATTGGCATGATGTCACTGCCTACTTTTGTATCTCAGTGTAAAATGGTGCTTAAAGGAGCCATGAAGAGAAAACAAAAGTTTGTTTTATTCGAAAGATTAGGTGTTTCATAGTACCCCAAGCGCTTTCCCGGAAGCAAAGAATGCTTTATTCACGGAGAAATAAGGCAATTTAAGCCAAAATTTTAAATCTCCTGCTAAAATTGAACATTCCGTGACGTGTACAATGGCGTCATAGAGCCGGTCCATGAAACAGATACTTAGTATGTCGACTCCATATAGCACCCACACGCGGGAGTCGATCGAGACGGCGGCCATTTTAAAAATACTAGTAAAACCTAGTGCACCCGCAGCCCTAGTCATGGAATCGCCTGATCCGGGAGAACAAAACTCTCGCCGAGGAGCTCGGGCTTGCATTTAACAACCTCACACCACTAAAACGCTCAATGCTTCTAAGTGCACGAGCGGCAAGAGTTGTGGGATCCGCGGTGGACGGGAAAGCGACCATTCCGCGATAGCCACAACAGACGAACGCCCAGCCGTCGGCACCCATGCCTCGTCAGCCCCGTCGCGACGGACGAATATAGACTGGTGCGTATGTGCCGTATTTTGATTACGGTTAATAATAGTTCAATTTCAGTAGCAGTATCACTTATGCCAGTTGGCCGGTGTCGTGTATGGAAAGCCGTTCGCGCGAGCTCTCTGCTTCGACCAGAAAGATACGAGCGTCAATGCGCGGTGTTTAATGGCATTTTTTTCCCCAAGGTCACAGCGATTTGACGAAGTCGGCGACGAGCGCCAGCATGTCCCAGGAGTGAGCTAACGTAAGGGTCCCTGCCGTATTCACTTCCTGGGAAATGAAGCAAGCACACTCGTACTTCCTTTAGCTCTCATTCTCCTCCGTTTGCAAAGTTCACAAAACGTAGCCACTTGCTTCGCCTAGGTTCGTCGTTGGGCAGCACATGAAAGGAGATCTCCTCACCGGCGGGATGTCGCACTCCCTCGACGATTTGCCCGTACTACATGGGCATTTCAAAAACGCAGCAACAAAATTTCATTGTAAATACTCGAACAAACTGAAGTTTTCAGTGGTTGTAAACTGGAAACGAGCTCGTAACGACAGCAGCAAGCAACACCATTCGAAACTTACGCGACGACTGGCACTATCTCGTCGCTTCTTGCTGTTCCTTACTCCCCTCGTTTCTATTTTTAACCTTTGCTGGTTGGCGATATGACGGCCAACCTCCTGTGAAGGGATTACGATACGAACCAAGGTCGCGGCTGTGCGTGCTGGAACGGGTTCGTTGGCCCCGAAGAGCCTCGAACCCGAAAATTCGTCTGCGCGACGGCGAGATGTCGAGCTCGGCCGGCGCTAGTTTCGTAAGCATTGGCGCACACGCTTGCGTGTTCGTTCGGACCTTCAACCGTTTACTCCACCGTTCTTTGTCATAAAAAGAATGTGCAGTATGTTTCACGGGCATTTAGCTCGCTATGCAAACTGTAAGCCCTGCCCAACATGCGTTTGCTTTTGCCGGCTCCGCCAATCGCAGAGCATTCCCAAGTGACATCACAGGTTCTGTTGCGGAAAAATGAGCTGGTGGGTCGCATGGTCATTTCCTTTTTCCTAATTATGTAGCTTATTTGAGCGAAGTTTGCGTTATAAGTGGTGTCGTTATGGTTCTAACGAGGCAATCTTTCGAATGAACCAAACTTGTGTTTTCTCTTCATGGCTCCTTTAAGGGAGTCTTCAGTGCTTGCATCCCAAATACTGAGGATGGAAATGAGTTGTGAACTCATCCTCTCCTGTCTCGTATTCCAAGAAACCAAATTTCACCCAAACAATATGACTCATCCAGTTGACCTACCCACCGCCTTTCCAGGGACGACGCATAATTTCCGGCCTTAACTATATGTTAGGCATTTTTTCCGTACCCCAATGGGAAATCGGGGCTATATAATACGCTAACATTTCCGATATCATATCCCTACAAGGAATACACACCCCAACCCTGTAATTCGGGCGACACAGCCTTCACACAAGATCCTCGGCCCTCTACTGGTACGCTGGGGCGCAAAACCTCACCGCACAAACCGTCTTGCCACCCCCTACACACAGCTTTATCTAAATTCTTCCAGCTTGAATAAAACCAACCCAGTTATTTTATTCAAAGCGTATACAGCTCCCACTTCTCTCCTTTCCAAATTGTCCACACTATGATTTATGACGTCAATAGTTCAGCGCAACACAGTACCTCCTTTCAAATGCGCGACTTCCACGCCACATGCGTCCCTTGTGTAACCAGGATCGACCCAAACCCAAAGTAGGACACGTCCAATGGAGGTACCCCTGGACACCTGAAAATCACAAACTGATGTTGTCCAACCTGAACCATCTTCCCCCTAGACCCCGGAAGGCAAGGGTGAAGACGCAAGCACCCGCTTAAACAAGACATACACAAACACCTAATTGTCATATTATATGTTTGCCCATGTCTGAAACATTGCGGTCTTTAATGTTTATCTTCTACGTCATTCGAACATCCTGCACCTTGCAATTTGTAAAACAACGATTTTTCAAGCATGTTTTCCGCGATAAGCTAACCACAAAGGTGCCATTACCCCTTCAAGCACACAATCACGAGCCATTTTGAGATTTGTTGAGAATGGGGAGGGATTTGTGGTCCGGGAGGCACAACTTATGCAATGTACAACAGTGAATAACAAACATCGACGTGTTGGCTTTTCGAGAAAGCGACCCACTTAACATTTGGTTGGCTGGTGCAGAAACATGTATTAAGCATATTTCACCCGGCGCCTACTGAGACTCACTCCAACATCACGGTAACACGGCACGCTTTTAGTAGACGAGTACAAGCCCAGGCGGTTTAAAGTTATGTTTCATATGAGCATGTTCCAGCATTACTACACCGAATTTTTTGCAATAGGTATCCTCATACGCTTACACAGAGAAGGAATACAGCTGATTGATGGTGGTGTTCATTGCCCAACAGGTGGCTGTCTTCAAAAGCATCCAGCTTGCTTTCAAGTATATGAGCAAGGCGCATGGCTATAACGGGGGTCACGTGATAAACTTGGCTTCGTATGCAGGTAATGCCGTTTTTAATTTCTCCAAGTGCACATCGATGACAATAATTTTTCCTACTTCATTTATTTCCACATGACCAACTTTTTGGAAGTATTTAGGAGCAACGGCTGGCTGATTAGAGATGCGAAGCCAAATTTGAACAGTGTTTAGAAGGGCGCAGCAAGTATTAGACTTTAAGTAGAAAAATCCACTTGTATAACAATTTAAGACGCGAAAATGTACTGAATGTTGAAATACGTAATTTGAAGAAGGCTTTTGATGCTTTGGATAGGTTGTAGCTACAGGGAATAAAACTGACGAATACATTCATTGCGTCGTCAGGCTTTCTGAATTGTAGTAGCCTATAAGTATTCTGTCGAATAAACATTCAGGCTTAAAGGTTTATATGACCCTTTATTGGACTTGAACATGGTGCATTTTAGTATCCAAGGTTATAAAAATTCCCTATAAACCAGTGATGTTTCTTGCGCCAGTACGTTCAAAAACGATGCGTACGTAACTAGCACTGTTCGAACAGGCAGCAGCTGTTTAATAACACTTTAAAAGGCATTCCCAAATTCCTAACCTTTGACAATCGCTGTTCCACTACGCGGCACCCCTGCTGTTATTTTTAATGTACCTGAACCTTCAATTTAGTTCCACGAAAGCAAATATTTTTAAAAATACAGCTGCTTGTAATATTAGTTTAGGTTCTTTTCCGGGTAGACAAAATATATACTGGGTGCGCCGAATGTGTGAAATTGGCAGCTTAGCTTCCGCAAGGACAGTGGAAAATAAAGGCACTCGATGAATATTAATACTTAATATGTTTGAACCCCAGCATGAATGTGTAGTCTGCGGACACTTTCGAAATCAGAAAGAGTTAGAAATAGGGACAGCCATCTTCATAGCTTCAAGTCCAGTCTTCCGCAATTTTTCTTACAAAAGCTTTCTAAACTGACCGCTCGCGTGATGTGAGTGACAAGAAGTGATGTATCATACGGTAATATTGGGACATTAAAATAGTGGGAATGTGCGTCAGTTGTCTGGGTAGGATCCATTGTGCTGATTTGGGTGCACTTCAAAATGTATGTCATTTATCTTGTTACCAGTTACCATGCGTCTGAAATAACTGTGCTTAGTAGGATTCACTGCCTGCCAGGAACCTGTAAGTTTGTGAGATAGCCTAGGCTATCTGAGAATTTGTTGTCGTACCTGTTGCTGTGTTGACCCCGGGCGTGCGCGAACGCTGTCTGAATGAACGTGGAGAATAAAACAGTGGCTTTACCATCGCATCTCTTCTAGCAATCACTCCCCTTCATACAGCTCCGGCATACACAGCCTCGAAGCATGCGGTACTCGGAATGACAAGAAGTTTTGGGGTAATACTGCTTCTTTAAATGTCTCTCACTCTGTAGTTCTCAACTGATTGCGCTAATTCTTACCCTGGATACAAAGAGTGATCGAACTGTTTGGTTGCTCGGTTTTTTAGCAGTTCTTGTATAAAGAGGAGCAACATTTAAACAGTCAGTCGCTTGGCTTCATATTTGGTGACTCGTCGTCCCGCGTTTGATGGAATTAATTTGCTGGAAAATAAAGGGCCACACTCTGGCAAAGACAATGTGATTAATATAAATCTGTGTAGTATATTCAGCTTCAATAAAACTCTAGGTATTTTTGCTCGCATATAAAGAACAAAAAATATGTTGCGGCTGGTGGATTGCGAAATTTTTTTCTTCTTCTATTCCTTTTGTTAAATTATATTTCGTTAAACTTTCAGCACATACGCAAGTACAGGTAACAATGATGTAATACTGTTCCACTAATTAGAGATAAAATAGCTGATTTTTGAAAGTGTTGCTGGAGGTCTGCAGCAGTGTAATGGTTTGGGCGACTTGACGCATGACGGGGCTTTAAATCGCTGCATTAGACGAGGGGTAAATACACAAAGGAGACATACAATGCACGTTCTTCGCAAGCACACCCCGAAAGATCTCCTTTGGTGTCCTTCTCCTTCGAGTTGTCGGTTCGCCTCATTATTCGCTCCACGGCCCACTCCACCGACCTAAGTTTGCTTTCCAGTTGTTGTCGTAAGGCGCCGTTTTTCCGCTCCATACGTCATTACCAGCAGCCGCATTGGTTGTATGCTATTATCTTTAAACTAAGATAGCTTACTCTCCATTATTTGTTATTGCCTGCCGAATGAACACCAGCCCATTCCTACTCTGCGCCTGATTTCTTTCTCGTAGTTGGGATCAGTACTGACCATCTGGCCAATATAAATGCACTGTTCTGCCTGTTTGAGCGTTTTCGTTACCTATGCTGAAGAAGGGCCCATTCAGCATGTTATTTTTCGTTACTTTATATATATATGCATATTTATTGTAGGCCCACGGTGAAACGTTCTGGTTGTTGTTCTTGAAATCATTTTTTGCAGTTGTTCTGCAAATTAGGAAGTTTTACCAGAAGAGCTTTTTAAGCTTGAGCTTGGTCCGGTGTAGTTCACAAAAAGCGTTCGAGAAAAATAGCAAGAAAAAATACAGAGCGCACGTGAGATGCCTTCGTGACGAGCGGCCGGCGTCGTCCAAGCTTGCGCCACGTGAGGAGCTCGCAAAAAATACCAACAGTTCACGTGCGTTTGCACCTGAAGTAGGAACCATGGAAAAGCTCCAGCAACAGACGCCGAGCTCGCGAAGCCGGTTGGCGGCGGTTCTAGCGTATACTAACGCGGTGCACATTGGGAGAGATGTGGAAGCCTGCGGACAAAACTATACGCTCCTGCCACTCATGGAGAACTTTCAGAGACAAGTTCGGAAATCTATATGAGCTGCAACAGCCGAGTCTCAGACGAAGGGAGCGGGGCCGCCAGCTCTAATGTTTCTCCAGCCTTGCACCACTAGTGAAAGCTGCTCCAATTTTTTTTAAGTTGAAGTTTGAACTCCTTTTTTTCGACTTGTGCAACGAAAGGAAGTGGAGACGTTATCTTGCTGAGTGGGAAGATGGGAGACAATGGCAACTGGAAGCTATCTTTGTATCTGTCAAACCCCATTTGAGGTAAAAACTGCCATGTCAGCCCTAAGTGAAGGAGTGGCAAAGGGAGAGTTGGGTTTTGATATCGTGCCGGGGCCGAATAATATTGCCCCGCTGGCCGCCGCTAATTGCCGACCCATGCTATAAATAGACACCTAATTTCGGCGTAACACTCGACGTACGTTCGATGAAGGAGCACGACCACTTAGACGGTAACCTCGAATTTTCATTGCTCTCTTGCAGTGCGATCTCTACTTCAACCGACACAGCATTCGAGTGAACTGCCTTTGCCCCGGTCCATTCAGGTCGAATTTATTTTGCGGCCATATGGAGTATCTTAAGGCATCCAATGATACTGCATCTCTGGTCGACGGCTGCCAAAAGCATTGCCAAGAGTGAGTACGCGCTTCGCGCTGGGAGAGGGGTCCGATATTCCAAAGTGGAAATACGTCGTATTCGCAAGTTCATTCTTACTAGTCTAGCTAAAACAACCAATATTTTATCGGCCAATTCTCCTAACGGAATTAGTTAGTGACCTCCAACACTCAAAAAGAGCAAACGATGCCGCATTGTTCCTAAGTTGGAGGCGTCAGTTCTTGAATAGAATTCCAAAACACTTTTATTCACCGGCATTCGATAATCCCTTGCTGTTAAGCTACGTATTGCTTTGAACAAAATCAGTGCAAATAAATCAGTGTAAAAGAATGATGCTCCAGACACTAGTATCAATGTGTTGGGATCGAAGCGCATCTCTAAGTACGTTTAAAACAGTCGGTAGACCTATGAAGAACTGTTAGCCACAAAGAAAACTGATTTTCTTTTTATCACATTGTGAAAGAAGGACGGGCACCAAATGGTTATTTTTTTAGGTAGCGGGGATCGTTGTCGATCAACCCCCGTCGGTGGCGTCCTTAGTCCGGAATGAGACTGCCCAAAATATTTTCCAGCTACTCAAGTAAAATGAAAAAAAAAATTCAATGAAAAGCATAACAAGGAAGCCGGCAGCTTAACGAATTGGCCTACTTGGCATGTTATGATTGGAAGAATTGACCGGTAAAATACACAGGGACAACAAATAGACCAGACCAGAGCACCTTCACGTCTTGTTCATTTGTCGCCCCTGTGATTTTCAGCGCTTGACTCTACGATGCACGACGTAAGGTAACAGTTTGTTAGGATGGTCGTAAAAGTCATTAGACAGGCATATGGTTGTAATATAATGTGAATCAATTGGACTCACAGGCATGAATAGGTGGTGCTTCATTGCGCCGTATGAAAAAAAAATTAAAGTCGTTCCACTCAACGCGAAAGCTGTCGGAAGTGCGGAGCAGTGACTCCACATAGTTGGCTGTAGCGCCGTTAAATGCTCAGTGCTACCACCTACCACACCCTTCGCCGCCCTGTCTCGCCACTCTCTTGATGGATGAAACGGAGGTTTGTCCAATGCAATTCAAATTTCCCGCCTTCGCGGGGCTCGCGCTCCCCCTTCCTGAAACAGCGCCAGCGGGAGGCCTGTTCTTTTTGTGCTTCCTTTTGCTCCCACACCTGCCGTTGTTTCACTGCCACTTTTTTCGCTTGCTGTTGTGAGAAACAACCCAATGAGCGTTCCGACTAAATGTAAGCTGGCGCTGCCGGTTAACTACGTATATTTTGCCTCAAATGTTTGAAGAAAGTGTATGACAGCTGCATCTTACCGGTACTAACTTAAATTGATGACGACTCAGGGAGCAACGGAACGGAAGATGATAGGTGTAACCTTAAGGGAAAAGAAGAGAGCGGAGTAGGTCGGGGAACAAACGGGTATTAAGGACATGCTAGAAGAAATTAAGAAGACATGGACGCGGGCAGGGCATGCAATGCGAAGGCAAGATAACCGTTGGTCAATAAGTGTAACAGAGTGGATTTTTAGAAAAGGCAAGTGTGGCAGGTGGCGACAGTACGTTAGATGGGCAGATATAAGATCAAGAAGTTTGCGGGGATAAATTGGTCGCAGTTAGCACAGAACCGGGATAATTGCAGATCTATGGGACAGGCCGTTGCCCTGCAGTGGGCGTAGATAGGCTGCTGCTGCTGCTGCTGCTGCTGCTGCTGCTGCTGCTGCTGATGATGATGATGATGGTGATGATGGTGATGGTGATGTACCTCCAGTCTTCATTGCGCTAAACAAGCGGGAGATGTATGACAAGTGCAAGCGGTTCACGAGTTTCGAATAAATATGAATAAATATGTAAACCACTTGGTTTTCGAAGCCTCTGTGGGACGCCGCTACGACGGTACGCCGTGGGTCGAGCTATGACGACAAGGCGATCCCCTAAGGTTCTCTGCACTTAAAATTATGGCTCGAGCCCAATAGCTGAGGTTATAAAATATCTCTGTAAGCACTCATTGTTTATTACAATGGCTCTTAGCATTTAAAAATAAAACGAAGTTCTTTGGAATGGCTGAATGATTCAGGTGTTCCTTCAAATAAAAAGTCGCAACTTATATTTTCACCATTTCGTATTCACAACACGGTACATCCTGATTCACTAGAGCTAAAACGTATCCCGAAACCTTCCACAAAAGGTAAGTTGAGCTCATGAACGCTTCGTGTGCCTGTCTTTTTTAAGCCCGGAATGAAAAGAACAAAAAACATTTCGAAGGGAAGTGACGCTTCAGGTGCTTCAATGCGCCCTAAAAGAATCTCTCTATCGACCAAATTAGGTCTGGCGGATGAAACAGCAAAGTTTAAGGAACACATTGATATTCTTCGCGGAAGTGCTGGTTATGCTCGGTTTTTGAATTTCTTCGAACGAGAAATTTAATCCGTGTGCGTTACTCAACAAGCAAACAGATATACGACTCCTTGGTAAAACATAGCGGTGGACTAAGATGAACTCGCTGCATTAAATAAACACGCTATGTACTCTGGAATGTTCGCACAAGAAAGCGAGAACGGTTATCAGGTGATGTTTCGCCGTTAGTGGTGCCGCTTGTCTCCTGTGATACTGCGTGTTGTTTAATCATTATGGTTTAAGTTGCAATAAGTAATTTTATGACCATGTCTGAAGCTTTCTTACGTTTCTTTTCTAGGCCTGACCAAGTTGCATATGGCGTGTTGAAGCTTCTAGAAGACGAACCTAATGGTGCGGCCTTGCTCTGCTTGAAAAGTGTCGGGTTTAAATACCATGACTTCCCGGCCCTACCAATTGCATGAACAAATGCGTGCCAGCCGCCACCGCACGTTATTTCCGTTTTGTGTATAATGGCAGAAAGCATTGTATCACTTCAAAGATTAAACAACAATAAACCGAAACAACGCACCATAGAGGTGTAATGAAGGATATATTTTATTCAAGGCTTTTTCTGCAATATCAGTGGTATGGTACATGTATTTCTGCATTCCTTTTGACTTTTAAAATTATTGCAATTGCCTGCAAGGCCATTGTATTCGAACTTTCTACATCTAGCAGTTTTTGAGTCGTAGTACCAACGCTGCTTAATCATCCACCCTGCTCCACGGTCGCTTGGACATTTGCACACTGTAAGGAATGCAGACAAAATTCTGGATGAAATAGAAACCTTAGGAAATAAGCGAAGTACTCAATAGACGATTGGTGTTCAAAGTAACGCTGTAACTTAAAAGGTTTTGATGTATCTAGTAATGTGAACATCATGACGAGATCATGGCACCGTATTAAAATGTTATTTACACCTAAAAGGTTCCTATTTCTCTCTACCTTACACCTCTATTTCTAGTACCTGGAAATACTGAACTTGTGGCCAAAATGTCACTTGTAGAAGCACTCAGAAACGGACACCAGGGCGATTATTTTTCTACGAAAAAGGAAGAGAACTTAACACTGCTATAAATGTTTATGACGTGAAAAGGCAACCAATATTCCGCAATGTTTTACACACTCTCTACATACAATGAGTGCTTGATTAGCTTCTGAATTGATGATAATGCCGCGAACTATACGCTCTAGTTTATTGGTGTTTTCTTAACAGCGTGTGGCCGCGCCGAGCTGCCCTATCTAAGAAGTAAAGCCGTCTCCGTTTCCGTCTCCTTCTTTTGTATTGCCGCGTAGGCTATCTAATTTGGCAGGAAGAGTGTATCGCCTGTCGTAGAATGTTCGCTTTAATCGCCAATCTGAAGCTGATTCGATGGTTCTCGCAGTATCAACGACAAAGGATGAATGCCCGCAAGGCAACCACCGCGGCATTCGATTCGCCGACGTCAGTCTGTGCACGTCACTTCGTTGACTACTTCTACCCCGCTTTTATTTCTATTGAGTTTCTGTGGAGCACAAGTTTACTCCAAACATT
This sequence comes from Haemaphysalis longicornis, assembly GCA_013339765.2. NCBI lineage: Eukaryota > Metazoa > Arthropoda > Arachnida > Ixodida > Ixodidae > Haemaphysalis > Haemaphysalis longicornis. The sequence goes on along the minus strand of CM023455.1, from coordinate 110,047,827 downwards.
TGTTCCTTGAAGAGAGAGTGAGACATTCTATTGGTCCAGTGGAGGCTTACGCATGAGCCTCACCCCGTTAAGGGCATCCCTAGTCTGGAATTCCGTGGCTTCGACTGACTCTCCTTGCTTGGGTCACCAGGTTGAGCGGGTATCCAGGTCCGCTGGCCAGGGAAGCCCTCCACTGCTCGAAGGTGTGGCTCTGAAGTGGAGGCAAGTCTGGAGTGTGTTGGCACGTGCATACTATTTGGTATAGAATGCCAGGCTGGGGACAGTAAGCACATAGGGAAGGTTGTTGGGTGGGGAAAGGATCAGGTGAAGGCCGGTAGGAGGTATGCGTTTGGACCCGCCACCAAATTTTAGCGTCGTCTCAGGACAGGCGCCCTTGTGGTGGTGAGAGGCTGTGGAGAGTTTGCCTGTAATTGGAGAGAATTTTCGTAGCCACTCAGTGGGTGGGGTTGATCTTGGGGTAGTAGAAATTGGCCACCGTTGGCGAGGGCTCGGTGTGTGAAATCGCGAGCCACGGCGTGAGCCGCTTCAATGCTGGGGATGGCGACGCGTCCAGGTGCCCAGACAATGCGGATGTCAGGGTTCACCGAGCAGTTTTTGAGGATGAGTAGGGCTGATAGAGTGATGCGGCGATTCAGGTAGTTTCGGCAGGGTGTCTGCGAATTGGCGATAAAAGTGACTGTTTCATCAGGGTGGTAAGTGGCGGCCAGGACAATAGCTATTTCCTCGGTGATAGCGACTCAGGTTAAGGTAGTCGTTGCTTTTGATACATTGGACATTAAGCGTAACCACACAGGCTACGTGGCCGGCGCACCCAGCGTTGAAGGTAGCATTTGTGTATAGGGCGGTCCGGTCGTTCCCGTATCACGCTGTCAGGGCTCGAGCATGGGCATCCTGGCGGTCAAGCTGGTAGTTGCCGTGCATATTGCGAGGCATTGGTGCCACCCAGATGTAAGTGGTGCCACCCGGATGCAGGACAAGAGCGCATGCGTTTTTTTTGTTCCCTCAGGGGCATCAGGCGGTGCCCTAATGCTTAGGACACCGCCTGATGCTTAGGTCAGCAAAGCCGATTTCTCTGGGGCACACTGGAGGCCTTGTGTCTGGAGGTAGTGAATGGTAATAGTAACCGCTTGCTGCAAGGCGTCTGGCTGCTCCCCAACGGACCGAGTAGGTGTCCAGACGGTAAGGTCGTCCGCATATAACGCGTGTTTAATATGTGGAATGAACTACAATATCCCCTGCGCCTCCTTGTCCTGCGTGACAATATTGTCACGGGACTTGTATACGAATACAATGCCCCCAACATCATGACCCGAGACGACGAGGAAAACGACGAACTGGCTGGCGCGTGCCTTGCGCGGGATCTCTTATGACCGCCATGTACACCCTTTGTTAAAATTTTCTGGGCCAATCCTAAGCCTCCTCAACCACAAAGAATTCAAAGAATAAGCTTTACCCATAAATGTGTCAAAATAACTTTACGAGAGCAAGAAAGAAATGGGTTTCCTCTAGCTTTCCGGCATAAAACGTTTCAACCTCGCTCAAGACGTAAGCTTGCACATTGAATTTTTTTGCCTCCTGCGCACTTCCGTACATACATAAATCCTCATTACCAACCATGATTACTATCACGTCTGTCCTTCTTCCACGTGACAATATCAAGGAAATGAAAATATTTGCAGGCTGTAAAGTCATTGTAAGTGTTAAAAGAACAACAGCAAAGAAGCGAGGGGTCACCTTATTCAGAGAGCGGCAGCAAATGATTGCCACCAGCTCATTTTCTACTCCAGGCCCTTCCAGCGGATGCGCACAGCTCGACAACTAGCCTGGGCACTATCTTCAGCTGCCCCTCTGTGCATAGGCTACAGCACCTCATTCATTGTTGATTTGACAGTCTTGACCACCATAGCTTCTATCCAGAAGAGGCATTACCCCCTGCCTCCACTTCCCCTTGCGGGCGCCTATAACCTTTTCATTTTAGATAAGCAGAGCTCAACCGCCTCCTTTCTAGAGGGCTGTGAGCATGCGCAGATAGTTTGTAAAGCCTCCATTTAGCAGTGTATTCTGTGCGCGCATCAAAGACGTCCAATGGCGACGTCCAAGGAGCTTTGATTTAAAACGTGTATACCGATAAATAAAATTACAATTTCAAGTGCTCCTAGGTATTGCTTTCCGAATAGATAAGGTGTTGCAGTTTAATTGATTTCACTGTAGCAACTGAGAACGACAACAAAGGAAAAAAGCATGCATTTCAACTACAGAAGACATTGTAACGCCACTTCTGTGCTGCTCTGCATCATAACCGATCATAACGCTGAAAGCTGGGATAAAATGCAATCAGCAATGACTTAAAAAACCCCAGGACACCTGAGCCATTTGAGCAGTGTTGTGAATGCGAAAGCACGAATGCACAGCTAAACACCTGAGATGCATTGTTTCGCCTGGCACTGCTGAAAGGCTGCGCAACCTTGCCGCTGGAGACTCTTGGTTTGCGATCCATCTGAACTATTTCCAATGGCTTGGATCTGCCTCCTACACTTTGCGCCGCTGCTTCTTCATGCCGACGTGTAATGGGTGGGGGGTACCTTTCACTATTACCGAGTTTAAAGGGGCACTGACACAAAATTTTGAAGGCGAGATAACGTAGGAGATAGATTGGTGGGAACACATATACATCATCTGCAAAATATCAGGGGCGAATACAGCCTAGAACATATTTAAAATCAATTTTGAAGTGTGCGAAATGCAACCGAGCAGCCAGCAGAGGACCACGCGCAATTGTAAATAAACAACATCCAAACACGTCACGAGTTTGTGTTTGCCGCTTCCGCACTAGCGGCGTTTTACGCGGGCTCGCCCGGCTCGCCGCTCCAATCGGAGGGCCGGAGGGCGGAGCTTCTGCTCTCGAGAACGAACGACAAGATCGTTGGCGGCGGAGGCCCCGTGACTGTTCTGTGGCCGTGATTTCGCCAGCTAATCGGGCAGCTGGCCGCGACCAAAGTTCTACAGCGATTCCAGGCACTCTGTTTCTATTACTGTTTATTACCATTGGATGCGAAAACGCGCCGGAGGCACGAAAAGCCCACTGAGCTAGCCGCACGGTCGCTGTGCAGGCGGCGGCCACGGCCGCGAAGTGGCCCAGGCCGGCGTAGGTAGCTCGAGTGATAGCTTGTTACGCTGCACGAAATTGTCCCCAAGTCCCGACCATAGTGGCTTACATGAGAAAGGAGCTAATGATGCGATGGCGGTTGCATTAAAAATTGTCATCTGCAACCGCTTACGAGAGCGGCACTCGAATATCCGCCGCAGTGCTGAGCCGAACACATCTGTAGCGGACCTGTAGGCAGACCGGCCGGCTGCTCCCCAGCGCGCGTCTTGCCACCCACCGTCTCGAGCGTCGCGCGTCGTTCTTTAGCCGCGGTAGCATTTGCACTCGCAGCGCCTGCGTCCACATCCACGGTCGCTTTTTAATTAAGCGCCTCACGAGATCAGTACGTGGGGGCATTCGCAGAAACTGCCGTCGATGCGGATTCGACAGTGCTACGGCGGCTCTGCTCTGTGATATCCCTCCGACGGTCACGTGGTCAGCTTTGTTCACACAAAATCCACAAAAATCCATCGTTTCACGGCACTCGCTGAAACCGAAACTGCGACTGGCCGCATTTAAAATCCCTCTAATTAAACAACCGTCGCACGCTGAAGGAAATGAGGTTTCTACAGGTTATAAGTAGGTCACTAGCTACTTATCGCAACGAAAAAAACAAGATGCTAAATTTTTGTGTCAGTGCCCCTTTAAGCGCCCGGTGCGGAACGCCTCGTGAAGAGGCCGCTTTTCTATCAGAGAGGCCGATGCCGGAGGCTGGTTTTTCCGCTCATGTTCACGCGGCAACACGCCTCGTGGCTTGGACATGAAAACACCACCGCCCTTTGTGGTGCATTGCACTCCGGTTTCTTAGCGCTGCTGGAGGTAAGACCAGCGGATTAGTTCACAGCTTTCCACCGTGCGCGCAGGGCCCGAGACGAACACGTGTTGTGATGTCAGTGCAATCTTTCACAGCTCCGAAGGCGCCGTATTTTTCTTTGTTACTGCCGCCGAGCGCTGGTTTTCTAGCTCATTGGAGCATTTAAGGCTCTCGCCTGAAAGAGACCCAGAAAAGCTTTGTGAAGGTGGCAATCAAATGCATTCAGGTGGTCGAACACATATAACAGGGGATTTTTGAGCCAAGTTTGAGCCCCATACGTTGTACGGATAATTTGTAAACAATTTTTGAAGATCGCCTTTCTCAGCCAATGAGCGCGCCGCCGCCGCTAGCCGACCGCGGCTGACGCAACGCCGACCGCGGCTGACGCAACGGCGAGGCGCCCCCCTGATTCGGCCGATCGCCGGTCGCCGGCAACATCACTGCCATTGGCTTCCGGCTGCTCTTCTTCCTTCCTCCGCGATCCCGAGGCAAAGGCGGGTCTGCAGCGATTGACGCATGCCTAGGCGCAGGAATGTAGCTAGCGGAGAACGGAAGTCGAGCGTCGCGATGTCACATGGCTATTCCCAATATTTCCAGCTGTTTTGAAAGAAGCGGAGAGGGAGGAGGAATCGATCGGCAAGGGTCCAAGCAGCCTTGGCCGACTGCCAACCATTGGCATCACAGCGGGTGCTGGTCGGTGGCCAATGGAGTCGGCCTGCCGGTCCTGGTCAAATGTAGGGCTGTGGTCTGTAGCCAACCAGTCGGGCTGTTGGCCGACGACGTTTGGCCAAGACCCGGTTATACGTTGGGCTGAAGTCTGCAGCCAACCACTCGGGATTTGGTTGGCCAACGACGTTTGGCGAAGGCCGTTTTTCTTTAGTTTTTTCCCCCGCACGTCACGTGTAAGAGCGAGAAGTTAACCGAACCTCGGGCCAAGCTACACGGCCAATCACAACCGCCACAAGCACAGCCCCTAATATTCGGTAGCCTTTAGGCTTAATTTTGTTCTTTTGAAATCGTAGCACGCTTTAAATAGTGGCGGTGGCGGAAAGAAAAGTTTAAAAATGTATTTTTTCGCGGTTGTTATCCGTGCGGACTGCGACGCCATATTTGATGGTATGAATATATCGCTAAAAATTAGATATACGTCCTGCGTACATCAAACATGCCCAATTATTAATAGTTGCAAGTAAAAGCTGACTTTTTTTGTCAAATACGAGAACGTCGGTCGAAATAGCGGCTGTAGAAACTGCCCCAATCTGCTACAACTCTCTGCCGCGCCAATCGCTGGCGCTGCTGGCGCCACTGGCATTTCCGCATGAGCAATCCGCGGTCGCGGGAGCAAGGTTTGTCCGGCTCCCTCTTTACTGCTGCTGAGGTAAGTTTCCCATTAATTTTCACCTAAAATAACCGCGCATATTAATATCATATAACCGAGGCCAAGCCTCTGAAATCTGACCTGGTTCAGGAGCGTTATATTTTCTGCGGATTGGTTACGATTGCGCTGTAACCCGGTTGACCCTTACGATGTTTTCTTCTTGTTTGTTTACAAGACCACGTTTAGCACCCGTTTAGAGAGGGGGATAAACTTTATTACATCATGATACTCAAGAGGAGAGCTTAGTTTTCCTCACTAACAGGCGTAAATTGTTTGACGTCCGCTTGGTTTTTGTTCTTGCCGTGTCGTGTTTAGCCCGTTCTACGTGGTGCGAATGTCGCGAGCGAATTCGCAGCTGTGGCGCCGCTCGTGCGGCAAAACGAACTATTTTCATATTTTTAGTGCTGCGACAAATTGCCAAATGCCACGAGGCATTCAGGGCAGAAGTTTGGCTGTTCCAAACATTTGGCAACTTGCCTTAGCAACGAGAATAGATCGTTTTGTCGACCGAACGGCGCCGCAGTTGTGAATTCGCAGGCGAAATTCGCATCATGTAGAACGGGATTTTGTCGCCAACTATTTGTTAATTTGCTTGTATAACTCCTCCGAGCACGGTCTGTCGTTAGCTACGGAATATTTGTTTGCACGTTGTCTTCGTAAAGCTCTAGTCTAACCGAATGACACAGAATGGTGATGTCACTTGTATGATCTCTGTGAATTTGACGTGCATGGTTCGTGCAGGAAGCCGTACCACGCTCCTCCATTAAGTGTAAGAGTGACTACTTGCTAAGACTTTTGGTCGTGATCTCATAGAGTACATTCGGCCACTATTATCCATCGGTATTTCTCAGACACTTAGCGTTTCCCCCTCAAAATACCACATTGTGTTCTATCCAAAAACAAACTACAAAACCTTTAACGCCAGTAAGGGATGATGATAGCTCCGGGCTGTTGCACCTCTAAGCACCGTAAATAATGCATGCATTCGCCAGCAGTCTCCTAAAGCTTGCAGCACAGGAGCAGACATAATATTAGCTGAGCATTGCCTTGACACACTGCCGATGTTATCCATGCTTGGCTTCAAGGAAATTGCAAGGGTGGCTGTTGCTTCATTTAGATGGTTTTATTTAGGTTGGAGTTAGGCGGACAGAATTATCGCTGTGGCGTTTAGTAAATGTAGAGCCAAATATTCTGCATTTTTCCTTGTGTTTATATTTTCTGCGCTGCACATGGAAATGTTCAACAGCGAGTACGAACTTGCCCAAATATCGATTCTTTTGGTGGAGGAAGCTAATTTCTCATTACGTCTAACTTCTGGCTAAAGTTTGAGGGCACAGAATATATTTTTTTCCTGTCAGACACGTAAGAAAAATGCTGCGAAATGTCTTGAATTTGCAGGTTGCTTGAGGGCCAACCACCGCGAAGTGTCGCACCATGCAACCAATGCCGTGATCAAGCAATGGCTCATTGGGACTCAAGACCGGGAGGGGGGCTGCAACCAGAGGCGTCAACAAAAGGTTCAAGGACAAGACAGATCTGCTATGCCTTCGTGAATCTCCGGCGTGGCGGGCGTGGGCCCATTAATTTCAAAGTTACACAAATAAACATGCTAAACAGAAAGTTTTGTTCATCATGCATCCTGCGGCCGAAATACAACCTGGGTACCCTCGCGTCGTGAAGCTGGCATCTGTCCGATTGCTCCACTTCGACCGAGTCGAAGCGGTTTCGAAAACTCAGACGATAACCGAAGAATCCGTCCCGAGAAGAATGGCGCTGCTCTGAGTGCCGTAGTGCTGTTAGCCGCAAGACGTTAGGCCGAACTTTCCATTTTTAGGTTCACGGTGTTAGGCCTATTGTCACATCTTAGGGTTTAACACCTCAAACCGGCACCCACTCAAAATTTGCTCACTGAACGCAAAGCAGCAGGTACCGACCCGCGCCGTACACCCAAAAGCTAAACGTTAGGCCTACGGAGTGCACACCCGAGAAGTGCTGTTGGTATTCTAGAAAAGTGGTGTGCGTATACCTCCAGAGTAAGACATACTCACAGTGTGGGATTGACCAACCACAGAATATATCAGAAGAAAGCTTTGCGTTCAGCCACCGTCGCCGTGTATAATTTCTTACAAGTCGCATCCTCGCCCAGTGACAAACATGCTTTGCGCCCTTCCTTCTTTAGAGTGGCTACCATTGCTACTTAGCAGCATAATTGGCTGCTTAACACTCATTATGTTGTTCAGCATTGTCAAGATTACATTGCGCTTAAATTCCCTCCTGTTGTGCCGCCTACTTGGCCCAGCTATCGCTTCAAACTTTATTTTGCCACTGCAAAACAGCCCCTGCAAGCCGCTACGCGACGCTTTTAAACGTTCTCAATGGGCTACAGCTCAAGTTTCTCGGGTGACGGCTAACTTACGATGCTGCAGCCGTGATAGCAAGACGCCACACCCCCTCTTCACTCGCGGCACTTTGGATCCCGTTTTCTGACGTCACTCGCCTCTCAATCAGTTCTACTCGACTGATCCTCCATCTTCCTTGCTTCCTACACCCTCCCCCTTCGTGTCTATAAAAGAACTCCTGTTACTTTTTGCTGATATGACTATGGTTTGAATATTTTTAAAGCAAAGCTTTGTACCTCTACCAGCCAACGGTTCCTTCGTGGCGTGCGGGACAAGAAACTCCCAACGCGGCTGGGGAGGGGCAGCGCGGTTTTCACTCACAGAACGCAGTGTAGATGGCGCGGCGAATGGTTACCTAGAGTTCCCCGCGCACAGTTGCCTGCTCAGACCAGTGGTACGGCTTTGTCGTCTGCTTTAGCGACGGTAGTTTTGGGCCTGTTTTGGCGCAGCTTCGCGTTCATTGCGCGCTTCCTTGGCACGGCTTGATTAGCTTGTTTGACAGCATCTCCTGGATAACCCGGACCCGACGGAATGACGTGGTCGTACGGCCGAGATACGTTAAGGATTGCTTTGCAGGGCGGGAAAACAAAATCTAGAGACCACATACACATATTTGGCCACTAGAGAAATGCTACCTTTTGCGCGCTGCCTGCCACGAACGGGACTGTGTTTTTTAAATTGATGAATACCAGTTCGGTTGTGTTTTAGGAGGTATTAGAAACGGCGAAAGGAGAAACTGGTTTTGATAAATAACGATTATAAAGGTTCCCTCAGCTTTCTCGCAATTCCCAAACTTATTAAGCTGACTAGTTAAATTGGTATAAATGGGAATCGCTAAGCTTGTATGCCGAATTGTTTCGGTGTGGCTAGAATCCGCTGTGTCACCCTTCGAAAGACGCTCCTCTCCGTTTTCTTCGCAGCAGCCACCCTGTAGCCCGATTGGGCTACAGCGTGGCTGCTGCGTTCGGGATGCCGCCCCCGTGAATTCCAGGTAACGGGTGGCAAAATCTCTGGTTTTACTCTTTGTAGAGCAAGGTGGGTGAATTGAAGTGACATCGCATGGGCAATTATTGTGGTTGTCGTTTAAAGCTTTGGTTTCCAACCACCTTCACACCGTGGATTGGAGCAAACATTTTTTCGCAAGCGGCGTCGGAGATGGTCCGGATGACGACATACTGGCTAGTAGCAGGAGGAAGGTGGACACAAAATGACTCCAAAGAGCAGCATCTTAAGCTAACCCTTATCGCTTCAACTTCCATATTTTCAAGAGGAGCAAGTCTATAATCGGCTTCAACTTTTGTCCTCGCGTTTCAAATGCATCGTAATCACGTTTAATTGCACTGACACACTTCAATTTTATTAAAAGTTTATTAATTTGTAAAAATAACACCGAAAGCAATTTTAACAGTGCTAATTGCCTGGAACAAACACCTAACAGTAGTAGTAAACGATCTTATTACGACGTGCTTCTGTAAGCTTTGCAGGCGTGTTTTCTTAAAAGATAAATCGAATGGTCTTTCTTCTCCCTTTTCACTCTTCAACAAGTAAATACGCAAATTATGAATAGGCGAGATGAAGCGACTTACTATCAGGGAACTTGCAGTTCTTGCCAGGATATTCGCCGCATTCTGAAAAACAAAAGGCGAAATTATAAATTACGGCTCATTTGGGTAATTCAGCGGATGATCTCCATTTTCTTGCGTGTAAGACGAAGATTGCGTGTAAGCCAAAAATGCATTCCTGCATTGGTTATCGTTGGTATTGTTTTTTAATCTCATTTCACAACAATTGCGGGTGATAGTTATGAACTCGTATATTTTATGCATGGTCAAAGTAACCCATCACAACAAAGCACACAATAACCTCAGCTGAAGTCTGCATACCCGTCGTCGTTCCAATATGCAGAGATGCTTAGATATAGTCACAGGTCCTTGTACTGCATTTATTGCCCATCGACGAAGACGTCTTCTCGCGTTACTAAAAACCAGCTTTTTATTTGCGAGGGGTCAATACCGCAACTGTACATCCGCCTGTATCGCAACTCTACGTCATCAGGGACCGACTGCTTGCCTTAATGTAAAATGTTCTTACAACTTACGGGCCTATTCCTCAAAAACATTAATCATACTAGCTGTTCTGATGATTGATTATGAGGTTGAACGCGCGGACGCAGCTCCGGCGATGAGCAGTGCCGTAGTGGAGGGCTGCGGATTAATTTTGACCACACTGGGAGCCTTAAACGTGCGCCGAAATATCTAACACACGGGTGTTTTCGCTTTCACCTCCATCAGAAAAGCGGCCGCCACGGCCGGATGACATGCTAATCTCACAAGCGCCAACTCTTTTGCGGGGTAGATGATGATTATTTTCCGCACTGCGAGCTCATTCATTTTGAGGCGTTGCAGTCTCTGCACAAAATGAGATGACTTCATCCTGAATGTTCGAACTTTCAGTATGAAATAAATTTGCTTCTACTTTTTGTAATTATAATGTATTACTTGTATAGTTAATTCTCTACGTAAGTTAAACTATAAATCGATTTAAAGCCTGCATAAATCCTGGAAGAGCACCTGTCAGTGGGCGCATTATGTATAAGACAAAGGCGTCATAGAAATAATTTCGCTAGCATTGGGAAGACACAGCGTGAGCCACATTCAACGCCGCATGAAAATCGTGTAAACGCTACGGAAGACATAATTTGGGCCGCACGAATCTATACAAGAACAGAAACGACTATTTTAAAGGTACTTACCCAGCAGGTCATTGGAATAATCATCATCACCAAGCACTGCTTTTGCGCACACGAACGCCAAGAAAACGAAGAAGGCAATTTTGCGGGCCATAATTTTTTATCTGAGCGGAAAGGTGCGGCAGGAGCTCCTCTCGATCCTGCTTAAATAGCTCCCGGAAGAAAGTGACCCCTGCATAAAGAGAGCTGGTGTGAACGGTTGTTCAATAACAAGCAACAAATAACCTGTATAGTGACCCAGGTTCACAGCCCTTTCCAAGCCTCATTTTATCCAGGTGAATTTCGTTAGTGTCTCATTACTTGCTTTTGTTTCTGAACCTCAGCAAACGGCACAGTACAATGGTGTGGCATTTAATGCGGGCCTCTAGAGGCCTTCTTTACCTACATTTGTGCTGAAACTGAATCATATAATGAACATACCTGTTTAAATGAAAAGAAACAAATGGTCAAATGTGAGAGCGCCTTGTAGTGACCTTTTATTATCAAACATAAAAAACACTACAGCGACTACGAAGTAATTCTTAGCGTCATCTCTTTTTAAGACTAATGACTTCAAAATTGTTAAAAAGCCGGGGTTAGTGTTCTCAACCTGAGCTTAGTTGGTGGATAAGGTACTGCGTCTTTTTGGTCGAGTTATTCGCTATTATGGTGCGGTATTTCGATCTGTATTCGTCTTCATCTTTTTCACTTGTGTGGTTATTTTCAATTTCCCACTCCGTGATTAGAATATTTTCTACGTCATTTTTCCACAAGACCTTCCGGCAGAAAAAATTAAAAACAATGTTAATGACAGAAACGTATACGACAGAGGAACTTTTTTTAATTATTTGTTTAGAAAACTCAAAGGCAATAATTCGTGACAGTGGTGATGATCACTGGTCATAATATCTCGTAACCTTCATTGTTGCAGCAATTTCAGAATTATAGTTTTTGCAATGCATTGATATCGATAGGGACCTTTAGAATTCCGTCACTGTGCTTACTTTATGGTATATCATGATTCTCGAAGTCGACTGGGCTTGTGAGAGAGGTACTGTGAACATGCATTAACTAAGAGGCGTAGGTTTTATCGTCGCCAAAGTGCTTTCTGCGCAGGCGACCTGTACCCTCGCGTCTTGATTACAGCAAATGCAGCTCACTCAGCAGTGGATGCTTGGTGCAGCCGATAAAAGTAGTCTTAGTTGATGTTGTTTATCACGTTTTTTTTTTTGTTAAATGAGGCTCACCAGAATGACAAGGGAATATTTTGCTCAGATGGGTGAGCAAAATTTCCGCCCCTACTTGTGCTGAGCCTCGCCCGCCTCAAATAGTCCACATAAGCTTCTTATCTCGCAAAGCAATTTTATGTCTAGAAAATTATTCTGGGCAAGGTAGCGCAGGTTAGGGAGTTATTGAGTTATTCCTACAATATATTTACTCTTTTCTTGCGGAAATATTTAGCGCGGGTGGAAGTTCTAGTTTACATTGATTCCAACTCTACTCAGTAGATGGCGCCACCGACGTGTTCTCGTTTTGCAGCGTCTCGTGCCTAGCAGGGCTTAAGACAGTATCCCTCCGCCCCCCCGCAGTGGCTCCTACCCCGCGTGACGTCGCAGTTACGCCATAGTTACATCATTATAACATATGTTGTAGTTACTTTGTGCAGTGTAATGAGAAATATTATTTGGTGTTGGATTGAAAGTTAAAAAATATGTTGAAATGCTAGAAGTGTCCTAAAAAAATATTTTCATCTTGCGGCAGCAGCCGGCGCTGCTGCTGCTGCTGCAGCCGTTTTCCGCATCCGAAAGGGGAGTCTGGGATAAAGCCCCTATTTTGTGGAGTTCATTATTCGAAGTACTATCTCAAAACGTGAGAACATTGTTCGTGTTTCAGGATCGCGTGAGGACCAAGCCAGTATTTCCTAATGGTAGCAATTGAATAACTGCTCTCGAGTAATTTGACCTGTGCCCACTTGACGTACGCCGATTGTGCCTGCGTACACGTGAGTCGCCATCACGCTGCTGACTGGCCCCGTTCGTACAACACACGTCCCACCCAATAAAAGACACAGTGCGAGCGTATTTATGTTAACCTGCTGATGCCTGTCGGTGCGGTGGTATTTACTATCAAAAGTTGGCCCCACGGCAAGTTCAGAATGCTTAAAGGGACTTTAAGGCAAATAGCACGTTGGGCACATACGAAAGTGCGACTGCCCCGAATCCCTCGCAGCGTTTATTCGGCGGTGAAAGATGCTTTAATTGCCGAGAAATTAACAACTGAGAAACGCATTTCACATCTCGCGCCATTTTATCACGTTTCGCGAGGCGCAAATGGAGTCTGGAGGTACTGAGACAGCGGTGTGGTCTAGCAAGAAAACTAAAATTTACCAAGCGAGTCAGTGCAGCCGCGGGAGCCACTGTTCACGCTCTCGGCCCATACGACAAAACTTGCCCGCCATACACATCTTTGTGCGCCAGTCTCGGTGTCGCACGGGACGTGAGATATTGGTTAAACAACATGAATGTGACGCGCGGCTTATTACTTTACCTACAAAACGTATAGTGGACAGCGCAGCAGCTTTTATATTGTCGGTTGATCTGCTGCAACGCCACTTCAAGCATTCGGCTTGACTACGTAGCGCCATCTGTTAGATCCGCATGTAACTACATCCAATGCTTAGTGCAGAAATGGCGTCGGTGTAGAAACAGCTGAATGGCGGTACACATGCATTTGCGTGCTATTACTATGCAGGTGTGCGTGTGCACTTTCTTCAGCAAACTCGAAAACTACATTCATATTTACGCATGGACCGATAGGTTTACGAAGCGCACCGCATGGTATACGTAGAGTTAGTGGTAAGAGGCGGGTGACTACGCCAGACCTGCAGTAACCATCGCTACCGCCAGCGGCACCACGACGTGTCAGCTTGCGAATGTCGGCTGGAATTATGCTTGTACATTTATAACTGTTCATCACCTATGAAAGTGAACCCGCAAAGAAAGGTATTGCGTGTTTCTTTGAGAGCTTGTGTGCGCAGTTCTTATTCTGCTATTCGTCACGTGACTATTCGCACACCCGCTCAGTCGCTGTTTAGGTCATCTCTGCTGGGCGACTGATACCTTCATTTTTTGATTATTTACAGGTCTGTTTTAAAGGCACTACCGCCGAGATTGGTATATTCGTTTTCTGTGGACGCCAAGTTATCTATCTAGCCAACTTCGATTTTGTCTTCGGCGTCCCTTTAGCTATGAGGTGGTCCCCTGCGGGGACTCCGCCAAGTCACGACGTCGCACGGCACCCGGAATCATTCACGTACAAGTCTGAAGCCTTACTACGGCAGATAACGAAATTTTTTTATGTGGACTGCCGTTTTATTTTAGCAGCCTGTTTATGCACTCCTTAGGGGCGGGGGGTAGTAATGCAGCGAGGCATGCCATCTGCTTTGTGTTCTTATGTATGTTGTTTTCAGCGTCTAGCTGCCCCCACCTGCGTTATCTGTGTTCGAAACCAAGAGCGTGTTACCTTGTCTTTGTTTTGTATGCCGCGCAGGCGATCTCCCGGTGCATCACCCTATCGTCACCAGGGTAGAGTTTTCTACTTTCATCACCAGTGCTTTGGACGTTGGAGTGTTCAAGAAGGAATGACGTGGACAGATAAATTCTCGCTGGGAAAACACCAAGGCATTAGATCCGCCGACACTCGCCTGCGCCCGTTACTTTTTTTACGGCTCATTCGCCGCTTGTGTATTCTTTGAGTTATTAGCAAAGCACAAGTTCGCTCCTGTATGCTTTGTTGCAGGAAGAAACTTGCGTTGTCCTCGGCTACGTTGACAATATCATTGTCCGCAGGGATTCCGTATATACAGACTAAACGATAAATATACGCAGCTTGATTTCGCTGTCTTTTGAAGATAGAAAAGCAAAAATCGTGCCAAAACATTCTTCTTCTTAAAATCATCTTATTTCAATTCTTTTTACGAAATACTGTAATATCTCCTTGGGTCACTCCTTAGTGCACTATACCCTGTATGAAGCAAGCGTAGTGCACTATATTCCATATAACTGAACGTTTCGGTAACAGAGTAGTTAAATTTTAAGTGCCCTTCTTTACAGTGTTTCTTTACAGGCACACTGTAAAGAAGGGCACTGAAATAGCCTTGTTACAAAGATGGTTTACTCTAACTAGTTATGGGGGTCAACGTGGCGAGATTGTTAATTCTCTTCTAATCATTCCGTGCAATCAAGAGCACGAAAGAAGGTATTTGAACTATACAATGCTGACTAAGAAATGGGGAATTATTCTTACAGTTGCGTAAATGTGCCCATAACAGGCATGTGAGCACAAACGCAAACGCAACAGAAAAATAATGACTTATAGCACTGTCGTTAAAACATTGAATATCCCTGGCGAAGAGACCCACTCTATGGTAACCTTACCAAGTATTTCGCTAGAAAATAATGAGGGCCTCAATGATGTTACGCGAACGATGAGTTTTGCCATAAATTAAGAATTGCGGAAGCAAGACTCGGTCCCCACTTACATTTCTTGCTGTAGATCGCCTTTAGTATACAGTGCTTGCTGGCTTTAGTATACAGTACTTCCTTCTCACCATAAGTAACGAAGGAAACCAAATTTCTGGCTGGTGTACTTTGCGACCCCCCTAATATAAGTACTGGATGAGTTGGTTAAATGCGTTCTGGAAGCGGTTAGGATTGGAAAAAAAGTTGAAAAGGGTGTTGCAGGGTCCCTTTAAAATCGCAGGACACATCGACCACAACACCTATTGTGTTCAGCTGCAAAATTGCTAGAAGCCTGGCTAATGCGAATTACAAATGAAGGCGCAGTAATACAAGTAATTTGCACAGAGGAGGAGACACCATTTGTTTCAGCGGAAAAAAAATAATTTTAGAGTGTTTGTCCAAGCAAGAGTGTTCTGCGGATCAGAGGAGCCTGATGCTGCATCCTAGGCAACAACCAAGCCGAGAATCCGCAAGAAGCTGTACCTGTCATTCATAACGACCCAATCGGAATAATGAGCTGTCGGCTTGCTGGGCCTCTGTTCAACTAATTCATACTTGGCTGAGAACCCAAATATGCTACATTCAATGCAGGGCATGAAAGCAGCGGATTTAAAAAGACAGAGCTAAATTAACGGGAAGCCAAAGTTTACCCCAGTTTTTGCAGGTACAGATAAATAGACTTTATTGGAACGAAACTTTCTATGTATCACTAATTAAGTTCGTGCGCACCACAAAACGCACTGCAGAATGCCAACTATCCATGACGATGATGATGATCGTGAGTAAAGTGAAGAAAAAAAATGTTTCACGTGATCGGAATTCATCCTACGTCACTCGCGTTATAAAGCCGACGTCTAGCCGTGTGCACCGTTCCGGCACGGCCGAAGCAGTTTAGATTTGGAGAAGAGTAAATTGGCGTGCAATATTTGGCAAGAAAAATTATGTGCCCTTCAGTTTGACGAAGACGATGGTTTAACACGAAGCTTTTTTCGGGCGAAATCAAAATGCGAAAGGTCAGCGTGAAAGCGGCTGTGATCAAAAGTGCGTGTGAGACAAACTGCAAACTCAGGTGAAAACCATGGAATCCTTCCTGGTAAAGCTCGGCGTTCAACAATCGTCGTAGTTACACGGTGGGGTGCATGATTTTTATCTATATTTTATATATTTGGCCTCCGGAAGTGCTTATATGTGCGAGTGAGTGAAAAACTTTATTAGACGAGAGGCCATGGGGCCCTGGGGGGGTAAGGATGAGGGTGATTCTGCCTGGTTGACGTTTTTCGACCGTTTCTCTGATGCCTAGGTGAAAAGAACAAACCCTGATAGGAATACTTAGCGGTGGAGGAATTAATTAGGTAAAACACAAGTATGAGTGCCTTGCGCATTTCTAGTAGGTGTGTTTAAATGTGGCTGCTCGCCACATATTTCGCATCTGGACCTGCCTTGAAGGCGGTTAATGTGGTTCATATATCGGTCGCGTGGAAGGGACTTTTTGCGCCTACCTTATTAACGTGGCTGAATCATTGTTTTTGTACATGTATTAAGGCGTGGAAATGGTTCTGGTGCTCAGTTTTATTTGTCAAATGTGTGTTGGTCCCTCTGGTGTACTGGAAATTTCTAGTTACCCCAAGTGGATAACGGCGTTCCTGTCGAAGCGAGGAGGTGCGCTCACTTGCTGTTCTGCTTGAAAACAGCAATGTACAATAAAGGCGACTTGATCATGCGCAACATGCCGACGGAGTGTCACGGAATTCGAAACACTAACTGCACCTCAGTTTCTATTTCCTATTCTCATCTTCATCGCCAGCGTTACGTCGGTGATGTCGGTTATGTCGGAGATAACAAATTGTTAATGCTTTAGATATACACAATACTTTGAGCGACCATGCGCTAATTGTGCCAGCTTGCTTGCTTGCGAAGCAAGGGCGCGCGCTAGCAACAGCGTGGGCGCGACCTTGTCCACAGTTAACCAAAGAACACGCTGCGGCGAATTGGGCAGAGGTCATGAGTTGCGTGGCTGCTGGGAGGTCATAGGGCAGCTCAGGGAGCGAGAGCTTAATATGATTACCTTGGCTGTTTGATTCATGGCCCAAAACCTTAGAATGAATCTTTTTTTCCAAGTGAGCGAGCCTGAAAGGACACCTACAAGTTTCGCGTGCTCATGCTTTTTTTGCCACTACACAAAGAACACTGCAATATTCGAGAAGGCATGACTAACAAGCAAATATTTTGTATATTGCAAATGGACCTCGAGCCTTTTCACCTATGTGGTTAGAGAGCAAGAGAGAATTTTCACAGTAAGAAGATAGTGTAACGGAAAAAAAACTCGCGATATGGGCAGCATAATAAAACGACCTGTCCGGAGAAAACTAAATTTACGGCGTTTATGACCGTGATCACTTTTTTCTCCTATTCCTAAACTTAACACGTCAGAAATAGTAATTTTTGTGTCCATTTACGGGGCGTTTATACGCGAGAAACTACGTGTTCAGTTTCCATTTTTGAAATTCATGACCCTTTTTTTGACTTTGTCTAGGTTCACACAAAATTCTGCAGGCACAGCTGCGCTGTTGTCGGAAATTTGTAATATGTGTGAGGACACTCTCCATTGCAGTCTTTTGTTTCTACAAAGCGCTAAACATCAAGAAAGAGGTCATTCCTTTCTGTTTGTAATTTGGGGTAAGTTATGCAGCGAGCACAGAAATGCTGGCAAAGCTGGATTTCGCGACCTTTCCGGCTTCTGCGGGGGCCGTTTTTCTCTGCCGTCAGGTAAATGTCGTTGAACGAATGTGTTTTTACATACTGTAAAAAAGGGCAACCCCGTGTTTTAGGGTAAGAAAATTTAACAGCGGCTTTGTGTACGGGTGATTTATTGAAAGGTACTCCGAGATTACTACATAAAAATCTCAATGCACAAATATAATTTCCCAAACAATCTATTGTAACAACGTCTTTGTGTACGGGTTTTTTATAGAAACGTACTCCGAGATTATTAGATAAAGAAATCCCAATGCAAAAATATAATTTCCCAAACAAATCTGCCATACAAAAGGCCTTGCTGCGAATTAAATTTTGAGTTACGTAATAAAGGCACAGATATTGCCATCGTTGCGAAAATAAGCTGCCGGTCAATTCAAATTGACCGTTTGTATAGGAGAAATACTTGTAGGGAAATTGCAACCAGATTCATAGCATTGCTAGGCAACTGTCGTCGGCCTCTTCGAATATTGTGCAATTCTCGGCATTCTACGCAATACAGAAATGGTTCGCGAGGCATGCTATCAGCTGCAGGGTGTTACATAGATAAATGAACGTGTTTAAAATATTTGCAGTGTTTAAACACTTTTTGAACGGCGGACAAACTTTTTCAGAAAAAATGTCCTTGTGTAACACAACAAATGCTCCTTCTTTGTCTGACACAACAAGGCGTAATTGATTCTCTGGGATAAAGTACACAATGGGCCGCAAGCGCTGAGGTTTCACCGGCCCACCTTGCACCCCGTTCCGCGTCCCTGGGCCTAAAAAAAGTTGTTGAATACATTGTGCAGGACAACCCTACGCACGCTTCGCCTGCCAACATTAATGTAGGACATCAATATTATTCCTTCCCAGAGTGCATTTGCGACGTCAATGACGAGAAGGCCTTTGCAGCAGGCGCGGCTTTCTGTTGCTCTATCTCACGTCCAGTTTGATTGGGTGGAGTGAAAACTTGTATGTGCAAGTCTGTTATCCGCATAGGGTTCCGAGTCGCTCCTGTACTAGGCGACATGTTTCTAGCTAACGTTGACAGTTCTCGTAACGAAGTCCTAAATGGAGTCGCGTTAATATTTTCGTTGATCTTTGAGTACGTTGATAATTACCTGATCATAGTTGATAACGGGAACCAAACTCATAGTGTGCAGGCTGTAGTACATACGGGCGTTCAAGGAAAGAGCTCTTGGCCTGAAGCTTACTTGTGACGCTCCAGAAGGCGACAGCATACAGTTCCTCAACCTAAGTCTGAGATTTCGGCCATGGCACGTATTTTGGGCATACTCGCCTAGGGCAAAAAGCCCTTTTTGAACTATAACTCCGCCCATACAAACCCATTTAAAACGGCAGTTTTTTTCTGTTTGAAGTCGGCACTTCCGAAGTCCCGCAGGTATCTAATAAGTAGCAGCTTCCCGGACAAGTGGATTGGCTCAGGCATTCAGGTTGTCCAGAGCCGCTGATTGCATCTACCGTGGAAAAACGGATACGGGGATTTCAGGTGGCACAAAAGGCCTGAGTGGGAATGCCGGATAGTGTCAGTAGACCAGTGTGATAGCCTATTTGCATGGCTCGTCTCATAAACTAAAGAGTACAGAGACAAAATATGCACCTGTAGTTTTATCTACCAGAAATAAGTTTGTGAGAGAAACTCTCCACAATAAATATTGAGGGGAAGTCTCCAGAAAACCCTTCTGCACGAAAGGGCACGTGCAATGTAAATCATAAGCAGCCATTCATACCTTGCTCCGTTGGTATGGTGTACTGTATCCTACTACCTTGCAACCACGTTTTGTACAGACCGCAGGGGCAGATGTCTCAACATAAGGGTATAAATTTCCAACAATCCCTTAAAAGGTAACCCTTATACACAATTATCTACTCATTGTAGAAGTTGTGGCTGTGTACCGCGGTTTGAGCACACAAGTAAGATGTTCAAACACGGAGAAGCAGCCCGTGGGCGAGATCGCTGAGGCGTCTTTTATCAAACGTTCGCACATTTCTTGTATCAGTCAAGAGTAAGTTGCCCTCTTAAGCAGTAACCAAATGTAGCGGTTATAGTGGTCAACGCGACGGGGATACGCAGTCGCTTCTCCCCGTTGCTCGCCGAGGCAAAGCGGCAACGCGAGTGATAGAGAAACGCGATTTCAATATTGCCACTCGGCACCCAGCAGGCCACACGGCCGCATGATTTTTTTGTGCGCATTTATCACAGAAAAAGTAAAATAAACGTATTTCAGTACGCAGAGTGTCGTACTTGTCTAGGGTGAATTCAATGCTTACAGGTATATTTACTGCTAAAAAGTGTCTATAAACGCTGGGATGCAGAGTGCTGCCGCCTGCCGTTGCTTTCGTTCTCTCCCTAAGCCAGAAGTTGCGCCCCCGTCTTGGCTAACCGGTCAGGCCACTTCCTGGTGATAAGCGACGTTTTCTGGCGAGCCAGAAACGAGCGTAGCAGTCACCTCTGGTTTTGCTTGTGTAGCGTTACACCACACCGCAGGTAGAAAGAGCAACTACTCTTCACTTTTTTTCGCCCTGACAGCAAGCTAACGTGCGTTTCCACGTGTGATTGCGATGTCGGTGCGAGACCCAAGTTTCGAAGTGCTAGGCTTGCCTGTCGGCGTGTAGTCGCGTGTCACCACTGCTATCTGTGGTATCGATTCGTCGGCAATGAGTACTGCGCGCAGAAAACAGGAAGTTTTGCCTTTCCAAGACAGGCTGCCAATTTTCAATGCGGTCTCCGCCGGCGAGAGAGAAGGATCTTGCCGCCCGGTATATAGAGTACCCCTGCTAGCACCCTGTCAACAATTTTGAGTGCGGAAAACAGCATCAAATTCATGAAAAGGCGCCTTTTTCGCACTCATTTGGTACTTAAAATGCGTTAAGGCGCCGAAAAGCCTCCAAAGCATAAGTAATACTCAAGTTACGTTTGCGAATTCAAGGATAAGTGACTTTGGTTCTTTGGAGCGCCGTGCAGAGCCTAAGCTCGTGCGAAAGCAGAAGGCGCAACTCATGCAGTTTTTCAGTGTGAAATGAATCTTTTAACGGTCAGTTCACCTTCAATGTTTGCTAGCATTCTGGATTCGTTTGTGCTTTACTCCCGCGATCCTTTCCTCGAAACCTGTTTGTAACAAAAACCTGCATGTAACGAAAAATCGCGAACTGTTGTCAATTTCGTTACATCCAGGCTTAACTGTACATGATTCTCTTATGTTCCAAGCACATACCCTTGCCGACATATTTATATTGCCTCGAACCATGCATTCGATTTGTTTATTTATGTTTTTGCTTCTACCGCCGGCTGCGCAGGGCTGCGCTATCTGCGCTATCTGAAGCGCATGTTCCATTCTTCAATTCTTATGCCGCACGGAATATCTCATTTGACAGGGAGAATGTTTCAACCTAACGCCACTAGCCTAGAAGACTCTTTCTTATCTACAGTGTTCTCGCTCGATGTAATTCGTACGTTCGAGAAACACCCGCACCGAAAGATCAATGCCCGCAGAGCAGGCCCCGCAGCATTCGATTTACCGACACTCGCCTGCGCACTTCCCTTTCTTGACTGCTGCTTCGCCGCCTGTGCATTCTCTCAATTGTTAGGGGAGCACAAGTTCACTCCAATAAACTTTATTTCCTTCAAGACAGCTGCGTCGTCATGGGCTACGTTACATCTGGTAAAGGTGTGGGGTACAGGCACCCTAAGCCCTCGTAAAGCCGACAAGCAAGCACAACTCGTGTCAACCGCCGACAGTAAAGTCTTCAGCCAGAGCTTGGACTGCTTCCGGATATGGTGAAGAATGAAGACGTCTTGAAAATCACCAGGATAAACGCAGGCACCATGACCAGCGCTTCCAACCCTGCCATCGTTCTTAAGCAACCCACGGAGCTCCCATCATTCCATGAATCACCTTCGGAGGATCCCGAAGAGTTGTTCGAGCAAGTCGAACGGGTCAGGTTGTTTAACCGATCGGACTACGCGGAGACACTCAGGCAAGTGTTGTTCTGCTTTGAAGATTGAGCACGAATCTAGTTCGAAAACCATGAGAGCTCCCTGGAGTCTTGGAACAAATTCAGAACGCAATTTTTGACGACGTTCACCACGGTTGTGCGAAAAGAGCGGACTGACGTCTTGCTGGAGGCGCGGGCAGAACAACCTAACGAAAGCATTGTTGTGTTCGTCGGTGAGATGGAGAGGCTTTTCTGGCGTGCTGACCGTTGCATGGCGGAAGAAAAGAAGTTGCGCTTCTTAATGCGCGGTGTGAAGGAGGAACTGTTTGCTGGACTTGTCCGCAAGCCACCCAAAACCGTCGCCGAATTTGTGACCGAAGCCAGCACCAATGAGAAAGCCCTCTAAATGCGTGCTAAGCAGTACGACCGCAACCTTGTCGGCGCGGTCAATGCGAATTACATCGACAGCATGCGGTTTCCGGCAGACAGCCTACGTGAGACTATCCGCGCAGTAGTGGGGGAGGAACTGCGGAAACTTCTCCCAACGCCGCCGCAACCCTCAAGTCGCTTCGCTTATCAACGTCATTGGGGAATAATGTGCAGCAAGCGCTGGCAACTTCAACTACGCCAGAAGCACCCCACGAGCCGCAAGCCACGGCCTTCGCGGCTGCTGTCAGTCTACCTCGCCCACATGCGCTCTATCGTCACGCGGCTCCGTACAGTAGTCCCCTGTCGCCTACCTGACCACCTGCGGTTCAACCCCCGCCCCAAGGAAGACCGACGTGTGGCGAACGCCCGATAATCGTCCGCTGTTCTACCACTGCGGACAGGCCGACCACACCTACCGTCGCTGCCCCTACAAGAGGCTCGGTTTGCTAGTGGTTTCCGTCGACGAACCACGCCACCGTCCCGGCCAGCGGCCTACTGAGATCGGAGAATACCTGTCCCATACCAAACCGAGGTCCAGCGCGCTTCAACCATTCGCCGTCGCCCTACCCATACCGATCGCCAAGCCATCGAAGCAACGCAGACTTCACGTGTGGGAGGTTCCCAAGCCCACATAGGGGAAACTAAAAGCAGCAAATTCTGGAGGTAAAGTTGCGCGACGGCGGAAAAATGAAAACTTTCCAACGACGAAACAATTCGCCGAAAACCATGATCTACGAAATGCCCTTTGCCCGACGACCCGATCTAACATTGACGTGACTCCCGAACATGACAACAGCAACACGGCCCGACGCGTACCCGACATGACCGAGCCTGCCGCTGAGAAGACAATGACAACGACGACGCATAGTGCCCAACCATCAGCACGCACAAGCCAAAATACGAAGCCCCACTGCACCCAGAACTCGAGGAAGGCGACGTCCGGCATCCAGTTAACCATCCTAGGCTTTAATGTAGTCGCCCTCACAGACACGGAACCGACTACTCAGTAATGAGCGGATCATTTGCGTCTAGGTTGAAGAAAGCTGGGAGGGTCCGCACATACGCACAGCAGGAGGCCATCTCGTAACGCCAAGTGGAAAGGGTTAATCCATAGCGTCCTGTATAACCGACTCACGCGTCACCATAGACGGCACCACGTACTCTGCCGCGTTCGTCATTTTGCCTAACTGCTCCCGCGGCGTAATTCTTCGAATGGACTTTTTGACGGACAACAGTGCAATAATTTATCTACAGACCAAGTCGATAATTTTTTCCTCCCATCACTCCATGACGCCGGAACCGAACCCCGAATAGTGAGCAGCTGTAAGAATCACCGATAATCATGTCACCCTGCCACCCCGCGCAAGCTTCATCATCACCGCCTACTGTTAAGATGCTGCTCCTGACGTCGATGCTATCGTAGAGAGTGAACAAAGGTTGCTTCTCGACCGCGGTGTCTCTGTCGCAAGAGGCATTGCGCGTTTTAAGCAACGCCAATCCCACGTTTTGGTCACTAATTTCACCGAATAGTACCAGCATTTAAACAAGGGCGCTGCAATTGCGTTCCTCGAAGAAATGCCCGAAGCAAGTGGCGTGATAGCATTCGCCGACTTTGAACACGCACCCGAAGATACCTTCAAACTTCCGCATCCTTTAGACTTGAATCCGCACTACTGCAAGAACGAAACAAATCATTCGCTTTGCTGCGTCGCTGCAGCGAGTGTTTTCGGTCGAGCTGAAAATTGCGTCAGGCACCTCTAGCGAAGAACGGAATAATAACCGGAGATGGAGACCGTCCTACCCGACAGTCACCTAACCGCGTGTCTTCACACGAGCGGGAGGCCATCCGGACACATGTGGAAGACATGCTCAGCGACGACATTATACAGCCATCGAAAAGCCCCTGGCCTGCGCCGCTCGTATGGGCAAAGAAAAAAGACAGCACATAAAGGTTTTGCGTTGACTACCGGCGACTGAACAAAATCGCCAAAAAGGACGTGCACCCGCTGCCACGAATCGACGACACCCTCGACCACTTCTGCCATGCGAAGTACTTCTCATCGATGGACCTAAAGACAGGCTACTGGCAAACAGAAGTGGACGAGAGAGGTCGAGAGAAGACTGCATTCATAACAACGGACGGCCTTTACGAGTTCAAAGTAATGCCGTTCGGGCTGTGCACGGCACCGGCAACGTTTCAAAGATTCATGGACACCGTGCTAGCTTGCCTGAAATGGCACACCTGTCTCGTATACATCGACGACGTTGTGGTATTCGCCCGAACTTTTTGCTTTTCGCTCGAACACCTTGCAAGGTTGGAGTCTGTACTCGAGGCTATTTGCACGTCGGGGTTAATACTGAAGCCTGAAAAGTGCCGCTTTGTGTACTAGAAACTCAAGGTTTTGGGCCATTTCGTCATTGCCGCGGAAGTCCTGCCTGACCGGGCGAAAACTTCAGCCATAACAAACTTCCCAAGATGGAAAGACGACAAGAAAGGAGTGCGACGATTTTTTGAATGTGCGCATACTACAGGGGCGTCATCACAAACTTCGCACGCATTGCAGAGCCACTCACACGCTTGACGGAAGATAGCCCCCCCCCATTCAGCTCGGAAAACACCCCAAAAAATTGGCCGCGTATCGTTGAAAACGTCGATCGTTGAAAACGTCGATGCAAGACGATAGTCGACTGGCGCCTGTGGCAAGTAAGTGCATCCCTTCTCTTTCCCGCTCACATCTTATACTGTTCCTCTCAAGTCTCATGCCTTCAAAGATAACACGCTACAGGTTTGCTCAAGACAATTTAAATTTACCGCGTTCCACTGCTCCAAGTATGGTGCCACGATGCCAGCACTGCCGTACGGCGGAGACGCGCGCGAATCGAGGCACCCGACTACAACGTTTATAGAGCCACGTCGCCATACTCCACGAGCGTTCCAAGCGGAGCGGGAAAACTATCTAGTGGAACCTTCCGTTGCTGTTTCCATTTGATTTTTTTGAATGCCGGCAGGTAGCGCGGGCTATAGCAGGCGACCGTATCCTGCAATTCATGTAGTATTTTATTTGCTATCGCAAAAACCAGGCATTCATAAATTTTTAAATGAAAGAACAATGCAAATATCACTCATGTATTGATTTTCTGCCTCATATTTGCGTAATGTCTTGTTCTTGTTCAACAATGGTGACAAGTATGAACATTAACACCGGGCTTAGACGTTTAGATTTCGATCTGAGTATATATGACTATTGCGCAGCATCTGTGTTGGTTTCGCCGGCTCGCTCAATAGAGTGACAGACCAAAATTTTCCGGTTCAAGTAGCCCAAGAAAGACTCTAAAGCCAATTGAAAGCGGGAGAATAGTCATCGAAGTTAATATAGGTACTGAGGAATTAAAATCAGCCGAAACGTTTACCGTACAGCGTAAAACCTGGGTGCGGAAACACTTTTTGCGCTGGATGAGCTAGCACGGCGGTCAGCAGCAAGACCACACATCTGCGAACGCTTTTCCGTTTAACGAATGTAGTCGCTAGACATGAGATTTTGTGGGAATTTGGGGGACGATTACTGCAGGAGCGCTATACCAAAAATAGTCATTTAGGCTGCTTGAAATGCTAAAACTGAATAAAAATATCAACTGGCTATACATTACATAATTTCCATTTCCGTCCCCGCGAGCGCTGGCTCATGCCCGAGTGCAAATGGTCTGGAGCACTAGGTCTATTCTTTTACAAGCCGCAACCTAGAATCCCCGATAGTTCATGTTCGTTTCTTTTTTCCTTTTTGAAGTTGAATTGTTCGTGGGCAATGTTTTCTATACTGAATTCTACATTTTGCACTGTAACGTTTATTGCTCCATGACCCAGTTCGCTGAACGCGTGCAGTCTGACACTGACGCGCTAGCGAGTTCTCATTGGCGTGGTGTCGCCATAAGTACCGACTGCTTGCGGACACAGGCCCGAATCAACCGACCCTTGGCCTGGTTGTAACACGCATCTTACGATACAAGCACGAGCCAGGAAAGTTCCAAAGATGGGGGAGCTTCCACCATGTGGAACTGACCTCCCCAGTGGGCTCGCTGTTTGGGAGGAGGTCGTGTTGCAGAGGCTTCAAGTTGGGGTGGCGTTATCCCCAGCACTTACCCGCGCTTGGCCTGCCCGTTATCCCGCCCCGTTTGCGGACATCTGCCCCTTCTGTGTGACTCCTGCGCCAGAAGCTGACGTTGAACACCTGCTGTGGATTTGCCCAGGTCTTAGAGGCGCGCGAACCCAACACCTCCGCGGCCCAGGGCTCCATCCTAGGAGACCCCCAAATCTCAAGCGCTGGACATGGGGTCCACAGCAAGAGCCTCTTCTTGGATTTTCCCGCGTGACGGGTGCAATGTTGTACCTGTGAAATTTTTTTATGCCGAAGGGCGTACACCAATCTCTCCCGAAACAATTGAGCGTCTGCGGTGACACGGAGGGCGTTCATCCACTGCGTATGCCTCGGATAGTTATTGTTACGATTCCAAGCCGTGTTGGTAGGCTTATTTGACGCATGTTACAGCGGACAACATGGGAGAAGCGCGGTTTACCGATTACTGAGATATCGAGAATTCCCACTGAACAACAACGTCGGATGCCAAGCATGTTGTTTCAAGGAACCGAAACCAATTCACGGAACTGAATTCCAATTTGGGACATCGTCCAATCACGTAGCTACTTGTACTGACGTCACCGCTGTTAGTTGGTTCGGCTGCCGCAAATAGAGCGTGGTAGTTTTTCTTCTTTCAGGCTTTATAAAATAAATACCGTCTTATTGTCCGGATGAACGATGGAAAGTGTGTTTGTTTGATATTTCCTCAAGATCCTGTACATTTATATATATATATATATATATATATATATATATATATATATATATAGTGCCAAACACTAATTCCCTTTAACGTTAGCTACGCTGTTATACGTAATTGTATGGCTGTAAAGACATTTCCTTGTTGTCTGTACAAGCCGGCTCATACGAAAGTGTGCAGGCGCTGGGTCATTTTGTCTGAGTTTTCTTATCAAAAATATTGACAAGCAGTTATACGCGACAGGGGAATTCTTAGGCAGGCAAAAAGGAAGTCATAGCAATCGAAATTGTTGCGTGGTTTCTCGCACCAAGAAAATATCCTAAAACTGTAAGTGGTCATTTGAAGAGCACTAGATCTAAAAAAGGGTGATTAGTGGGAGTTTACGGTATAATTACAGCACGAAAGACAAGACTTAAGAGGAAGATAAACAACACAAGCGCGTCTTTTTTTTATCTTCGTTTTGTGTCCTGCCCTGCGCACTGTAGTTATACCATGAATAAATCCACAAACCGATGTATTTGAAGCTGAAGTTGGAATTTATTAGAAAATTTGCAAATAATGCAGTACATAAACTGGTAAAGAATACAGAAGAGGTCCCATGTTTATCACTGGGGGGGGGGGGGGGGGGACTTCTTGTTAAAAAGTACATAAAAACCGGTAAAACAGGAGCAGTCTGAATATATAAGCAGAAATATAATGTCGATTTATACACAAATCATTTCGAAATGAAAAAATAAAAAAGTGCGATAATGATCGTTCATTACTGATGAGGCTGAAAATTCAGTGATGGTTAAAAAAACAAGACGCGTCACTGAACACCAACAATATCGAAATATAGAACAAAAAGTTTATTTGCGGCAAAATAGCCTAGGCTGATTTGTTAAACCTTCATAAAGCAAACAGAACATACATGAATACAGAATTATTGTAAATTCATATTGTATAATAAACGCATGAAGGGGATCAATCAAGCAACGTGCTTTCACTGGGATGGATCAAGAACAAATAAAATCGCAACGCACAAAGCAACCGCGGTAAACTGGAGACATACAGCTTCCCGGTTTTTATAAGTTTTCTTTGGATTTAGAGGGTGAGAGGGAATGAAGGACTATTCAAGAAGAAACAGTTAAGGGATCTCTTAAAAGATGACCATGGCTTTCGACTTTCCAAGGGGATAGAGGCAGGTTGTACGACAATCTTATCAGTTTGAATTCAGCCGACTACTTTCCGTTGTTCGTACGGACTGCATGAAGCAAGAAATTATTTCGCATTCAAAAACGCGGGTTGTTGTTGGTAAAATTTGTTTGTTCTATTAAATAAAGAAGGTGAGAGTGGCTGAGCAAGTTATGAGTGGTATTTCCTATGGTCCTAATTCCTAAGTATCAACTATTGCGCAATTAAAAAAAACGCTATAAGAACACCCACCGGTTTTGCTGTAGAGAGTACCCCCCGGGAACAACAGGGGATAAAAACTCCACACACATTGTTTACAATTTGAAGCCATTTTCCTGAGAAATAAATTGATGTTGCCCATTCAGTCACATGTCTGCAGCAAACTTGCGCCAGACTGCGGGGCTTCTTTACATGTATGTGGTACAAGACTCAATAAGATGTACACCGTGATAGATAATATGGCGTTATATAATGCTTCGTTGCGCGGAGTATACAGCCAATGTTTTGTATATTTGCATCTTTATCACTTCCAAGCTCCCCATTTTCGTTGGTCACTATTACGAAAGAGACAAAATAGGTTTGGATTTATTTTCACGTTATTTGTTCCCTTGCAACCTTTCACCGTAATTGTGCATTCTGAATCTCCTTCACCTATGAGCTGCTGTTTTTTTTTTTCCGGATCATACTAGAAGTCGAGTTTTTTAAAGCAGGATCACCAGCTTTATGGCACGACTCTCGGTAGCAAACTCAGTAGTTCAGCGACTGATACAGATCTAGATCAAGAACCACCGACATTAAGCTTCACTTCAAGAGACATTATATGCTCTTATGAGGGAACGTAAAATAGCCTTTGAAAATTCTAGTTTGAAGAAGAGCACAAGAAAACATGTTACACTAAAAAGTCGGCTTCCAAACATTTTCAAAAAGCAAACATCAGCTGCCTAGAAGGAAGGTTATGAATTCTCCAACAAAGGAACATGTTCTAGTTCGGTGAAAGTTACTGTGGGCGGACATTCGAAACCATCACCCGAAAACTCCAGACAGATGTGCTTAAAAGAACAAGCGGATTTTTAAAATACGCTTTACTATAAGCGTATGCCTATACTTATTTCAACTTTCTTAAAGAGGAATACAATGCCCACATTCAGGCTTCTTCAATTCACCCTGTTATGCGGAATGGTGGCAAGCGGTGAGCAGTTTACATCTCTGATCTTCTGCATTCTTTAAACGTTCTACTGAACCCCGCACCTCTTCAGCGGTTTTCGTTTAAATTGCCTGGTCGCTCGCTTACGGGTAAAAACTTGTACTAACAACAACAAAAACAACAATCAACATACTGTGATTTAGGTATAAAATGCCTGAAGCAACATAAAACTTTACAATGTTGCAAGGAACATGCCTGAAATAAAGACAAAATTGAAAATACCGCGCCCAACGCCAAAATTGTGATACCTCAGCATGTTCATGTATAGTTGAGAAGGTAAATGTCAATAAATGGGAATTTTTACAGTGAAACCTCTCCTATGCTACACCTTTATTCCTTGCCTTCTTTCTTTCTTTCTTGCCGATTCGCTTGCTCGGATATTCCCGCTGCGATACCACGTGACTACACGAGCGTGAAACCACTGCTTCGATCGCCCCTATCACGCACCGGTGGCTGGGCCGACTGCATGTGCGGTTCAGCGCACGCGAATCACGTGACTAGACGAGGGTTTAACGAGTGAGACACGAAAACACTGCACTCACTGTTTTTCCAGGAATAAAACTACATAAATACGCGATTCACGGTCCGGAAACCGATGCTTTGCTGGCGGCTTTCTTTGCCGACGCATGGTTCCACAGTGTCGTCACTGATGGCGCACCGGTTGAGCTGGCTGTGCCTCCTCTTAAGCAGAAGTGAAAGCATGAATGCGATCATCCCATTAATATAGCTCGACGGCAGGAGGCTACGAAATGTCAACAAATACAAACCTTCCTAAAACACTGTCTGCATAGTCTTTTCTTTCGGTCGTGATAAATTGATTTGGAAGAGTAAAGCCTGAGCCGTTTGTTTTTTCTATTCGATCAATTTTTACTTGCCGCTGCACATCTTATCGTCAAAAGGAGAAATCTCTCTTTTTCAATTTTCTGGCCTTGCGGATCCGTAGATGCAATATAATGCAAGTATCAATAAGATGCATCATTTTAAACAATGCTGTAGAAACGGAAACCCATTCTCATCTGTTTCAGTGCTCTGTGCTCATGCATCCAAATCAGTACCGTTGTGTCCACCACTCATTTAGGCAAGGCGTGTTTTCATTTTTGGCGAAGTCCATGTGTTTCTTACATCTATCATCAAAGAGACGCTGCTTTTTTGCGACATTCGGTGTGAGTCTTGCTCGACGTTGACACACTTATCTCTTCTTTCGAGGGAAGGTGTGTCCCCTTTTGTTTCAGTCCGTCGAACTTCCAACGTCATTGCATTATTAATAGTATCCTTCTTACACTTCGTTTCTTGACTGAACTATTTGAGCCGTCATTCCTTTGCTTCACCTCTACCGAATCCAACTTTTACGGTTCCTTGTAAGCAGTTCCCGGCAGCGAACATGTGACCTCCTCCTTTCGGCTGGTTTCATACTTTTGTAGGTTGCGTTCTAGCTTAAGTTGCCGGTTGCATGCAGTGTCTTAGATTTAGCATTGTTTTTTTTTTCCTCAGAGAAGACGGCTTCATGATATTTGAGCTCCCGCTATGACACCTGATGTCGTTACCCTTGAAATAAACTAGAGACAGCGGCCATTTATAATCTCTGTTCATTTAAATCAAACATGTTTTAAACAGAAAGATATCGTCATTACAAACATGTGCAGGCAGCGACAGAATGCAGCAAGGGCACAGGCCTCCGGCTTTATATCATCTTCTGCTTTACTAGGTTGTACTGTCCTACATGAAATTATTTTCCACATAACACACTTTACAATGTTATGCTATGTTGTACTAACGTGATAAAATGCAAAAGTATTCTTGGCTACACTGCAATATTTTATAGCAGCCTTGTACCAGCTAGCTAAACAGGCCGTGCACCCCGCGCTAGGTGTATTATTAAGAAGAAATTGAAATCGCAATTCGTTGGAGTGGTTTGGCTTGAACCGTGATTATTTGCAGCATTTGGTAACTTACTGAAACGTGCACTGGGATCAGAAGAAAACTACAAAGCGTGTGGTCGGTTAGTGCTACTCCCCCACTTGAGTTAACAAAGACATACTTTGTAAGGTGTACACACGAAAGTTACGCAAACTTTTTGCGAGCACTATATTTTCCCTGTATCCAATTCAGAATGAATAAGACAGAATTGAGAAAATAAAAATAAGACAGCCAAAATATCAGGAATGTTTCCTCTTTTCTTCCTTCATCATAGGTCGTGCCAGGCCTTTTTCTGTCGTCTACCCGGTGGTGCTTGAGGAAAGATCCGGGGAGGGTACCACAACAGTTAAAATCAATGAAGAAATCACACTAAATCTGGCACCATCAAAAGTATTCTCAAGAAGATTCGTTCTTTCAACCTCTACAAATAAGAATCTCTTTCACGAAGAAGTAGGTTTCCAGTCGTGACGCATTTTGGCCTTCTATGCGATTCTTGATGCACAATTTGCTCTTTTTCCCGCCAGTTTGACCCTTCAAATATCGCAAAACACATTTACCACGATGAATACAGCATGACAGCCGTTTCCATGCAGGATGTCAATGGAGCCCTCAAAATAGTAAGAAATATTTTTTATGTTATTCAATCTAAACGTAAACGTACAATGGTTAAATAGTTTCCTTGGTGCATTTTTCTGCCCAATTTTGCAGAATTTGCCTCTGGCCGACAGGTACCAACATGGTGTAAATAAGGACACTGACTATTCGCTGGTTTCTGATAATGTGCGCCCCTTTTTTTCAGAACGGAATAATAAATGACTCTTTCGGCATACAACCACTTGCGGTTTCGGAACACAATACGGCCGGTAAAATACCTCACCGACTATTTCGCCGAGAAAATATCTTTGGCGGAAGCCACGCGGGAGGTCAGTGTTCCGCATTATGGTCAAACGTCTCATTAAATCGGCTACTGAACTCTCATTTTTTTGTTTTGCATTTCAGTGACTGCAAGATCTTTTGGAAACAGTAAGTATGTTATTTCTCCTCTAGTATCTTCGCAGCTTAGTGGGAATACATGTCGGAGATACAGCATTTAATTTGTACATGTTATAGTATACATGTGTTTTTTTTTTGGTCAATGCAAAGTGTCCTCTCGTATCCAAACTCGGAAGTTAAGGACGGCTATCCTACTTCTGAAAACATGTGCAAATTATGCTCCCGTATTCAAACTAGGCATTTAAAGGGCGACTGTTGTACTTAAGAAAATAAGCGAAGATTTGCGCCATTTCTGCGACATTTTTGGGCAGCGTGGGGCATTTGAATGCAACGTCACTTGAAGCTGAAAAATTGAAGGGCACCAAAACATTTATGAAGAGCGAAAAACTGCGTTTAATATATCAGAAACCTTTTTTGTTTGTTCAAGATGTGGTCATTTTAGCAATTGCTCCATCAGCTGTCTGGCAATAAGTAAAACAAAGAGCAATAGCCGCTTGGTGATGACTTCTGCGAATGTACGTCGCGATGGGGCATGAACACATATTTGCATGCTGGTGGGTACGAAACGTTCTGAAAATCGTGAAATACAATTTCTTGAAAAATACATAACGCTCGCAGAAACCCTGCCAGTGGGGTTTCTTTGAGAATTATAAAGGTTCCCCGGCTTCTGTATAAGTGTCGAAATGATATTTTGCTTCTGAGCCTTGACGTATAGCTAGGCCTGGGATGAGCATTTGTTTGACAAACACTAACAGTCTTGCGTCCTACTCTTCCTTAGGGAATCAGTGATACGGCTCCACCCTACGTCTGCTTTTATATCCACACTTGTGTGCTGAGTACAAGATACGTTAGGCGTTTTACCTACGTTCAATATTACAGAACACAGTTTACGAGTATTTTTTCTAAAGAACTGATGTAACCATCAAGGATCTCACTTTCCCTTTAGTACAATGTATTTCGTTTTTTTCTGTTTTCCAGCCACCCCACGTACAAAATTTCAAAGATATTCTAACGCTGCCACCCCAGAAGTTTATTTCTTGTGTGACACGGCATTTTCAAAAACGTTCAACAATGACAGAGACATGATCACATATTTGGCAGTGATGCTAGCTGCGGTATGTTCTTAACACTTACGAATATACACTTGAAAATGGTAGGTGCTGCGTCCTCTAGGCATATCAACCACAAGTATAGGCAACCAGATAAGGTCGTGTACCAGCTTGTATTTGCTAGACTCTACAACCCTTTCTATGTTGTTTAAACTTGAGATTTACGAGTAAGCGCAATGTTTACAAAAGCGCGGTGCATTTTAACGGTGGGTGTATAGCAGAACAACTGCAGTGACCGGGGATAACGAATCATCTCCCGTCTTGAGATCCCCTGCCAACTTCAACGTTAACACTGAGATTGAGACCCCTTTTGCGTGCTTTCCTTAACAGTACGTTTAAAACCGGACCCCGCCCCTCTCTTAACATTCCTGAAACTGTATTTCTTCTTTGAATCGAACTCGCACATTTCAAGCGAATAAAACCTTTCCTAAGACGCTATAAAGCACTTTAGTGAAGTGTACCGGTCACCCTACATACCTTCCAATACACCCGAACATTTTCTCCGACCATTAGCACTAACATGATATAAGTATGTTTACAAAAGTTGCAAACTAAGATTTCTGAGTACCTTGTTTTGAGGTATGGTTGTGCTGGTAGGATGCGTAACTGTCCCACCATATGCCGTCAAACTTCCACAACACAAACGTGAGACAACTTGGTGCCCTCTTTCCGTGCATGAAAGCAACGTCGCAGATGCCTGACTGGAGAGAGAGAGAGAGAGAGAGAGAGAGAGAGAGAGAGAGAGCAACTTTAATGGGTCTCCTGCAGTAACCCCTATCATCCCACCCTCTTAAGGGGTATTCACACGACGGAGCGTTTGAGCGGAGAAATCCGAGGGAGGTCGTGACGTCACCGCAGGCGGAGTTCCACTCGGCCAGCTCCTTCGCTCACACGGAGGATGCGACTTTCCGACGGACATCACTGTTTGCAGTCGCCTGTTTGCAGTCGACATCACTGTTTGCAGTCGCCTATGGTTGTGCTGGTAGGATGCGTAACTGTCCCACCATATGCCGTCAAACTGTAACCTTAGATTTCAGTCAACCTAAAGAACAAGTAGGGTTCCGTAAAGGTTATTCAACAATGGACCATATTCACACGATCAATCAGGTGATAGAGAAGTGCGCTGAGTATACTGAACCCCTATATATAGCCTTCATAGAATATGAGAAAGCATTTGACTCGGTCGAAACCCTAGCAGTCATTCAGGCATTGCGGAACCAGGGGGTAGATGAGCATTATGTAAGAATACTAGAGGACATCTCCAATGGGTCTACAGCTACCATCATCCTCCATAGGGAGAGCAGTAAAATACCTATAAGGAAGGGTGTCAGACAAGGAGACACAATCTCTCCAATGTTATTCACAGCATGCTTACAAGAAGTATTCAGAACGTTGGATTGGGAACAGGTGGGAGTAAGGGTTAATGGAGAATACCTCAGTAACCTCAGATTTGCTGATGACGTTGCCTTGCTAAGTAACTCGGGGGACGAATTGCAAAGCATGCTTTCCGCACTGGGCGAACAGAGTAGAACCGTGGGCCTGAAAATTAATATGCAGAAAACTAAAGTAATGATCAATAACCTCGGGACAGCACAGCAGTTTGAGATAGGGGGCGAGGCAGTGGAAGTGGTAAGCGAATATATCTACTTAGGCCAAGTTGTGACCCCAGATCCCAACCATGAGGCAGAGATAATTAGAAGGATCAGAATGGGGTGGGGTGCATATGGCAGACATTCTCAGATAATGAATAGCAGCCTACCATTGTCGCTGAAGAAGAAAGTGTATGACAGCTGCATCTTACGGTACTCACCTACGGGGCAGAAACTTGTAGGCTTACTAAGAGGGTTCAACTTAAATTGAGAACGACTCCAGCGGGCATGGAGCGGAAAATGATAGGTGTAACATTAAGGGACAAGAAGAGATCGGAGTGGGTCAGGGAGCAAACTGGTGTTAAAGACATATAGTAGAGATTAAGAAAAAGAAATGGACGTGGGCGGGGCATGTAATGCGAAGGCAAGATAACCGCTGGTCATTAAGGGTAACAGAGTGGATCCCTAGAGAAGGCAAGCGTTGCAGGGGGCGGCAGAAAGTTAGATGGGCAGATGAGATCAAGAAGTTTGCGGGGATAAATTGGTCACAGTTGGCACAGGACCGAGGTAATTGGAGAATAATGGGAGAGGCCTTTGCCCTGCAGTGGGCCGTAGATAGGCTGGTGATGATGATGATGATGATGATCTCTAAAGCAGAGCTGCCGTAGCACCGCCTATTCCGCGACGGCGGTAATTTCTGTTAAGCTCATACGTACTGATCTTGTCAACCGACCAAAAATTGGTTGTCGACGCGATGCAGGTGCTGCCGCGTGCAGAGAACGGCACGCGACGTGGTAGCAGCCTGCCGGCCCACCTACAGCACCGCATACTGATGTTAGGCTTAACACTGCGGCGAATATTCGATCGGCGCTCTGGCAAGCGGCTCAGGTGACGATTTTTAAAGCAACTTTCCATTACATCATTACCCCATTTCTCGTATACGCAGCTTTGTTTGCGCCTTGGGGAGCAATAACAAGCTGTCGCTCGAGCTACCGGCGCCGGCCTGCGCCACTTCGCAGCCGCGGCCGCCGCTCGCCCAGCGCCGGTGCTGGTGGTATACGCGGCTCCCTCAGTGCACCTGTCATGTGCGCCACGCATTTTCGCATCCGATGTATTAAGAAGCGATAAAAATAGAGTGCCTGCAACCGCTGTAGAACTTCAGCCGCGGCCAGCTGCCCGACGAGCAGACGAAATCCCGCCTCCTCCGCCGCGGAGCGTCGGAGGGTTTGTAGCTCGCGAGCAGAAGCTCCGATCTCCCATCGGAGGCGGTGCGCCGGAGAGAAACCGTGACGTAGGGGTCACGTGGCGCGCACTCCTAGGAGCGAAACGGCGGATTTCTCTCTCGTGTGAATACCCCTTTAGGCGGGTTCTTGGGGCGACGTGGCCGGACGCCTTCTTAGCGGGGAGAGCCGCTCGCGGCGGGCTTCAGCGTACTCGGGTTAACCCTTTCTGCTTCCATCCCGTCCGGTCGCTGCTTCTCGAGCGCTGCTAGGATCTGCTGGATGGCCGTGTGTTGGACGCCGTAGTCTTCGGATCTCTTCGCCTCCTCCACGAGGGGCGGGAGAACGTCTGCACT
Organism: Haemaphysalis longicornis; assembly: GCA_013339765.2. Classification (NCBI taxonomy): domain Eukaryota; kingdom Metazoa; phylum Arthropoda; class Arachnida; order Ixodida; family Ixodidae; genus Haemaphysalis; species Haemaphysalis longicornis. The sequence goes on along the minus strand of CM023455.1, from coordinate 110,011,327 downwards.
GTTGTCTGCATTCGCGCAATCGCAGTTTTTCAGGATCTGGGCCAACGTGGCCCTCTCCCTCCCGCACAGTCTGCACAAGTCTGTTACGTATACCTCTGGCCACAGGTGCTTTGCTAACACTGGGGTTATCACGGAATTAGTTTGCAATTGGCGTAATACCACCGCCTCCTCCCGCGTCAGACGAGGGTGGGGCAGGGCCATCGCTCTTCTGGCTAACCGGTACCGCAGAAGAAAAATTTGCATGGGAGCGTCGTTGACACAAGAAGTTTACTTAAAACGCGTCCACGCCAGGAAGGAAAGGAAAATGATTCGGCCAGTTATTTGCTGGTATAAGTGGTGTTTGATCGGCACCATTTCTGTGCCCACATCTACACTCGCGGTGCATGGTGTCGCTTCAGATGCTTTCTCATTTTAAATAGATCTGCAACTTTCGGACACGCCTTAACATGTATCATCCCTGGATCATCATAAGCATGTGGCAGTAAGTTAGCAAATGACGTTGTAGACTAACACATTGAACTGCTCGTCTGTAAGCTTTATTTTTCAAAAGTTGACCACAGCAAAAGCCGTCACGAAGCGAGCACTTGGCTGTGTATTAGTTAATGCGGTCAGGGAAAGCTAAGGTGCGGACGCAAAATATATAGCAACTGCGTAACGTATCTGGTTAAATAACCGCACAGGGCCAATAGTCATTAAATATCAAAACCATGTCGCTTGAAAGGTAACGTAATATTAGCGGTCAAACGAGCCAGCTGATGTGTTCTAAAATAAGACAGATGGCCAGTCAGTGCAAGATTGTCCACTGCATTAGAGCCCACGCAGCAAGAGTGCATGTAGGCCAGAGGGAGTGACTTCCGGGTGTTGCAGTAGGAGACCCACTTTTGCTATAGAGCATTACTGACTCGGTACGTCAAATTTCAGACGTCGTGGTAAGCGAGAAATTTCAGACGAAACGGCCGACCGCGCAGACGGAATAAAGAAAAACCATTGAGTTAACACAACGATTAGCAAAACTTGAGACGGACTGTATACGGATGGAACCCAAGACTTCAAAATACCTTTCGAGCACGCATCACCAAAGTCGATATGGCTCTACGTCACAATATAATAACATCCTCGATCTTTTGTGGCCTTAGGCTTCAAAACGTATGTTATATACGAGTAGTAAAGCCTGCAAAAGTAATCTAACCTTGCGAATAGCAGAAGTAGCAACTGGGCTGGCATAAAAGAACAAAGCAGTTCCGCTCAACGCGAAAGCTACCGGAAGTGCGTAGTAGTGATTCACCGCTCTTTCTCTTTAGTTATTCTTGTACCTTGTGTTTATGCTGTTTTTGCAATTTTCATACATTTAGTAATATACGTCGCCTGTATAACATTGCCTGATACAGGTGGCGTTGCTCCTACGCTCCCACGAGAGGGGCCGTAGCATCTTTTTTTGAATAATTTTAGGTACCATCCTTGCGCTGATACCGAAATTAGTCAAGATAGCGCGCCGCAGCCCCGAAAAAGGCTTATAAAAAGAAACCGAATTGAGTTGTCATTAATTCGTGGTAATTATTGCGTTACTTCATTGTTTTTCCTATTTTATATCGTGTACTCATTTTCGGCCTAGAAACGGCAGCGCCCGTGGCAACGGCGCGAAACCCCCAACACTTTAAAAACGTCAGGCCTCGACCCCTTCCTTTAACATCCTTACCCCATTCGGGTCATTAAAATTTATTATATTCCCCAGTCCCACTTATATTTCCCCTTCCCTTGGCAAAAACTTTGCCAAGGCTTAATATTTTGTCTTTGTACCCCACTGCAAATTAACATAAATGTTACCACCTCCGAAAGATGACGCGTGAGCAGAGCAAACAGAGGTATGATCCAGCCATCAGTAGGCATCAAGTTGTGCTTTGAGCTGCAAAGTGGTCAGCCGATGCTCGCAAATCGATGTGCAATGAGAGTGATGTTCCTTGGCATGTAATAAGAATCAGCGCTACGTCATCGTACATTTGGGCCTACGCATAAGCCGAACAATAGTGGTTGGCCAAAGAGCCCAGTCATCCTAACAAACAGGATAAATGTGGAGAAAATGATGATGGCGGTAGTGAGAAAGCATCTTCTGTAATTGTACCCCGATCCTTTTCCTTTCATCAAATCGCTAATGCGTATTTCTCTTTGTTATTTCTCTGTCATAAAGGCAACCAAAGATCTTCCAAACAAATGTAACATTGAACAATTTTTAATTATGCAATTTTTTGCGCGCCTACTTATTATTTTTTCAAACATTTCGCTTAAGAACAGAAGCCTTACGTTGATACCGCAGAATCCCAGACATTGTAGTGTATAAGTAAAACATTTAACATGCACAAGTTTTCCACATCACAATGCTTGTAGAGGCACCCCTCACCATACTATCTCATTGTGTGTTGGACGAACATGGGGTTCAAAGTCAGCGCAAGCTTGTGGCTTACCAAGAGAGCACCCTAAAGTGTTATTGCTTTCGTGAAAACCACTTAAATTTGGTCTGTCCAGGGCATATCGGAAGTAATGATGCTACCAAAATATACTGTCCAAAAGGTTCTAGCAAGTGTTGAGTGCTGTGATCAGAAGCTAACCATGGTTCGCGATATTCCATTGTCGAATTAGATGACAAGAATTATACTAAAGTGAAGATTTAATGGCCGTGTCTTTGCCCACGCGCTTTAACAAACCAAAGGATTAGAGAAGTAAATTACAGTCCTCAGTGGAGTAATACTGTTGTACAAAGCACTGCCATTTTTCTAAAGTCATGTGCTCTGATTAGCGTAACAAGAAGACCAATAATTTCTATTAAAATCGTAATTGGTCGATCTATCAAACTGCTGACTATGTCTGGCCCGTCCTGGTAGTACGGGATGTTTAGGTCTGCACTTTAAAGGTGCCGAAAATTATTCGACCATTCTTCGCCCTTCCTCAGGCATTTGAACCTACCTTAAGGTGACCGGTAATCATCATCCCAAAGTATGGTTCAGCACGAGCGAGTGCCTGGAGACGAAACGTTCGTAATGGGCTAAACAAGGAGTGCTTCAGCTTTAAAAGAGGGCTATTATGACCCTTTGCCCCCAACTGCACTGTCTAGCATATCGACCCTTCTGAAGCATGATCACACAGCTTCTAGCAGGACCCTTGGCTCGCATTCTTATGCGTCCTCCTGACGCATCCTAACCCATTCTCATATAAAGCAGCCCTCAAATATACCTCAACCACTGCGCCTCAGCCACTAATACACAGGGGGCCTTAACCCTTCTCAGAGCAGTGCCAAGACGTAACTAAAACAATATAACAGCCAGTGTTGGCAATTGCCATAAATGCTGAATGTGTGTAACTATGTGATATATGATGAAGTCTGAAAATTTCATCATAGTTAAGATTTCAGCATTAATGCCTAAAAAGTAAAGTTGCAGTGGAAGACAGTAAACCGATCCGAGGAGGTGCAGAAAATAGCTAAAGCTCATAGGCAGCCCTTGATAACCATACATTAGGTACGGATAAAATATCTTGCTTCATGTTATTGATGTTATTTTCTGATGGTGCTTTGCATTATCTGGATCCTTTCGCTTATAACATTTACACTGCTATTTCATGACTTCGAAAAAAGTAGAGCACTGGAAAATAAACAACAATTGCCCACTGTTCAAAAACTTCTGGAATATCGACTTCGTTTTAAGCGTTTCATCAAGGCCTTTTTTTCTATCTAGGTCAACCTCCGGTTTCAGTCGATCCATGGATACGTAATAAAATTTCAATTTGTGGGCCTATTGCGGCTTAACGCCAAGGTTGGTACATCTCCAAATGATCATTTTCGCGTAACAACTGGCACGAAGGACAGGTTGTGCGTCAATATTTTCACAGCTTGAAGAGGACTTCATGATGATGCATGGAAACTACATGGATGGTCAGCCTACTCTTCTGAGGATGATGATGTTCACCTACAACTTGGGATTGCAGGGAGCCGATATCAGGTACCTGATAACAGGGTACGTCTGGGGCTTCGGCACAGAGTCCCACACTTACTTAGGCTTTTCCGAGCAACATGTACTTATCTACTTACCGACTCTTTACATTGCTAAAATATTTGTGTAACATGTGCTTTTCTAGCCGTGACTTAACAGCGCCCTACGCTGGAAGAATGGACCGTTTCATAGCAGGTAAATCGCTTGCTCCGAACTTTTTAAAATTCAGGTGCTAACACAAAAAGTAACATTTTTTCAGAAAAATGCATTGAAACGGCAAGGTCACGAGCTTTTTCAGCAGAAGGTGTCAAGCGTGAGCGTAGTATTCTGAAAGATGTTGGGAGGAGGAAGGGAGCAGTGAACGTTTACTGTGAGAAAAATAGAGGATGTTGCAGCCCTTCGCTTGTGCGCAGGACGTCCTCAGACGAGAAATATCCTGGGCACGTGCAGGCATCTGCGCCTGGGAGATCAGCTGTAGGTGATACTCCAGGTGGAAGCTGATCAGCTCGCCCTCCCACTGCTCTTGAAAAAGGTTAGGAAGAGAAAGCTAAGTTAGGGTGTGAGAGCACTTCCATAGCACATGATATAGAATGCTCAAACATGGACAGAATTTGTATAATGGGTAGAACAGGGAGGGATAAATCTCATGCAGTCGAGTCCATACGGAAAAGTATTTGTCTGAATTTTTCGAATCACACTTTCCTAATTATTTTGTAGCTTGAGATTAGAGTGGAAAAAGAAGGCATGTTGAGCAAGGATGGGGTGGTAACCCAGAGAATGGCCTGGATCACTGACGTTTTTGTATGGTCGTCCGAGCCAGCAACTCCAATGATGTCCGGAGAAAGCGCGCACGGGCAGACGCATGAGCTGCCTAGTTCCTTGACAGGGATGCGTGACCCGTAGTCTACACAATATGAATATCGGCACCATGGCGCATTGTGTAGGGACCATAAAGGCAACGTAGTAATGAGGCCCAAATCCTACAACTCTGACTAGTCTCTCGGATCATTGTAGCGTGGTGATACAGCTATACCATGCCCGCCTATTTTGAGGCTAACACATTACACTTTCGACTCGAAACACATTCTATATATCGTTTTCGGTTTTATTATTCTGGGGAAGCCATATACTACATATCTTCATGGTGCTAATTTATTACAACCTGAATTGTTAATTTTACCATTCAGGTCTCGCCTATGTGGGAGGTCTTTGCTCCCTTGACGGCGTCGCCATCGGAGAAGACAGACCCGGGATGTACGCTGGAGTCAACATTATGGCTCATGAACTTGCTCACTGGTAAGATATTTTCATTGCCTTTTCCCAACAGAAAATATAAAAATGTAGAGGTGTGATAAATGGGGACATGGTATGACGCTATTTTAAAGGGGAGCTGTCAGCCCTCACTGATGATCTCCATTCGCGAAAACGCACTGCAGGAAAGCCAACTTTCTCGGACAATAACGATGATCGTGGGTGAAGTGAGGGAAACTTAAAACGCCCCCCTAAGAAGCTCGACGACAGCTCCGTTAGGGCCTCTTCGCTCAATGTTGATGTGCGGAAGAGGGAGAAGATTAAGTAGGCGTCCGAAGGCGCGGTATATATAAGCCTAACTTCACGTTCTGAGGTGAACGTCGACAGCCGTTACCCACAGCTCGAGGCACGATGAGAATGACGGTGCTCTGCATGCCGTAAGGCTGTTACCCCAAGACGCGAGACCCAACGTCGCATTTTGATGTTTAGGACGTTAGGCCTAACGTCAAATTTTGAGGTTTAACACGTTGAACCGGAACCCACTAAAAAAATCATCCGAGAGGTTTCCTTCACCAAAGCCTCCGCCCACTCGCACACTTACTTAGCCACTCACTCACCGAGCCAATCACTCACTCTCTCGCTAACATTATTTCATTCATTTACCCACCTGGCCCAGTAATCAATGCTTTCAGATGTGTTAACGTTGCTTTGAAGATGTACAGTCGTCAAAACTGTTGACAACAACAAAGAACGAGGTGCCAGCGTATGCACAGAGCGGCAGCGCTCGAGATGCTAAGCCACGCTGTGCACATGCGCTCAAGCACCCGAGTGCAGTAGAGCAGCATCATGAGGGCTGATAACCAGGCGCCAAAGATGCGGCTGTAGCCATCGTGAGCTGCCATTCTGTGCGTAGGCAGGCACCTCATGTTTTGTTGTTGTTAACAGTTTTGACGACGGTACGTACATAAATTCTAGCATAACATCAATCAGCATCCAAAAAGTACATCAGTGCTGTCAACAGCGTTGATTACCATCCCGATTATTCGCCACTGTTTTAGAATCTCCCGGCAATGAAGTAAACTTTTTCAACATTCGTCACCATCACCAGTCCCTAACTACGCATAGGCGAATAACCATGTGACAAGAATTAACACTGGAAATATCTTTTCACTCCACCTTTTATCGCAAGGGGAACGCTCTCTATTCATTCATCATTATATTTCGAACTGTCACCCCAAACGGGTGTCTCAAAGCCCAATAATCTTAGTAGCGCCTCTTTTGCACACTTGTAGGCTTTGGGTGCGACCCAGCCCTGTAGGGTATGGATAAAGGGAATTTATTTGTCTTGAAGGCTACCGCACCATACCAAAGTCACAGCACACGCAGCTAGTTTGGTAATGAATCCTAAACAAGTATTCGTAACCCACTGGTTCAAAAACTTTAATCAGGAATATACTAAGCAGATGCAACAATCACTCAAAAAATCTCCGGTATTTAAACAGTATATTAAGTTAAATAAATCCTGAAAATTAAATCACAATGAAGGAAAACTGATTTAAATACAAACGCCGGCTACTGTTTATGACAGAACCAAAGTAAAGGCAGCTTAACGTATGCCATAGGAGGAACTCTTTCGTCTAGTGAATAAATTTTAGCTAGATTTAAAATACTAAAAGGTTAGTGTTTGTGACGTCGATTACAAGCTGTAGCACCCGAAAGCTTCGTACCTAATATGGGTTTACTTCATTTATGACCATAGGGGAGTGAACAAATACTTCAGATAAACTTCCTGAATTTAAAATCAAGTGGTCAAATTAAAAATTTGATACGTATCATTTTCCACTTAACAGCACCCCAATGAGTAGCAATTTTTACCATTACGTTGCGGTGAAAAGTCATTTACTTTATAACAGCCTTATTGCGGTAGCTTTGCTTCCGAAATGTCACAACGTTGGAAAGAAACTGTTTCAATTTTTACATGTTCCGCACATGCCAGTAAGCGGTTTTCATTTATCGTTTCCAAATCGTGTTTAATAATATGGCTCACTACATTTGAATTGCAATGTTTTACTCTTTTGACGTCTTCAGGAAGAAAAAGCGCTATGGCTTTACACCAACCACGTTGAAGTTTTTCTCTGTTCGTTAGAGTTGTGAGCTCGTCACTACGACACAGAACAGTGAAGTGGTATATCAGACGCAACAAAAAACACTAGGCTCAGAAGTAGGGGCATGGTTTAGGTTGCGCTTAGTTCTTATGTGCGGGGAGAATTTCTTGGAGTGTGAAATATTCTTTGGTCCCGTGCGTATTTTAGACTGGGATGTGTGCACGATGGAGAAAAAGCCCCACCAGGTATTCCGGGCCACAAGGGATCGACGACCGATGAATGTGCAGCGCGACACGGATACATAATGAGCTACCACAATGAAGACAAACCTAACCGCTTCAAGTTTTCCCCTTGCTGTCAAGCTCAGATAAAGCTTTTTCTGCGGTGAGTGTGCTTTTTGCGTCTTCGATGCATACTTGCTAGCAAAAAAAAAAAAACAAGCCTCCGCTCTCATGAAGATAGGTAAATATGCATATAAGGAGATGACAGACGACCCAGCTTAGTATATGGACGATTCGGCAACGTTTGGAGCAAGGGTGCGTCTGGCTGTAAAGGCACAGGGCTATTATTGCGAAAAAGAGCACTTAAGAAACACCAAAGGGGTAGAAACTTCAAAAATTTGTGCACGCAATTCTGCACAATGGTGTGGAATTTCTTGTGTACTCTGTCTTCGAAAGTTGTTGCCTGGGGTTACGCATTATGATGTTCCTGTACAGGAAACTTAGTAGGAACAACCTTTAAGTGTGGTTGTGCACACGGCACGCGGTTTTTTTTATATAAAATGTGCACAAACATTTTTCTTACCACAAAATATTTTTATCTAGTGGCTCTATAAAGTAGTATGATGGCGGATCGTTCACCCTCTCTCTAGATGTACCCCCAAACACACCCCTTGTGGCTCCTGAACGGCTCCTTTTGGATACCCCAATCATGGTCGTAGTAGAGTGCCCTCGTCACAACTTCACCTGTGCATATCGTGCTAAGTGAACGCTCACAGTGTAGTGCAGACTTTATATGAACAATCTTCCCCTCCCCTTTTCCCCGTGCCCCACACCAGGGCCTATTGGCCTCCTCCTGTAATAAAGTCATCCATTCCATTCCATCTAGTGGCGAAAGCAATGCCATGTCACACAATGCTGCCCTTAAGCGAACCCAAAATTATTCCAACAAAAGGTAACCTGAAACTGTATGTTATTTAAAAACAAGTATCATAATCAACAACAGCCTAGCTAAGTCTACTGCAGGGAGAAAGTCATTGGGCCTCGCCCAATGACTTTCAACTACTCGTATCCTGCGCCGCTCGAGTCCACCGTTCGCCACCGCCTTCACCTCTTTCATCCCTCCATCGTCTTATTGGCCTTCCCTTTCTTCTGGACGCATATCTTGGTATCCCTTTCGTTACGCTAATTGCCCGAAAGTTGTCTCGTTCGCCTCACTACATGGCGAGCACAAGCCCATTTCACTTTCTTTACTTTAAATATGACATTTTCTACTCTATTTTGTTCCGTTATCCAGGTAGCTCGATTCCTGTCCCTAAGTGTTACTTCTCCCATTATTCCTTCCATGGCCCATTGAGCAGATCGAAGTTTAGTTTCAGTTTACTAAGGCGCCAAGTTTTAGCTTCGTACGTCATAACCGGCAGTATGCACTGGCTATGTATTTTTCGTTTGGGGGATAATGGTAGCTTACTTTTCATTATTAGGGAATGCTTAACCAGTGCTACCCAGCCCATACCTATTCTGTGCCGGATTTGTCTCTCTCTTAGTTGGCGTCAGCACTAACCATCTCTCCGAGGTACTGACACTAATTCCTTTATCATGTGGTTCCCTTAGTTTAGTAGGGTGCTTTCGGTATGCTTATTCCTTAATACTTTAAGTTTATTCATATTTATTTTATACCCAAGGCTGTGCTTTCTTGTTGTAGTTCCTCGAGCATTTGTACAGTTGTTCTGCAGTCGCACTCACCTAGATTATGTCGTTTGCAAGCCTCAGATGACCCACGTATTTTCCGTAAATACTTAATCCTGTGTTTTCCCAGTCTAGCTTTCTCAATAACCCCTCCAATCATGCAGTGAGCAGTTTCGGCGAGATATTATCCCCCGTCTTCCTCCTTTTGCTTGTTAAGTGTTACCCTGCCCGTACGTCCCTTATATATGCCGTCTAGAAGTCTTATATAGAAGTCTCTTCTATTCTCTGGTTTTTAATGCTTTCTGCAAGGCTGCGGTGTGTACTGAGTTAAACGCTTTCTCATATTCTATAAATGCCATGTAAAGGGGTTTTCTGTATTCCGCGGACTTTGCTATTACTTAATCGACAACATGAATGCGGTCCATGGTTGAGTACCATTTCCTAAACCCAGCCTGCTCTCTGGGTTATTGTGAATCCACGCTGTCAACTATGCGGCCAACTATAACTTTGGTAAGCAGTTTGTAAACAACTGAGAGTAGACAGATGGGTCTGTAATTTCTAAGTTCCGTGGTATCACCCTGTTTATAAAACAGAATAATGTCGGCGTTTTTCCAGGATGTGGGCACTTTTTGAGTCTCGAAGCATTTCGATAATACTACAGCTAGTTTTTCCAGTACAATATATCCTCCCTCCCTCAAAATATTCGCGGTTATACCGTCGCCACCTGCAGCTTCATCTCTTTCCATCCCCTTCATAGCCTTTTCTACTACGTCTTTAGTAACTAGCGGGACATCGTTAGCTAAGCTTGCATTCTTGGCAGTTCCCCTTATCTAACGTAGCTGTCAAACAGTCTGGTGTAGAACCGTTCTCCTACCTTTATTGTTTCGTCCATGTTGTGCGTAATCTTACCCTGCTCGTCTCTGAGTGCGAACATTCTGTCTGTGCCGACCGCTAGCTTCCTCTTAGTTGCTTTCAAACTTTTTTTCTATTTGCGGCATTTCGTCGATGACAGCCGTGTTATATGCACTAATGTCGTTTCTTGTGCTTCTGTTAACCAATTTACACAGCTCTGCTAATTCAGTTTGATTCACCGTACTTGACACTTTCATTTTCTTACGTTTCGCAACTTGTTTCTTCCTTTTTTAGTTAGTTTTCCAGCTTGTTTTCCACATTCTCCTTCTCCTAAAGCTGTTCGAAATTCTATGATTGACGTTGTTAGATCGTCCTTTACCATGTCTGAACTATCCTCGTTCTCCTCGTTTAGAAGCGCAAATTTGTTTTGAAGAGTATTTTAAACTCCTTTGCCCTGTCTCTGGCGGACTTCATGCGGAGTTTCTTACTTTTCACGAGTTTCACTCGTTCTCTTTTGAGATTCAGGTTCACCTTGCTTCTAACCATCCTATTATCGCTATGATCGCTTACTTAGCCCCTCTATGTCTTGAACAATACCTGGGGTGTCACTTCAAACGAATTCAATTTCGTTTTTTGATGTACCACCGCGAGTTTTCCATGTCAATTTCTAATTATTTCTTTTGTCGAAGAATGTGTTCATCGACTACCGGTTATTTCTCTGCGCAAATTCCACCGGGGTATCTCCTCGACTGTGACGATTGTCTATTCCAATGTTTCCCATTGACCTTTCTCCCATTTGTTTCTCACAGAATTTTGCGTTAAACTCTCCCATCACAATCGTGAACTGTATTATTCCCCTCTTTCTTGCTGATTCCAGGTCCTTGTAGAAATGGCTACGGCTTCCTCATCGTGTTCAGTTGTCGGCCCATAGCTTGCACTATCTTTAACCTCTAACGCTTCTTTAGCTTGATCACAACGTCTCTGATTGTTACGTTAGCGGGGAAAAATGCTTCCACGTTCTTTACTATTTCTCTCTGGATTACAAATCTCAGCCCGTGTTCCTTCTGCTTTTGGAGTGCACTGTAGATCATAATATTCCCGCTAGTCAGCTCCATGACGCCCTCTGCTTTTCTTCTAACCTCGCTTAACCTTATTAAATCCCACGTAACGTCAGAGAGCTCCTCTAGTGGTACAGCTAAGCTTCCCCCTCTATACAGGGTTCGTGCGCTGAACGTTGCCATGGTGCACTTCCAAAGTCGGCCTGTCCGGACCCAGAGATTCTTAGCACCCTCGTCTGTAGCGCTTGCCTGGCCGCCGCCTTGGTAGGGTTCTCTGCAGGCAAACAAAACGTTCATTAACACCGCATGTCTACATAACCCTGTTCTGCTTCCCACACCACAAGCTTTTCTCATAATGTTGTTGTTTACTCGAAAGTCGTAACTACTTGTACTCAGGAACACATTTCACGGCCAAGTTTCTGATATCGTAACGTAATTGTGCTCTCGTGTCTTAACGTAATTGAGCGCTCTTGTGTTGTGTCTTTTCTAGTCCCAGTCTATTTTTGCGCTGAACTGTGCATAATAAGGTTTCTGGTGTTTTTTTCTGCAACATTCACGCTTCTTAAAAAGAAAGTGTCTCATAATACCTGTGTGCTGCAAATAATATTCTGCCCTGTGAAACTCTTTGCAGCATTGTATCTGATGTGTGCATCATGAATACCTTCAACGTGACGCAGTGGGTCCGAAACAACGCATTTCTACCGGGGCACTGGTTGTCTCCTTACAAATTTTGCCTGAAATCGCAGCCACACCTACGATTGGCTTCCACTCACATTGTGAGTTGTTCTTCGCGCTTTCCTTCTCCGAGGCTTCAATGGTAGAACGACGCTCCTGACGCAGAGCGTAACATCATTTATTACAGATGACAGCAGATGCAAACTGCAAGTTGAAGTGTGAATACCACTTCGGTGCATACAAACATGTAATCTCACACGATGCGTTAGACGGCATGCTCTGTGGTCCATGGAAAGTAAGAACTTTTCAATTTTTCCCCTATAAATAACTAATGGCTAGAAGACAGTTTTGACACTTGCTGAGTATTTTCACGGGGCGTACAGTTACTGCCTCATGCAAAGGGTCCTTCTGGCTGAAATAGAAAAAAACAATTGGTGAGGCTGAAGTAAAAATACCACTAACGAGCATGAAAGAAGGTCATACATTTCTGTATGTACAAATGCCCACGTACGTGCTCCGTCACTGACTGCAAGTTATGCAAACCCTAAAAGGGGTTAAACAAGTGAAGCAGGAATTCTTCAAAACTTCCTGTTCCTGGTATAAGGTCGCGGCAAAGTTCTTATTTGCACAAAATACAACAAATTTACCGCATGAGCAAACATCTGCCTATTCACAAGCTTCATACGAAAAAAAAATATGTAACCCAGAGTTATACTCACGCCACATCATGGCGATTTTTATGAATAAATTTTATTCCAAAATATCGTCTTTTATAAGGAGCCCGAGGCATCTGAAATAAAAATGTTGCGTGGTAATACAAAGGCGGGCTCTCCGATAATTGAGCGTGCGAAAAAGGCTTACTAGTTATTTGTGCTAGTTTCGGTTGCTCCATGAGGAAACGTTTTGCAGTACGAAATTAAAAAAATATGCGCAGCAAGAGTGGAGGTTCCTAGAAAGAGATTCGTTCTGTGCGTACAAAATTTTTGTAACAGTTACGCCACATAAGCAATCTGCTTTCTCTTAGAATATAAAACGCTGGAACATGTTGGTAAGCGTAAAAAGAAAAAAATGAGAATTTGATAGCAAAAGAAGCTTGGATGTAAGAACTGCTGTCGGCAATAAGCAGTAACCCATCGTGTTTTGATATATATCCTAAGCATACACTCGCAAAGCTGTTCGCACATGGGATATTGTTCCACCGGCTTTTCAATAGCCAATCACAAACTACTGTCCCGGTGCCTTGCGTGTGAACAGTTTTGTGAATCTGCTCCTCATTTCGCGAAACTGCTCTGAGGTAAGATATCCTCAGACGATCCATATCGGCGAGGAGCGATATCTCCACAATCGACCTTTTATGCATTGCAAGTTTTCTTTTCCGGAAAATGTCGTTCGTGACGTGTTTTGCCCCGGTTCGGAAGAATGGCTGTGGACTACTATGCCGCTAAAAGCTACTACTTTTTTCACTATAATACTCCCACTTCGGTCAGCTGTAGCTAAAGTTTCACACATCATTGAATATAAAGTTTCTTTTTTCATGAAATAGCATTTCGTGAAACAAAGAAGTAAGCAAATACATTTTCAAGGGCGTGCCAATGTAGGCTCTATAATAACTTAAGGTGCTCTTCCATCCTCGGAAAACGCCGACTCGGCATTTCACCTACATCATAATTCATTAGTGCGGTTGATAACTGGCTATGCTACTTTACACAGAGCACTTGTTAGTTTGAGTCATTGAACAACACCCTCTGGCTGTAGTTAACGGAAGTGAAGTAAATAATTTTTTTTCAAGGCAATGAAGCGGGCCGTGCCGAGGCCCCCGAACATGGACTCCGGGCCGTTGCCGATGGCCCTAGTGACTCCCTCCCCCCCACCCCGCCCCTAACCCTATCCACGCCTCTCCTCACATACGCCGACATCCTCGCCCACTACAGGCTACAACGACGATAATACCCACCTCCTCACCACACTGTCTCCAGGACCGACGCAGTTACACTACCCAAGCTACAGACCAACACCTTCCCCCACAATACACTCTACCACGCCATGTTCCCTACCCAATACCCAGTCACGTGTCAGTTTTGTCCAAACGTGGGAACTCTCTTCCACATTAGGGTAGAATGCTCCAACACCCTTAACCAACCACCACTCCCCAACATTACCACACATCAGTGGATGGAATTGCCTGCGAGCAGTGAATGCTGGTAGAGCGGGCAACGCGAGCGCGTCAGGCTCCAAGGCATCCAGGACGCCTCTCACCGGGCGGTCACCCTAACATCGCGCTTGCTGTCTTGAATAAAGTTTATTCAATCAATCAATCAATCAAAACCGTGTCGCCAGCGGGAAGTTTCTGAGATGTGTCACGATTGCCTTATCACCGGGGGGAGTAATGAATATCGCTATTTTCAGATCAACTACATTTATTCAAATCATCATCATCATCAGAAGCAGCAGCAGCCTGCTCAGGTCCATTGCAGGACGAAGGCATCCCTCACTGATCTCCAACCGCTCCTGTCCTGCGACACTCGATTCCACAGTTTACCCCCGGAAGATCCCTAACTCATCCCTCCATGGTGTTATTGGCCTTCCCCTTCTTCTATACCCCTCTCTTGGTATCCACTCCGTTGCCCCAATTTTCCACCGGTTGTCAGTTCGTCTCACTACATGGCCAGCACAAGTCCATTTCTTTTACTTTAGTTGAAGTATGATACCGTCCACCCTAGTTTTTTCTTCGATCCAAGTAGCTCGTTTCTTGTCCCTGAGTGTTATTCTTAACATGATTCGTCCCATGACCCATTGAGCCGACGTTGCTATCTAGTTGTTTAGTAAGGCATCAAGCTTCAGCTCCGTATATCATCCCCGGCAGTATCGTATCTAATGGTTCTACGTTTTTCTTTTGGGCGACCGAGGTAGCTTACTTTTCATTTTTTGGGAGTGCTTGCCCAATGCTTCCCTGCCAATACCCACTCTGCGCCGGATCACTTTCTCGTGGTTGGGGCCAGCACAAACCATCTGGCCGAGGTAGTTATATTCTGTTACTTGTTCTAGCGTTTCGTTTCCTAAAATGAAGAAGTCATTCTTGGCATGCTTAGTCCTTATTACTTTAGGTTTAGGCATATTTATTTTTACCCCGAAAGCCGTTCTTTCGGATTGTAGTGCCTCAAGCTTTGTTTGCATGTGTTCGGTAGTCTCACTAAGCAAGACTATGTCGTCCGCAAACCTGAAATGGCTCAAGCATTTTCTGGTTATCCTTAATCATATTGTGAGGATGAAAGTAAGGCGTCACATTAAAATATGTGCTCCCAGACAAACTTTCTAAATACCACCTCCAGACATGCCGTCAATAGTTTTGAAGAGAAGGTATCTCCAGTCTTACTTTCCTTCGGATCGAAAATTTATCTCTTTCCTTGTGGATGATTATCCTAACCATATATTCGCTATAGATGTCTTCTAGAAGTATCATGTATGTTTCCTCTATACCCTAATCTTTTAGTGCTTCTAACACGGCTGCGGTGAGTACAGAAAAAATTACACCCATCTTCCCGCAAGGGAACCCTGGTGTGATGCGACGCATCGGGGGGTTCAATTGGTGTTTCCGTTGGGTTGATTCTCTAAATCGCGTGAAACGTGTTGTGAACGCGTATGATGCATTTCCATCACATGCGGGTGTTCCTATACGCGGGACGAAAGGCGTAATTGTTGTGTCACACCACTCACTGAAGGGACCGTCGCTTCCATCACGTCTACATCGGAAGAATCAAGTCAATCACGAAGTAGTCAAGCAAGGTCACGTCAAGTGCGAGAGCGAGCGCTTGACTAAACCACCGCAGCGCGATACCCGCTTTATATTCACAGCGCTTGAAGGAGAGGAGACAATGGAGGAGAGTCGCGCATGCGCGCACTTGCACGCGCCGGAGCAGTTGTTAATGCAGCGTTACGCAGCGAAGCGCGTCCAAACAAGCGCGCCAGCTGTGGTATGCTAATGAGCCGGAGTGAGAGTTTTGCACACAGCTGTGGGAGAGAAGAACGGAGGAGGGATGCGGACGGACGGCGCGACGACGACGCAGGAGGGACATGCCTCAGAGCAAGAGATGCGTCGCATCTAATAAAACACTTTCTCGTAATCTTTAGATGCAATGCAAAGGGGTTTAGTGCACTCGGCGAATTTTTGTATCACTTGGTTGACGACATGACTGGGACCCATGGTTGAGTACTCTTTCCTATACCCAGCTTGCTTTGTGGGTTGATGGAAATCCAGGCTGTCGCGTTTGCGCCTAACTATAACTTTGGTAAACAGCTTGTAAACAACTGCGAGTAGGCTGATGGGTCTGTAATTGTTGAGGTGCTTGGGACCTCTCTCCTTGTGAATAAGAATAATGTTGGCGTTTTCGAGGCATTGGGCACCTTTTGAGTCTTCAAGCATTCCGAAAATAGTACAGCAAGCTTTTTCAATACAATATATCCTCCCTCCCTGAAAAGATCTACAGTTATGCCGTAGTCACCTACATCGTTTCCTATTTCCATGCCTTTGAGAACCTTTCCAACTTCCTCTTTAGTTACTTGTGGGACTTTGCAAGCTGAGTTTGTTTTCTCAGTAGTTTCCCACTGTCTAACGTCGCTGGCCTACTGCCCGGGGTAGAATCATTCTGCTGCTTTAATTATCTCGTCCAAGTTGTGCGTCATGTTTCCCTCCCTGCTCACCTCTGAATTATAGACTAATAATTTCTTAATATGCAGTTACTTCATATCGAGAAAGACTTAAGGGCACAGACACTCCCATGCACAAGGGGTGTGCCTTGCAATGTTTCACTTGATTTAGTCAAGGAAAACCGACCTACAAGATCTTGTTTAGCCAAACTTTCGGCCGCATTGCCACAATTGACAAGGGGGAGGTATATCTTGAGTAGGAAATTTGAATTTCTCATTGGGTACTCTCCTACATACGACGAAATAATGATGAAGGAGGTTGGATTTTTAAATTCATTCTCGGATCGCCAATTCTTCTGATTTGCCAGCGTCACTCCTCGCCCCCTAGTTAACAGGTAGAAAGGTATGAAAGGCGGAATCTCTAGAATGAAATACTGCATAATGTTGCCCTCCTACTTTTTTTACGACACTTAAGCAAAACGCTGCCACTTAGTAGTCCTTTGCGTACGCGTGCTATCACCCATTTTTAAGGCAAAATAGTTACTAAAGAAAGTTGCAAGAAGATCCGGAGTCCATGGCACGCAAAACGGCGGACACATACAGGCGAACACGGATCTCCCTCTTCCTTTTGTGTTCGTTTTTTTTCAAGCTGATTCCCATCAAAGATTCCTATGTCTCACTGATGGCGTATGTTCCGTCGAAAATGCACTGCAGCTGTGCCAGCTTTCTCGAGCGGTGATGACGATTGTGCGTGAAGTTAGAGAAAAAATATCTCCCCGTCGTCGGAATCAAACCTGAATTTCTCGCGTTAAGAAGCTGACGCCTTTCCGATTGTCCCATTCTGACAAGATTGAAGCAGTTTGGATTTGAAGAGGGATGCATGCCCGTATTGTATGCCCCTAAATACGATGGTGCTGCGGTATTGATAGTTACTTTTACTGTATAAATGCCAATTTTATGCATGCGCAGTCTGCACTACAGTTTGAATGTATACTTTTACGTGACCTGTATATTAAGGGGCACGGACCCCGTCAAACCGCTTTATTGTCTTCCGGCATCTGTAAGTGTGTATATGTCAAATAAACGTATTGATTAAACAGATTTCATGGACGTGAAAAATTAAACAGAAAAATTATGCACCGCTCCGTCTAACTAGGACGATGGTTGGACACGAACCTTGCTTCCTGTGAAATAAAATGCCGAAGGGTCAAAATCACAGCCGCTGCGATCAAAAGTCCAGACCGCGTGCGAGTCAAAGTCAAAGCTCAACGAGTGAAAGCCCAAACCATCGGTGAATAAAACTCTAAACTGGGATAATAACAAAGAAATCACTCGCAAGAAAGCTTCACGTTCAACCATGTCTTAACACAGAGACGTGCATGAATTTTTGCAATGAAGGAATGACAACAGGGTCTTTTATAATGCCAAGCGAGAACATAACCCCTGGACCATCACGGTCCTATGACTCTAGGAGACAAAAAGTGAACCTAGCGAATGGGTTGTGGGTTTTCACTCGAAACTTCTTTTTGTGTACTCAGTTATAAGGAGGAATTCGGGCATGGTAATTACACAACACGCCGTTAGGTGGGAAAGAAATTACGCTTCTGTGGATAGCGTATGTGGCGGCTAATAAGGCCGCTTGACTAAGCCTCTGAGACACTGATTGATTGCAGGGTTTAAAGCGCCGACGCAACGCACGATATGAGGCGCGCCGCAGTGGAGGGCTCCGGATTAATTTTGACCACCTGGGAATCTTTATCGTGCGCCGAAGTCTCGCACACACTGGCATTTTCGCTTTTCGCCACCATCAGAAAAGCGGCCGCCGCGGCCGGGAATCGAACCCGCGTCCTCGTGTTCCGCAGCGCAACGCCTTAGCCACTGAGCGACCGCGGCGGGTCAAGCATCGAAACCGCATGCTGGATAATGAGGTGCCTGTGAACTGTACCCCCCTCCCCCTGTGTTGCTGGTAAAGGTTTGGTTTCCAGCTCCTCACGAGAATGGAAGTTCAGGTTATTCGAGGGTGAGCGTATGCGTCAGGCTAGGTGAAAGTTAGCATTTTCAGCCAGAGATGCCAAGCGCAAGCGACAAGCCCGGCAAGACGACGAGGAAGTTAACATTGTATACCTCCCCGCCCTTCCCCCATCAATATGTGCTGTGACGCGTACAATAGCTTCAGTGGACATCCCCTTTCGCAGGGCGGAATGGCGGCCTTCTTTAATGTTTAAGAAGGAACATGCTTTCTTCTGTGCAAATCGTTCAGAAATTTCACGGGTGTGGTTTATACGGCGATACTCTGAACCGTCTACATAAACAGCAGTTCTGAAATACGTCGGCACGCACAACACCGGCATACTCGTTCCACAGTAGAAGACTACTGCTTATGCACTCACTGTGTAATAAGCGGTGCTTAGGTGTCAGCATCTTTTCTTCAGAGTAACGTTTACAAATACTACTAATCCAACCGTACTTCTCACTGGAAATTTTCACTTTTATTAGAAACTTCGGGTTACCCCAAATTTAGATACAATTAGTAACGTTTTAGAACAACGGGAAATGGCCGTTTTTTTTTCAAAGCGAAGCTTCTGTTGTAGTAATGATGAATACAGAACTCCCCATACACCTTCAAAGGTCCGCGCATGGGTATTGTTTTGGCCACATACTAGTCCACGGTGCGGTTGTCCGTTTATAAAGCAACACAATTTTTTGCTGCCATAAAAATTGTCAAAATTTGACTTTGACTTTGTTTTTGAAATTTAAATTGAAATGGGGTTATTTCTAATAAATATACTCGATTTATTGAGAATTGTTAGCCCGTAAACACATTTACTGGTTGCGCGTGGGTCTGAGCAAACGTCTCCATGACATTTTTCCAGGCATACACAATTGGAAGATTAATTGCCCATGTATTTAGTGTGTTACAAGTGTTTCTCCTTTGTATAAGACGCTATTTTTAGTGGTACCTGCTTGATTCGAAAACCGCATCATTATTTTCGTCAAATTTTCCCTTACTTGCGTCTTTTCTCCAAACATTGCTGTCACGCCGGGTGTTAAACGGGCTTTTTATCAACTGGGGATCATTAGTCATCCCTTATTTGTACATATTACTCACAAACTAATTTTCCTGTCACCGAAAAATTTATTTTTCAGAGATGCTTCAATGGTGCTTGCATCTGAAATTGACACCAAGGCACGTTTACACATTGAAGCAGAAAAATATTGATGTGTTGCGCGACTGACTCCTGACCGTGAAAGTAGAACAGCCTATGCATTTGCCTTCGTTTCAGTAGGTTACTTTCCTCGCTGTGACATTTTACAACATGCCTATTATTAACTAAAAATGTAGGCATAGCCAACATCAAGACCATAACGTGATTTTACTGCCCAGGAAGCCCAAAAGCTCGTAAATTATATAAACTGCATGTCCAATGAAAGTCAAATGACGAGAATAAAGTGTATATGAATTTACACTGTTGACGTGTACTCATTGGTGAATCCAGAGAGGGCCGGATGTCCTGGCCCTTATTTCTTGAATTTATACCCCAGAAAATGTACCTTCAGGGGGTTGAAAATTCTAGTTGAGGATTTTTTGTATTTGCTGTATTTTTGGTTTTCCGAATTTTCTGTGAATAAAAAAGTTTACTACCATCCCCTCCTCTTCCTCCTCCTCCCCTTTCACCTTCCCCTCTTCCTCTTCTTCCTCCTCATCATCATCACGAACAGCAACATCCTCATCATCATCACTGATAGAAGCCAACCTCCCTTAGAAAAAACCTCGTACCACCCCTGCGGGTATTTTATGCCTTTACCTAAAAATGGTGTCCTGTAGCCGTGTAATTAGGTGCCAAAAAAGTTTTGCAAGCCACTCCGGCCAGTTAAGTTCCCGCTCTTCTAACGCATCACAAAGAGGGCACCTGTCGAAATAACAATGTTGGTTTTTGTTTCTACAATACTGCTAGTCTGCTGCTTCTGGATATTCAGTACGGAAAGGTAATGTGATTTGGGTCTTCCATTATGACGTCGTGGCTAGAAAACACAATGTTGGCAAACATGTGCAAAATGCAAAACGCGGTGTCGATAATTCAAACCAGGTGACAGCTACCGAACACCTGTTGGCAACCTGTTCAAACATTTTTGATACCTTGAGGAGATCCAATTCGCTGATCATGGCGTCCCCTTCTTCAGGGGGCCTTGTGTTGCCCGTTGCGTAGAGCCGTGAAGCCCGACACTTCCCTTGGTGTCCCATTTCCTATTGAAAGACGGGATTACACCCCATGGGGAGTAGATCGGCCATTAGTTTCCGACACTATTCGTTCAACCTCAGGTTCTATCTCGATTCTTTCAAGCCCATGTTGGCCGTGGCGAATTGTAAAAAACCATTGCATTCCCCCGGCACACTGGCGTGCTCAAGCGTTCCGTTTCACGATCTGTACAAATTAGGCGCGGCACTTCCTGCAGACACCCAGTGCCATCTACTGGTTCTCGTTGAACACTCCCGGTATTATGTTGAAACACTTTTATAACAATGCACTGACATAAATTTTCAACGGTCTAGATGTACACTCTCCAGTTGTAGAAGTAGCTGCCTAGGCTCTAGTGTACGCAATTTTAAGTCCTTTTAATGTGCAGCCTGCTATAGCTACATCCAGTGGATGAAGCTACTAGCCGCTGTGGCTTCGAATCAATCATGAGAGCTTAACGCGCGCGACGCGTCCACGGAGTGGCCATACGCACTCCTTCAAACTCGCACTCAAGGTATTAAACGGCCACTTAAACACGGTTTTTATATGGTGTGCAGCTGTTACCGCAACAACAACGCTTGCGTTGCAAACCCTTTGTAGGCCATGATCCCTGCCTGTGGGAATGCCACTAGAAGTCCGCCAGCGGCGCCTTTTGGAAGCTGTCACAGGTCAATTAGCCGACTACCCATTGTCCCTGCTGCTTCAGGACACGTTCACGGCCTTGATTTCCGTTTTTCACGTTAGAAATTGCTTATGTGAAGCAAGTACTTGCTGAAACTAAATACATTTGTGTCTGCAATTGGCTACAGTCGATGTTCACATGCCAGTTGCTTGTCAGAGGGCAGCGTCGCGAAGCTGGTGCGGGATCTCGAGATGACACATGATTATCCCAGAAACTTTCGAATAATGCTATGCGGAAGCCCTGTTTACTCAAATGGCCATGACTCGGCTTTACTCTGCTATATAAACCTGTATATGCGCTTGCATATTCCCTGCCACCACTCTACAGCAGACCGCTTACTCATGCCAAATCTTAACCCAGGTGCTGACGGACATCATTGTTCGATCAGCTCGGCAGTGTACAGCAGATTTTGTAACTTATATGTTAAAACAGGAAATAAAGTGCAAAAGCAAGTTATGAGTGTACGACTGTGAGATGCTTATATACCGCTTGAAGCAGCAGCAGTTGTATAATAACATAAAAAAATGCCAAAAGCGAGAAAAGAGGTATCCCCATGCACTTTTGCGCACTACATGTTCCCTGAGTATTGAAACACGGATTGGTGAAGCTTGTCTAAGCTTTTTCGGAAGAACATACAGATTCAGGGTGATGTAAATTTGTAATAAATGCAGGTGAAAACTCGGCGTAGCAAGTGTGTTTCAAAAGACCCCAATTTTAGTCAGTAAGCGTTAGTAACCAGTTTCTCTTAAAGCAGCTGCTAGTAAGACTTGTTTCAGTTTGGATTGGTGTAGAATCTACAGCTCCTCCTAGAAGGCAGTACCTTTTTTTCTTGGACACGCTTTATAACAGAGTAAAGCCTGGTCATGTCCATTTGAGTAAACACGGCTTCCGCATAGCATTATTCGAAGTTTTCTGGGATTATCATACGTCACCTCGGGATCACGCACCAGCTTCGCGACGCTGCTCTCTGACAAGCACCTGCCATGTGCACATCGACTGTACCACATTGCAGACACAAATATTGAGAGGACGAGGTTCACCGTAGAGGCCGATGTTCGGGGCGACCGTTTATTCCGAGGCTCGAGCAGGGAACGCGCGAGTACACACACCATGATGATGAGTATTCACAGAGATGAGGACGAAGTGCTAGAGCACGTTCGCTAATGATGAACCGGCGACCGCTCACAGCCGCCTTCAAATGTGCGTGGTAGCGTCGGGCATCGCACTGTTAGTTTCACAGAAGAACTTCCACTAACGTTTGCCCAGGATAATGGAGTTAAGCGCATTTCCGTCATCTTGTTGCTATCAATTGGGATGGAGTAGACCGTTCGACAGTTATTTTTCCACCAGAATAACTGCCGAAGTAGCAAGCCTCGGCATTGCGAGTAAGAAGCGGGCCCTTATTTATAAAGCTATTTGCTCGTACGGCATCGAAAAGCAGCTTTGGTTAGCCGGCTCCTCGGCTATCACATCGCTCTCTTTGAAGGGAACAAACCGCAGGCGGGCGCAGATCAATCACCATTTTTACTATACATTACGTGCAAATAGCTTCGTGAATATCAGCCCAGTATTTCTCGCCTTGCTGCACATCGAGAATCGACTTATAAAAGGGATCTAACACTATGAGCCAGCTTCCACAGATAAAGGATGCACTAAAACACGAAGAAAGTTACCTATCTGCCCCTGTTTTCTACTTTCACCAGAGACGTGGGCTGTTTAAAACATTTTACTTTCAATTGAACTACATCTAGCGCTCTACAAAAGTAAGTACTTCATTTGGGAATTTAGAAAAATCAAGTTTATTGTTTATGAGAGGAGCAGTTTTGATAGCTCTAACACTTCGCGAAGACGACAGCCGATATTTGCGCGGATGTATTTGTTACCACGAGCAAGGCTGATTTTGGTTCACTAATAGCGAGGGAGCCAAAAGTCGCACAAATGTTTATACCCGCGTGTAAAACAACTCCAGTTAGGTCGTCAAACTTCTGGAAAGGTCTAAGGGATGTACGTGGCGTCGGGCCAGCCCAAATATGACAAATATTGGACGCGGATGTGCAAGTGGTCTTCCGCTATTTTTTAGAGGGGGGGGGAGGGGGGGTGGGGGCAGGGTAGAAATATTTTAAAGTAAAACATTTTTCTAACTCCCGTACGTTCGCAAGCGCGTGAACAGTTTCTAGGCTTCTAATGTCCTTTATTGCATTGAAAAAAAAAAAGTGGCGGGTATTGCTAGTTTTAAACATGCGATGGCGACGGCAGTACAGCACGGTGGTGTAGCAGAGAAACCCCCGGGCGAACGCATCCCTGCGCCCGGCGGAGCGCAGTGCAAGTCGCCGGGAAAGCCTGAGCTCCACGAGCTAGGTTCGTTTACCTCCGTCACAGACCGCTCGGAACTTGTTTCGGCGACTTCCCGCCAGGTGCAAACGTCGTCGGCTCGCAGGTACTTTGAGCGACGGTACCTCGTGTTCTCGGTGCTTACGAAGCTTAGGATTTCGCCATGGTGATTTTAAGAGCATAGACCACTTATATGGATCAAATATGAACAAAGAAAAATTTGAGTGCAGTTGGCCTTTTAGAGCTGAAGTTCTCGCTTGCTAGGCAGTGTGAGTGTCATATTTTGCAAACCACCTAACTAAAATATGTTTATGGCTTATTTTTATGTAAGTACAAAAGTGATATATGTATCGTAAAATAAGCAAAATAAGCAAACGAGGCCGTTAGGAACCTTTTCATTGATCTGGGAAGTTTTTCGGATTGTTGCCAGATGGTTTTTAAGTCATGGGGCATGAATTAGCAAGTTAGCCTCCCAATTCTCGATTGTATGTAGAGTGATCACGGATTGAAACGCGACACTGCGAACGCGTGGCCGCCGGGACATGCAGCGCCGCCCGTGGACGCCCGTGGAAGCTAGGTGTTGCATTTTGGTATACCGCGAGGATGAGAGCGTGTTGACCGTAGGATTTCTGCTTCCGGTTGCCAATGAGCGGGAATGTGGTTCCCCGCAGCGACAGCGGGGCGCTGCGAGCCTGGAGCGCTAGAACGCGTTTGTGCGCCGACGGTAGTAGCCCGCTGTGCGTGCAGCCGATTTCGCGACCTCGTGTGCGCGCGCTCTTGTTACGCGTGCCCTTCCAATGCGGCACAGTAATGTTCATGTAATGCACAGTGACGCTCATCTGAATAAAATAATCTTCTGTACGAAGGAACACCAAACTTTATTCCATGATGTAAACTAAAAAAAGAAAAGATGCCTTTGCAGGCACGCATGTTCGCGTGTGGTGCGGTGCATTAGTACTTCGTCGGCTCTCCTCTTTTTTTTAGTTTGTATCATGGAATAAAGCTGGCTGTTCTTTCGTGCAGACGCTAGCTTTTTTCATATACGCGTGACCGTGCTTTACATGCACATTATATGTGTCGCATCGGAAGGGCACGCGTAAGAAGAGCGCGCGCACACGATGTCGCGAAATTGGCTGCGCGGACCGCCGGGCGGCTGGCTACCCCCGGCGCACAAACGCGCTCCTGCGCTCCATGCTCGCAGCGCACCGCTGTCGCTGCGGGGAACCACAGCCCCGCTTATTGGCAACCGGAAGCAGCAAGCCTACGGTTTAAACGCTCTCATCCTCGTGGTATACCACAATGCAACACCTAGCTTCCAAGGGCGTCCACGGGTGGTGCGGCATGTACCGCAGGCCACACGCTCGCAGTGTCGCGTTTCAATCCGTGAGCACTGTAGGTGACTCTAGTGGTGGGGTTATGTTAGGATAGCATGTAACGGGCCACGTTGTTTTTACTATTTTGAGTGGGTAGGTCAAGTTTATTAGGCTTGAGTTCCACACTTATGTTACACATTCAAGCTTCGGTCGAACCGGCGTCTTGTAAAGTAGTAGTTTTAGTGACGAAGGTGCTCTCGAAATATTACGTTGAAGGTATCCCAATATGCAATTGGCCTTATTTACGACATATTATGTGTGAATGTTCTAGGTAAGATTACATGAGAGGTGAACACCAAGATATTTGCAACGTGGCATATTTTCTAAATGGGAGTTAATAATAGAGTAAGAAGGTAGCTCTCCGTTAGTTCTCGATGCACGCATGTATTCCCACATGTTAGGGTTAAGTTCTATACGTCAAATTTTGCACCATGATGCAGAGTTTAGACATGCTTGTTATTATTGCATCGTTGTCAGATATTCATTTTCGGTAACTTACACTATCATAGGTGAATAAATTATTGTGTGAAAAACCGCAACACGATAAATCGTGATATAAATTGGAAAGAGAAAAGGACCTAACATTGAGCCACGTAAAACGCCATAGCGAATGCCGCTTGGCTCAGATTCATATTTGTTAGCAAAAGCTCATTGGGGCCAGTTAATAAGGAAAAGTTCTAGCCACGTTAGAAGCTTGGGATCCAAATGAAGCAAACGCAGCTTTTGTAGGAGTAATTTGCGGGAAGCTTTATCGAATGCTTCAGAACAGTATCGAGAAAAGATTAGGGCTGTCGAGAATAAGGTCATATTTGTGTGTGCAGGAAACTAGCTGTGTTTTCCGTGAAGACGTCCTTCGGAAGTCATGAGGAGATTTAAAAAAAAATTGGCTCCATCAATTTACTCAGATCGGAAAAAGGGATGTGCTCCAGGTTGTTGTTGGGAATTCGGGTAGGTGAAAGGGGCTTCAATTGAAGGGGAAACGCCTGGTAATAAACTGGTGTATTGAAACAACCTTTTTAATTTTGAATTGAGCTCTAAGAGCACCACTCGTCAATCGTTTGCTGAAAAGATTTTGTTAGCCAAATTGATGTGTAGGAGCACGTATTATTCAAAAACTTGGGGCATATTGCTTAGCAACGGGCCTAGTCAGTGATTTAATCTTTTTCTCTGCACCAATAGGTGACATTGAAATGTAGAGATAGCAAGTTGGCCGGTATGGAAGGATGAGTGTTTTGGCAGAGGTTTCCTGCAGTGACATTAGGAGCGGCTTCACGTCGATGATGAGGGATAGCTTTTCCACATGAAATTCCAACGGCCTTTTAGTGTGAAAGTTATAGTAGGCTTAATAGGCAGAAAATCCCTCGTCCCTGGCACACGGACGGCACACAAAAATGGTCGGTGGCTCCAAGAATAACAAACTGACCAGTATGCTCGAGAAGAAGTTAGGGTATCTTTACGTGTAAATGAGGATTCGAACCAGGAACCTCTAGGGTACGTTAGTTGCACTCATTCCACTAGAGACACAGCTCGGGGAATATAGCTAATAAAGGTGGGCATAGTGATGTATTGTGGTCCTCTGCTGGAAATGTGTATTGCTGACATTTCCCGAGGCCTATCTAAGTAATGTGGGCAGGATAATTAGCGAGGTAGTTATGGACAAGTGGCAAAGCCCTTTAGTTTTCCAAATGTCTGTTTTGCTTGGCGATGTGAAGACGGGTAGCTTCCGCTCACAGTGACCGAGAAAATAAATAATAGATGCAAGAACAACATCTCGCGGTAATGATGGTTGAAAAGGAGAACAATTCCGGCAATTCGATGGAAACGCTTTTGCAATTACTATATCGTACGGAATGCTCAGGCTTCCTCTGAATTCAATATTGAAGATACGGCAACTTACCCGGCCACCGAAGTTCAGGCAATTCGTTGCGCCTTTTACATCATTAAACAAAGCTGGAGTTGAAGATTGGCCACACTGTGTCATACTGCAAGCCTTCGCTTCAGTTGTTTCAATCAACTTTGCGTTGTGAACTTCAGTGACACAGCTCCTGACAAAAACGACAGTGATTTAAAACAACGCACACCAAAGATTGTGATATTGTGTTTGAGTGGCTTCCGAATTCGTGTGGCATTCTCGGCAACAGAAAGGTGCAAGTTGCCGGCCTACATTTCACAGCTGATACTATACGCATTCTTTTATATCGAATCAACGCATCTAAGGCTTAACGTACACTTTCCCGTACACACTACTGTCCAAATGAGCTACCCAGGCATTCTCTAACTCATGCATTATTGGTCTGACCCGAACCATCAATCCTCTTTAACTAATTCTGCCATTTTTCGCAACCCTTTCCTGCAGGCTGAGGCTAAGGGTGTCAATAAAAAAAACCTTGCTCCCACTTAGTCGTAATTGCGAGTTACACGTGTGACGTTTGCTACACGATCAAGACTTCCCGACACTTTTTATGAGAGTGCTCACGTGTTTCATTGAAAACTGAGTACCTCTAGTTAAAATTGTGGCACCTAGGCCCTCGCTGCAATTCACTCAGGGGATTTTACGTTGCACGCCTTCTCCGTGATCTGTTCACAAGGGAGCAAAAGCGCTCCTACGCTAACTGCGAACTACGGACCTGTACCAGAGACTTTAGTACGAAAGACTCGAGTGGCAATCACTGCATTCGAACGTGTAGTGCCCCAACACTGGGCAATCCTCTCTACTCTATGTTCCGTCCCCCTTTCCTTTTCTGTCTCATTTTTGCCAACTTTCCATTTTCCACATGCAGTATAGTTATCCTATAATCTGGCTACAATACTGCCTTATTTTTACCTTCTTCCTGCTTTTCTTGTTGAAGCATCTTATTATTGAACAGAAATGTAAAATATGAGACTTACGTGGCAGAACCGCTATACACGTTTTGTCTCCATAGAATGTTCATACCGTAAAAATAAAACTCAGCCCCATCTAATATTACCCTTATAGTGGCCACAGTGAAAAAAACTTTACAACACTTAGAAAGATCAGAGCTACTAATATTTTCACCATAAAGAAGCTCT
This sequence comes from Haemaphysalis longicornis, assembly GCA_013339765.2. Taxonomy (NCBI): domain Eukaryota; kingdom Metazoa; phylum Arthropoda; class Arachnida; order Ixodida; family Ixodidae; genus Haemaphysalis; species Haemaphysalis longicornis. The sequence goes on along the minus strand of CM023455.1, from coordinate 109,983,180 downwards.
ACATCTACAAACGTACACAGTATTGACCCTACGAGGCCTCATGGCAAACCAGAATGTACATGAACACTTACAGGGAGCGCTGTAGGAAGTACCTTCTTTGGGAAGAGCAAATGAAGCAGCAAGCGATCTGAGCTAACTGCCCACAACGGTTAGCTATTTTTACCAATACAGAATGACGTTAGGACTTTGACTGACATGTCTAACACAAAGCTGAGTCTGTGGAGCTTTTAAAATTCTGCGTCATACGACAGATGCTATGACGTTTGGTGGTATTTATGACATGATAATAAACAATTTCCTTTTACAGTTTACGGCCAATTTGCTCCGTGTTTGCAGCTTTTCTTCTTCCCCTGGCCATTTTCGCTTGTCGCCAATACTAGTTAAAAATAAAAAGGCCTTTATTTATTTACCCTGCAACCTTTCACCGTATTTGTGTTTTCAAGTGTCTTCTACCTTTTTTGTTGTGGTACTTGTTTACTTTCCCTAAATTTCTGCGACCAATGCCAGAAGATAAAGAGCAAAAACTACCAACATTCAGCTATACTTAGAAGACATTATCTGAATTTGTGAGCGCTTAGTTGGATGAATGTTTACTTTCGAGCAACATTTCATAATAAAAAATAGCCCTGTCAACATCTGCTGCTTGAAAATAAACTTAAACCATGTCGATAAAAGGTTACAAGCGTTCCACCAAAAAAACATGACCTTGATCAGTCAGATATACCCACAGCCTAGACCGTCGTAAATCCCGGCATAGGTGTTTATAAGAACAAGCGCGCTTTCAAAATAAGCTTAGTTTTAAGCGTGTGGTCCTAATGATGTCGCCTCGCTCAATAGACCACCTAGTGATCACGCCAAGATTTCTTCTATTTTTCTTTTTACATGCTTCGGTCACCAACGGTGAGTGTTTTCTTGTCTAATCTGCAGTTCAAGATCCTTGGTACGTGTTTTGGATACGTTGCCTGCCGAGGAAGGAGGACGAGAGAATAATAAACAAAAAATTCTGAAAATGGGGTCGGTGATTAAAGAAAGCTGGCAGTGGCGGCCATCATATTCCGGTAGGTAACGTGCCACGGGCGCTCATCAAGCCCGTTGGACCAGTGCAGCCTCGTCCTTGAGCTCGCGGCTACACACAACCCTCTTCCACTACTCGTAGGTTAGAGATGAGTTAGTTGGGTACTGAAATAACAAGCGGATCGTTAATGCAGAGTGGCAGTGTTTGCAGTTTAGAGGGCAATTGATTGGAGATATGTGGTGTACATGTTCGTGATTGTAGAAAGTGTGGGTCTGTATGCGGCACCAGATTTCCTCGTCGCACCACATACGCCTTCCGTTTCTGCTTTGTTTTTGTGGCTTCATTTTTAAAGTTGCTATCGAGAAGCGGCCATGGGTGCAACTGAAGGAAAACCGGCCAACAGCCACTAAATGGCCTCAGTGACGTAATTTGGGCCGTCGAATTGCATCAAGACCGGGAAAAGAGAAAAAAAATCTTTTTAGCAAGTTGTTTAGTTATCTAATGAGCAAAGAGCAGAGAATTTTGGTTGAGGTACATTGCGACCCCCTAATCTAAATACTTTGTGTGTTGTGTGACTGCGTTCTGTAAGCTTTTAAGTTTCAAAAAAAAGTTTAACCGAGTGTTGCAGGGTCCCTTTAAGTGCAACAAAATTTCCGGCCCTTAAACGGTAGTATTACTTTGAAAGGTGCAACGTGCAAAATCTGCAGGCCCAAATTTCCGTCGGCGCATTGTAAACAAAGGTAAAAAAATTTCTTTTCCAAACCGAAACTACAAATAGTGGGCGATCATTACGGCCGGCCAGAGGTGACGTTACAGTTAGGAATCGAGTGGACGTGGCCGGTGGTTCACCCAAGTCTTCCTGCGGGAAGACGCGCTCATTCGATGTGTTTAGTGTCGTCCGTTTTTTTTTTTTTTTTCAAAAACTCAAAACATGCGTGAAAAGGGGTTGAGAAGTCCGTGGAACCATTGTTGCTTCAGTGGGATGGACTGGGACGCGCCTATAGTCGTCCTGTAAAAGGTAAACATAGGAATCGGGAGGCGTCGAAGTGAAGCTGAGAGCTAGGAAATAGGTACACAAATAGCAGTGTTGAGCGCTAGATGGGCGCTACCTCAGGGCGTATTGGCTATGGTGAACGAACGAACCTGCGTTTGTGAGAGAAGAAAACAAAAAAAAATTCACAGCATATCCACGGGGTGAATGATAATGAGTGGGCGAAGCTCCTGAGGGGAAGTCATCGGTAAAACCGTGACTCTTCAGTGAAAGTTCGCCCACTACATCTGTTTCCGAACGTAACGTCTAGAAAGTCTCGCTTAAACCGCGCGTCGGCACCTTGGGGCTGAGCTCGCCTGATGCGTTTTGCAGACGCCTCACGAGCTCTCACTGCATCGGGGTCTGCCTGCCGATACGCGCGCTTTCTCTCGCCGCTGACGTTTTGGAGATCCTCTTCGCGCCGCAGCCGTGCCGCTTCGCGTACGGCAGGGTCCTCGCGCCGTTGCCGTGACGCTTGGGCCTCTCGTTCTCGAACGCTGGGATCTCGGCGGCGTCGTCGCGCAGCCAGACGACACGCTTCGGCCTCCCGCTCTCGTACGGGAGGATCTTGGCGGCGGCGTCGCGCAGCTTCACGGAGCGCTTCTGCCTCGCGGGCTCGCACATCTGCAGCCTTATCCATCGGGCGACTCCGAGCGCGCGCCAACAGCGAACGGATTTTATTACAACGCTCCCCGCCATCTAGTAAACAATCCAAGAACTAAACTAGAGGTAGCCACGCCATCTAGTAAACAATCCAAGCGCATCTTTTCATCATATACAAGTACCGCCATCTAGTAAACAATCCAAGAACTAAACTAGAGGCAGCCACGCCATCTAGTAAACAATCCAAGAACTAAACTAGAGGTGGCTACATACATACGTCGAGGATGGACAGACCCACGCCTTAAGGAGCTTCGCCCCTAAAAAGCTACTGTAGGAGAAAAGCGCCAGAACATTCCGGCTAGCGTGCAAGCACGGTGCCAGCGCCAAATATTGAGATGATAATGCCCACTATATAAAAAGCCATGCAGCGACAAATTCACTGCAGTGTCTTCGCTCACGTCATGAAACAGTCACCTTATATACACCATTTTCCATAAGCAGCCCGGAAAGGAGGAAAATGCTGTCAAACCAGTTCTCTCGGCGGCCGACCAGCGTTGCCTGAGCGCGCTGGGCTGCTAACATCGCTCGGCGCGGTGTGCTCCGCTGCGTAGTTCAGGAGTATTTCGCACCATGTGCTTAGTTTTTGCGGAACTTTCAACTTTTTTAGCCAATTATGCGATGCCGTTCAAGGCGCAAACGCCGCTTGGTCAGCACTGCGCGGTGGTGGGTTATTGAACAACCAGAGAAAGCGAGAAACAGTCGCTGACAGCACGCATGTGCACGGCACTGCCTGGAGGAAATGCAGTGCGGTTGCGGCTTGTTTTTGCGGCATCGCTTCCCAACGCACACCGAGTTGAGATATCGGTGAATTCCGTTGATAAATCGCAACTACTTTGTACCAACGATCAACTCCAGGGTTTGTTGGGCGCACTTGGACGGCAAGCAGACGGAGCAAAATCCATTTATCACACGCAAAGCTCCGACAGGGAACGGAACCCCCTGAAATGTTAGAAGCAACTTTATCCTTTACAGTACAGCATTGATTGGTTGGTTGATTGATTGATTGATTCATTCATTATGGTGTTTAACGCCCCGACTCTTCATGGGTGATGATCGAGGCGCGCCGTAGTGGAGGGCTGCGGGTTAATTTTGACCACTTGGGGATCTTTCACGAGCGCCGATACAATACAACATTACAATAACTTCTGGTTCCTTGTAGTCAATTTAAAATACCATATATTGTTTGGTCATTACAGCCTATTGGCATTAAACAATCCCCTTTTCATCTAATCTAACCTTTAAAATCACGGCGTTTTGTTTACTTTTTGTCAGGCCAACTCATTACACTGCCAAACGATATGCACACTGCTGGTCGATAGCAGGATAAGCAGGCAGCCAAATGTGGAAACGCAGCTCGAGGTACGCGTGAACGCTGCATTTGGAAAATAGATCAACCTGTTCACAACGCGGTCAAAGGAAAAGCTTCTAATCCTTTTGCGTTGCCACGGAACCTTACAATTACAAAACAGTTACTGTTGGTCGCGTAAAGCATTTGTGGTGCAAGCAGCGGTTTCACAAAGGTGGGCTGCGAGCGGCAGGCCACATGCGCTGCGCAGAGTTAGGTGAATCATGATCACGATCACGATCAACCAATATTAACTCGCCCGAACGTCCACCCTTTTGCTCAACCTTCGAATTGTAATTTGACTGGTTGTGCGGTCGTGTTATTTTTCCCCCCAGGTAATTTCGTTTCGTCAGATACCGTCATAAGTATAGTTAGGAAAGATTATATTGCATTGCAATGTCAACAGCGTAGCAATCGCCTCGTCGAAAGTCCATCGCGAGCACGGATCACCGTGACCTACATATGCTGTGCGCGCTCCGCATTCGACGTCCGCGCTTCCGTAAACATGACTAATCGGTGAATATAACAAGCACGGTGGCATTTAAAACACTTATTTACTCCCCGATATCGATTTCTATGTCAGTCGGCGCCATACCGGTACGTTTGCATCGCGGAACTGCGGAGCACCACCGGCACCACCGCCACACTGCTACTGCTGCTCGCAACAGCCGGTGTCGGAATTTCCCGCTCTGGCAGCAAATTAAGACCTAAAATCCGTCCGCATATGATGAAAACAAAACAGAACACACACACACAAGCACTGCACCGCTAACTTAACGCCAAACCACTACGGTTCACTCAGTAATGCACGGATACCGAGCAGACGCACGATTAACAGCCCATCGCGGAGGTTTCGGCGGTCGCTTCATAGACGGCGCTAGCGTCTGGTCAGAAAAAGCAAATGGCGGCGCCCACCTCTAGCAAGGAAAATGGTGTATATATTACCTGAGTCTCAGTGTTGCAAACCTTGTTATTAGCCATTCTGCCAAATGGGCCCCCGCCCTTTTTTTTTTTATTATTCAAATCGGTGAGTCAAATGGTCCCAACAGCTGGTAGTTATTTTTTTGACGACTTTGCTTCGACTGAATCAATTCCTTGCAGTGCGCCGCGTAGCCGCTGTACTTGTTCACGCCTCGACCGGCCGCGACAACGGTGACAACACCGCATCGCCTCGCGTCGGTCGTACTGGCGCATCGCGCTCTCATAAAGTCGACCTGCCGCGATCGTGCAATGCGCACGAAAGCTGCCGTACTTGTTCGCCCCCCAAACACACTTTTCTTCCGAGACCGCTCATAATATGGTGTACTTGGTTTAATACAGTGCTACGGTGTACTTTTCCAGTGGTTGATAATCACAGCGTCGCGTAGAAGTTTCCCGGAAAGGGAAGAGGAATAAATGGAATTCATGACGCCATCTAAAAAAGTCCCTGTGCCGTACTGTGCAACCCTTCGGCTGCTTTTTGTTGCGGTTATCAATGTTCGGAACCGATTGGAATAAAAGAACAGAATACTACATCTGCCTGTGTACGCGCGTTCATGGCGTCACCACAACACGACCAAGCTCGACAATGGTGCGTACTAGCGGCCAATTAAGCAATATATAAACCGACGTCGGCTCACAACGCATGCACGTGCTCGCTATAACAAATTTCGAGGCGATTCTTCTGCCATTCGCTCACATAGTTTAGACTCCCATATGTACCAAGACATGTCATTGCCGCGAACGTGTGATGACAGGGTCGTTCCCTTTTCCCGTGATCTTACGACGTGGTGTGGAAGCGTAATAGCACCACCCTATTCCTTCCATCAGCTTTTCCACCAGTGAGCTGAGTGCAGGATTCATAAGCAAAATGATAAAAAAATTAGCAGTGGCTTAGCTCGGCTATGCGAGGATATACGTAACTTGAGCTACGGTTCAGCTGGTTATTCTTTGCTTTCCTGGTTGTCGCGTATTCCCAAACCATATCCCGTAGGGGCCCAGGCCGACCACACCCCCTAAGCAGGGGCGCAGCCAATGAGGTTAAACAATTGCAATTTTTAACCTCCTTGGACGCAGCACCGTGACGTCTCTACCTATATGTGCGCGACTTCATGCGAGGTGGATTTTTTTCTTTTTTTCCCCCTCCCCTCGTTTCGGCTGCTTTGCGGGTTGCCGATGGTTTCGCTCCGCGGGCAACTTGTGTTGTACTATTTATATTTTTATTCCTGCTATTTCTTGTTTATACATTTGTATACTTTTTTGCGTGTGTGTGGCTTACAGTTGAGGCACGAGCTGTGACACAATGCTGGGCGAATTAAAAGGCCAGACACTACAGAAATATATATATGTGGTAGCTAAAAATGCGTCGCAGGAAACAGACACAAACTGCTCATCTATACCCATCAGTGGATCTCTAAAAGTGACAATTTTTTGCCGCTATTTGGACTCCGAGATCACTATCGTCAAAATAGTGCGCAAGGGAGACAACTTTTTTACTTAGTTTTATCTCTGCTGCGACTACCATGACTTCAAGCTCATTGGCAACTACTGATTAGTCCCAGCGAAAAGAATATACGTATCTGAGTGAGTGTAACACTGCATTAAATGAGACGCCATGGGGCCCTGGGGGAGCAAGGATGAGGAGAAAATGGGAAGGTCACAACTCGCACAATGAACACAGTTGCAGTCTTGGGGTCCTAATCGCAAAATGAACACATTAAGGTCAGTCAATGGCAGCAAAACGCACAGTTCACACTGTCGACAATGCGGTTCACACTGAAAACAGTGCACGCTGCAGACAGTTCACATTGTATACCGAACGGGAAAGTCGGCCAGGCTGCTACACCAATTTGTAGAGTCTGTTTTCAAGGACCTACTCGGTAATTGCTTCTAGTGCGGTGGGATCGTCACGGACCCGACTAACATGTTCCTGTTCAGTCGCAGGGGCGGGACCTAGAGTTAAAAGCTGGTGGCGATTACGGTCGAATAATAGACAGAGCCAAATTAAGTGGTAACGATTTGGTGTCCCTTCCCGATTACAGGGGGGGGGGGGGCATCAGCGCCATTCGGATCCTGCTCGAGCTGTCTATTTATAAATAACGTATCTTATGCATGAAGCACAAATTGTTAAAAATAACTAATCGACATTGGCAACAGCGTGAGTGGTAGCACGCATGATTACTGATATCAAACTCGGCCTGGTGGCTTCAGTGAAGAGACTGTGGTCAATAGCCCTGTACAGAAGACATATATCAAACTCCTCGAGTACTTCAGTTGCTGTGCAATCCAACTATTACTTAGCCCTTGGTTGGTATATAGTTTCGATATTGTTCCCTAAATTGTTATGACCAGCAGTGTAAATTATGCGGAATTCATGACCGAGTGTAAAACGTGTACGTTTGAGCTGGTGTCTTTCTTATCAATGTATCACCCTTGCAAGAACGATTCACACCTTCCATTGCTGTTAACAAAATGTCAATGTTTTCCTTAGTGGCACTGTTCCTGATAAAGAATAATGCAATGAAGTTAATGTTAACGAAATTCAATGTAATAGTGCTTATGAAAGTGCCAAAATGTAGCATCTCATGCAGCTGTAATATTTCGCTAGAGTAGGACAGTTTGTAAATTTAGTCATGGGTAATTGGCTGCCTTTCTTGTAATCCTTTCCTGCAGCACCGAATCGTGTTTTGAGCTGTGTATATAGTGAAAGAGCACCCAACTCAATTGTATACCCTTCGGTGTGCTGTAGAATGAGCTTTCAAGGAGGGTGTTTGCTTTCCGGACCGTGTATAATTGCCACATGCGCGTGAAAGCGTCCATCCGCGCGCGCGCACTTCGAGCACCGAGTCGAGCGCTTATTTAGGAACACGATCGAAGGTCAGCGTCAACTTGCAGGTGCGCAAGAAGAGCGCGGAGAGATCAGGGGCTCAGGTACAAAAGGTTAGCTTCTACCACATGTGCGTCAGCTTCCCCAGCGCCGCAGGCCAGCCCCGCCCACGGAGCGAAACCATCGGCCGCCTGCCAAGCAGTCGAAACGAGGGGAGGGAAAAAAAAAGAAATCCACCTCGTATGAAGTCGCGCACATACAGGTAGAGACGTCACGGTGCTGCGTCCAAGGAGATAAAAAAATTGCAATTTTTTTCATCGCTTTGGCTGCGCCCCTGCTTAGGGGGTGTGGTCGGCCTGGGCCCCTACGGGATATGGTTTGGGAATACGCCACCCGGCCACCCCTCGCATGATCATCAAGTGGACCGGGCGGCCACGTGCGGAACGGAGGTCGGTGAAGACGCTGGGTGCGTGGGGTGTGTGAGAGACGCCGGGTAGCGAGCAACGTTCTGTGCGACATGTGATGTCACTGCTCCCCGCGAATGCACACCAAGGCTCTTTAGGAGCAGCGCGAAACTGCTCAACCTCGGCCAGCTTAGCTCAGGCTACAAAAGATTATCGCCTTTAAAAAGCGAAGCTGTGACGCAGAATATCGCACTAGCAGACGACGCCTCCGACCGGATGTTCTTGGTGACGCCACCGAGAAGCGGCGCGTCATGGGCAGTCACGCTCGTGTGGTGCTAGGAGGTGGACGAAACTAAGGAGAATCGCGGTTCGGGCGAAAATGCGATGTTTTAATTTGCAATAACTTCACCAGTACTCATCACTTTAACAAAACTCTTGACGGAGGTGATTACTAGGAGATTTATCTATCCTAAAATGCAAACACCCATGTATCGGCAAAACCTCTTCCAGGGCCTTTTTTAAGGTACTCGCTTAATATGTTCCTGCTGAATGTCCTTCGGTTCGGGCGAAAATGCGATGTTTTAATTTGCAATAACTTCACCAGTACTCATCACTTTAACAAAACTATTGACGGAGGTGATTACTAGGAGATTTATCTATCCTAAAATGCAAACACCCATGTATCGGCAAAACCTCTTCCAGGGCCTTTTTTAAGGTACTCGCTTAATATGTTCCTGCTGAATGTCCTTTTTTGGTAATCTGAACGCGAGAACGTGCCCACTCATAACAGAGAGAGGAAGGAACATGCGAAAGACGAAAAAGATGACGCTCATGATAGTAATGAGAGGGCATGTTGTGGGGCATTCTTGCGGGACACATACCCAGCCAGGGCGATTGTAGACGTCAAGCCATCAAACGTCGTCTTCGTCGAAGCCGTCTCTGACGTGCACACCTCCGCGGTCCCCTATCTCATCACAATGTTGAGAAACTGGACACTAATGCTTTTGTAATTACTACATCATAAGGACTGTTTGGGGTTCTCCAATCAAAATGCATTCTTTGACAGCATTCTTTGGCGATGTTCGTTCGCCAAAGATGCTTCCACAGTAAATAAGTAAAATGGGAACATCGAGAATATTCCTTATTCTGCCCCCCCCCCCCCCCCCAATGGAACGATTTCCAACGCCCAAACAGATCATTTAAAACTATAAACTCCTAATCAGCGCCAGGTAAACAAACCTATTTAGTATCACGCTTATAACACCTAAAAGGTAACCAGAATATATACGAACACTGGCCATAGTGCCGTAGGAGTACCTCCCTCGAGAATTGCAAATCCGGGTAAGCGAATTAAGCCCACACTGCCCACAATACTTAGCTATCATTATAAAGAAAAGATTAATGGGACAAATTTGAATAGCATGTCAACATTATACAGGTGTGTATCTAGTACTTTAGAAATTCTGCTTGATGCGAGGTGTTTTATGAGGTGATAACATTCTGATAACATGCGGATAAACTGCAGTTTTTTTAGTCTACTGCTCATTGCAGCAACACCGACGGCGACACGAGTCAGCCAGTGGAAGCTACGCTTGAAAATACAGCCATCATAGTGGGGTTTTCCTTGTCCTTTTTTATTATAGGTCATGCAAGGCATGCTTCTGTCGTTTATCCTGTGGCGCTCGAGTCAAGGGCTGCTGACAATACCACAACAGTAATAATCAACGAAGACATCACACTCAATCTCGTACCGTCAGAAGTATTCTCAAGTACATTCGTGCTTTCAACCGCTACAGAGAAGAACCTCACTCACAAAAAGGTACTTTTCTCCTGTTAAGGCCTTTTGGAAGGGAATGCGATTGTTGGTGCATATTTTGTTCGTTTATTTTTTTCGCAAGTTTGACCCATCTGATATCGCTGAACACATATACCAAGATGAATATAGCATGACAGCAGTTTCTATGATAGATGTCAATGGAGCCGTCCAACTGGTAAGCACAACTGCCATATTCTTTATTTTAAAAGTAAATATATAGCGGTCAACGAGTCTTGTTGACGAATTTATGTTTTCTGGGCTGACGGATGCAAATGGGTGAGAAATGTCATAGAGAGCTGTAAATACGTTAGCTAGTTTACGGTTATGTTTTCTTATTCTTTTCAGAACGGAATAATAAACGACACCTACGGCATAGAACCATTGCCTGTTTTAGAACACAATACGGATGGTAAAATACCTCACCGACTATTTCGCCGAACGGGCATTTCGGGTGGAAGCCATGCGGGAGGTCAGAGTTCGAAACTGCGTTTGAATGTAAATGAAACTGTCACAGCAGCTACTCAACTATCGTTACTTATTTTGCCTTTCAGTGACCGCAAGATCTTTTCAGAAAAGTAAGTATGCTGCAAGTGGTTCTTGCATAATAGCAGTTTACTTGGCATACATGAGGCAGGTGGAACGTTCAACTCGGTATTTAGTGGGCCGTCCTAACCCATTGCAATTTTTACGGCTGGGTTGACGCAGTGTTGCATGCCTGCAAGAATGGTGTAGTGGTTTTGTCTTACCTTCGCGATCCAAAGAGCCGAGATGATTTCTAGTGTTTATTTAGGTATTACGGTTTTTTGTTTCATTTTTTTTACTGTTTCAGTGCTGTTTCATCTCATAAGTAACTTTCTTTCCTTTTTCGTAGTTGTGTTCATGTTGTCCATGTGGCTCATTCGTGTTCAACACACTGTCTTTCAGATGCGTTCTTTTATGTTTTGGCTGTGAACCAATTCTCTTGGCTATTATTGCCCCCGGGATTTATTATTGTGTACTATAAATAAAAGCAAAGATAACTCTGGTCGAAGAAAATTTTAAACAACTTTGAGTATGCCCGAAAATTCATAATCGGTGATGTTCAGTGTCTAAAGTGCCGTCCGACGGGACTCCAGTACATCGCTGTCTATACTGCCGTCCGATGAAATTCGAATATTTAAGAACGGGCTGAGAGAGGTTAGGGTGACTTCCCTTCTGGTGTACATGTGTTGTTCAATGTTGACCCCGTTTTAAACCAAATGTACCTAATTGTTCATTATGCTTAGTTTTGTTTTTAATATTGTATTCAACTCATTTGTACGTGTGCGTAGTTGTAAACATGGGTTCTAAATATTATTTCGCCCATTGAATTGTAGTGCAATAAATACCATGTTGAAAACAAAAATATACTCTTTTGGTGCAGAGGTTCCGTCTTTGCTTTCTGTTACTAAGGGCGGTGGCTCGAGTCCGGATCTCGCTTCTTTTATTTTGTTTATACATTTTTATTTTTAAAATGATTTGCATGTCTCAGATTAGTTTTCGGTGTTCTAAATGATTTTCTTTCAGTTCGTTAGGTAATGTTGGTTTAGTTTACGCTATGTTAGGTTAAGGTAATGCAGGGCGAAGTAGTTCCAAACGCCGCATTTTTTTTTCATCAAAATGCCGGTAGACGTCGTTTTAGTCGAGCGCCTATTGCACCGTCTGACGGCACTCGAGACAGCCTAACGTAAATGCACGTAACTAGGTGAGATAAGCACAGTAAAAGCGTAAAACGATGAAATAGCCCACCGTATTACGCTACTCTTTGACATATCTGGCTATAAACAACTGAAAGCGAAGACGAGCGCCGTGTATAGGTTTTCGCATTAGTAGACAATTTTCTAAATTTGCACACGCTTTATTCATTTTCCAGCCAAAGGAGAAAAGAAATTTACAAGGTTTTCTAACGCTGCCAGCCCGGAAGTGTACTTCCTTTGCGACACAGAATTTTTAAAACCATTCAAGACCGAAAAAGAGATAATCACCTATTTGGCAGTGACTCTCGCTGCGGTATGTTCTAAACTCTTACGGGGTGGAGGCTTATAAAGGGTGAGACTTGCTTCCTCACATTTTATCGAACAGTCAAGTGTAAGCAAACACATCATATCTAGTCCTAGCTTGAACACCGTCCGCGTTACTTGTTCTGCCCAACCCTAATTTTTCGCTTTATTTTTACTAGAATATCCTCCACCCGAATTTGGCTCCTAATCCACGCTGCAATTTTGTTATCTTCAAATGCTATCCCTAACATTCTTGTTCCCTGACCAGTTCGGTAAGTCGAAGTTCTCTTACAACATGCATCGTGAAGTTTGCGCCTCATGTGTCATCACGGAAGCAATTATATTCACGCATCTAGGCAACCACGATTTCCCTTTGCAGCTCCATTACGCATGTCAAAACGGCTGCACAATCAACCAATTGCATCGCCGACATCTCTGGAAAAGTGAATTAATTGAATACATCACCGTTGCCTTGTTTTGTTGTGCTCTGGAATAATCTTCTCGACATCATTGCCAGCCTAACTAACAGTGAGAGATTCCGCGAGTAACAATTCAAGAATATTTCATGCTAGCATTTTATAAGGCACTTCAATTTGTTTTACTGTTCCTGTTGGTTTCGCCTTGATGCTGTATTACCTCCTGTAGTTTAATCGCCATCTTTCGCCTTTTGGGCAGTCTTTATTACTCCCAGTGTTTTTTTTTTCTGTAGTGCAGCACTCATTACCCCATCAGCATTGTTTATTTCTCGTGTATCTCCCCTTACTCAATGCTCCGTATTGAAGCTTGTTAAGTATATAAAAATAAGTAAATAAATAAACCGTAATCGTATATAAACGTTTCAGTTACGACGGTATCTTAATGCTTCAAATATCACAATATTACCATTTTCAGCCGACCCATATTTATTCCGCATTTAATTTTCTTTTCATGATTTAAAGCAGAACTAATGCCGCACCGAAGATAGATAAGTCACTTACTTTTTCAATTATTTCGTTACCTATTTTGAAGGTGGGCTCGTTAGCATGTTTAGTTTCATCTTGATGCGTTTATTTTTAACCGTGCAACTAAACGTTCCATGCGAAATTGTCGAAGCATGTTATCTCATTTCTTACGGACAGACTGAACAAGATGATGGCAACTAAAAACTTCCTGTGGCTCCAGTATTTCCTATTTGTTCTCAGCCCTGGTTAGCCCCAGTGTAATGAGTCCCCAGTGCGGCGCCTTTCTTTATTGGAGACTTGTTGCTCTTCCTGTGAGAAGGTATCATTACCCATTCCCATTCACCCATCGTAAATCTCTTGAAATATGGCTATTAAATGTTCGTCCACTCCATGGTCACGCAGTGGTTTGATTACTGCACTTTTTAGAATTCAGTCAAACGCCGTTTCATAGTACGTAAACGCAATTTATAAACGCATATATTATTCGGCAGATTTTTAATTGTCTAGGTAAAGGTATAAATAAGGTCTGCATTGAAAAATATTTTCTCAAACCGGTCTGCGGTGTAGCTATGTATTACACCCACTCCCCACCCCCCCCCCCCCCCCCAAAAAAAAAAATACTCCTGTTGCCAAGCGAAGCGCCATAAGACCACGAACCATTCGTAGGGGAGGAGGAGGGGGTAAATAAGCAGTTCACCTGTTTTCATAATGTTTCACCACATCATTTTGTTTTTCTACCAGGTTAACCTCCGGTATAAATCAATCACTGGGTACGAAATTAAGTTCTTGTTTGTAGGCATGCTGCAGCTTACTGCTGAGGTTGGTACAATTGCGAATAGTTATTTCTCGCGCTACCACTCTCAACGAGGAATGATCGTGTATAATTATATTTTCCAGCTTGAAGAGGAGTTCTTGATGACGTACGGAGACTACATGAATGGCCAGCCTACCCTTCTAAGGTTGATGATGTTCGCCCACAGAAAGGGATTGCAGGGAGCTGATGTTAGGTTCCTCATGACAGCGTACGTCTTCGGTTTCAGCATAGGGTTATATGTCAACCATGCACTCTCCAAACAATTCATTCAACTAAAACGCGCTTCTTACTACATGCCCTCCTCAAATTTTCAAGTTAAGCACATGTTTCTTTTTTTATAGCCGCGACTTAATATCACCTTACCGCGAAAGAATGGACCCTTCCATGGCAGGTAAGTTCTGCTGAATTTATTAGAATTCCGGTGCCGATATATATAATTTTAACATCCACTTGATACATTATACAGAAAATAATTTCTTCCAAAAACTGGCATAAAATGTCAATATTTCGTTCTGTAGAACTTTTATTCTTCTGCACGCGTAGCTACAACCTCCGGGGTAGTCGTCGAGTGCCTACGAACCTGAAGGCTTCATACCTTTTACGCATCAAATTCTTAACTTTCTTTGTGCAAATTCGCAGTAACATGTAGTAGAGAGCTATTGCTTCAACCGTCTTCACGCCAAAATGTGCATCATTTTCGTGTCTGTCTCTGTGAGGAAGTCCCAAGCTCAGCTTTCTCAGACGATGGCCCAATAACTAGCTTGTCACCACGCTCTGCCAAAGTTGCTTCTATCTAAAACGATCTCTGTGCCTAGACAGCTACACTATTCGCCTTAACCGGGTTCATTACTTTTCTGCAATTGTGTCATGTAATATAACCTGACTGGGTAATTTTGCAATTCAGGTCTCGCCTACGTAGGAGGGCTTTGCTCCCTTGATGGCGTTGCTATTGGAGAAGACAGGCCCGGTTTGTACACCGCCGTCAACATCGTGACTCATGAATTGGCTCACTTGTAAGGTCCTTTTCATTCTTTGTCTTGACATAAACTGCAAAAATGCAGAGGTACGTTGGATGACATGACAAGGCACCATTAACACACTAGTATTTACAAAAATGAGCGTGAAACTACCTTCCCACGTGTTTCTTTCAAAGTAAAACACCGACGTTTCCTGCTGATTTTCCGCTTTCCCGACACAATACCTCGCAAGAAGCGAATGGGACGCCATTCTTTTCAGTGTAGCATTTTCTTTGAGCATAGTTGCACAAACTTAATACAGGCGCACAACAGTGACGCTATAAAAGTAAGGGTGATTATGAGCAGCGCTACCGTTGAGAAGGCTGCTCTAAGACGAAGAAATATTAATTTGATGACGTTGAGGCAAATAAAAATGAATCCTGCACACGATGAAGAAAGTGCTAGGATAACGAGATGCTGGGATGCACTCAAGAATGAACCAGGTATTATCCATGGCTTGGTCAAGAGAAGACCGCCCGCTGCACCTCTGGAAGCATATGGTATTAGCTGACGTAATAGAAAAACGCAATTTGAGTATCAGCCCGGATACTTCAGTGACTAATCAAACCAGGCGCTCACTCGCGTACTAACTTACTTTTTCTAACTTCTTCCCTCCATCAATGACTAACTACCAGTTCCCCTCCATCACCGACTAACTACCAATTCATTCACCCACCCAGCTCAGTAATAACAGCTATCAGTGCCGATATTGTTGTTAAGGTGCACGTCAGGGCTGTCAAAACAATTCAAATCATGGGGGTTTTACGCGCAGAAGCTACACCTTGTCTTTGAGGCACACCGCACTGAAGGGCTCTGTAATAATTTCGATCAATGGCGGATCTTTAAAATGCGTCCAGATCTCGACACACTGGGACATCAGTGCGGTCATAGCCCCGAAGTTTTGACAACGTATTTATAAGCAGTAATAACAATGTAGTTCTACTTACACATATTTTCAAGGTAACTTTCCACTCGAGCGAAACTCCGGCGTAGCAATTGAGATATGGCAGACAAAGTGGCGATGGCCAAACGAGGTGGAAGTAAAGTAATCTTGCCCAAAGAAAATTGTGTTTAGTTCGGTGAAGATGGTAATCAAACCCGGTGCCTTCGGGATGAGAAATGAGCGTGAATCCCCAACGCCACTACGGTTCGGTGGCTCTAGCTGACAAAAAGTAGGCCTAGTGACTGCGTTGTGGCATTTGACTTGAAGCCTGTCGCTGCTGTGGACCCCGGCCCACACCGTCTTCGGCAGTAATGAGGCGGTCTACCATCAAGCTCGAGCCTTGACCACCCAAGCAGGCCCCTCTTTTCCGCCTCACCACGGCGTCCCAACGGTTTCTCGGTATGCCCTTCTAACATATCGAGAAGTCGCCCAGAACTACCGAAACCTCCGCATGCACTATTCCCCCGGCACCCCCACACTCGCCGCGCTTACACGCTGCCGCCAACATGTGGCGCATCCTGCAAACTCACTGCTTCCCCCACAGAACCACGCTCACCCACATGCATCCACACAAGTTTCCAACACCATCCACTTTCATTCGCTATTCTGAGTCTCCGCCCGACCCATCTCCTCCCTACCTCCACCCGACCACTGGAAACACTCCTTGGGGAGCTCGGACATTGTGGTTCAGGAAACACAAACCGCACGGGCCCTTGCGGTCGGCGAAGCCATATGGGCCTCGACCATTCCTTCCCCCTAAATCCCAGTGGCAAAAACAAAGTGGTTCTCAGCTCTCTCTCTCCTCTCTCTCCCCTCTCCTCTCCTCTCTCTCTCTCTCTCTCTCTTCTCTCTCCTCTCTCTCTCTCTCAGCTCCTCGCTCGCTCTCTCTCCTTCTCTCCTCTCTCATCTCTCTCTCTCTCTCTCTCTCTACTGCGGCCTACATAAGTAACTTGAGCGTGCTACTTACAGAAGCAGCAATTAAGGCGAACAGCTCTGTACGCTCTGATAGGCGGTGTGAACGCGTGTATGTGCTGATGATTATGCTGATGATTAGTGGCTCTTTTTAAATCGGGACGTCGGCTGTAAGCAACCGACTTCCCTGTTTTATTCCATTTACTTGCCCTACCCTTAGCTAACCCAATAGAGACCCAATGAGGTGAAAACCGTGCCTACCTCCATCTCCTCTTCACCCTGTTTTAAACTTCCATCTTTGACCGTTTATTATAAACTTGCAAAAACACTACGTAATAGGCCAAATTCTAAACTTTCTCGTCATAACCGCGCCGTTCCTTGTTCTTCGCACTAATGATATCTTACAAAGTTAACAGAAAGCTTTTTCTAAACCAAAGTATGAAATCAATACACCCTCATTTCTCAACTCAATTGCATTAAATCGCGTATGTAATTACTGGGAACCACCCATTAGGGGTTTTGCTAATTTTTAGGGTGCTAGGATCGTTACAACGACACAGAACGATAAAACTGGGTATCAAATAACAAAGAACAATCGTAAACTCACAAAATGGGCACCAGTTTTAACTCCCGTTTTGTCCTTAAAACCTGAAACTAGAATTTATAATATCGGCCAATAGCGATTCGAGAGAGTCTGAAACGCCATTTGGGGACGCGCATATTCCAGACTGGGCTGCGTGCATGATGGCGAGGGCGCCCAACCCGGTATTCCTGGCCACGAGGGATCGACAGACCCGGAGTGTGCTCCACGACTCGGGTACATAATGAGCTACCACAACGACGACAAGCCTAATCGCTTTAAGTTTTCCCCGTGCTGTATAGCACAAATGAAAATTCTCCTGCGGTGAGGGTGCTACTTCTTTCTCGGTATAATTGTTTGTTTTTTTGTTTTGGTATTAAAAAGTACCAACTTCCGCTGCCGCACAGGTCGTGGGATGTAGCGGCATGTGTTGCAGATGACAGCCAAACATATCTGATACAAAAAAAAAATGCGGCAAAGGTTCGGTTGAGGGTGCTTCTTTCAGGAAAGTGCAGAGCTGTATATTAAAGGCAATGTAGCGCTTACCACAGATGGCCAAACAAAAGGCTAATACTGCAATAAAAGCTTGCAGATGCTAAAAAAATTCTTACAAAAACAAGACGGAGTGGTATAAAGATTATAGATGGGACGCGTGAAATTATGCGTGATGTGTTCCATCCGTCTAAACCATGGTCTGGCCACTTCTTAAGCAGGATATAAAACAAAGCGCCCTCTCGTCATCTATGCCAACTATGCTGAAATAATTTACAGAACGCTCAAGCAGTTCCTTAAACACTCGTTAAAGTGGCACTATGTCGTTTAAATAATGCACACGAGAGTACGGGAGAGCATAAGGTTAGTCCGCATGAGCCCGATTCACGCCCGTATTGGCTGTCTAGCTGTACTTTTGATGCTTCCTTGTATGGTGTAGGAAATGCTTACTCTGAAACTTAAAAATGAATGATGCGGGTAAATTGAAACTGAAGTTATTTTTAAACACTTTGAGGTTACTTGCGCACAATAAGGTCTGGAGTCCATTAGTTATGTTCCGAACCCTATGGGTGGGGTCATACGAATTTAGTTACTAGAACAAGCAATTCGAAAGAGCTGTTTTTTTTTCTTCAACCTTCTTGCCAATTTTGTGACGTTGGCTGGCACGAGTGGAGTTTTTTCGGATTGGCCTGGCTGCGCCACTTGCGAGGTTCTCCGATCAAAGCAGCCGACAAAACGAGTCGGTCGACCGGTCACCCCACTGGTCGACCGATGTCGATCGCGAAGCGAAACGTGAGTTCATACAAGATATTTCCTGCGATTAAGGTTGCTCTTATTCGTTAGTTTTGCAGTATGCATTAGGCACAGGAAGGTCTCTGAATCCCACACAACTCTACATTAGCGCGTATGTTATCCGTATTTCGCTTTACGACGCTTTGCTAACTTCATTTCACTAGAGCTACTGCTGCATATGCGTGTGCGTCTACCACGCTTTGAGAAAACGTAAGACTATTAAGAAGCAGGAGAAGTGTTACTGAAGTTAGTCTAAACAATAATACTGAAAACAACCGAAGCATTTATCAAAACGCTAAAGCAAAGTACCAAAGGGTCTTCTGGTTCAAGAGAATTCATGGTCTCTGAGACAAGCACACATTTGCGATCACCTCGCAGTCGTTGAGATGTTTGTGTGAGATACAGATGAGCTTACTGCACAAGCATTATTTGAGAAATGCTCAACTCCGAAGCTCGGAAAGCTGGAAACGAACATGTTAACAGCAGTGCCCGACATGAATGGGTAGGCCTTTTTTTGGTATACCCGTTACTTTCTGAGGAACCTTTGTGCTCCCGCACCTCATTCGGACAGCATCTCACTGGGCAAGTTCAAATATCCAAAGGCCATTTAGGGAGAAAATCTTAGATTTCTGTTTTTATGACCCGCATGAAGCACAGAAACGTATTGTGAGGTTCACAAAATTGTTCAGGAAATTGCAGCTCCAGCACCAGAGGAAGGTTCTACGGGCGACGCAGCGCACGCCGTTATACCAGGAAACCGCACAGACGGGGAGAGTAAGCCGATGCCGCACATGCACAGTATGAGCTGCCTCGAGAAGTGAATACAAAGACGGGGCCGAACAGGCGGCTCCTGGCGATGGCTACGGTGGAAATAGCTTCGTAAAATACTGTTCAGAAGGTTGATCAAGTGCTGATGGGCATGGCCGAAAGCTCAACAAAAATTTTAACAGAAGATCCACAGAAAGTCGATTCAGGCTTTGAATTACAAAGTTCGAAGCAGTCTCTTCAATTTTTCGTAATTTTTATAGAGTATTCATCATTATTTTTTGCATAATTTTACGCCGCAACCCGCATTGCTCCCCAGCAGGGGAGTCACCGATCGCGTGCACACACTGGCGCCGACAGTTGGCCGACGGTCGGCGTCGGGGCGCCGAAAGCTTGCAGACATTGTGCAGAATCGGCCAACTGTAGGGCCTCGTGTCACTATGCCTTTAAAAACCCGGTGGGTACCCTGGAAATGAATCGGAGGAGTTCCAAACATGCGGGCGAAACACCTCACCAGTTAACGTCTACGTTGATGTAGAGCACATTCAGCCACTGCGTACGCCTAGGTTCGTCATTTGGCCGTGACTACGACACTTGGTCGCCCCGAGTGCCCTCAATGGTGCTGGCCGGCTTATCGGGCACATTCTCCAGCCTACAACCCATCAGAAGCACGGCAACCCAATTTCTAAACTATCGCAAATGTGCGACAGGGAATAACTTCGGAAGAATAACGTTGCACAGAACTGAAACAGCAAATTATGTGGACAACTCTCTCAAAATCCACAAAAAATACCTTCTGGCACTTCTTTTTTTTCGCAAATGTGACGAAAGGCCTTCTTTTAAAGAATAAAAACATTGGCACAAAGTCAGGTGCGTATGGGTGAATTTTGAGCGTAGGTTTAGGTCCCTACTGCAGTTTTGTTGGCCATCACAGAAACTCTATGGTATTTTTCTACTTTCCGCCTTTATCACTAAAGTACTGCATCGTGCACCAATGTACGAATAAAAGTATTTATTTGACCCAGTGTATAAAATACACACAAAAATAGAAATTTTAAAAGTCACTTCTGTGTCCCTTTAATTAACAATACAAAGGGCATTGCTTTGCGGCGCACTTTTACTTTTTGTCTTCTAACAAAAGTTTGTTTATTTCCTGTTCAACGCAGATGCCAGTGAACAAACATGGGCACACTTAATAATACTTCTCAAACCCGCCTCCTAATCTACTTCTATTTTACCGGGATCATCCTTACTAAGAATCTTTTTTTTACTCAAAGGGCACAAATACAGTTCCAAGTAATAGGTTTCACTGACAGCTTTTTGCAGTCTTTTGGCGTCAATGCGAATGTGTTAAAAAACTTTCGTCATTAACATGTGCGCGTTGTAATTATGGGTCACCACGAAACATTTCACAGATTGGTGTCCGATGAATGCATCATGAATACCTTCAACGTGACGCAGTCCAGCCCTAAAAACGGATTTCTTCCTGGCCACTGGTTATCTCCTTACAGCTTTTGCCTGAAACGGCAGCCGAAACTAAAACTTGTTTCCATGCGCTCTGTGAGTCATCTTCTACGCTTACCGTCTTTGTTGCTTGAATGAACAAAACACCTAATCTGATTAAACATCTAATATCATTCGTTACAGATGACAGCAGATAAAAATTGCAAACTCAACTGTCAATACAGTACCGGTAACTATCGGAGCACAATAACGTACGACGCGTTAGACGGAATGCTCTGTGGTCTATACAAAGTAAGGCCTTCAGCATACTTTCGAAATAACTACTTATAGACAGGAAGCTAATATTTATATTCCCTGGTTCTTCTAGGCGAGCGCACACGCAATCCATTTTGGGCGAGATAATTCCGGGGCACGGAAAAAGCTTGGACAATTCTTTGCCGTGTGATACGAATCGTAAAGCGTACGAGCTAAAAATATTGGCGCACTGAACTAATTTAGGAGCGGTTAAAGGTCAATGGGAGAGGTTTTCTTCCAGTCGTGGACCTGAGTAGGCTGATGGTAATGCTCATGATTATGATGATGATGATATTGTAGCAAAGTGATATTTAAACATGAACGCGTAATATAGCCTAACAAGAAGATATGTGCCAATTTAACTATCTTGTAAGGCACAAAAAGCCAATCACCCTCAGTCATTACCTCTAGCTAGGTTATGGCGGTTTTAACGCGTAAGAAACGCAATATTGTAATCATTTATACGGACAATGCCAGCTGAAAAAGCATGTTTATGTTTCTATGGGAAGCTGTACTTTCTTAGTTATTGGGACTAAGAACAGGGCTAGCTTCGTCACTGTAATGTTTAGCGTGTTGCTGTTGGCAAAGTTGGAGTGAAGAACCTCAAAAAACAAACTGCGCGAAAATTAACGGGGACAAGAACACATGAAGACAGCACAAGCGCAGTGTGCTCTCTTCATGTGTTCTTGTCCCCGTTAATTTGCGCGCAGTTTGTTTTTTGAGATGCATCATTACCAACTCGCCCAACTTTCAGTCCTTTTTTCCTTCGAAAGAGGCGAAACTAAACAGTGAATGACGACTGAACTTTTTTTTGCACGGTGAAACGTTTCGTGCCAGTTTCGTGTTGGAACTGGTTTGGTACCAGTTAGAATTTAAATAACGAGAGAAACATCGCCAAAAACAAATATGTAAAATTGAAAAAATTAAAGCAGTTCTACTTCAACGTGAAAGCTGTCGAAGAGGGGAGCAGTGATCCGCCAGAGGGAATGTCGCGCCCTCTCTTGACTAGTTTCAGTATCAGCCGGACATTGATACTGAAAGTAGTCAAAAGACCGAGCCGTAGCCCCTGAAAGACCTATAAAAAGATTAATTTTTCATTCATTTGAGGTAATTAAGGCTTAATTCATAAATTGTTCCTTATATATTTGCGTACTTATTTACGGCCTAGTAACGGCAGCCTCTGTGGCGACGCAAAGCTCAACTATCACCCCTAACATTTTGCGTATCAATAACGTGTACCCATGTGGCGCAACGGGGTAGATATAGGCTTCGTAACGCTTGGGCCCAGGTTCAATCCAGACAAGGGGAAGCGGTTATCTAAGCCTCTGTTGGGGTGCGTGACGCCGTGACGCAGGACGAGCTACGACAACCGACCGGGCCCCTAAAGTGCACCGCACTTACAATGCAACAAAGGAAACAGTTGTAGATAAACGACACCTACGCGTTACAGTAGCTGAGGGCCCCCACCACCGTCTATTTCTTTATGGCACTAGCATACACTTTGGGCTAAGATTCCAAAAGCTGCTCCCCCCGAAGATTTGGTAAGGGAAGTTAATGATTATCCGGGGCGTGGACTACAATCTTGCTTTTCGCTTGTAACTAACTGCGCATGGGGCGTGTAAACTTCTTTTACTGTTTCGTTTTTTTTTGCAACCATTCGCCAAAGCTGAGAAATGAGTCATTTGTTCACTGGAGCCTATCCCATCCTAATGCTAAACACAAGACTTTGCAGCAATATGCAGAGATCATCTGGTGGGTTTATTAGCAACATGTATTTCCAGTGCACGATTGTGTGCGTGTGAACCACCAAATTTCATCGGTGGGAGTTGAGAAAACACCGTATTCCGGCAGCATTTTTTTCTCTTTTTACACCTCTTGTTTTTTTACTCTCGACTTGTTCGTATTATGACAATTTTTTGAACATTTTGCCTATGAATATGCGGTTGGGAGAGTCACAGCACAATATTCTTAATGTCAACAAGCGTATTTATCCTGAACAAGAGGCAGATTTTATTGGCCATTGGTTCATGCCAGAATGGCACCTTTTAGGGCATACAAAACTGCATCTATTTTCTACTCAATTTTTCCCGCTGTTATTATCGTGCACCGTTTCAACATACAATGTGGTCACGAACTACGTAAAATCAGCTTTTAATATTTTAGTTATATTTCCCAATATATCATTACTAATGAACTATTTTGCCTGTCACTATTTTTTTCAGAGATGCTTCAATGGTGCTTGCGTCTGAAAACGATCACAAGGCATTCTTATAGTATAAAGAAGAAAAGTTTTGACGTGTTTCGCCAGCTGCTGCTGACCTATGATGTGGAAAAGCTTGATAATGATGAACTAAAAATGACGACGTTGAGCAGCTAGTTCAAAAACATGCCGTGTGTTCGACTGAGCACAGCGCCCAACTGCTAAGAATGGTTGATATTATAAGTCAAATGAAAGGTCACAAGCTAGCGGATTGTTTTATTATATCCAGCGAATGACACGCATTGTTCCTCCTTCAGCTTAAAAAGGGCCTCATCTAGCTGTGAAAGCAGATGACCAAGAGGCTTCAGAAGCGAACGCAGCAGACTTGACCACATGAATGAGAGCACAGACTCCGTGGTGAGCATTAGCTTGGCTTTGTTCCCACCAAAAAAGCACACTTCCTTCCAAACCCCCCTTCGTGTATGTATACTTCATCTCTGGGAGGCCCATCGGAGCCTCACAAAACGATGCAAATGACAAAGCCGCAGTCACAAGCTCTTCCTCAAAATTGCAGAGATCAATAAAGAAGCCACTGAATACGCCATTCATTTATATAAATAGAATCGGCTTAAATTGCGTCACAGCTTTCAAGGTACCCTTACCACTCACATAACATGGTATTTACTCAGGCACCTCATTGACCCACTCTCAAGCAATAGCGAGACCCAACGCAATATGACTCGGACCCTACATTCTTTCAGCGGATCACCCCAAGATCTCATCCTAACACTCATCTGAGCACCTTCCGCCATTTCTTACCCCACCCCCTTGCACAGGATTGACAAACAATGACTTACGTAAGGATTTGCAACTACACAAAAAGGAAGCAGCTCTGTCTGAGTGCGATATCAATAGCACCCCGTGACCAGACCAAGCCACTTACTGCCTTCTTCCCAACTCCCCAAGTCCCAAGTCCCCAAGTCTTCTTCCTCTTCTTCTTCCCCAAGTCTTCTTCCCAAGTCCCCTCATATCAATAACCTAGACCGATCTCTGTGACTTCCTGTGCGGGCAAATTAGTGGAACGTATGTCACTAAAGCGCCTCCAACCCTTCCTTCCGTTGCTACCCCCGGTCCTTTCTTGCCTTGGACTAAGAAGGAGCATTTGATAATGCTTGGCCTTCATTTATTTTATCCCATCCCAATCAATCGGGCTGCAGCCGCCGCAATTACTCATACATTACAGAACTTCTTATTCATCAGCAAGCTACAATTCCCGTGGGAAACGTTAAATCTCCGCCTGTTGCACTGGGGGATCAGGACACACCTCGAGGTTCAGCTCTTTCCCCAGCAATTTTCAATATCGCCCTCCTGATTTGCCCAAGCAACTTGGAGCCAATGCTTAAATACATCGCGGACTTTACGCAGACATCAGACACCGATTCCGTGGGAAACATCCAAGTCTACCTCAGCAGGCCACCGACGTCGTTCCCAACTATTCCTTCTTTGCGGATCTTCAATGATCCCCCATAATCTTTGAACTCGGCATCGTCCATAAACATCCTCCTGCTCTTCAGAAAAGACCAGTCGGGATCCACCTCGATGTCCATACGATACGGCACAGCTCCTTACTTAAAATTTTAGACGTCACTGTCCAGGCCAATACACGCAACAATGAAACTTTAGTATCTAAACTTTCCGAGGCTTTTAACCAAGCCTCCCACATGCTTCGCCGCGTTTATAACCGCCGGCGTGGCATGACGGTAAACGATATGGCCGACTGGTTCAAGCTATCCTGATCTCACCTGTCACATGTATCGCACTGTATACTTTACCCTCATCGAAAGTGACACGGACACCATTGACAGGTTTATACGCCTCGAGTTTCGCGATCGCTGCGCCGCCTGACGCCGCTCCTCCGCGGCG
The DNA here is from genome assembly GCA_013339765.2 of Haemaphysalis longicornis. Lineage (NCBI taxonomy): Eukaryota > Metazoa > Arthropoda > Arachnida > Ixodida > Ixodidae > Haemaphysalis > Haemaphysalis longicornis. The sequence goes on along the minus strand of CM023455.1, from coordinate 109,957,948 downwards.
CTTACGGGAGCAGCGCTACGTGGCTGATAAGGGTTCATGCAGCGTTTTGGTTCTCTTTCGCTTCTTTGCGCCTTTTCGAACCCTAAACAACTTGTTAAGGTGATGTCTCTAAGCACATAGCACGTTCAGGGCACTTGAAAAAAAAGTCACCTCCTGTCCACTGGGTGAAGAAGGATGACCAGCAAAGCTGTGGTGCCGAGCCTCAACGTGAGCGACAATACACTTTGACCAGGTCGCAGTTAAGGAAGCAACACACGCTTGTTTGTAATTTGCGATTGAGAATACTTTCTGGTTGATTACCTTAACGAAACTTGGACTAACTAGAGCTTTATTGCGGCGGACAAACATGGGGCTGTTCGTTTATTTCCCGCAGAAGTCCATGTATGATCGCAGACGAGAATTCTACAAAATTTACAACTTCACTCCGAACTATGTAATTTTGAAAAATATATGAAATTCGGCGTATTATTACAGTCGTCTCAGCGGCTGATTATCAGATAATTTGTTTGGAATAGTTGCAGTAAAGGAGGAGTTAGATCCACTTTCTATTATCATACTCCCTCCGTAGATGGACGTGGTTCACTGTGCAACCTTCAATGTGGGAAAGCCATCTCACAAAGACCAAGCTTACAACGATCTTGTTAAAGTGGCTTCACTTCTAAACACAAATGCATTGCTGGTAAGACATTTATTTAGGGGGAATATAAGACCACCTTTATTAAAATATGAAGGCCCAATGACTTTTTTTCTTTTCTATGAGTTTTTTTTTCATGTGGCGCTGTTTCACGATCCCTGGGATTTGAGTGGGTGCCGCCACGTGGCGCTACGCTCGCCTGTGATTCTTGTCTACAGCGCTGTATTGCCGGAGACGATCTGCTGGAACCTAGCCAGAGACAGCTTTCTTGCAAAAAAACAGCTGCGTCTTGGTAGTGCTGGAACGCCAACAAATGAGCTATTCGAGGACGCGGTTCTGCGCACTTCTAGGCCGCTCTTACGGGCGTCGGTGACGAAAGCAGCATGTCACCACTGTCACCTCGGAATACGTCAGGCACAAGTGAATTCTATTGTCGCCTCTTTTAGACCTGATGTGGCACATTGAGAGGTTGGTTTCGTTTCCAGCGGGGACAACGAATGCGGCTTTGTTTCGAATATATACGGCGTAGAAAAATACGTTTTGGGGGTGTGATTACCCAATACCTGGCAATAACTGGCGCCTTTTACGGGAATAAAAGCCACGCGAAAACGTTAAGTTCGTTCCAAGGCTGTGCTTAGTTAAATATGTGCCCACTCACGCCTTATAGCTGGGACCAAGGAAAGTTAATCAAACCACGGGAAAATAAATGGTCTTACAAGTCAGGAAGAAACAGAACTGCTCGTACGGGAATAAAAAAACCCAGTGTAGTTTCGGAAATGCTAAAGACGTTTGTCGAAACTTGAGCAACATATGACTCACCGGATTAACAAGATGCGAAATCCACTGATTTCGCAACACAGGGGGGGAGGGGGATGTACAAATTCGTAGCGAAATCAAGGAATCAACATTTTTGTAATCACATACACGAGCTGCGGGTTCACTTTCCTTTTGTTTTACGACTTCAACGAACAGCTGATCACTTGGGGGACACCCTTTTTTTTAAGTATACCGTAAGTAAGTATACATTAAGCAAGTTCACAAGCGACAAACGGTGTCGTTGGAAGAGTGTGGTATCTGGTAAGACATGTTTTCAGTTTGTGTCATATTCTGCAGTCTCCCTGTGTCATATGACGATGTTTCAAAGAAGCGTTCAGTCGCGGACGCGGATTGCTCTATAAGTCCGTCTCCACGCTGCTCGCGGAAGATATGGGAAGCAGATCGATTGCGAGCGCTTACCTCGCGACAAGACGACCCAGCATTAATTTTTTGTCGTGTGCCGATTCTCGCGTACGGTTCTGCATTATCCATCGTACTTATTTCGCAGAATGTTGGTGAAATTGATGCCACTTTGGCTGGTCCAGGATATACGGATCAATATCTGAGGTATGAAGCGTAACTGGAGTAGTCAAGTATGAGTGGTCCGCTAGATTATGTAAGAACACAAAACCGATTTGCATCGTAGTGTATTACTGTAGCGTGATCATCTGAAGAAACACTGCTTACGGAGATACTGTTAATAAATTTCCCAACAGTGGAATTACAATAAGCTCTGCACACATGCCGGTTTAGCGACGCCGGCCGGTGACACACGCCTGGCGCTCATACACACTGAATGTACCGCACTAAGATCGCGTCAGAAACATTTAAACTATCGTAAATGCGCCAGATTTGCCAACAGAGTGGTTGCTTCACATAAATAATGTATTTACAACGCATACAAACGGTAAATCTCAGTCGTGAACGTCTCGCCAAAGCAGCGGCGACAGGGGTGAGCGGGCCGCAAACTCCCGCGACTACTTTCGAAACACGCCGGTAGGTGGATTTTAGTGGCGCCCCTACAGGCAGTGCTCGAGGCCTATACGCAAGGCATTCCAACAACTACTCAATCTTCCTATGAACACCTCCACGACCCGTCTCTTCCAACTCAGCCTTCCCAGCACTGTGTCAAATTACTGAAGGTCATTTATCAGTCAATGTCTCCGACCAACCGATCAAGCCAACCCAACCCAACCGATCCGATCATCATCATCACCAGCCTATCTACACCCACTGCAGGGCAAAGGCTTCTCCCATTAATCTCCAATTATCCCGGTCCTGTGCTAACTGCGACCAATTTATCCCCGCAAACTTCTTGATCTCATCTGCCCATCTAACTTACTTCCGCCCCCTGCCACGCTTTCCTTCTCTAGGGACCCACTCTGTTACCCTTAATGACCAACGGTTATCTTCCCTTTGCATTACATGCCCTGCCACCGTCCATTTCTTCTTAATTTCTACTAGTGTGTTCTGAACACGCATTTGTTCCCTGACCCACTCAGCTCTCTTCTTGTCCAATCAAGCCAACCCAAAGACTACTTCTTTGAATATTCCTGAAAAGTATCCGCGTCCCATGTCAGTCCACTGCCTCTCAGCCCTTCCCTGATCACAGGAAAAGTCATATCCGGGTTCACCCTTTGACAAAAACAAAATACACCATCTTCCCGTAAGGGAACCCTGAGTAGTATGCGAAGCAGCCATGGGGTCGACTGAAGTTCCCATTAGTGTTCAGTTCGTCGTTTCCGTTCACGTTCAGCTTCGCGTGCTTTCGTTGCATCAGTAGCTTCTTGACGTAGTTTGAATGAGTGAAGGACATACGGCGTGTTCGTAGCACATGCTCCCGACACGGTTTGTAGCGCAGTGGGAAGAGCGTCACTTACCTCCCGTTGCGGCCAGAGAGTCGTTGGATTGAAGCCGGGCGCCGCCGAACTATTTCTTTTTATAGGGGACTGCGCTGACGTCAGCCCAAACGCTGACGGGGCTGAAGAGACGCGCATGCGCAGTAGAGTGCGGACGGCGGACAACGACAAGGACAACAAGGGAGGGAGGGACACAGCCCCGAGCATGAGATGCTTCGCATCTAAAAACATGCACCCTTACCTACATCTAGGCCGCCGAAAAGCTTGAAGCCCTGACCACGAGGCCATTTTCGGAAATCATATAGACGTCTCCTATACCAATGCCTGTATCTACCCCAACGGACAGCATGAAGTAGCCGTAGTCGCCAATAAGTCCCTCCTGTCTTCGTCAACATGGATTACCGAAGAGTTCGCCATCGCATTAGCCCTGGTTCATATGAAAATCCCATCACAGATTCTCAAGCAGGCTGCAGACGCTTCCTAGCCGGGAGGGCTGCCCGCTAAATTTTGAAGCAACTGTCTCAGCCTCAACCATTCCGGAAAGTCAACCTCATCTGGACTCAATAACGGGCAATAACTTTGCTCGCCAGCAAGCCAGCGCCCTGTCCCTCCAGGCTGCTGAAAAGGCCACATCGTTGGTCCCTCTTGTTACTTTTCAAGATATACCAGCTCAAACGACAGCACTTCCTTCCTCCACATCCTAAACATTCAAGGTTTAATCGTGAACGTATACATAAACTCAAAACCACCGTCATCACATCGTGTACGTTAAATCAACGAGCCCGCAAGAACGTGGGGAAACAACAAAACGCTGCATAAAATCCTACGACACGTGTACAAACCCAGAATAATAACGACATTGCACAATCCACCGACCTTTTTCCAAAAAAAGCCAACTCAGCGTCTGATAACATGACAGGCGGTTGACTGACGCATTTCCTTCTTCTTTGATGCGAAAAGCTTCAGTTATCTCTCCTGTGGCCCGCTTTCTGTGTGAAGAATGTGTGTGGCAACTCAGGACGGCACGTGCGCCCCCCGGGTTGTGGTTGTGCCGGGGTTGCGCCCTCCGGGGAGCGCTTCGTCCTGTGTCCTTTTAAGTGCGAAGCACTTCTTAGTCGGGCCTACTCCTGCTTCCACCGCCGTCCTCCGTCCGCAGCCTAGCAACGGAGCTAGCTACCGTGCCTAGCAACGGCGCCGGATTTCCGACGCGTGAGGGCGCTCGCATAGCGCCCCCTCTCCCCCCTCGCCTACTCTCCTAAAGACCCTTTAGGAGAGTAGGCGAGGGGGCTCCAGCTCGCAACACCCTCTCTCGGCGCGCCAGCCAGGCCACTACACTATATAAAAAAATAAAAACAGCATCCGGCGCCAGGTTTCGATCCGATGACTTTGCGGCCGCAGCGCAACGCTCTACCGACTACGCCACGGACGCGACGCTGATATCAGTGTTAGTAACGCGCCTTATATCTTTAACGCATTCAAACTACGTCGTCAGCGGCGTGCGTTGGCGACTCAGCGGCGTTATAACGGCTTGATAACTGCGTGGTGTACACGTGATACTACAAACCCGCTAGTTCTGCATTCTCTCACGTGACTGCGCCTCCTCTCCCTTCACTCCGGTCGGCGCTTCGCAGCTGCGGACATCGAAACCCTTAACGGTCCACTTTAGCGACCACAAGGCGGTCGTAATGACCGTCGCATACAACGACAACACAAACAAGTGCTGAAATAAATACTGTCGTTTCACTTTACTTTGCGTGTGTGTGTGCGTGATTACATTCCCTCTCGAACATCTCTCGAACATACACGTTAATTCACCAAGATTTCCGCAGAGGGACAAACGAGACGTGTTAAGCCGAACGTGATCACGAGGGGGTGTTAATGTAACTAACGGGCAAAATGCCACCAAACTTCAACAAACTCCCCCTCATAGCATCACCCCGTGCTTCGCACTTCCTCATACTCCCCTTCGGGGAAATGCGGGGGAATTTTTTTTGTCCGAGTTTTGTTTGCGTGGTACCCATCATGCAGGGAACCACTCTTGCTTCACCGGTTCAATAAAGCGTTTACTGCTATTACTCTACTACTAGTACGGGTCTGTCGCTGCTGCGTTTTTGGTGCATGCAGGATGATTTCGCCTACAGGTCCCGCATTGCTTGCTGACGCTGTGAAGCTGAAAGAACGCAAAGGTAAATTCAGTACAGAAGGGTAGAAGCCCCTTACGTACATTCACACCCGCGATAGTTGTCACGCTACCATTGGTAACCTATTAGAACATTATACTATGTAGGGATCCGTCCCAACTCGAGAAGTCGATCGTCTCAAGACAGTCATGAATAGGGAGCAAACTCTAGTGGAAGATATTCTGCGTCAAAAAAAAGAAAATTAGCTTGGCTTGGCATATAGCGCCAAGAGCGGACAACCAGTGGATTGCCAGTAAACGGAATGACTACATAGAGATGGGACTAAGGCGACTGGTAACTCGATCGAGGGATGAGAACAAAATTTAGTGGCAAAGAATGCATTCAGAGTGAGGGAATGTATAACTTTATTGCCCCTGAGACGGTGGTGAGGGATCATTCTTCCCCCTCAGACGGTTTCCAGGAGTCCTTGGGCCCTGGCATCGTTTTCGGCAATCTTGACTGCCCTGGGTCTTGACGTATTGATCTGAAATCCGGATCACAGTCTCCCACCTCACCGAGGAAGTGCTGTCCACTGCCCACTCAGACGGTTTCCAGGAGTCCTTGGGCCCTGGCATCGTTTTCGGCAATCCTGACTGCCCTGGGTCTTGACGTCTTGATCTGAAATCAGGATCACAGTCTCCCACCTCACCGAAGAAGTGCTGCCCACTGCTTGAAGTATGCTGTTGAATTTAACGGGGCCGGCCCATTGAATGTGTTCAAGGTCGGCCCTTGCTGAACATAATGTACTTTTTTTTCATAGTTCCCGCGGTAACGATGACTGTACGTCACCGGGCTCGAGAAGTGTTAGGATTGAAGCAGGCGCCAGGCTATTGGCTGCCACTTTCGCAAGGTGGGGTGAGCTGCGGTATATCTGGACCTCCCAAATCGTTAATGATCAATGGACCCGATAGGTCACGATGCGGTTCCTACCCCCGTGCGGAACGATGTCTCATCAGGCGTGCCTGGGCAGTGCATTATAGAGGCGGTTGCGATTCTATGGCAGAGTTTTTTTTTTACGTGCCAGTGGTCATAAAAAGTGGGATCAGCGTATTACGGCGTTTACTGTTTGCGCCGCGCAGGAAGTGCCGGTTTTGTAGTTCTCTTAGAACAGATAATTTTCAATGCGATGCGAGCCAGGTGACCCATCACGAGCTTGAAAGCACCTGGCGCTGAAACAGCTTGATAGCAGCTGTCGCTACAGCTGCCGACGATGCTATTTAAAGGCAGGACTTTTGCTTGAGCTGAGACGGTCGCTGCGCTAACATTAAAGGGACCCAGAAAAGCCTTCTGTAAAAGTTACAAAAGGCCTGTATTGTCACGTAGCACCAATATAGCGATGCAATGCCGTTGGAATTATTGATCTACATTCAGTATTAGCTGCGCCAGAAGCAATTAAATGCACCTCTCCCCACTCGCCGATCGACTCCTCCTCCCTCTCTGCCTCCTTCAAAGCAGCTAGCTACATTCCTGCGCCTAGGCTCGCGTCAATCACTGCGGACCCGCCTTTGCCGCCTTTGCCTCGGGATCGCGCAGGAAGGAGGAAGAGCAGCCGGAAGCCAATGGCAGTGACGCCGCCGGCGGCCGACCTTGCCGGCGATTGGGCGAATCAGGGGGCGCCTTCGCCCGTTGCGTCAGCAGCGATCGCCGTTGCGTCAGCCGCGCTCGGCTCGCTGCGGCGTCGCGCTCATCGGCTGAGAAAGGCGATCTTCAAAAATTGTTTACAAATTATCTATACAACGTATGGGGCTCACACTTGGCTCAAAAATCCCCCGTTATGTGTTCTACCACCTGAATGCATTTGATTGCCACCTTCACAAAGCTTTTCGGGGTCCCTTTAGAGGGTTGGCTCTAACCGAAGCGTTTTGGTGGTGTTTCGTGAATCGGTGCTGTGCCCAACCATCTTTGATTAGTGTTAGCGGTACGCTGCCCCCAGCAAAAGCCATTACCATAATGTTGAAGTTTTTGGGATCTTCCGTCCAACAACGGATGGCAGTTAATGTCGCGGAAGGTAGGCAGGCAAGGTAAGCAAGGAGTGCGCTTGACTAAGACGAGGACGGCTTAGTCAAGGATTTATAAGCATGCACGTAGAGAGAGAAAATTTTATTGCAAAATACAGTTAAGAGGGAAGGGTGGCCGCCCCTATGGGCCTGATGGTGGCAGCGGTGCCTCGGTTCACCAAGAAGAATCGGAACCCTGGATCCGAGCTACCCAGCGCCACTTCCACTGCTCGTCTCACCTTTTGGGGAAAAGGATCATTTGGACATGCCCACATAAATTGGGACACGGTGGCCAGAAAAGCAAGAGATTGAACCAGGCACAGTATCTAACTTATCGTGTTTGTTGTCTTCGTCGACGCGGGGAGTTACCAGGACTTTGTGACGGCACGAGGCCAGAAAATGATTATAATGACAGCGTTGAATGCAGGATTACTGCTGTAAATTCAGCACTGTTTATAAAAAACACTGATGTCACGTATTCCCGCAGTAGATTGACCAAGAACCTTCCGGGCTAAATGGGGATTGGCCTTTAACACGAGGCGCTGTCTCGACTGATTCAGTAAAAACACAAATCCAAAGCTTTTCTAAAAACATGCTATCAAGCCATACTTTAAATATTGTGCTAAAGCAGGCATCCTAAACGTAATATTCTTAAGCAGTTCGAAAGCCTACTTGTTGAAAGCAACGTCTTTCAAGGGAGCAACAACTTTCACTGTGAAGAGAAGCACACTGAATGGTCGTTACGCCATTTATTTAATAAGGAGAAGCGCATCAAATCAAACACAAAGAAAGTACACAGACTTTTGTCAAAATATTGCTTTTCAGCAAAATCACAACTTTTGGAAACCTTTACAGCTTTTTTGGAAACTGAATTTCAACAAACAATTGTAATTAAGCTGCAAGCCGACATGTATGAGCACACAGCCTAATCGTTTTGTGTTCAAGCGACAATGACTACACAAGTGTATGGACTGTGTAGCTGCCAAATAGGTTTGCCGTCGCTTGGAGAAATACAGGTCTCGGTATCGGCCGTCGTGGCTGCGAATCTCCATGGAACAATCGATGTTCATCTGAAAAACAAAAAAATCTAGATACAGTCGAACACGCATATATCCAACACGGATATTCTAATTGTCTATATCGAACAGTCCGAACATCCCCTTGGAAATCCCACGCAAAAGTATAGCGCTGTTGCACACGCGTATCGAACTCCCGATCGCGGGCACATTCGATATATGTCGCAAGTGTCCCTGAAAGTGTGCTTCTCTTGTTGGTATGGGTGCCATGATTATCACTTTATGCGGGTGCTGCCGTGCTCGGTGAGGAGAAGGCGTTGCCGCGTCGCTTCGACGGCCTTCAACATTTGCTGGCACGCTAACATGGAAGGAAGCCGCATGGCAACGAGAACGCAGGGAGTAATTGGGTGCGAAAGGCAGCAAAGGACGAGGGCAAACCGACCGAAAGCGCTGGGTTTCTAGCATTTTTTTGCGTGTTTGAGCGGTTATCAGTGGTGGATCTTGGAGGAGTACCTATGTGACGCGGTATGTCTTTTTTTTTTTTTTGTCCGCGGCACGCGTTTTGGAGCCATGGTCACGGCCAAACGGTAGAATTTTGATTCAGCAACGACAGCGGGCATTATTCGACGGCTACAGGCCGGTGAAAGGACGTCGGCTGCATTTCTCGCAGTGTTTCTGAAAGCGATGCGCCGCATCAAACCTGGCGTTATGGCGAAGGCAGCGCGGCCATGGTCCCACCGTTCCGGGGCGTGTCGTATGCAGAGCGGCCTTGTTGCCGGCTCCAGACGAGAGGTACAGTAATCCCTCGTTATAACAAAGTCGCTTTACTCGAAATATCGCTTTATTCGAAATTTATTCTGGTCCCAACCCAAACGCATGCATTTTAGGCCGCATTACTCGAAGTGCACGGACAGCTTGACCCGCTTAGAGCGATGTGGCAAGCGGAGGCATGGCCGAGCGACAGCGACCCAGCGGTGAGTCAGGCTGCCAACGGGGCGGGTAAACACAAGCTGGTCTTTCCTCAACGATTTTCTCGAGCCGGTCATGCTCGATTCGCGCCATCAGACTTTAGACAAACCGTCCGAAGGCATGATGGCGTCATTGAATTTTGTTCCTAGACATCGGTCAATGGCGTGGACGCGACGCTGCGCGAACACCAACACTCGAAGCGTAGAATTAGCAGTGTCGTCGACAGCGGGGCGCCGAAAAACTCTTGTTTTGCAAACTTCACTGCGGCACACCTCGGGAAAAAATTTCCCGGAGATCAAGCCCATAGTGCAAAACCGGTCCGTTTTCATGATAGCGCTTTGCACCCAAAATAGGCGGTTAATCGTTTTTTGAGCGCAACAAACAACCTCAGACTTGAGCCACGGCATTGGCGGTGCCTTCCAGCGCGAAACTCGCGTAGCGTCCAGTGATGCGCGCACGCACCCCTGTAAATTGGCCACAGCCACTGCCACTTTTATGGGCGGCGACCACTGCCTGATGCGATGCTTGGTCAAATTGGAGCAAGGATTGCTTGCGCCCGACAAGAACTTGAAACAGCCAAAGCATACTGCTTCTTTTGCACCTGAATAAGGCTTTGCTCAACTGAATACATTGTGTTTTAATTCCTTGCAGTTGTGTTGCCATTAAAGCTCAACTGCTTTAGCTTTTTTGGAGTGGTCGCTTATATCAAAATACCGCTTATAACGAAAATTTTCGCCGTTCCTCTGACTTCGTTATAACGAGGGATTACTGTATTCGGATACCGAAGACGATGGTGCTGAGTGCGTCTAGAGTGAATTTGGAGAGTTCTCAGCATTCCCATGCGCCATTCCCAATAGCACAATGGCACATGAATTCGTAATTGCTGACGTCGATTGATTGATTGATTGTGGGGGTTTAACGCGCCGACGCAACGCAGGCGATGAGGCGCGCCGTAGTGGAGGGCTCCGGATTAATTTCGACCACCTGGGGATCTTTATCGTGCGCCGAAATCTCGTACACACGGGCGTTTTTTGCTTTTCGCCTCCATCAGAAAAGCGGCCGCCGCGGCCGGGAATCGAACCCGCGACCTCGTGCTCAGTAGCGCAACGCCTTAGCCACTGAGCCACCGCGGCGGGTTGCTGACGTCGATGTGCAGGCTGTTGCGTACCTCATTGCTGCTGAAGAAGCGAACCCTACTAGAGGCCCTTATAACTTCCCTAAGCTCCTACTGCTGCCGAGCGTGCGCCAGCGTTCATATTAGCCATTGTTTTGGCACAGTTAGGACACCCGAGTTTCTCATTTTGACGGCGTTAGTTCGTTTGAAGGCAGTCTGGCGAAGTTCATTAATCAGAAGAAGCAAACGAATATCAGGCTTCTTTCATGTTAAACTGCGCTGCGGTTTCAATTTTTCGTGCTCTGAGGAACTAGTCAGCAATGTACCGCTTGAGGCGACTCTGATGTGCGGAGTTTGCAAATAAGCACAAATAGGCATAGTGTATATTTAGAAATATATCGAACTATTTTGTGCTCCTCTTGGAGTTCGATATATCCGCGTTCGACTGTATTGCTTAAATTTGTCATTTGCCTAAGATCGAGATACGCATTCGATATAAATTCTCATAAAAGCAAACTAAGATAGTTAAGAATAAAAAATGCCCTAAGCTTAACTAGTTCTGTCATAGACCACATCTACCACCACGATAAGGAAGCAGCAATTTACCTTCAGAAAATTATCCCACGCTGTCTATATCCAACCAGCCTCCGGTGAATTAGGGCCGCATGGAAGAAAAGAACGAAAACGTGTTTTTTTTTTTTAATAACCCAGTGTATCAAGGCTGCAACTGAAGAACTTAGTTACTCTTAGGCCTGAAAAAAATCTACTTTTCAGAAGTACTTACGTTTAGCCCTGAAAGGAAATCTAAAGGAATGATGTAACCGTTACATTGGCTTCCCAGCTGCAGCATGCAGAAGTCTGAATGGCGCTAATTTACACTGATATTATCCATAAAATAACTCCATTATTTTAACCGTGACACATTTATTAGCATGTCTAATTACCTTCGCGCTGTCCTCTTGGTTGATCGTGATATGTCAATGCTATTTAGCAGTTGCGTGTGCTGTGCACTATTTTTACACGGCCTGTGGTGTAACAAATACCTGTCGTAATATTGCACCCTTCCCGTGCACAGTATCTCGGCGGGACAGCACTGATACTTACTGCCAGTGCTCCAACAGCTACGATCATGCTAAAAGCATCCCTTGCCAACAAAAACATTCGTAAACACGGTCACAATAACAACATCGCTCGAGCAATCTGTTGTTGCCACCCAGCCTTAATCTTGTACTCGTAATTTTAACCAGTGGACAGCGTGCGTAACTTGATACCAGCAGTATACCTTATTACCACCTAATTTATACCAGCACAGAGAGTGTACTGTTCGTCTATACACCATAATACGTCGGCGGCTACTGTAAAATACCAAGTGTTTTGTGTTAGTCTACTTGTACCAGCACAGCGCTTATCATTGTAAACAGTGCATTATTGTTCTACAGAACGATTCTACTTGTGTATCAACAGTAACCAGCATAATTGGTGCAGTGAACACTAAAATCGCGAGGATTGAAAATATTCAGCAGTAAAACAAATCCGCAGCTCCATTTTTCGTGTACCAGCACAGTACTCAGTGTCGCGAGTCAACAATGCCAGCACTAAAAGACTTGCTTAATCGTACCAGTAGCGAGTATTGCGGCTACAACCAGCACCATAACCAGCACAATTACCAGCGCATGCAACATTATATCGGTGCTTTAGGCATGTCACGCAGATGTAACTGCAGTAGTAATCACCTCTTGTTCGTACATTCTAGGGGCCAAACGCCGTCACATAAATACCAGAATAACAACATCTCAATTTATGCTACTAACACCAGCCAAATAGCGATAGCTAAACAGTTTCCAGCACCCTAAGACAAAACTGCACACAGCTGCCTGATTACATCAGTAACGTGAATTGCCGCAACAACCACCACAATACCAGGACAGTTATGATTGTACCAGCTTCGTAAATAAGTCATACTGTTGCACCAGCACCAGGAACCAGCACTATATAAAATGTGCGTTATTCTGCATTTCCACAGTCTATGAGCATGAACTTATTACCAGTACGAACACCCCAGTTCTTCCGTAAATACCAGCACAATAAACAACGCCATTAGTTTTCATTTAGGAGCGTCAACTTACTATGCATCAAATATTGTATGGGTGTTTTAAACAGGTCACGCAGATGTACCAGCAGTAGTAATCACCACTTGTACTTCGTACATTCTAGGAGAGAAACGCCGTCACCCAAATACCAGAATAATAATATCTCAACTTAAAGCACCAGTAGGAACAACTGAATTCATTCCACGAATAACACCACAATAACCAACACCATTGGCTTTTATGTATTTTAGTAAGTAATAGAGCCTATGGTCGCACTCCCATGCGCAATATCACTTTGTTTTACAATTGTTACTGCGCCATAAGTGCAAGTGGTTGCAGTTGTAAATTTGTTTGCAAGCACTTCGTGTATACCACCGCTCCAATACTAGAATTGGTACCAGCACAATACCGGTAGTAAAACCGTTAGTTTTAGGGAACTTGCACACGATGGTTACACTTCTATTATAACCCATTCTGCTCTCGAATCTGCAAGCAGCAGTGCTTTTGTGTCATTTCTAATGCGCACAAAAACTAATAAAGCAGTACTCATACCACCCAGCACGCCCAACACGTTTGCGACCAGCATAAACGCTTACGCATCAACACTCATTTCCAGTTTCATGATGACTAATGCCTCTTTGTTACACAGCCATTGCCACTTTTGGTGTACACAGGGGAAAAAAGCAATGAACAAGCAATGTGACCTCTAAGAAAAGTTTCGTTTGTGTTCAAGCTAATCGTCAGCCTGTAACCCAAACGCCTCCGCAATACATCGTATACAGCATACCAGAAGTGAACTCATTTAGGATGATGATAAACTATTGGAAGCAAACGCCTGAACAAGCAAAAAGATAGACCACCTTTGACTTCCAAGGAACACGGTCAATGAGGTGCTGTAGGGATTTCAGCCAAGAACACGGCTGCCCTAAAAGATGAGCGAATGCACGCGGTAGCACCGCATTCGAGGATAACAATAAATTACTACGTCACCCGTGGTGTTGAACTCGGGAGCTGAAAATAAAAAGGAACAGAAATTGTTAATTGTGAAATGAACACTACTCGTTATTCACGCATTTAGCAGGGCCCAATAACAACAATTGAAAAGTGGTGTGTCTGCCCTAACAGCAAAATATCGTGCAAAAGCGGCAACGTTTCGTGCAAAGTGGCAATGCATAATGTTGTTGTGCTACCTAGTGGGCATGTAACACTTTACAATGCTTCACAGTACGCACGCAGTATTCCGGGGCTCGAATTGGTTTATTATAAAGCGCTGCTCGATACACCACTGCGGGTATGTGCTGGCCCCACTTTGTGTATGTAGCGCATTCTTATATCTGCGCATGCCCTACCCTCGACCCCAGCGCACTGAACTCCACCAAGCCGCCATTCTCTCAGAGCCAAGTAAACAAACCGGCTGCTGCCGCTTGGGAGGTTTGTGCAGTCTTGTTTCTACGCTGTAAGAGGGGGCCGACATCTTTTAGATGCGGAGCATCTCGTGCTCGGGGGGATGTCACTTGTCCGTGCCCCATCCGCAGTGGTTCTGATGATGATTGTGGCAGGATGCCCTTAGGGATCGGCCAACCGAAAAACCATCACGAGATAGCTTTGTGTTTACCCACCGCCGTCATCTTCCCGTAGAGGAACCGCTGAAGAAGAAGAAGGAGAAGACAAAGCTGTGAAGAGGAGAACGTGTACGTTGCTCTGAGCCGGTGCACCAACGTCAACAACCTTTACCTCGCCAACGCTGACGGAGACTACCGATTCTACCAAAGAGATGACAACATCGACAAAAACATGATGGACGAGTTTCGGCGCCTCGAGAACCACCCCCTACTCACCGTCACACAAAAGTACTTGCGTGCCTTTGCCACCGGTGTGGACCCGGACGCGGAATTCCCTCTGGAGCTACTAAACACCAGATCACTCAACATAACGGCAACACAATGGAACCACACGGAGCCCCCATGATGCTTCGCATCCTCATCAGGGTTCCCCACGGGAAGATGGTGTAATTTTTTTCTTCTTCGCATCGCTGCGCGTTGTCTGTCATCAAGCGAAGCGGCATATTGTCCGCGCAGGCTGCCATCGCCAGCGGTCGCCGTTTAGATACGCCGGACACGTGTGCTGCCATCGGATTCAAAAACCGCCGTTTGAAGAATATATGCAGCGTGGGGCGTATTTCTATCCATGTCACAGTGGGCACACTACTTCAGCAGGCCATACTTCGCGCGTCGCACCACTTTCATACCGACGCGAAATGGAAATTTTGACTACCAAGCGCGGCACTTCAGCACACGACGCACGCTCCGAACGAACGCCCGAGTGTCAAGACAGCGGGGAGTGTTCGCTTGGCCTTGTCCTGACGGGCTAGTTTGTGTAAACGGCCGCTAGGCGGACTGGTACTTGAAAGAGGAGGATTATGTCGGATATGTGCAGGAGTTCAGGAGCTTAGGCGTAGTGTTACTCTTTAAGGTGTTACGGCGTCAACCGTTACACGCAGGTTGATTTACAATAAGCTCAATGAGTGCTTTCAGCGCGAAAGCCTATTCGGCTACATCTGCCAGTTTCGCGCGAATTTCGTAAACCCCGTTTCGCGAAGCCTGTTTTGTGGAGCCTCACTTATGAAGCCTGCTTCAAGAAGCTTCTTTCATGAAGCCACACGTGTTTCCAGCTTATAACCTGCTGAGGCAAGCGTCGATGCTTAGCCGAAAAAGGGGGTGACGCAGGAAATGCAACGATCTGACGTAATATCACCCTTTGAGGTCAAACGTCGCCAACACCCCGCCTCCCGAACCCGGCTTCCTAATGTTTTACGTCTCTCTCGTACACGGAACTCGACTGGGAAAGCGTATGACGTTGATTCGCATGTTGTGAAGCTCAGCTTGAAGAGCCAAGTTAAGCCTAAACATGGGACGTGAGGCCCAACGTCAGGCTTTCAGGTCTGAAGTCCTCAACAAATATTTATTGAAAAAAAGTACTCATTGCATATCCAGCTGCGGGTGCCTGTTGACGGCATAAGATCTCAAAAGCAAGGGATTAGGCTTAAGTGGTGAATACCCAGCCGTTGGTGCAATCAGTCTAGCAGAGAGATAAATACCCCGAATGAAACTTAAAGATGTCCTGAAAGGCTTTTCGAGCCCACCAAATGAACAAGCGCTATCGTAAGGTTGGGTGGTCAACGTCATCTGTGTCAAGTATAACTTTTTACGTTCAGTGGAAAGCTCACACTTTTGTGGCAACGTTTGTTGCCGCGTTCCCACCCTTTCCTGTGTGTTTGGGCTCCGTCATACCTACCCACGTGCGTCATCGATTCTCCCATGTGGATCACGAAGCATAAATCCTGCTATTGAACGGCTTTTTATCGCACTTCCGGTAAGGATAAGCGTCGTCTGCTCAGCGTCGACGGGTCGCGACGGCACATTTGGTTATTTAGCGCTTCCTGCAGCAACCTTAACGCTATCGTGTTCGTCTATATTTATCTTTTTTGCTCTATTACCACGCTCCTCGTTTAGGCGCTTTCGCTGGGCCGACACGACGGCGACGTTGACTTGCGAGTTGGCAGACCGCCATGCCACATGACGCCGCCGGCGACACGGCCACGTCGATTGATCGAAAGTCCGCGTGGTGTGACTGACTCGCTGACCGAGCCCGCCGACAATACCGACAGGCCGAACGGTTGTCGAGAATCGATCCAGAAGCAAAAACTGCGCCCCGACAACATTAGTGCCGGAATGAATGCGACTATGTTCTGTTAGTTCCTAGAGTGTGTAAGCAAGGTCCATGGCGCCCATACAAACTCAACACTAGCGCTAATGCAATTCGTATTTCGGCTTACAACGCTTCGGCCGTTCGCTTCAGCGACAGTTGGTTTCGCGGAGTTGCAAGTTGCAAACTTCATATTCGTGTGCGACAAGCAACGCTTGTAGACGAAATAGGCTCAGTTAAAAGCAGAAGAGAATTTGCAGAAGGTTTATGAGGTAATAAAGAATCAACATCGACCAAAGTTCAGAGTAAAGCGTGCAACAAAAATACGGCAAGCCCTATTCCCGCAGGGCGATATCGCACTCGCAGCCGGGCACACATTTGCAATCCCTTTTCTCCCGCAAACAGTGATTTTGCTGGAGATCAGCTATGGTGGGGGCTTCCTGGAACCTTACTGCGCAACTGTTATTGAAGAAATGTTCGTTAATCATCCAGGAATTCTTAAAATAAGGTAGCAAACATTGATGTGACACAAAGTGCGGCCCTCTGTCTAGTAAACAGGTTATTTCCCGACAAACTGCAGCTTTTTCGTGGCGCCGTGGATTAAAGCCTCGATCGTGCTCCCTCCATCAGAGTCGAGGGTTCAAATCCCAACAAGGTCTTGTTTTTTTTGTATTCCTGTGCTTTCTTTTAAGTGGCACGGTTTCCTAATCGTATTCCTGAATCCAAAACAAAACTGTTTCGTTGAACTGTGGGACTAAACGTCAATACACCGTTGAAGTCATAGGCGCGATTTCTTCAAATTTAACTCCTTCTTTGTGTATATAAAAAGGCAATTGTTCTTTCAGAGAAAGAAATTCCGATGGGTGTGTTCTGCAAAATCGCCATGTCTTTATACATAGTAAACATCGTTTCCTACATTCCATTTAAACAAGACAAGGTAGGCTTGAAGGGAGCGGGAGGGGAGAACTACAGGGCAGCTTTTGGCAACCAAACCCTCCACATATCGCAACTGGCAGCACTGAGGACGCGAAAAAAATGGACGAACAGCCGTTATAGAGAGAAAAGGGCCTCAAGGCCATCAGGGGAAAACGCCAGGGTGGAATAACTGCTTTGTGCAATCATATGCACAGCCGAACAACGAGGCAGCCGCGCACGGCCCCAAAACTCACACTTCCGAGACCGCTCGTAATATCGGTTACGGTGTATTTGTCTATAGTTTATGAACGGAGGGTCACGTATAGTTTCCCAAAAAGTGCGGGTATATAAATGTTTAGGACCGATTGCAGTACCGGAATGGAATACTACCGCCTGTGTACGCACGTGCATGGAGTCACCACAACACGACCCAAGCTCGGCATTCGCGCAAACGAGCGGTCAATTAAGGCAATATATAATCTGAAGTCGGTTCGGAACGCATGTACGTTCTCACTCTAACAAATTTTGAGGCGATTCATTAGTCATTCGGTCACATATTTTAGACTATCACATATACAACGACATGTCGCCGAGAACGCGTTCTCGGGTCGTTCTCTGTTCGTTATCTTTCGGCGTGGTGTGGAAGCGTTAAAGTCCCGCCCCATTCCTTCCGTCAGCTTTTCCAACCGTGAGCGGAGGGCAGGATTCGTGACCAGAATGATAGAAAAACGGTGCGAATGGAACGCGGGAAGCCAGACGGCCCCGTCCCAGAGCGATGCTGCCCCGCAGAATATCGCAGTAGAAGACGCCCGCAACCGGATGTTCTTGCAAACGTCACTGAGAAGCAATGCATTATGGGCAGTCACGCTAGCGCATGGCAAGGAGATGTACGAAGCAAGGCAGAAACGCAGTGCTGACGAAAATGCGATGTTTGATGTGCAACAACACTAATACTCATCCCTTTAACTAAATTCTTGAGGGAGGTATTACTAGAACATAGATTTACCTGACTGTAAAACCTATGTACCGGCAAAACCTCTTTCTGGGCAGATTTACCCGAAGCGAACTATTAGACAACGCTTTATAATCTTGGTGTTCATGGGTATGCACCAAGCAATCAATTCTCCATTCAATCAATTACTTTGAGCGGGTGCACTACGAAGGTCAACCATAAAGAAATCTGTGCCCGTACTCTCAGGCCTATGTGTGTGCACCCCAAAAGCCTAACAAAGTTTTACATGCCCACACGGTAGCACATGCCCGCTGTGGGGTGCGTCTATGCTTTTTAAGCAGGAATGTGTGCTGCTGTAGCGCGATATTTCGTGGGGGGAGGGGGCCCCATACCGTTTCCAACTTTCTTTTTCGTATTGGTACTGGTAGATGCAGTTATACCTCAAAGTGTTACGTTAGGTCTAACTTTCGGTAGTTCCAGTATATCGTTACCGTGCTTATGTTACCGTATACGGTCACTGTGGGAGTCTACTGCGCATGTGCGACAGTACCCGTGAACAGTAACTTACCGGCACAGGTGTTACCGTCAACACCGAGCTCCTTGCGTCGGCAGTGTCCTTTCGCGTCCGTATTACAGCTAATGCACTGCGCTCGGCGCTTCATGTTCGGCGCTTCATAAAGGTAATCCTATAGTTGATGTTGTCTATTATGTTATTATTGCTAAATGATGCTTAGAAGTACGACAAACGACGATTTTCCTCAGATGGGCGAGCAAAATGGCCGCCCTAGTCGTCCTAAGCCTCGTCCGGCCCAAATGGTTTAAATGCATTTATGAACTCGGAAAGCGCTCTTTCACCTTGAAAATCGTACTGGGCAAGGCAGTGTAAGCTATTGCGTAATCATTACAACATATTTTACTCATTTTATGCTGAAATATCTAACGTGGGCGTGAATGCTGCTTAACGTTATTTAGTGTCAATTGTGCCCACTTTATGGCGGCATTAACATCATGTTTTCTTTTTTTAAGCTGTAGGGAATATATCTACGAGTATGCCAAAAGAAAATTATTGTATTGCGAGTGCCTAATTTAAAATTCAGAATTCTAAACTCCGAAATTCTAGCCATTTCAAGCATAAGCAAGCAGTTCTGGGCCACAAAGTTTTGTGTCATTTGCTTTCAGACATTCTTCGGAAATCTTTACTTGCATTGCGGCAGTCGGTAAGCCGGAATACGGAAATCGGAAACGGAGTGCTCAAACAAGGCCGTTTTTTTTTTTCATCGGTAAACGAAAACACCTGTTTCTGGTAATGCGTTAAACGATAACGTAAACACGGTAACGGTATGCTAAAACTCTCTATTGAATGCCTAAGCGCCAACGTTAGGTAACGCTAACGTGAAGCTGACGATAGTGTGTCGGACTGCGTGCATTATTTTGTGACGTTAACCATCACATTTCACACTCTGATGACTGATAAGCTGGAAAATACGCAGCCTTTACGAATAAGGCTTCGTAAATAAGGCTTCATCAAGCAGGCTGCACAAATTTCCTGGGAAACTAACTGAGGCAGGCTGACAAAGAGCTTTCGCACTAAGAGTAGCCCGCCCGCTATGTTCTCCTTTCTCCTCCCTTGCACAACATAGCGAGCAAGCATTCCCAAACTGCGTTCTAGTTGGGGAATGCTTGAACGGTGAAGGTTGCTCTGCAACACGCGCTCTCCCCGCCTCCCGACTTCTTTTCGACTGAGTCTCGTGGACCTAAGGCACGCTTCATATAGCTTGCAGCCACCCCCCCCCCCCCTCCCCGTCCGCATTCAGCGTCCGACTGCAGCTCGCGGTGCTTTGCAAGCCAATGTCTTTTTTAACGCTTGTTCGCACTGAAAGCGGACTTATTGCATTTCAGGGAGAACAGTGCGAATGAAGCCGAAGGACAAAGTGCGTCCAATGGATCGGGCTACCAGTAACATCTTATGAATTGGTTTAGGAGAGCAGATCAGATCAATGCCTGAATGACTTCTGCCAGAACGTGTCCCACTTGCAAGGATTTACGACGCCACGGCCAGAAATTTCACGCCCTGGAGTTTAGATTTTCCATAAGGTGGTAACATGTGAGCCTTCAGTTATTGCCTTACATCTAAAAAACAGAAGCCGCGGGTTCGTTTAGAACAATCTTGACGGGTCATTACTCGAATAACAAGTTATTCTCACTTCACGTCCTTGAGATTGAATTCACGAGAACGCTAAAGCACAGGTCTTTCAAATGCGGTTATGGCTTTGGTGGGTGACCGCCATTAGGAGACCCAAGATTCTGTGACGCCCCCATAGAGTCCCCATTGATTCGCATACTTCCTTCGATATCTCGGTTATTCGGTTCAACTTTGCGATTAAATTTGTATAATTATTATTCGGAGAGGAACTGATTTTTTATCTATAGGCCCTTCAAGCATAACGAACGTGATGACACTTTAGCGCTGTGCCAGTGGCGAGGCTATTGTGTGTGGTGCTAACATTACAGTCAACGTCGCAGACGAGAGGGCAACGATGTGCGGTCACGTACGTTCGGGCAGGTTCAACCAGGGCCATTCCCTCTTGGCGCCCTCGGGGGAGGCGGAGTCGTTGGCCCCGCTGCCGCTGTGCCTGCGCAGACCCTGTCGTCCTTGAGCCTTGGCCCAGCGTATCTTTCCCCGAACATCATTCCGAGAATAACCACGACGAAGACCAGCACCACGCCCCCCACGCAGATGCCGGCCGTCAGACACTGCCGCCAGCGGCCCTCACCACCTCCGTCCACGAACGCAGGCTCCGGCCTGGCCGAGCGACACAAAGGAGGATGAGGAATTCACGTATCAACGCGCAATCTGTTGTCAAAGCAGGTGTACACCTTTCGCATTGTGAATATTCTAAAAATTCAAATTTAAATTGTGGGGTTTAACGCGCCGAAACCAAGCCTTTTGTCGCTTTTCGCCTACATCTAAAAGTGGCACTGTAGCCAGGATCGGACACGCCTCCTTGGGCTCAGCAGTACAACGCCTTAGCCACTGAGCCGCCGCGGCAGGTCAAGAGGAAAGCATTAGACGTCTCACCAGATGCGACAAGTGGCCGTAGTTGACGTCGGCGACAACACAAATTGTACCAAAATGGCCGCCGCTGTAGATATAATACATAAAGATTCATTTCGTTTCGTGTGAGATTTGAACTTGGGCCGCCCGAGCAGCAGCCAGGTAAGCTAACCACTGCACTAACCCGACATTCTGCCAGAATGGAACCGGAATTAGCCTTAATCGACCAGGTTTAGGGGAAATCCCCAACGTGGAGTAAGTTTCTACGAAGGAAGGTTTGTTTCCAGCCGTGCGGCTACAGAGGAAAGCTGTACAGCTTTCTCAGAAACTTCGCAGTTGAAGAAAAATTCGTCCCGGTCCAGGATTCCAACCCGGGAACACCGCTTAACCGGAGCCGTCGCTCTACGTACTGATCTAACCAGGAGGCTAGCAGTTTGCAGCGCAAGAGCGAATTGATCAACTCGAAGTGATGGACAGGTGTTCAGTCTGCCTGTCGGAGTAATCTGCGTCGGAAGACGACGAACCGAAACCGAAAATAGAGACGCAAACAAGATGCGGTAATCATAGTTTCATACTAATATATACTAGAGGGAAATCTGGCGATGCAATCGCGGTCTGTCGTGGACGCCGCCATTGCAGCTAGCGACGTTCCTCGCCTACTTGGCTTGGCTAGCTACAACACTTGTTTATGTTTCGAAGCCAAAATCAACAAAAAGGGTTAACATCTTTTTCTTCTTCATATTGCATGAAGCTTCTAAAAATGCTTGACAAATCTCTTTGGAGCTTCAATTTTGTAACATCAAAGCAAATTTCACTCATCTTGTACTGTTTTTTTTTTTTTTTTGTGGCCAGAGCCAACTTTCCAGCCTGTTCATGAGCCATGCCAAGGACAAGTGGAACGTGCCTGCCCGGTACATGACGCAACGCTCGCCGAAGCGCGGCTCCCGTAGACAGTGTCGCCAGATTTCCCTCTAGTATATATTAGTATTTAACCTTATGGCAGCAATGGAGATATCCGTGAAAGTAGCTGTCTTTCGTCTTCAAATCACGTAAGCAGTCTTAAGTGCCCGAGGAATTTTTCACCACAGGTGTGCATCTTAGGAATTGCGAACACACCAAACGACGTGCTAAAGGCACTCCAAGAGCGCCTTCTAGTGATAGCGCCTGGATTGAGACCAGAAGCAGGTGAGCTTGCGCGACCGCGTAAACCTAATTACTGTCTCTTCTCTCGCTTTGCCCCTAATCTTGGCTTCAGCACGTGACTTTACAATCAGAAGCGCTGTCCGTGGTACCCGGCCGGGATACAAAAGCGGAAATCAATCGGCACAGCCCTCTGTTTCCACATTTTAAAGCGAAATCTTTTTTAGTGGGACAGATGGCATCCTGTCAGAAAACTAATCTATTTGTTCACCTACCGGTTGGTCGACCGAAAAACTCTGATCAGATCTCAGGACACACGACGCGTGGATGAAACTACCTTCCATTGTGTCAACACAACTTGAAAAGCGAGAAAATGTAATTGTTCTAGATAACACAATACACACATCGATCACGAGAAAGGAGCACGATAATTTACCTTTATCTCATACACCACACATCGGTACACATTCAGATCCTTCGTACGTGCGTTTACGTAATGCACGAAAAATCGTTGCTTCGACGCGTTCATCGTTTTCGATTTGGGTTTTGAAGGTTTGGCTATCGATTGGACGCACTTTCAGCGAAGGATAGCTTAGCAGAGTTTGGGTTTGGGCTACATGTCGTAACGGTACTCCAGGACGTAGTGCAGCGACAAAAACAGACAAGGACAGAAGGCGGCGACGGGCACAAGCGCTATGATAAGGACCTAAATACAACATGCAACTTGGTTCAGTTTAAAATAACTAGCATTTGATAACTCACTAGCTCCCTTCCACCCACGAAAGACGTTTTTTTTTTAACAGGAGAAACACGAGAAACATTCATAAACCTGTAATTTTTGCGCTACCTTGACGTTATGTGTGCACCACTGACGCAGTATATGCCAGCACCATAACATTTGTCAGTGTTGTTTTACGAGCACATCGAGGGATACGATCAAACAAAAGCTCAGGCTCCCACTACAATAGCCCAGCCATTTTTTTCGCGGTGGCTTTGGTAGACACCCCCCTATCACACAAACGCGATTTTGTGACGTCGTGTAGATCTCGCAAAAATAGTGACTGGGGCCCGCCACTGTCATCAAGTGATGCGATCAATGCTTGTTCCCGTCGCCTCCCTCGGTCTTCATCTGTTTCAGCGCTACACGAAACCATTGTTTCAGCGAAGCTTTCAGCCTCCGCGCTTTTTCCATCTTTCTTTAGGAAGCGGCCGTAAATTTTCTGCTCACGGCAGTTTCGTTGAATCGGCAGTCCTTTCAGGCATTTAGTAACACCATTGCAGTAAACAATTGAGCAAGAAATTCTCCTTGACCACGAAAACTAATAATGACATACTTCGCGAAACACTCAGCAAATTATGTCATTCATATCAAACATTTCTTGCATATAGAGTTACAGCTGCTAGTTTCCATGTCTCTCAAGCCCAGGAGAACAATTTCCTAAACCTGGAAGAACGCCCAACGCAAGAACCCCCATTCAATACTAGAAAAGTTTACTATACTGAACACAGCAAACAATATAGATTAACAGCGCACTGAACACCAAAGCTGCGCATTAGTCGACATGTTTCTATTTCAGAATGCGTCACGGAGTCGTCAATTTTTACAGGTGAAAGAAACCTAAAGGCGTCGCTATAAGCAATGTTTCCCCAGTCTCCCTATAGTAGGCACTGTGGAGAATAAAAATATCACCGCGTTTTGTTACGACTGATCTCGAATCTGAATCACGGTGTTAAACAGCTGTAATTCAGGAATGCGTCAATCGAGTACACCAATAAATATTTTCATGCGAGAAGAGTTTAACTGCGGCCTGTATAATAAAATTTATCCTCAGCGTGTCTACGCCATAAATCTCAAAATAAACCACTCCTGTGCTAACTTCGACCAATTATCGCCGCTAACTTTTTGATCTCATCTGCCTACCTAACTTTCGTAACTAAATTATGTTGCTTTTAATCCTCTGGCCAAACGTAATAATGAAGGAATCTTTTTTTAGCAGCCGACATTCCAGACCTGTTACCTATGTTGACGTTCGAGTCCCACGCAGTCTTGTTTTGACATTTTCTGACTTTCAAGCCGTTTCTGAATTTTCCAGTTCGCATTTTGTGAAGCAGAACCAACTCAGTGAGGAATACTTTCAATTTGGGCTCTGCAATCAAAGCCAGTTTTGGGCGCACGTTTACGAATCTTTCCGCGCTAAAGTTAGCGTGTGCGGTCAATCTAGGATTGGCTGGCACAAGGGATTAGTTGGTTCCCCATCAGATAATCCAGCAGTTGCTTACAAGCTGCTCTCATCCTATCTTACGTACAAACTCTGAAACTCCGCACTGCGTCTTAACACGCGCGAAACCACGTGAGTGTGGGCGTTATTTTGCAACCATCACTAAAGCCAAAGCAAAGGCGAAGCGAGAAATGGAGACAACAATTACACTTGGTTTCCCAGAACCAAGAAGCACGACAAAAGCGGGGATGAACTCCCCTGCCCGCAACACTAAAACATGCCTAAACAGATACCAATATCAATATACAAAAATGACAACAATTATCCTTTTTGTCACTGCATTTAGCTTTCTTGCGAGCAGCATTTGCGCTGCTGTTTGCCATTTATCGGTAAAGGTCCGTTCACACTTGCGACGAAAGCGACGAGAATTCTTTCGCACTACGAAAATTGGTCCCGACCATTTGACATAAACGATCGTCGCGCGACGAAGCGACAAAATCCCCTTCGCTTTCGCTCGCTGTCGTCGCAAGTGTGAACGGACCTTGACGCACAGACCCTCCTTAGATCCGTTCTAACTAGGAAGATATATGCGTTTAATCCGCGGAAATATGGATTTTTTGAGCGCCACAGGAGGGATACGTGAGTAAGAGCGACCAAGTTAAACGTAGCCAAATTACACGAAAGTTATAAACGGTAGAAATTTGACGTTGGTATGGTATGCAGGGCTAATCGGCCGCGTATAAGACAGTTTAGGCTGTAGTGACATTAATTTGTTGTATATTTTTAAATGGAATAGATGGCTTTGCTAAAGAGTAGACCATCTGGAGCAAGCCGCCTTGCCAAAGAGCAACAACGTGTGGGGCTTCTGCCATCGTCGCTGCTGGTGACCTTTTGTGGCTAACCACATTCTAAGCCTAGAAGCCCAGGCGAGAATGTGTTTTTCACTGTCCCTGTTGGCTTCACACATAGGAGACTTAGGGTCTACTAAAATGTCGGTCATACAAGCCGAGACTCACATGAACTGCCTGTCGGCGTCGTTCGCTCCAGCTTCCGCCGATGGCGCTCCCTGGGTGCCCAGCCCAGCGACTCCTGCCAGACGGCTGCCGAGCTTTCCCAGGAAGGTACGCTTCCTGCAAATACCACAGTAAGTCACTCGTGCTTCATGGCTGCCCTTGGAGTCATTCTTTTAAAAATTGAACCGAACATTCCTCACTGGATCACCAGTCGCACAGCCTACCAGGTTCCCGTCCATTCCCGCTTGTTGCGAAAATTGATAACATAAACCTAGTTTTACTAGTTGGGCCGGCGCGTAGTATGAAGAGACAGCTGCAAGATTAACAAACTATAGCCTAGGGACGTCGCTGAATGTTGAATCGCTAGACCTATACAGGCCCCTGGCATCATCCCAACCCAGCATCAATACCGATCGGCGAGGGCACTCCATCGATCCATTAATTCGTTGCACCCGTATGTTAGGGCAATCATCTGTTAGCGACTACGTGCGTAAGATCACGGTGCTATATTTTGTAACGCGACTTTCATGGCGGAAACGTCACAGATAAACGAAATCACATTTAAAAATTAAAAATATGCTCCTACCACGCTGGCAGAAAGCCCATCAAGTAAAGGTATGGGCACCTTTGCCTCAAATGACGTGCGACTTCTGAAAGACAATCGGTGGCGAAAACGAGAAATGTGAGAGCAGCCCTAAGGCAGCGCCCCATGTAGCGGAAAGCGGTGGGTTGCTGGTCCGACGGCGTTCCGCTAACGTTCCTCGCTTGTGTGGTCTGGCCGGTTATGTAGTTAGAAACAGCAATCCTTTTGGTCCTCAAAAAGCCCATAGCCTGAAGATTAGACGATGCACATGCTTTCTTAAAATCTGTTGGCACTGCTAAAGCACATATCAAGATAACAACTCTAGAAAGCGAACAACAGCAGCAGCTTAACAACGTAGACAAAATACTCATTAGCAATGTAATCAGCCAGCCACTTGCATGTCTTATATTCGTATTTTCTGTGTTAATGGCTCAACCATACCACCAGTACCTTACTATCGACGTGCGACATTTTGTTTAGACGAAGCTGCCCCTGACCTTCAGCACAGAACTGTACATTGTTTGGTGCACAAACTTGTGACGACTAGATAATTTTTTTAGAAGTGACAACTGGGCTAGTTGGCATTCCACTTGGAACATCTTGATGGTTATGAAAAGGAAGATGACAAACCACAGCGCTGTGGCTTGTCATCTCCTTTCTTAGTGTCCAAGTTTAAGTGTCGCCACCATCAGGATGCTCCAAATAAATTTTCAAGATGCGCGTATGACATTACGCTGGATAGTATCTGGTTTTGTAGTCCCATAACCGGTGACTAGCGGTGTGACAAGCACATTAACGAAGATTACCATAAGGACTCCAGTTAAGAGGACCGAGGCATTAGTTAGGTTAGAAGTATAATGAAGATTCCTGAGAAACGTGCCACGAAGAAACCAACATGGGGGAACAGAAGTTTGATGACGATATACCTAGACCAAGACCGGGCAGAACAAGGTAACGAAAAAAAATACCAGCCAGGAAGTGGTGCTGTGAGGTGTGACGAAGGGTGAAGTGGGCTGGTTAATTGTATGATTATCCTGATGAAGCATTCATTCGTCAAATTGAACGGCAATGTAAGAGGACGTTGGTGAGCAGGGCTATACCGTCGCAACGAGGTTAACGACTATTCCTCGGAGAATATATCAACATTCCAATACAAATTCTAGGGTGAAGGCGTGGAGGAGGATCTTAGGGTGTCCTTGCGCGATCAGTTGGCCCCAAAAAAAAACAAGGATAAAGAACCTTATGACATAGCTTAGAAACTGTTTGACCAACACACATCAAATGGCTCCGTAAAAGCCCAGTACGACCCATTTGTTCGCCCACTTCAGTTAGTCATAATGTGTGCTTACATGCTCTAATTTTTCATTAACGGTATTACGCGTGATAAACTGAGGAAACTAAAGCTTCGCACGGTCATTCATTCATTATTGAATACCAGTATAACAAAGTGTCAGATCCAACTATGTCAAAGCATAATGATAACACTTAGTATTAGTAAAGGCAGCGCGACTATCTGGGTACTTATACCAGGTAAGCATAGAAGGTAATAGAAAATTTCCGGAAGAGACACGCGCGCAAGAAATATCACATCGCGGGAAATAAAACTTCGCAAGGAATAGGCTGCTTCTAATCTTACGGCAGCCGGGACTGAATAATATTACCGCCCAACGTAACCCAACATAACCTAACGTAACCTAACTAATTATACCAGAATCGTTCTACCCTACCGAACGTACCGTAACGTAACGTAACCAGACTAATTATACCCGAATCGCTCTACCCTACCGAACGTACCGTAACCTAACGTAACCTAACTAATTATACCCGAATCGTTCTACCCTACCGAACGTACCGTAACCAAACTAACGTAACCTAACTAATTATACCCGAATCGTTCTACCCTACCGAACGTACCGTAACCTAACGTAACCTAACTAATTATACCCGAATCGTTCTACCCTACCGAACGTACCGTAACCAAACTAACGTAACCTAACTAATTATACCCGAATCTTTCTACCCTGCCGAACGTACCGTAACCTAACATAACCTAACTAATTATACCCGAATCGTTCTACCCTACCGATCGTACCATAACCTAACGTAACCTAACTAATTATACCCGAATCTTTCTACCCTACCAAACGTACCGTAACCTAACATAACCTAACTAATTATACCCGAATCGTTCTACCCTACCGATCGTACCATAACCTAACGTAACCTAACTAATTATACCCGAATCGTTCTACCCTACCGAACGTATCACAACCTAACGTAACCTAACTAATTATACCCGAATCGTTCTACCCTACCGATCGTACCATAACCTAACGTAACCTAATTATACCCGGATCGTTCTACCCTACCGAACGTACCGTAACGTAACCTAACTAATTATACCCGGATCTTTCTACCCTACCGAACGTACCGTAACCTAACGTAACCTAACTAATTATACCCGAATCTTTCTACCCTACCGAACGTACCGTAACCTAACATAACCTAACTAATTATACCCGAATCGTTCTACCCTACCGATCGTACCATAACCTAACGTAACCTAACTAATTATACCCGAATCGTTCTACCCTACCGAACGTATCACAACCTAACGTAACCTAACTAATTATACCCGAATCGTTCTACCCTACCGATCGTACCATAACCTAACGTAACCTAACTAATTATACTCGAATCGTTCTACCCTACCGAACGTATCACAACCTAACGTAACCTAACTAATTATACCCCAATTTTTCTACCCTACCGCACGTATCATAACCTACCCAAGCGCAGCCCAACTGCAACGAACCTAACCCCACCCAGCCCAACGGCACACCTAATCCAACCTATACTGTGCTGTGTGTCATCGTGTGTGTCATGCTGTGTGTCGATCGCTTGATATGGTAATAACCATAATGAAAAAATGCATGAGCAAAATCACAACGAGAAAAATTCTCAAAAATTCCGAAAGTTACAAAAAATAAATTTCCCCCGTGCTGGGCTCGAACCCGGGCCTCCTCGTTGAGGGGTAGGGGGTTTTACCACAGCGCAAGAACAACAGCTGTAGGAAGTAAGTACTTTTAGGGGAATATGTTCGTAGAACGTCCGGGTGGTGTGCTCTAGCCAATGAGAGGCGACTGCCGTGAGAAATTTATGAGAGTAATTCTCCCGGTAGCCCGGATAATACACTACCAAGAAATATCACAACGGGAAGATCAGCGTGCATGGAGGAAGTAGACAACGCAGCCTTTATTGCGCCGACGCGGCATAAAATGCATTAAAACAAAAGCTAGCGTTAACTTCCCCCGTTTCTCTATCTCGAAAAACGAGAAAAGCCTAACCCGTGGTAAGCAACGGCGACGTACAAGAGACGCAATAGCTTGAAAGCCATTAACATACCCATAAGTTACAATACTGTTTGCATGCGAGCCACACCCTGGCAGTATCTGTATGCGTTAAGAGCTCGCGCATGAACCATACAACGGAAATTCTTTCAGAACCTACGCCTCCCATAAACGTTACCTGTTCGCAGGAGTATTTGTTTTTCGCTATGTTCGTTCAAGCTGCGGAATTTTCTGCTTACACCTTTGTCCCTTCTAAAAGGGTTATAGAAATGGCAGTGCCTATTCTGCCGGCGCCGGCAGAATAATTTTCCTAGAAATTCTACCGGCTGTCACCACCCATTGGCTGCCCGAAGGCTGATGTCACGTGCCGGAAAAATAAGGAAATTGGTATTTTGCCGGCGTCGGCTGAATGATTTTTTTTTTCAAATTTTTTTTCCGGTAGTAGAATTTCGGACAGTAGAACCTAAAGTAGCGTAACCAAACCAGCTTCATTTTATTAACCTAATGTAACCTAACCTATCATGACGTAAGCTAACTCAAACCAAACGTAACCACACCTAACTCGACTCGACTAAAGTGAACGCGAACTATCCTTTGCGCAAAGTCCCTTGAAACCAAATTCTTCGGTTTCAAAACGGGTACGAAACCACATAGCAGCCGAAAGGGTGCGTTCTTTCGCAGCATTTCTCTCATAACTGCTCCATGCTAACCAACCACTGGCTACTGCCGGTAGAATTTCGGAAAATGTATACTGCCGGTGCCAGTAGGATAGACACTACGTGTAGAATTGGAGTCAACTCACCGCGTTGCCTCGGACGAGCCCGGGATGGTCCCGCTCGAACTGCAACTGGCGACGGAGGCGCTCCTCTGCGTGGACATGCCGGAGGTGGTGGCGGCCCGACCGGGCAAGGCGGCGACCAGCTGGAGCGGCGGCGGTGGTTTCTCGCCGGTGGCCGGACCCGGGGTTGGAACGCTGCGCCCACGCGACAGGCCACCTCGCGCGCTGCCGGACAGCCCGAACTTCGTCGTCTTCCACCAGGTGTAATCGCTCCTAGCGCCGACGACGGCATTCGGTAGAGTAGTTGCATTAATGCAGATGTGCCACAAATAAAGCGATTGTTTCTATGTCTCACTTGTGGCGGTTTCGGGAAAAAAACGCACAGCAGGAAAGCAATGGGTTTCTCGCAATGTGCGAAAGAATGGGTTCCCACAAAGGTCGCTTGATCATGATGATGATGATGGGGGTGATAAAACGCGAAGCTTTCTCCAATGTCGGAAAAACTCTCTGCAGGAAAGCCGACTATAAGCAATGGGTTTTTACACATAGCGCATGATGATGATGATTATGATTGTGGTGGCGGTGGCGGTCATAGAGTTTCATACTAATATCTACTAGAGGGAAATCTGGCGCTGCATTCGCGGGCCACCGTAGGCAGCGCCATTGCAGCTAGCGACATTCCTCGCCTCCTTGGCTTGGTCAGCCACATGGCTTCTTTTTCGTCTTGGAACCAAAAAGGGTAACATTGTTTTTTTGTTCATCTCGCATGAAGCTTCTAAATAATCCGTGACAAATAAATCCTTCTGGAGCTTTAATTTTATAATAATAAAACAAATTCTATTAATGTGCGACAGTATAATTGTTGCATTTTTACAGCCAAAGCCAACTTTTGAGCCTGTTCATGAGCCATGCCAAGGACAAGTGGAACGTGCCTGCCCGGTACATGACGGCACACTCGCTGAAGCTCGGCTCCCCTAGACGGTGGCGCCAGATTTCCCTCTAGTGTATAGTATGAAACTCTATGGTGGTGGTGGTGGCGGCGTATGATGATGATTATGATGATGACGATGATGAAACGGAAAGCTTTGTTTGATGCAAATGCAAAGTCCACATTCCAGCCAAAGTCCAAACCAGCGACAACGCTGAGCTGAGCGAACAGCTCATTCAGATGACGCATTCACAAACTAATAGACTGAAAATCATAACATCGGTTTCGGTTACCTCAGCGTTGTCGTACATCTGGACTTTGGCTGATTGGATTACGGACTTTGCATTTTTATCGGAGACACCTTCACGTTTCAACCATGTTTCTTGCGGAAAGGGGCGTTTATTTGAAGAAGTAGTATCAGTGGTAGTAGTTTTCGACGCTAAGGGTCGCAATTTCTTTGTTCAAGGCCAGAGTACTTAGAAATATCTCTGCAAACGTTATGGTGCCACCAAGGCAGATTGAACTTCGCAATGTGACAATAATCGGTCGCGCAACATGTTTTCATTTGGGTAGTATTCCGTTCCCCTGTGGGTACAAGTTAAAGGACTGATGATGATGATATTGTGGTGGCGGTGGTTATGATGATGATGATGATGATGATGATTAGACACCCTCCCTTGTATCGGGACGTCGGTTGTCACCAACCGACTTGCCTGTGTTATTCTACTTATTAATAGCCCTACCCTAAATTAACCTAATGGGTTTGCCCCCTCCCGCCCCGGTTTTAAACTCCCATCGCTCCCCCTCCTTCCTGCCCTTGCACAGTGGTTTACCCCCGCTTCCCCCCCTTTTTTTCTGTATTACCTGGCGCCACCTACTGTTTTTTTTTTTTAAGAACACCGCTGTTTTCTTGGGCAACTGCTAAGGGAAGCCAGCTATTTAGCCTCTGTAGTAGAGTTACGGGTTCTGGAGCGGACGGCCTTGGTTCCAGCCCAAGCTTGTATAGCATCTTTCTTAATTTCTAAATTTTAAAAACGTTTCCTATCACCAACACTGCGCATTGTTTTCTTTAATACCAGTGATTTGTTATCTTTCAGGTAAGTTTAGGTATGGGACGCAGCCTATGACTACATCTAATTAACATTGTATATGGTACGTACAGGTAGTGCCGTGCATGTACCTGCATGCAAACGGAGTGTCGCTACCATTGCACAGTTTAGTATACCGTGGGCAGTGAAAGTAATTGACAAAAACTACCAAAGTACAAAAAGAACATTACGGGCAAAGCCTAATATATAGCACGGCACGCAGTTAAGGCAAAAAAAGCAAAAATAACACCGATGTTTGAGGTAACAAAAAGCGTGGCGCTACTGCTGCCTTCGCTCAGGTACGCGGTCCACCTTTTTCTTGTATTCACAAAATGTTGTCCCGGCTGGATTAGCCGCCAGTTTTATTGGTCACAATAAAACACCAAATATTTACGCAATAAAAAATAAAACACAACGGCCACACAATGTACTAACTTTTATTAGTCGATCGGCCGACGATGTATGCGACACCTGCGGTTACCATTTCAGTATAAGCACCTGATTTCAAGTAGCCAGCCAGGCTTAGTTTATACCCTGACGTCATTTCTGATCATCAATTTTAAAGTGTTCGCAGGTCACCCATAGCTGCAGCCAAGACGCAAAGGCACACGGACGCGGTTTTCCAAACCCTTCACTGCACAGCGCCCCAAACATGACACGTTTGACGTCACTTCGCGAGCTATTCTAATGAGCACCTACTAAAGAGAGAGAGAGAGAGAGAGAGAGAGAGGAGAGAGAGAGAGAGAGAGGAAGATGAGAGAGAGAGAGAGAGAGAGAGAGAGAGAGAGAGGGCACCTTCGGACCACACAATGTCCGTCCGCATAGCATTTACAATCGCAAAAAATCACACAGGCACCACGAGGATTCGAGCCTGAGTCTGGTAGACCAGACAGAGTCAGTGTCAGTCGTCTTACCCATTGGGGCTACGACCGTGAGTTAGTACTCGAGAGTCAAACCGCTTACTCCCTCGCCTGTAACGGTGCGGAGTACCTTAGGACCTCCCAATGTCCGCCCGCGTCCATCCGTGCGCACACCGTCATCAAACGAAACTCAAGCGAAATTCGATTTGAGCCGTGAGTTGCAGTTTCATTTAGGGAATAATCAAGGTGTCACGGCTCAAATGGAATGACGGTCGGGGTGCAAATCGGATGTCACTCGGGGCGCAACTTGGATGTCACTTCAAGTTCTCCTACTCCGCACCCTCGCCATCATCCCCGGAGTGGAGATGCTGTCACTTTTTCTTTGGTTCTCGTCTTGTTGTCCTTTACTGAATTGGCGCCTACCCACGGAGGGGGATTGTTTTCCCCTTTTTAGCCCCATATATATTCGCTATTAGTGTAAGCATGGTTTGCTACTCCTGTAATTAGCGGGCTTTAATTACTCCTTCAGACTTCAATACAGTCTATGAAGAAGGCCGCAACGCAATCCCTAGTTACATCTTTTGTTTCCTAAAGCCAAGGTTCGCCTTGTTGGAATCCCCGACCCACTTAATTTCCTTTTCTTTGTTGTTATTCTATTTGCGCTTCAGGCCATTTTGCACAACATATATACGTGACGCCGACAATTGACGGCAAATTTTCGGTAAATGTGCGTTTATTTTTTCGCATTAAATACCTTCGCTACAAGCTTTTCAAACTGCGCTAGGCCTTATTGCGAGACTTTCCCCCGTGCTGTCCTACGTTGCCCAACACAAGCTGCATCCTATCTACTACTGACGTGCTGTCCTCGTCGAAGACGTTCATTTCCAATAGTCTACAGATAACCTCCTAAGTATAAGGGGCTTGTCCCTTAATCCCAATACCGCCACTCTAGAGGCATTGCGTATCCTCCTGTAAAAAGTAAGAGCAAGCGAGTGTTTTCGTAATTTCAAGCATTTATTTCCTTGTTTTTGCATCTCTCGCATAATTTTTTCACCTCAAAATACAGTAAATCACAAGACCGCATTAAACGTCGATGTGTCCGCCATAGCTAGTACTTGTGCATGACACGTAGATAATTGTATTTGAACACGCCATAGGATTCGCTAATTTGGCCTTTTTCGTAACTGCACCCCAGATTCATCCATTGTCGCTTCACCACCACTACAGAAAAAATCGGCGCTGCTAGCACTAGTGGCGCATGGCTGGAAAACAGCTGATCCGGCGGCCCCTCTCCCTTCATTGGCGATCCGGCTGTTGCGCCTTACATTTATTCCTGAACTTGCCACTGAAAGTTCTCCATATGGTTGGCAGGCCCAGATCGTTTCGTCTGCAGGCTTTCACATCTCTCCCAAACTGGTCCGCGTTAGCACGCACCAGAACCCGCGGCCAAGTCCAAAGCCAACGCCCGCGCTACGAACCCAACGGAAATGGCGTGCTTCAGGAATGCGATAATAGCTCGATCGTGTAAACGTCGGCTTCATAAGGCTAAGGACCCAGGTTCGATTCTGACCACGCGAAGAGTTGTTGTTTCTTTCCAATTGGCTGCACATGTTATTGTTCCCCCACCCCCCTCATCACCCCGTACCCCTCGGGTCTTTGGGATGGCCCAGCGGTTAGGTTTCCCGTTTCACGGGCGTAGAAGTCCCGGGTTCAATTCCCAGGACGTCCCTAACCACATTTTGTTCTTGAGGCTTCGAGGTGTTCGTGGTGCGACGGGCGGATTTGTGCCGGCCTAAACAGCTCTGTCATTAGGAAACAGCTTTCTTGCTAGGTGAAACGGAAAGGTAGCACTGCTTACTTGATCCTAGGTTTTTATTTCCTAACCTTTCGGGATCTACTGTTCAAATTTCTGCATGTCTGCCTTGCGTACTTTCTCGCGTTAAAATCCCGTAAGATAGTAGATAAAAGCGTTGCAGCGGTGCTATATTGGGTTTTTGAAAACGAGGCGATGTTCCTGATTGTCTGCCAGATAAACGCTGCTTGCTTATTATTTACGTAGTGCCCATGTTTTTAGCGCGTAGGTTTTAGTTATAGCCCCAGTCTCGATCTTTGTGTTTCTGTTCGTCATTATGTTTCTGTGCAGGTTTCTAAATGAAGGAACGCAGGACGGCATTAAAGTTCTAAGAAGCAAACTCCATGAGTTTCACGTTTTTTGGTTGCACTCTGTTGATTGTAAAGGTGTTACTCAATTAAAAAGAATTCCTTTTATTTGCCGCAAAAAAACAGAAACTTTGGCGGTAATACGAGGTCTAAACCTGTTTTAAAGCAGCTTCACAACGCTTGCGAAACAGTCACAAGGAAGTAAATTTCCGCATAGATGTTCACAACACACCTAAAATCACACGCAGAATAAGAAACGAAACTTTCATTTATATGACTGGCAACAAACTTCATACAAACAAAAATTGTACGTTTAACAAGTACGCAAGTCCCATTTTACACGGCTTTTTTGCAGAGGAGCAAAAGAACTTCATGTCTAGCATTGCTCGAGGTGAAAGCATATGGTTAAACATTTTGGCAAGCTTAACGGAGCTTAGGGAAAAATTAAGGTATTAAGAAACAGGACTGACTTGTAAGCATGTCGAGCTTTATACACGCTTGACGCTGCAATCACCTGAGCGCCAATTTTGTCACCTTTTGAGTTAGAAAAGCAGACAAAACCAGCAGAATTGTGAAATTTTTAGTTTGCGCGTGGCTGTGGCACGTGCAATTGCGGCTACACAAGCAAGTGCAGGGCTTAGATTTGAGTTCCCAAAATGCCTTGAGGATGGAGATACGTTCTGATAGGCCAGGAACACTGTTCACGGAGTCATAAGACTGAAGTATCGGGCCTGTGATGCCCCTTCGGAAGCATGGGAGCCTTCCTACTTGCCATGTCACTGTCCGCACACAAGCTGAAGAATTCAAAAACATTTCCTACTAGTTTCTTCACGTCAGAGATACGTCTTCACTTTGCGGTCGATAACTCGCTGGGGAATTTCGTAGTTCGCCAGGGTGACTGCGTCTTGGATGGTGGGCGTAATGTGGTCCAATCCGATCTTGCGGACGAGACTCTCTTGGGATTTTATTGTTGCCAAGACCGAATCTTGAAAACAAAAAAACGTTCGAGGTTGCTAAGTACTTCAGCTACCAGTTAAACTGCTACTTATATCAATGTTTGTAAACAAAAAACGTTTACCGGTCTTTTTATTGTGAAATCAGTTGGAAGGTGCTTTACCAGGCCATCAAGCGAAGAATCACTTTATTACACGCTCCGAAAATTACGGAAGCACCTAAAACGTCAACAAATAAGGCTGTGATTATAAAATGTGCAGATAAGCGGCTTGACTATTCAATATCTCATTTACAAGCCTTCAATGTAAAGCTCCACGCTATCTGCTACATATTGAAAACTTACTGATTGTGGTTTTCTCAGTTTAACCTCCTGAACAGCATTCTCGTGTCTGCTGGCTCCAGAAGCCTAGCCTAGACTATATCAGCTGGATTAAGGGCCGTATTCTGAGTCCCTCCTCCACGCGATTTTCTCCCTCCACTCGGCTGTGGGGGGATTTCGCAATGCTTATGTCTGAGGAAATCGATTTCAAGG
This sequence comes from Haemaphysalis longicornis, assembly GCA_013339765.2. Classification (NCBI taxonomy): domain Eukaryota; kingdom Metazoa; phylum Arthropoda; class Arachnida; order Ixodida; family Ixodidae; genus Haemaphysalis; species Haemaphysalis longicornis. The sequence continues at coordinate 109,921,041 of CM023455.1, read as the reverse complement.
ATCTCAGGAGGCTCGAGTGGAGAAAGGAGTCACAATACCAGGGTAAGTGTTGTAACTTTTCTTTCGGAAAGCTTTTGGTTTCATAACGCTCACCTTGCAAAGCTGCCAAGAACAGCAGACAGTTGTTGTGACCGCAGGTCTCCGCTACCTTTAAAGAGAAGAAGATAATAGTCTGATTAGTGCACGTTACTGGTATATATCTCTCTCGCAGCTACGTGAAGAGTTACTCTCTTTTTTTCATTTTATTGGCTGCTCACGCACTCCGCTAAGCAACATCTCTGCAAGGGCATTCATCCGGCATGTATTGCACTCTGGAATAACCGTTGCTCTGTGAATTTAGTCAACAGGCATGCTTAAAGTTCGCAACAATGTGCCTGTAGCAATGCACAAAGACTGCGTTCTTAATGCTGCCGTATAATTTAAAACGTTGATTACTAAGTCACTCCTTTCATTACTACGTCACTGCATCGCGAGATTTAAAAGTTCTTTATATTTCTTGCGCTTTTCGGTTAAAAAAACGTCTTTCGCCGGTGGATGGAGCTAAGGGAGTTTTCCAAAGGCTAGTTCTATTAAGCTTAACAAAGTTTTTTTTTATTTTCATGCCCCTTAAAAAACCCAGCCGGCTGGCTCGGAAACCTCGAATCCTACTTTTAGGCACATCAGGCAGTTTGTAAACAGCGCGGTCGGCGACGAAACTTGCTTCCTTGATTCACGATTCTTGCCAGTAGTGAACGAGTATTTCTAGCAAACATTTTTATGAATTTGTCGCTATGGTGTTTCATCCTGTTGAATATCCACGCAACAAGATTGTACAGATATCCAACCAACCACAAAATTAACCGGCAGTGACTGAAATTGGAGAAGCTCACTCGAGTAAAAACTTTCCAACGAATGCTCCCACCATGAACTCCAGCAACTAAATGAAGCTTGTTATGGTTATATCAGGTATCAGACTAGGAGCAGTTTTTGTGAGGTGTTTCCTAGACGGAACGTGCAGTAAGTCCTTGCTGATTCACTTGCGTCATTTATTTACAAAAATTCAGTTTCTTACACTATTCCTCGTGCCATTTCTAATAAAATGGGTTCTTCACTTTGTTACATTTCATTTTTGCACGAGAGTTCCGAAGACACGGGGAAACTGTAGCATGCACCCTCGCAGCTGCATTCTCAGGTACTTTGACACTCGTTTGGTTGAAACAAATTACTCACAAGGTCCAGGGACCGGACACCACTGGAGTCAAGAAAGCTGATGCCCGCGCAGTCTATCACGATTGCCCGAACAACCGGCGTAACTTCGATATCTGCTTCCTCCCTGAAAACAAAACGGGATGTTCAATCTTATCTACACATAATGCAAACCACACAGAAACAAAGTACGTGCAGAGTAATTCTCCAACGAAAGTCTGGCTAACTTTGAATCTGAAGTACATCGACGCCCCTGGCGTGTAAAAGTTCGGAACACTATACAAGAAGTGGCAAGAACAAAAAGATAATTTTTGTTAGAATGCGACTTTACAAACTTTCGCGAAACTTGCTCAGTTAATCCAGTGTTCCCCTCCCTCAGGAGCCCAATTTTAAGAACAAAATAAACTCCAAGCTGTTTTCCTTGAGGGTCAATCCTTAACATTTGTTCGACAAGAATCCCATTTTTCATACGGCTTTGGAACCAGTCAAATTTATCGTGAGAGTTACACCTGGAGAAAGAACGTCCGCCTCACAGCTATACGGCTCGTACAAGCATAGATAAATCAAGCTTGAACATAAACATATGAACCAAGGCAGGTTCAATCGAATATGGTCGTTCGTGGACGCTCCACATTGGCGTTGCTCAGGCATGTTCAAAAAACGCTATCATAACAACTGTATGCTATGTGGGACATGCGATAACCGTACTTCCGTGGAAATAAATCCAGTAATTTGTGCGTTCTGGTCCCCATTTTTTGTGTCGTGCTTCTTTGTACATTTTACTGTATGCCAAACCCCTGCTTATTATCCTTCTTGCACAAGAACAGCCCCTGTACCACATAGTTTAATTTGCCTGCCTATAAAACCGCTACTGTAAGCAGCCAATAGACTGCTTGTCCATGCTTCTGAGCACGCGTAAAGAGTTAGTAGAAAGTAGGTCTTTACGTCGCAAGAGCGTATGTGGCCAAACAGCGCCCGAAGAGTTTCCAGCAGGTGTCCAGTGATCAACACATTTATGCTTACTCTAATGAAAGTACGGTTCCGCGGGCAATACAAGACACTCACATATCTCTGAGCTTTTTGTGGACCTTGTCTTCTGGAGATGAGTGGCTCTTGAAAATTTCTTCGATGTCAGCGACGATGCTGCTGTGGGTGGCAAAACAGAGCGGACTGCCGAATCGGTAGATCACCACTTTGTCAAGCTGAAATGTAGGGAGAAAAAAAAGCAATATTATGTTGTACACGGGTGGTATTCTGGTATGTCCGTTTTGAAAACGCGTTGTTTCGCGTCCGTTTCATCGTGACGTACTTCCGGTTGTCGGCAGGCTTTGGGTTAGACTTTTGCGCAACTGTTTTCGCAAACACTATTTAAACAACTAAACCTATCTTCAACCATATTTAATGTGTTTATTTGAACGTATTTTGAAAACCTAGACGTGCTAACATTGTTTTATTACGAAGTTGAAAGTTTTAAACTCAAGGGGAAGAATGTACGCAGAAAGCAGCTGCAGCCAGCTGTTCCCTGTGGCAAGTAAAGAGTAAATTTAACAAAGATACAGCTGCTCAGTTTTTTTCGCTCTAGAACCACATTTTTTTATGTCCGTTACAGTGACCGTGTATTAAGACAATAACCCGCTGTTACGTATTTCGGCTTCGAAGCACCACCGACACACTCACGAGAGCTTTTTGCCAAGAGACTCGAATAGTTCCTTATGGCATTGGCATTTCTGTGGTACTTTCCGCGTGAAAAAACGTGTGGACTGGTCGGGATTTTGCTTCCTAACTATGTACCTGCTTCGCGTCGAGTCTACGAAGGTTAAGCTGGTATATGTATTTGTCAAGTACCAATAAAAGGTAACCAATTTAATGCCGAGTGCTTGTGTAATTTCGGTCGTCTGCTCGACAGCTACGAAACTTGCAGGTGGTCGTTTTGATGGCATTGGCATGGATTGCACTGGCTCACGGACGGCTGTGACAGCGATATCGTTTCTTCGCTACCGACCTCTGACTATAAGGACACCGGTAGCGAAGAAGAAAAACGAAGGGTGCATATCACTTGGCCCTCAACACTGAGCCGGCGCTGCAGCCGGCCAAGTTCTTCTCGCAGCTCGACGCACAGCCACGAACGGAATGCTTCCGCGGGCATTTCGAATGGGTCAACATAACTTCTTGCCCTCCTGTTCCGCCAGCGAGCAAACAGATTCACATTAGAACTGCCGACATGTCTGCTTCACTCGTCTGCTCAGAGAAGCCGCAGTTCAACGCAGCAGCTCCACCGTGTGAGCGTTGCGTCACATCTGGCTGTTCGTTCACTTTGAGCCAGTCTGGGCTCTCTCAAAACGGAGACTTTGGAACGGACAAAATTTGAGAATACCCCCACCCCCTGTGCGTCGTTAGCCATTTTGGACAGCGTTGTAGTTTTAGTAGAGTAGAGTAGAGTAGAGTAGAGTAGAGTAGAGTAGAGTAGAGTAGAGTAGAGAGTAGAGTAGAGTAGAGTAGAGTAGAGTAGAGTAGAGTAGAGTAGAGTCGTAGAGTGAGGTGAGTAGAGTAGAGTAGCAGTAGAGTAGAGTGAGTAGAGTAGAGTAGAGTTAGAGTAGAGTAGCGTAGAGTAGAGTAGAGTAGAGTAGAGTATAGTGAGTTGAGTGAGTGAGTGAGTGACGTGAGTGAGTGAGTGAGTGAGTGAGTGAGTGAGTGCTGAGTGAGTGAGTGAGTGAGGTGAGTGAGTGAGTGAAGGGAGAGCATAGCCTTGTCAGGCTATGCCGGCAATAGTTGCACCCGACCAACGCCTTTTGAAACTGCTACAGACACATGTTCACAAGTCACAAAGGTTTGTGTCCTCCAGACACGAGAGGACTAAACACGAGACGTCCCGCGTAAGAATCCAGTGCCCACTGGGAATTACGAAATCCTCCAAAGAGCATGCGGGACGGTTCTTCAAAATTTAAACAATGCTGACCGCTCCAACGTATGATCTGGGGCAGTTCATGAACAAATGGCTGACGGCAAAACTCTGGACACTTGGCGATGATGTTGTCAGCTTATAAGCCCGCTTGCCATCTTGCGGAGTTCGTATAGTTGCGGAACAGAAATAGAATCTGCGTTTTTTTTCTTTGCCACACAAAGCTAATGTGCATACCACGAGTACCTAAACGTTTGATAGTAACCTGCTTTAAAGTTTACCGTTCGTCTGGGACCACCTACAGCAAGTGAGGGTATGAAAGCGCTTTTCGGGCAACTCGACAGCGGCTTCGTTTCCTAGCTCTCGTTCGGGTGAAGAGTGCCACTGGAACCGAAGCACTAAGGCCGTGCCAATAGACTTTTTTTATGTCATTTATTACGCGGATCACTTAATTTTCTCACGCTGGAACCAGAATGTTAAGAGAAACATTAGTTTTAGATGCGACTGCATCTCATTCACTCGCCGTGTCCACTCCATACGGCATTGTTGTCCGTCCACACACCTCCCCCTACACTATAAAAAATAATAGTTAGCGGCACCCGGTTTTGATCCCACGACCCTGTGGGCGGAACGCGAGGTACATGGTGCTCTTCCCACTGCGCCACAAACCCAGACAGAATCAAATGCTACGAACGCGCCTTATATCCTTGACTCATTCAAACTACGTCAAGAAGCTACTGATACAACGAATGATGGGGCAATGATTAACACTTGCAATAAAAGAAAAGAAGCTCCCACTTTCAGCAACAATGATGGAGTAACGGTCGTTGCGACAGCGAAGCCCCAAGCATACTACTTAGAGAGATTGACCAAGATTGGCCAATAAAACATAATAATATTCATAAACATAACAATCATACGCATTCCCGACACGTTTCACGCGATTTCAGAATCAATCCAACGGAAACACCAATTGGACCCCACGATGCGTCGCATCTACACAGGGTTCCCATCGCGGGGAGGTGGGCGCAATTTTTTAGATAGCAAACACGCTGAATTAACTCACTGGTTTACTACTTTATTTATTAAAGCGGAGCTTTAGTGTGCTCACTGATGCCGTTCTAGGCCGATCCGCCCCGCAGAAAAGCCAACTTTCTCTGACGATAATGATGAACGATCGTGGGTGAGGTGAAAAAACAAAACGCTTCCCGCGGCTGGAATCAAACCTGGTTCCCTCATGTTATGAACCGGCGTCTATCCGATTGCTCCATTTCAAAACAGCCAAACCGATTTGGAAAGCGCAGACGACTACCAAAGAATCCGCCACGAGAAAAATGGCGTTGCTCTTCATGCCGTAAGGCTGTTAGCCACAGGACGTTGGGCCTAACTTCCCCTTGTGAGGTTTAGGACGTTAGGCCTAACTTCGCATCTTGGTGTTTAACACCTCAAACGGGCACCCACTTAAAAACTGCTCAGTGAACGCCAAGCAGAAGGTAGCGATTCGCGCCGTACACCAAGAAGCCAAACGTTAGGCCTACGGACTGCACACCCGAGAGTTACTGTGAGTACTGTGGGTACTGTGGTGCGTACCTCCAAGTAGCACATACTCGCAGTGTGGTATTGGTCAACCGAAGAATCCATCACGAGAAATCTTCGCGTTCAACCATCGTCGTCGAGAGGGACGGGTGCGTTTTTTATTTATGTGTGCTTATTTATGTATGCTTTTGTAATATTGTTTCAAATTAAAAGGAACGCTGTTGTTCTTTTCACAAGCGCTTTCTTTGTTATACTTTCTATTGCATCATTCGCTGTCGATATATATTCGTGCAAACGTGAGTTCATTCGAAACCTTGAGGTTTGAGTCAGATGCCACGAAGACATCAGGTCGGCGAGGCTCAAGTCGTGTCCCCCGGTGCCTGCGTAAATAGAAAACCTGTTTTGTCAAAGTCATCAGCAGCAGACATTAAGTAAAGCCTCCAAAGCTTACGCCCACGCCTAAAAATTCTAAAACCAAAAATAATACTACCTTGATTTGAAAAATGCGTAATAAAGCTTTATATTACATTGAAATCTAAAATATTAAGCTTCTTTAAAGAGCAGAGAGAGGGAACTCCCTCAGCATATGCCACTTTTGAAAGCAGCATCCGCAATAACTCTTGTTATTTTGCGCTGTTTAACGCGAAAGCCTTCCTGCTCTAGAATTAGGCCGCAATTATCAATGCGAGCCGCGCTTAAAGGTGCCATGCAGACAAAATACTCGAAAGATTTCGTGTTTTAGTGCCTCCAGCGCTTATCAGGCAGCAAAGGACGCCGTATTCAGTGAGAAATTAATCAATTTAGGTTAATGTTCTGACTCTCCTGCCAAATCGTGTGTTTTCGTGACGTCTGCCATGAAGCCACAGGGGCGAGTATTGAAACAAACTTCCAGGGCGTCATTAGGCTCTTCAGCCTTGCTTACCGTCAGTCCTTCCAATGGCGCTACCCTACTGAGCCGTGGACCGTTGCCCACCGTTGCTTTGTTTTTGACCGTATTTGGACCTGGCTTGTTTTTGTTGCGGTAGAAAGCAATCGTTTCGTGAAACATGGGGTATGCTCGACAAACAGGGTAACGTAAGACACCGTCGCTTACGCCAATCGGCCAGTGTCGTGTAAGACAACTCCAAAGCGGTGGACTGCTGTGCAGCTAAAACAAGCACAGTGCGCCCAATAAACAAAAGCAGTGCGCATCCGTACTATATGCTTACGTGTATATTCGTAACTGTCATTTTTTACCCCACCATTCTTACTGCTGTAAAATGAGTATGCATTACATTTAAGGGCAAATAGCTCGCTCGGCAGACTGCCTAATTTGCGTTTACTTTTTCTGGCCTCAGCCAATCTCGCAGCTGGGCATAGGACATCATAGGTTCTGTTGCGGGAACTGAGTTAGTAGGCCGCGTGGGTCCATTACCTTTTTTCTTAATTGCATACGCCTATTTTAGCGAAGTGTACGTTAATAGTGGTGTCAGTATGATTCTAACTAGGCAATCTTTCGAATGAACCAAAGTTGTGTTTTGTATGCATGGCCCCTTTAAAACTTACGTCATCCACACAAAGGCGGTAACGAGAACAGCAGCAACTGGTGGGTAGGGCGCCGGACGTTAATCCCAACTTTATGCTTGTGGTGTTGCATTCGTCAACCCGTACCCGCAGCTCGACATACATTGAGGTTTGACGTGCTCTAACACGTCGTATAAGCTTACGTTTAGGCCTAACAATTGCGTTAAGCCTAAATATAAGATGAATAATGTCGATTGGTAAAGGTTCTAGTCCCAGTAACAGAGAGAAGGCAACCACTGCAGCAACTGCCCGGTATGCGCCGGACGTTAACCCTGTCGTTTCGTTTTGATGTTCTGTATTCGTTAGAAGCAGTAATGAACATAACTCACCCATTTAGTCGAAGAAATATTATTAGAAGCCCGAGGACTGTTCCTACCAAGAGTCCGTACGTGGCGTCCAGCAACACCACGCACACGAAGCTGAGCGACCATAGAGCCTGCAAAAAGAGGTAACATAATGTAACACAGCTTCGAAATTTATTCCGTGTAACAAGGTTTTAGTTAATATTATTAAGATATCTAGAGATCGTAGTTCAATCTGAACTCAAGCATGAAAACACCAACGCTAAAGGCATTACATTTCAATTTCACACTTTATATATCACTAAGATCGAGTCAAAACTAAAGCAAATGCACAGCATACGGCGAAGTTTCCAGTCATATCGTTTAGAAAAACAAATAAGGTTCAGGTAAATAAATGTCAATTACCAGGCACCCAAGCCCCACATCGGCTATAAGGCACCTCGTGATTGAGGGCTCCCAAAACATTACCCCGCTCTAAGCGTCCTAGCGTCGTTTGCGTTGAACAAAGGAACAGCCACGGCGGCAGTATGCATTTAAATCACAAGACTTCGTCCTTAGCATACAAATGCCGTAGCCACATAATAAGAATGGCGGACCTTCGAGGAGCGCAGTCACTTGATAATTTATTCTCAACGAAAAATCTTTCATAACGTCGAAGAGGGATGCCTGCGAAACGATTTTAACAATAGCCTTGCCTGGGCCTTCGGCAAGAAGTATCTTTTTGCATGGGCACCAACAGGGTTCAGTTTTTGTCCATTCAATGGTTTTATTTGTCGCTATCTTTTAATCATCACTTTGCTTCTTTACACATTGCGGTTCAAAACAGTTTAAACATCTCGCTGTTTTGTGGCGTGGCCTGTGGCGGTCATCAAACGCAGCCAACAAACATCTGTTCGTCTTCCCTGCTGTAATGAAATATCCTTGAAAATGCATTCAATGAAGCTTAACATCGTCAAATTGACAACGTGGCCAGCACCATGAATAATACGTACGAGTGTAAAACGTCGTACATACTTCTAAAACAAGGTTCAGCAGTCTGCATGCAGCAAAAAGTAACACTCACAAGGAACTAACCACGTATGGTGACGATAGTAACATTGGTTCCGGCTGAGTAGTATGATGGAGAGCCCAGTAATTCCAAATCATTACTGCTACTACGTAGCACGGTCAAAAAATGAGATCCTAATTAAACATATTTATCTTGCACTTTTCACACAGGACAAAAAACAAGATTACTTACAACGTCACACTTGCTGATCGTCCACAGGCTGCGTAGATTTCGAAGTTTGAACAACATCGGAATGAGGACAACAATAATCACAGCGCCAAGGATACACTGAAAACGATGAGAAGAAGAACATTTTGTAGGCCAAAAGACTACTATGTACGTGTTTTGTTCAAGTATACCGAACAAGAGGGTTCGCGTAAAACCAACAAATTAGGATAACTTAGTTCACTTCTTCGACATTATTTTTCTTCAGAAACGCGGATGGCCTAGAGAGGATACATTACACAGCGTTTTATACAACGTCGCATATTAATAAAGGGCCCTAAGTTCTTAAAAGCAAGAAAACATTTAGCGAACAGTACTTCTGATCTTTCCGGCCTTATGCATTGCACAATAAAGCAACACCTTGACCTCAGTCAAGCTTTTCTACCTTTTGATTCCCTTGCGCATTATTCTCTAATCTCAATTATTTATCTTCTTCAAGTAGTTCACACAGCCACCTGCATTTCATCTTACCCATTTAACACTGAAAGCATGGCCTGAATTGTTGTGTATAAAGCGACGCCATTATTATAGTTTATAAAGCGCGAGCTTGAAGTCTGATGGCTTAAGCTTATATTTCCTCATACTCGCTTTATTCATTACCACCTGTACAAGGGCAGGAGCGGCAGGCCAGTATGATAGATCCCCGAATGTATGCATGTTTGTTATGATTAAAAACATTATGTGTTAGGCTATGGAATTGCGATGCCCAAAAATAAACAGATTCGTTGATCACAGTAGGCTTCAAATCAGAGTAATCCAGATTTAGTTACTCGTGTGCATTGTAACATCTTTCACATCCTGTTTACCTTGCAAAAGTGTTACAAATATCTTAAAGGTAAGGAAGATGTGTTTCCTGCAAATCCATACAGAGTTCGGAAACAAAACGCCCCACCTTGCAATGCTTACTTTCTGGAAAGTAACTTGAACGCTGTACGTACCGCGACTCTATCCCAATACTGCTTTGCACCATGCAGCGCAATTAAATCCATCACATTCTACACTTTGTACATTCTATGTACGGAGATGGCGAGCCACGGTTCCGCGTTCACATTGCCACGTTGTAGGTGAGTGTTGTTACACAACCAGCCAGGTTACGACACTGGCGAGCAGGAACAACGAAAGCGAAATCAGAATCCGTATTTACCTCGGGCAGTGGGCGAAAAAATGGAGCGAAGGCCATGAGTGTCACCGCCACGAATACGCTTGACACTAAGCCAGACACCTGAAAAGTAGGGTGGGCTTTATTAGCACACACGCGAATAATAACCAGTTTCCGCACGTTCAGCCGCTATTTATGATTAAACACTGTCATTGAACAATTCCGATTTCCCTCATCTTTAAAATGGAGCTTGCTTTGTATCATGAGTACTTCTGCGCTTAGTATGACCGTAATCCTTCCGAACGTCCTGAAGCGCATAAGTGCGCGGCTGTAGTGCACTCGCTAGTTGTTTAGACGAGCTGATAGTCTTCCAACTTCTGAAATCAACAAAAATGGCTTCATTGTTTCCCTGGTCAATAAGCACCCCGTGCGTCCTTCGGTCAACTATTGAAAAATTGACGATTCGCAAATATTGTTTTCTTCTATGCTTTCCCTCTCTTCGACGAAGTTGCAAATGATGTTGCAACCGATCGCGCACATTATCTGGTTACATGTGACTGGATTAGTTTGTATTCCCAATTTTCGTGCGAAAAATGTGCCTGACAATGAACGTCCGGATAGAATGATCCTTTCGCGATGTGCCGCAAACTTATCGGCAAAAGCCTCTCCGGGTTTGACAGACGCATAAAAAGCTCAGAAAGCACGAAGATGATCTCGGCTGAAGTGAAAACACCTAAATTATTTACTTTTTACTCAGGACCACCACCCTGTCCAACGCCGCTTCCAAATCTTGCAGCGTACTCCGGCACCAGCCGGGTGTTCTAGTTGATGCTGAGCACGGTAGAGTTAAGATTCTCACCAAACCTCGTACAGTTATGTCAGCTGATTTTTGTAACTTTTGTACTTCTGTCTGTGCATTTGTTTCTGCCGTGTAGTCCCTTTATCAGGACAGCAGCCCTGCACGAGTGTGATATATCAGCATCTCAATTAAAAATATAAATGTCTAGGTCAATAGTTGGTTTATATTAAAGTCCGATTAAGCATTGTTATAAATTACAACACACGTAACAGGAGAACAAAAACTGAAGCTCAGACTAACGCGTAAGACTTGAAGGTAACGAGGCTCTATGCAACCTTCACGACCATCACGACGGTTTAAGTCCACGATTCCGATTTGTTTTTCTTCGCTGCCGCAACGACCTTTACTCTGTCTTTGTTGTTATAACGGCGAAGAAGAAGCCAATCCAAGAAGCAGAACGGACGACCGGAACGTGCACAGTTAAACTAGGCACCTGCAGGTTGCAACGTGTAGCCTACCAAGTGTTCTATGTCGAACAGGTGGCGCGATTCCTCTGGCCCCAGTCACGGCCGAGTGAGTAAGTCATTTCACTCTCGGGTACTAAACCACGGTCGCAGTCAAGTCAATAAAAAAAAAGTTCGTAGTCGAGTAGGTAAGACGACTGACTCAACCCCGTTGATCTGCCAGACACAGGGTTCGAATCCTGCCGGTGCCGATCATTGTCTTCTTGATGCTGTTACAGTGAGTTTGTGAAACGCCTGGAATTAACGAATCGCTAAACATCTTCGCTGTTAAAACAAGAAAGAGGACAAAGTAATCACTTCAGCCACTTTGTTTCAGAATTGACTGAGTGCTTACAAACATCCCGACGTCATAAGAATTGAGGTTGTTGCCACTAACACAATTACAATCGGTGCAATGTGAGAGACATGCAGAGTCGGAAGCACTGAAAGATTAAGGACCAAGCGTTTGGCAGAATCAGATTAAAGAAGCGTGGGTACCGGTACCCAGGTGAGTTTACGATTAAATTCACTTAATTGCATCTCAAAGTTTAAGTGATGACTTCTCGGATTGGCAATATTGACCATAACTGCTGATTGATTGATTCTAGGGTTTATAGCGCCGACGCAGCGAGGCGATGAGGCGCGCCGAAGTGGAGGAATCCTGGAATAATCTTGGACCACCAGGGGTATTGTAATATCTGCATATTGCACAACTTAGGTATTAACTTCACTGAACGTTCACTAGAATATAGTTACATCAACCAACAAAAATAACCGACGGCTACGTGGAACGATAACCTGAGCAACAAATCTCCAAACACATCCTCTGGCACTTCGTCGTATTGTGCTTATGGTAGTTTTGCGTAGTGGCGTAGTTTACTAGCCATGACTAGTAGCTGGCATCTTCAGTGCACCAAGGGGTGGATAAATCTTGACCAACGGGGTGCTGTATTTCAATTTTATAGAACTCTTTTATTTCAGCTATCTAGGGCTTATGCAACGTACTGCAGAAACACGCACATATGCATAAAAGCCACTTCGTACGGATCACGAAGTGAGCCTATGAAGCGCTCGTTACACAGGGTCGTTGGTCAGCACGGAAGCGTTATTAGGATTGATTGATCGTAGGGTTTAACACGCCGACGCAACTCAGGCGATGAGGAGCGCCGTAGAGGAGGCCTCCGAATTAATTTTGACCACCTGGGTATCTTGAACGTGCGCCGAAATCTCGGATACTCGGGCGTTTTCGCTTTTCACCTCCATCAGAACAGCGGCCGCCGCGGCCGGGAATCGAACCCGCGACCTTGTGCTCAGCAGCGCACGCCTTAGCCACTGAGCCACTGCGGCGGGTGAAACGTTATTAGATTTCGAGAGACATTATGCATGGTACAACGCGTGATGCTTCGGTTCTGAGAGGCTGAAAGATGTTCTTGCTAAGCTCCTGTGCCCCAATGTTATTTCGGGCACCATAAAATGCGCTTTATTTTTCTAAGGGATGTCGCTGGCTTCAACGGAGGCTCTTACCTGCGTCTTGGCGCCGACGTTCTTCAAAACCACAGACCGAGCCAGTGCCGACCCCGTAGGTATGCACAAAAAGAAGGAGCCTACTACGCTACTCACGCCGTAGGCCAGCATTTCCTAAAACAAAAAAAGGACACTTTGAACTCATCAGAACCAATGAACAACTGTCAACGCTTCCACTGACACGCCCTCGTTAGGCCGGCGCACCCTCAAAGACAATGCACGGATTACTAAATTAAGTCTAGCGGAGAAAATGCGTGCTACAAAATAAACTCGATAAAAAACAGGTGCCCAAGATGCATTCCAACCGACTAATGTGCGCCGTTGGCAGTCGGCAGTAATTTTTATAAACCGCAGGGATTGATTTTCTAAACAGTTGGGCAAACGGGAATAATATGTACACCCCGGCAACAGAAGGCGTTAACACAAGCTAAACTGCAACCACGTCCTAAATTAAAACAATGAATGATTGACCTGATAACATTGATTCTCTGTTCACGAGAGGGCTGGTTTGGGCCTGTTGGTAGAACATGACAAAGAATTAAAGCGCTAGGATAACCGCGACAAGCGAGTTGACACAGACAACGCGCTTGTGTGTGTCGACTCTCTTTTCTCTGTTGTCCTAGCGCCTCAATTCGTTGATTTTTTGTCTTTTCAGATTTTCTAGTTGTCGGCGGTGTTCACGCCTACCGTGCACTTTTCCAAGCATGTTTCCGTTTTAATGCTGTGGTCCCACCTGGCTAGCGTCCGCCCTGATGCGTTGCTTGCGCCCGAAGAGATCGGCGATGGAGAATGCTGACACAAACTGCACGATAGCAATGGCCACGGCGTCCGGCAGGAGCGACACCAAGTCGTTGACGGGTGGCAACCTGGGTCCTGGGAATCTAGTAGATCGCGACGTGGTAGTTAAAACGTGCCACAGACATGTCATTGTAAAGTCTTGTGGGCCCCTTCAGCCCTTCTAAATCTTTACCTTTCGAACTCTTTTGACCAGTGTAACTAGCGGGTCCACAGACATGTCATTGTAAAGACTTGTGGCCCCTTCAGCACTTTAAATCGTTACCATTCGAACGTGCTTTTGAGCATCTGTAACATAGCGGGTCCTATGCTTAGGTTAGGTGGCCATGACATAATCCAAATATTACTGCTCTTAAGCGCACCAGATAAGCTAGATTCTGCTTAAAGCAGCATCACATCTTTTCCTGTCGCTTTTGGAATTTCAGACCTTTTTTGCGTGACTATGTAGCGACACACAATCATTGCGCGCACAATGGCCGGCTACATTTAAAATGCAGCTACAAAAGCATTCGATAGCCTCTCTACAAAAAATACAACAAAAATGAAGGAAGCTCACAACGCGTGAGACTTGAAGGCAGCGAAGTTGTACGAAACCTTCACGACCATCACGACGGTTTAAATCTACGATTGCAGCGAAATTGCTTCTTCGTCGCATCCACAACGACCTTTACTCATTCACTGTTGCTATAAGTGTGAGCTTCCTTCATTTTTTTTTTTGGAAGTGGTAATCATTGGACATCACCTTGGAGGGGCGTACGCTATGACGTGTCTTTCTCGTTTCCGAGCAAGTGTTCCCCGATTGTGGCGAACAACTGAAGGAGTGGGAAGCTTGGGCCATGTTGGGGATCTCATTTTCGAACACATGTACAGCGCAAAAGACAAGGACGAGAAAAAACACAGGACGGCCGCTGACTTCAACAACCTTTAATGACGATACCACCCGGAATATATACGGTGCGCTGCCATATGAATTCCGTTTTGCGGTCAGTGATGAGATGGAGCTCGAGACAGTTCGAGCCAATGTTCTTCGTTCAGAATGGAAACGCCAGGCCAGGTTACGCTGGGACGTTTTCTTCACTCTGCACAGCGCTGAGACTCCCCACATATAAAGAAGACACTCGTACTCCGGCTTATCACTGGCCGCGCAACGGAATTCATATGGCAGCACACTTTCGTTCATCTCCAGGCCATCCCTCCCAAGAAACCACCTCCGCCTGGCAACCCAGTCCCCGCAACATGTGATGTGCCTTTTCCAGGAAGTGCACAACGTGTTGCACCCTTAAGTCCCCAGTTCGCCATGGAATCTCAGATGTCGCCTTCGGAACTGCTCACCCTTGTAAGGCAAGTGGCCAGGCGATCCCCGGAGTCTGGGTCTGAACAAATATAGTTGACCGTGGTCTGTGCGTTGTGTGTCTAAGGGTGCACATGTCTTGTCGCAGCCTTGACTGCGCCGCAAAAACTTACCTGAAACAGTGTCGTTAGGTTTTGTAGACGGCAGTCACTTTCCGTGCTTTCTGCTGACAAGGAAGGCGGTTTTGCTGTTTTACGAATTGACAAGTTTAACTCAAAGGACACCGCAGCTATTACTTCAGTTTTCAGCTGCCGCAATGGCGTTTCGCTTTCCAAAA
This sequence comes from Haemaphysalis longicornis, assembly GCA_013339765.2. NCBI lineage: Eukaryota > Metazoa > Arthropoda > Arachnida > Ixodida > Ixodidae > Haemaphysalis > Haemaphysalis longicornis. The sequence continues at coordinate 109,905,935 of CM023455.1, read as the reverse complement.
AAGTACGTGACGATGCGAAAAAACTTTACTGAGCTACATCGGTTAGCCAGCTCTATTGACCTAAGCAAGAAGCTTATGCGGGCTCTGTTTTTCAGTAAAAACGCACAAGATTGACTCGCCGTTACTTGTCATTATTTCTGAGAATGGGACGTGGCAGAAAGCTGTTGCCTTGTTTTTACAATTAAGACTTAACCTGCTACTTATAAACGAATCTTTCCTAGTGGAAGACTCCAATGCCATAATTTCGTTTATTTCAAGTAATCAAGAACGTCTCAACGCAGCCTTCTTCGATATCAAAAACTTACACTACTCAATGCCGCACGATACGTTGCTACAGTACGTTTAGAGCTCCATTGGCGATTTCGGCGCTGTTGCATTTCAGAATATTTGTGGCATTTCTGTGAGCGACCTTCTTGAACTGCTCGGATTCTACTTGAAATCGACGTTTGCATCTTGAAACAATAGGACCTACATTCAAAAAATCGGTGTGCGTATACGCTCTTGTATTGCTCCTATCTTCAGTGACATCTTTCTAGCTTACCATCACCTCCTCCTTGCTAGCCACATTGACAACGCAGTTCCACCTAAGGTTTCCCGCTTTCTGGATGATTATCTGATATTATTTGCTTATGCGGGACAGGATGTTAAAAATTTTGAGAGTGATGTTTGAATGTGATCTACATCTTCAAACACATTTCATCCCATTTTGTTCTCACCTACAAACCACCGGTCAATGGTGCGTTAAGATTTTAAGATTTTTGGCTCTAAGGCTAAGCATCTCGACTGACCACCTATGCTGGATGTATGAGCAGCGGGCGAATAAACCCTTACTGCCTGTCTTATCCGCGCATTGTAATTTATTAAAACGCGGAATTGCAGATCTATGTTTCTCAAATGCCTTGCACAAGTCTTGTAGCCACTCTATGCCGCTTAGCCTTCTCGCTCAGGCGTGTCGCCTGAGAACGCTGGGTATCCGGAGCCTCTTTTAGTGTCCGTGGCAAAAAATTTATAAAGAAACCCAAGCAGGTGACACTGCAAGGACGGACTGCGCTGTCAGCGAGAAAAAGGCCTCATGGTGCTGCCATATCAACACAAGGTTTCGCACAGCTTAAAGAAGAGAGGCAATAAAGTAAATGTCAGAGTGGTGTTCTCTGCCCTAGAAAAATTAGCCCGACTATGCAAACGTGTGAATTCCCGTGCCGGAGGACGCAGTATTTGCATCACGAAGCACAGAAAGCAGTTTGTGGAATGTGCTGTCGGTGTCGTTTATTTGATTTCGCCAGATTGCGGGAAAACGTACATAGGACAAACGGGCAGATGCTTAAACACAAGATTAATGGAGCATTACTACAATGTCAATACAGAAGTTCAAGGCCACTTGGGCAGCCATTGTAGAGACTGTTACGGCGTCCCGAATTTCATAAATGAGCGATAATCTGCAAAAACCGTGCTCAGCTAACCCGCGAAATCATTGAAGCTGAACAGATAAATAATCCTCCCCAAAATGAATTCCAATATCCGGCTGAGTCGTGATAGAGACTCGTAATGTTAAAAAGTGAGATGTCACGCCAAATCGATCTTTTTTTTGTTCCCACCGTATATATTCCGGGCAGTATCGAGAGAGAGAGAGAGAGAGAGAGAGACAGAGATAGAGAGAGAGAGAGAGAGAGAGAGAGAGAGAGAGAGAGAGAGAGAGAGAGAGAGAGAAGGCTTTTTATTGAAAACAAGCAGAGAGTTTTGCCGGCGTTTGCGATCGCCTACATGCTTTTCTGGTAGGGGTCGGGGATGTAGGGAAGACAGGCCCTAGAGAGAGGTGGGCAGAAAAAACAAAAACAAACAAAAAACACTGGCGTGGCTTGACGGGCTTGACGGACTATTTTTTAGATTGTGTCACAGAATTCACAATTTTGAAATGTGTGCCAATGTCCTCCAAATATGAAAACAAACTTTTTAGAGCCTGATGCTGCTTTGAGCGGCAAGTCCATGGTCCTTGGATGGTCTTCAAAGTTACCGGCCCTTGATCTAGGCATTCAATATCTTCAAAAAAACTCATTAGAGTTTGTTGAAGTCAGCGGCCGTACTGTATTCTTTCTTGTCCTTGTATTTTGCGTTGTACATCTGTGTCGAATAAGAACGCTGGAGTTTTTTTTTTTTTTTTTTTTTTTGGGGGGGGGGGGCAATCTTGGACAAACGTGCCCCGGGGACGCTGTGCGGTCGCCGCGAGGCACGCGCACATGAGGGCTCGCCATTTAGTTTTTGTAAATGCCGGGCGATCGCCGCAATCTTGGCCAATCTCTAAGTCGGTATGCTTGGTTAACAAACTTGCGCCGGGGGGACGCTGCGCGGTTGTCGCGAGGCACGCACACATGAGCACTCGACATTTTCTTGGTATTTGTAAAGGCCGACATGCAAAAATTACTATCTGCTAACCAGCTTTGCTGTTAAAACAAAACAGAGACTAATATAAGGTGTCACCCTATCAAATGTGGTGATAAGACCACGGGATAGGTTACCATCTCGCAATGACTATGTCTTCCGTACTCTTCATGGCATTAGGGAACCTGTGATAACTTTATCAGCCCCACTACAGGGCCCATTTAAGCACAGATGAGACCGTTTGCAAGAAAATTTGATTTCCTGACTTCACGCACGATGCCAAAAAAGCTTTATTTTCTTAGACAACTTCAAGCATACCCGTTAAGCATTCTAGGTGTGTCAATGACAAATGTAACGCAAAAAGTAACATGCATATGTTAGGCGGACTAGAAATTATTGCGCCATTCCCACCTCCCGCATGCCCTTTCCACCTGCTTCAATGCTGATTTTAGAGTGAAGCTGTGTACGGCAAAGAGTCCGCTTTCCCTTCCAGAGGTGACGATTTAAGCGACACCGCTTCTCCGTTAATACGTACTTGTCGCCACCCCCTACGCCTCTTTCACAAATTTTATACCCCTCGCCAACACCGACATCTGTTTCCCATTCTGCGAAAATGGCTGATAACGGCGCCGTTATCAGTGGTTACACGCTTGACCCGCTATGGACAAGACGCGTGTAGATGGCTTGGAGGAAGAAGAGCGGGAATTGAAGGAGCATCGGCGCGCACAGAAGCACGAATGGAACGCCGACGTAAACCAATAAAGATAGTATATAAACTTGCTAAAGAAAAACCCCACCATAGCTGCAGCTTCTCTGGCTTCCATCTTCGTAGTGGAAGTGTCCTGAATTTTTATGAGCCTAGTTCACACCTTAAATTTGCAAAAATTGAACGATTCCAGATTTTGCGCTTGTGAATGATTTTCATACAACTCTGTGCGTTCATTGCACATATCCTATGTATGCAGCAAGCCAAGCGAAGGACAGATACATATCTGGTACTACGACGTTTGTTCTGAACAATACGCGAGAGGTGCAAATAACTGATTGATTGTAGGGTTTAACGCGCCGACGCAACGCAGGTGATGATGTGCGCCGTAGTGGAGGGCTCCGGATTAATTTTGACCACCTGGGGATCTTTAACGTGCGCCGAAATCTCGTACACACGGGAGTTTTTGCTTTTCGCCTCCATCAGAAAAGCGGCCGCCGCGGCCGGGAATCGAACCCGCGCCTCTCGTGTTCAGCAGCACAACGCCTTAGCCAGTGAGCCACCGCGGCGGGTTGCGAGGCGCAAATAAAGAACCTGAACAATCCTACAAACTTCATCATCATAACTCTGAACGAAACGATTTATGAATGTGAAACACTGAGTAAGTTAATGTGCGTTGATGGTGACAACAGCTGCAAATAAATAAAAGCCAATGGCATGCAGCTTAAGGCATTTTTTGTTCAAAAATTCATGGGCATCAAACACCTTTTCGTATGAGTGCATCTTTAAGAGGGGCGCGTGGCAACGTCTTGCGATGGACTATCTACGGGAGAACTTGCAATCTTTGTCAGTTCACGACGCCTGTAAACATATAGCGTCGTGCTTGTGTGTTGTATTTCTTAGTCTTCGCATTTTTTCCGCTGTTTTCAGCATGAAGAATTCATGACTGCTCAGAAATATTTTTGAACATAGCCTAGTAAGAAAACTCACCCTGCTGCGATGTGCCCAATCACCTTGACGTTGTACTTGGAGTCAAGTTCTAGCAAATAAGACACCACCGTCGCCACAGCAACCTAAAAATAAAATACGCGAAAATGTTATTGCATTCATCGTCATGCCAGCCAATGACGAAAAGGGCTTGCAAATCAGGATTATGGAGCCACGATCGTGACCAGGCTACAGCGCTAGAGCCATGCTTTCGCTGAATGGCTGAGCGCTACGCAGAAGCATGGCTGGAGCTGCAATTGATGTTTCACATCAATGTCTCAAGCTGGAGGAAAATGCGAGCAGAAAGATTAGCCTGAGCTGTGATTTTAATTGATTTGGAGGAAATTGAATTGAATTTTATTCGACTGCAAAACAAATGCATCGCGCTAAAAAACCAGGGAGAAAGCTTTACAGCAGCCTCGGTGCAGCACTACTAAAGCATCGATTGCATTTTGGGGCCATCGCTATGCTGCCCGGAACAACAAAGGGGTGTCCTACTGTTTGTGCAGCATATCTCGAATAAGGTCCCATTCGCTACTCAAGCTTCGTAGCTCTGACAGTTAAAGGGGCTATAAAGGCGAAATACAAGTTTAGTTCAGTAAAAACAAAGCTTTGTACGAAATGTATGCTGATGTTATCGCAAACTTCAAAAAATGAACTAGATTAAACAGATCGAGCAGTGGCGACCTCTTAGCCACTTTCTGTAGGGTCTCCATGATTTCGCATAGTGTCACTAGACAAGGTTACAGAGTATTGGCACTCTTTTCTCCTATTGCGCCGTGCCGCCGCCGTGATCATTGGTCAGTTCGCATCAGGTGACACTTTCTTACACTGCGACGGTTCATGGAAGCCGCCATTTTGTTGTTCACGCGTTTTCTGTCGGTCAACTGTGGCAGTCCCAGCTTTTCCTGCCTGCTCTACGGGTGCACGCGACTGACGTCGTTCCGAATGCGAATCAAAGATAACGCGGTGCGCATCATTTCAGCTGCAGAAGTGTGTCCGAAGGTGCCCTGTTGCTGGGTCTTCAGCAATGTTGTTTACAAATGACCTCATCCAAGTTATCGGTGAGGCCATCGAAGCGGCAATCTGGCAACACTGATAAACAACAAAATGGCCACCGTTGCTTGCTTACTTGCATGCCTCAGTGACGGTACTCCGTATCTTCTCTAATGACACTAATATCACAGAATCTTGCTTGTGCAGCTCCAGGCCTCGACCACAGCCAAGAATTATGACTGGGCGATCGTGGCGGGAATTCAAATTCCGTATGATCGTACCTTTTCGATCGATTGTGGGGTTTAACGCGCCCACGCAACGCAGAGGCGCGCCGTAGTGGAGGGCTCCGGATTAATTTTGGCCACCTGGGGATGTTTAACGTGCGGCGAAATCTCGTACACACGGGCGTTTTTGCTTTTCGCCTCCATCAGAGAAGCGGCCTCCGCGACCGGGAATCGAACCCGCGACCTCGTGCTCAGCAGCGCATCGCCTTAGCCACTGAGCTACCGCGTCGGGTGATCGTATTTTTTCGAATGCTAACGTGCACTTTACACACTGATGACCATATTTTAGTGCTGCCCCCTTACTGCCTTACTGCTGCCGCTATGCGTCGCCGTTGACGTCATGTAGAGAGAAATTTGAAAGTTTTTTTTTTTTCAATATTGCTTTCGCTTTTATGAAAAACGACTTTCTTGGTTGGAATAAAATTGAATGAGTTGCCAAAGGCTAGTTATTTCGAATTGAACAAGATTGTATTCTGTCTTCACGTCCCTATAACACATTAGAACATAAGGAAAAACATTTGGCGCAGCTTGCAGTAGTGGTGCAAGGTTGGAGGAACCGCAGAGCTGGCGGCCCCTCTCCTCTCCCTTCGTTGGAGGCAAGGCTCGTGCGCCTCGCACGGATTTCCGATCTATCCGCTGAAAGTTCTCCATGCCTGGCAGGCCAGGATCGTTTTGACCACAGCCTTTTACATCTATCCCAAAGTGGACAACGTTAGCACGCACTAGAACCCGAGGCAACCGGCTTCGCGAACACGGCGTCTGTAGTGCTAGCTGCCCTGTGCTTCCCATTTGAGGCGTGGACGCACGTGAGCTGTTTTCTTGGGGTTTTTTTTGCGAGCTCCTTATATGTGGCGCAAGCCCATACGCAAGCCTGGACGACGCCACGCCACCGGACCAAGCTTAAGCTGAAACATCTCTGCTGTTAAGAGCGGCTCAGAGCGGCTCAGTAGCGGCAGTGAGGCCTAGGCGAGCGAGCGAACGAATGAACGCTCACATTAGGTCCCAAGCCAACGCTACGAGTAAGGAAAAAAGAATAACGCTGTTCGCCAGGACTATGATGATTATAGCCGAATCGGATAGACGCCGGTTTCGGAACGCGAAGGACCCAGGTTCGATTGCCATCAAAGTACGCGTTTTTTTTTTCTTTCGAACTGGAGGTTTTGTGTTCACGTTGGACAACGTACGGCAGTACCCGCCGCGGTGGCACAGTGCACAGCTAAGGCGTTGTGCTGCTGAGCCCAAGGACGCGGGTTCGATTCCTGGCCGGGGTGGCCGATTTTTTGATGGAAGCGAAAAGCGAAAACGCCCGTGTGTTCGAGATTTCGGTGCACGTTAAAGATGTACAGGTGGTCGCCTCATCGTTTGTGTAGCGTCGGCGCGTTAAACATCCTAATTAATCAACCAACGGCCGGGGTAAACAGCTCCGTTGTTGAAAGACCACAACAACCCCGAGAATGTGACAGCCTGCGCAGCCGTAAAAAGTGCATAGTCTGCTATGAATTCGAATAGGAAGAGGATGGGGGTCCGCAGTGAAGAATATAATCAGGAAAAGTCAATGTCCCCTCCGAGCATACTGGCCTCTTGGTCACAGACTGTACCATCATCATCACCCTCACCTCACCTTTACCCCATTACAGGGGACGTAATTAAAAGACGCTTCATGAGATACGAGGTCCAATCAATTAAAATTGTAGTGCAACAGTCAACTTGCCTTCTCGTTCATGCATATAATATTGTCTGTCAAAGATATCAAATGAAGGCGGACAATTTTTTAGCGTTAACAAATGAGCATTGTGAAGATAGCCGATTAATGCCTTATTAAATGAAGTTGAAGAGCGCGAAGTATGAGAGCCTTTAAACGTCAATCTCATTTTAAAACAAGATTACCAGCAGAATAAAACCGTTTTTTGACGAAAACAGAACCACCAAGTGTATAGCGGATCGTGAAAGGTGTCTGTCCACTAACAGTCACATGCAACCTGCCGGATTTCCGTCAACTATGAGGATCCCCCAAGCTTGCTCTCCTGGCATAGCTGCCTACGGCAGTACATGTTAAATTAAGTTTAAAATTACATTCAAACATAATAAACTTACACAAAAATAAGTACAGCCCGCTCTGCTAGGGAAGATTGTGAAGCCCACAGAAGGATAAGCTGCACATGCGCCTCGTTCGCTGACTCACCAAGATAAGGTCCGACGGCAGAGGCACGGCTGTGACCCGTTTCAGCTGTCGAGCGAACACTGCCTTGGAGACGCCAAGCACGACGAAGGCCGCCAGTGAGAGCAGCACGGTGGCAAGGTTGCTCAGGGCGATGCTCTTCGCCACGTAGAAGACTGTCTGGCCGCAAGCATAGACGAAATACAGCACACAAGAGTCAATTTTTTTTTAATCGGTTCCAGGGATTTCACATTTCTAGGTTCAAAACTACAATGTTCCCCGATTGACGCCCGCACGGCCCATCGACTAACCTTAGCTATCTTCTGTTACAAACAAGGGAGCTATCACTACGTTGCCTTTCATTATCACGAAGCCAGCAAGTTATGTCTGTACCTGGAGTGCATTTACAGGGGAGGCACAAAGCTGAAAAAAAAACTGTTTCACTCTCTTTCTACGCTGCGGTAAAAAAATGCTTGCCACAAAAATGTGTATACATCGCTCGTGTTTGTCATTTTGAGCGTCCCCGTATTTGTGCTGTTTTTCAGAATGTTCAGTTCAAGCAAATTAGCCAGGCTTCCTACGTCAGTGTATAGCTTCCTGCAAAAATGTACTGAACAATCGTGAAGCCTTGGAATAATTGCTAGAAACCAATCATCGGCCGTGTTGGGTAAGTAGCTAGTTGCTATCTTCAGTACAGTCAACAATAAACGGCAGCTTCACTGGAAATCGTTTTCTTGCTCGGCCGATTTAAGAAACAGACCTACGTTTTAAGCAAAGCGTGCTTTTTCTAACGGGTCCCTACAACTGCTCAATCTAAACCCAACACCACCGGCCTCTCTTTTCGTGAAACAAAAAACACCTATTCTCATTTCGGTATAAACGAAAAATCACACTAAGAAGAACTGCCAGCTGGGCTTGTTGGTACAGATTCATGATTCATGATGATTGTGTTGTGTTTCTTCCTTCGTCGTCGTTTTCAAGTAGCGCTTTTACAATCATAAACGAAAAGGCCAAGTTAGGATTATGGCTCAACATTCAGAAGCTGTAGGCGCGTTATGAAACGCCCTAATTTTTCTGCAAACCGCAGATATGCAGATTGACGGGTTTCTCTATCCATTCACCGAAAGCGCGTACTGGAAGCCGTTTTTGACATTTCGCCCTCATCAAAAATGGCAATGGAACGCCTGACCTCGTCACCCTCGCGAACATCAGCCCAACGTCGCGTCCACGGAGTCTCTGCACGGGTCTTTCACCACAGCGAAATAACACTTTGCTTCCAGATTTAGCGGATATACAGAAAATCGTGTATGGCACGGCGAACTACCAGTGGCGTGCCGAAAAGACCTTTGCTTGAACTGACGCCGCTTCCGAATACGGACGGCAGTTGACTCACGATGACCATCACGGCGCAGCCCGTCAGGAAGCCTTCGGCCATCGCTGGAGAGACGATGGCCGCCAGCCGATCTAGCCGCACCACCCAAAAACAGACCTGTAGAGGGTACAAAAATGGGCAAAACATTGGCCGACGATTACAAATCATTGTAATACGAAATTTTAGCGCAGCTGTCGAGGTGCGTTCATTACAAATCTAGTACATTTCATTGCGATGCTATGACTTCAAGGCATTCCAAAACCAAAGGCTACCACAACGAAAATAGCATAGGATAGGATAAAGTTTATTTGCACATTTATTACATGGGCTGTCCAACGGGCTGCCGACTAGTCACTCCCAAAACGCCCTATTAAATAGAAGAGTGGCTGCCCTCAACCGCTCGCTTGCCACCGTACCACCAACAATTTCTTCGTGACGCTCCTGGCCGCTTTTCCTTTCCGCGTCACCATAACGACGAACCCCTCCCAGCCTCCTTATGAAGCGCGCTCTCTCGTAACTACAGTTACGACCTTAATTGCGCGGTCGGTTCCGGGATATAACGAGCAGGAAGGAGAGTAGCAACAACTGAACGCTTCTCCTCAACAGAGTCTCCCTCGCTATTTTGCCATGCTCTCCTCCTCTGCTTTCCTCCTTGCGCTGTCCTCACGATCACCTTCCTTAATTCTCTCTCCTCCCTTGTGCCAATAGATCACTCACTCGGTCACTCCAAGAGCGACGCCAAACGCACGAACGGGCACTTAAGATGCGACCTTTAACAGTACATAGGAGATTGCCTTTATCTCTTTGTGCATTATAATCCGGTAAGCTACGGTCCTATCCACTCATACCAACATTTCCGCTCCAGCGCATACTGCCGCTAATACGACGTAAAAGTAATACTCACCTGAATAAGTCCTGTCAACAGCGTCAGCGAAATGGCAACTCCTGTGGCCGATCCTTCCAAAGACAGGTCATCGAAGTCATCTTGAGACCCTGTCGTGTTTCCCGCCACAACCGCTACCGCTGTACCTCTTCACCACCGCGCCCGTCATAAGGGCCGTGACCGGAAACATGCCTTTAACAGAGAGCAGTGGCAGAGAATGTTCCTTAGCACCTCTTCAACTACATCCGTCTCGCGTTAGTTGCGAAGAATGTTCAAGCCGTAAGAGTTGGAAACAGCTGCCTGGCTTATAACAGCATCTATACAAGCGTTTCATTACTTTCACCTGAACCAGAAAAGGAGAATTTGCTCATAGTAATAAGAATGGTGACCTCATTCTTGGTGCTGGAAAATTTCAGCCGTGGCTCTATCGCAAACGGTGATTAGCCTACAATCACGCAGTACACTAAAAAAGACTTACAGCATGTTCTTACTCTTGCCTACCTCGTCCCACCGCAAGGTTCTACCAATAACAGGCGGATACTCCCGCACGCAGAGTCGACAGGTTGCGCCATCCGTTTTAAGAACGTGACCAGATTTATTAATTGCAGAGCACTTGACAGCTCGCCCTGTCGTCGTAGCTCGCTAACGGTCGATGTCAAGCGTCTGTCGGAATCAGGAGGCGCAGCGAGATAACGGATCCAAGTAGAGCCTTCTGTACCGGCGTCAGGGAGAACGCTGAGCCTCGGAAACCACGTGGTTTAATAGTCATACCCGTACGAACCTCGTCAACCACTGGTGCTTGTCATACATCGCTCCGTTGTTTAGCCCACAGAAAACTGCAGGTACAACTCAGGCAAAATTAGTGTATATAGCCGGCAGCCCCGCGTTCATTTAGTTCGGAACGCTCGTTGGGGTGGTTTTTAATATAGTAAGCGAAAAAAGCTGCCCCGCAAGAAAAAAATGGCGCATTAAAAATGACGCAGAAATGCTCCTGCCGCGCAAGAAAAACATTACGCGTTCGAAATGACGCCGAACAGCTCCAGCATACAAAATTAAAGCGAGCACAAAAATAACAGAAGTCCCACTGGCGCAGTTTCAGGCGGGAGGAGCGCGAGCACTGCGAAGGCAGGAAATTGGAATTCATATTATGCATCAAGAGAGGAGTGACAAGGCAGCGAAGAGCGTGATGGGTGGTAGCAGTGAGCGGATAACGGCACCACCACCCATTATGGCGAATCACTGCTCTGCACTCCCGACAGCTTCCCCGTTGAGTGGAACGGCTTTAATTTTGTTTTATCCAGTTACATTATAAAAAACTAAAGTAAGTGCAACTACACTACAGCAGACACAGGACATGTGGCGGATTGCCTGTGGCCTCGCTAGCGGTCACGTAGCCACAATAAGTGCATTCAATCATACGCACCCATGGAGATATAGGGCGAGCTTCCTATGACAACGTAGACCAGCGCTGGGAAGAGGGAACTGTACAGGCCATACACTGGGTCCACGCCGGCGATGATAGCCGACACCAAGCACAGCAGAGACATAGGAAAGAGACCACAACCATGACTCCTCGTCTTGTTGGAACACTGAGGCAGAGAATATTTACTTCTTATAGAAGAACAAATCACGCCACGGATATCACAACTTCACTCACAGCTTACTCCGTTTTAATAGCAGAGCTGTTTAAGTTTTTGGTTCCGCCGTCGAGCGTTACCAGGAAAATATACCCAGAAAAAAGACCGAGCGCACATGAGCATGAGCCGCGATCGTGAGGAGCGCCCGGCGCCGGTCAGCTCGACCTTCGAGAATCCCCTGCCAGCGCTCGTGGCGTGATCTCCCCACAGACGCCGAGTTCGCGAAGCCGGTTGCGCGAGTTCCAGAGGCCATTGAAGCCCTGGACCAAGTGTACCACCCCTGCTGAACCCCGTCGGGTGGTGTAGCACGCGGCACAAGACCCCGGTAGAGTGCCGCCCAACCAGGCAAAGATACTTACAAATCAACGCTTACCCATTCCAGTCCACTATGTGAAGGTGGATAATGAACGAAGTTATGTAAACTACACGTCGCACACATGCTTGGAGAGAGAGAGAGAAATAACTTTTATTTACATAGTGGATTAGGGCGCGGTGGGCGCAACCCTGAGAATGTGCGCATATTGAAGCAAATCTCTCTGCGCCTCATTGATGGCATTTGATGTCGCGCCAGAACGCACGGCAGGAAAGCCTATTTTACACAGTGGGTTTCACGATACGGTGATGATGATAATCGAAGATACATCATTATCAGCATCACCATAAATGATATCACCAACGATATCAATAATGCGCCTCAAGAAAAAAAAATTTGGCTGGCACACGCCACCGCCCGAGCTCTCCTTCACCGGGCATTCCCAGAAGAGGGCAACAATGCAGCCAGTATTACAAACTCCCTTGCGCCCCTCTCCCAAACATACACCGACATCCTCTACCACTACAGAGCAACCCGACGCACCTATCCCGCTCCCCACCCTTCCTTTCTACCGCTGACGCCCGCATTGGCGCCGACTTCAAACAAACACTTATTACAATCACCTCCATCTCCACTACATATCCCCTACTAACTACCCACTCAACTGCCCCCAATGCGATGAGCCTAACACCACAGCTCATCTCGTCTGGACGTGCCCCACCAACCCTCCACCACCCAGATCCCCTACCCTTGAGCAGTGGGAGTGCGCGTTGCAGAGCTGCCAGCTCGAAGACCAGGAGGCCCTGATCTCTCGGGCGAGGATGGCAGCCGCGGCACGCGGCCTACCGGAATAGGATGGCCGCCCACAGCTCCTAACTCTTTTTCCCCCCTACCCCGTCCCTGCTTTTCAATAAACGTTTTCTCTCTCTCTCTCTCTCTCCAATCCACGCTGTGAAGGTGGTTGGACTGCGAAGCTGTAAGCGACACCCACAACGATTGCCCATGCGACCTAACGTAAATTGACGCACGTGGCTCTACAGAGAGTGAAACCAGAGACAAGTGAAATGTACTTAACCACTCTTTCTATTACTGCACAACGCCCTTCACGACTGCTTTATGACCAGTGTGATGCACACTGAGATTTTTAGTTCTCAATGTGGAAACATTCATTGCTAAATTTAAATCAAGGCATGATCCATGGATGGTGGTTGGCTGGGTTGTATTCGCGTAGCACACGAGTGCAAACTCTTCCATGACAAATTGGATGAACCGCTTGTTTTTGTTTCCCCCAGTTTTGAGTCCCTGACGATGACAACGGGTGTGGCGTGATACATCGCCAGTGAGAAGAAGTGCGTTCGCATGAAGCATTCGATGTCAGATTTGGGTATGTTCGGTGAGATGTAGGCCGGGAAAATTAAGATTCATCGCTTGTATTCACAAAGCACACATCACGGCAGTAGATTTGCGTTATTCGCATTATTCGTAGACGCTTTTATCATACATTATGCGCTTTGCACTTCGCACGATGGCTTTGAATGAGCGCAGGCGGTAGACGCGCCGCTGCGCTCGTTGAGTACACCGTCTGTCTCCCCGTATCCTCGTCAGTACGCCCGGGGCACCCGACTCGGACACTGAACTGGGCCAGGCCCTTGCACGCTGCTGCCGTGCGACAGTAGCCTTTAAAACCAAGGAGATAGAACGCTTTAAATGGCTGTGAAGACAGCGACCGGCCAGGGTTGCAACGAAACACAACCCCTTTTTTTCCCTGTAAATCCCCATATGGGATGAGTGTGATTTCCCTTAAGTAGGCAAACACGTCAGTCTGAAATGTGTCTCCAACAATGTAACAAAATGTAGCAGAACGTACAGTAATGTGTCTTGTCCTGTACACTGCCTAATTATTATGTGAATAAAGTTGTTTTTGTTGGGGAAAAAAGCGCGTGTAGCTTAGTCGGTAAGTCGTCCAGCTCTCGCTGGATTTACGGGTTTACGTTCGATTCCTGGCGGTGCCACTCAGGGTTCCCCTACGGGAAAATGGTGTAATTTTTCTATCGGCCTTGTCTCAATTTTTTTACCAGCAACCATGTCAACTTGATTATTATTGCAAATTCAGAGTGACTGCGTAAATGGAAGACTACGGAGCTAGATAGAAAGTATTGGAGACGTGGGACCGGACTGCACGGGGAATCTTACCGCTGAGGACGCCATAAAGTGGTCATCTGTCTACCTCGCCCGCTCCACCGTTTTCAACAGTTCTAAAGCACAACGCCAAATATTATTGTTGTTTACAAATCCAACGAAAAATGAAAGCCCCTTTTTTAAACGAAAGATGAATAAATCATGAAGCTTTCTTCCATGCAGCCTCATTCAAAGTCAAATTCCAGAATCCAAACTGCTTCGGCCGTGCCGGAATTGCGCAATCGGAAAGACGTTGGCTTCGTAACGCAAAGGACTCATGTTACATTCCTACCACGCAAAGCGTTTTCTTTTCCTTGACGTGTTTTATCTGCCTTCGTTTATCATGATCATCACCATGATCATCATCATCGTCATCGTTTTTGTGGAACCCATAGTGTGAAGTTGGCTTTCTTGGAGTACGTTTTACTCGGACGATTATCATCGTCGTCGCCGTCGTCGTCTTCGTCGTCATCGTTTTTGTGTGACCTCTAGTGTGAAGGGGGCTTTCTTGCAGTAAGCTTTACTCGGACGAGCGACGCCATCACTGAGGCATAGAAAGCTTTGTTTTAAAATACCACGACGGTTTGATGACGGCATAGCACCACCCAGGCAAAAGCAGGTGAAAGGGGGCTGGCTTCGTAAACGATAAGGAGTCTATTCTAGCTAAGTGGGCCTCAGTCGCGGCTAAGTGGACACTTCGTAGCCTTTTATCCTCTTGAGATACCGCAGCCGTTTCACACCCTATACGTGCCAGAATTTCACAAGAGTTCCCAGCATCACTTATCTTGGAAAGGCGTTTGAGCCGTTCGGCGAATTCTGGCTTAAGCCGTCGGTTTCCATTTAAAAGGTTGATAACTCTATCTTTAATCTCCAGATATAAAGCAACCGCGGGACAGGGTATGAGTTGACCTACGACTCTTCTTTTTTTCGCCCAGAAATATACAGAGACCGGCGGTATTCGTATATCGGCCACTTAATAATTCCTCGGCCCCAAATACTTAGTAAAGCCCGAATCAGCGTACGTCAGTGTTGACGTCATAATCGATCCAGATAAGAATGGCGCAAACTGAGCATTTGGAGCTGAATTTCCAAATCCTATTTAAGTACACTTTTAAGTGCATTTAGTCGCCGATCACCAGAGCTCTGCATTTGCTCTTTTCTACACAGTACTCTGATAAGTGTAAGTTCTGCCAGGAACCAGGAACTCTGACACACATATTATTCTTCTGCATAAAAACTTCAGACCTTCTGCCCCTGAACCCGTTCCCTTCCCCTGAGCAGTGGGAGATACTGCTGTCCAGCTGTTGAGCAGCTCCTGCTTGTGACCAGGGCTACGGCAGCCTGGACAGCACAGGGGCTCCAGGACTGAGGGACCACTCTCACATTACTGCGTAATAAAGTTGTATCTCTCTCTCTCCTCTCTCTCTCTCTCTCTCTCTATCTCTCTTCTCTCTCTCTCTCTCTCTCTCTCTCTCTCTCTCTCTCTCTCTCTCTCTCTCTCTCTCTCTCTCTCTCTAAGGTATGCTAATCATAACAGTTAGACAAACAACGTCTGATAAAACTGCCGAATTATTTAGAGTGGCGCATCTGCATTTTTATGCTTTTGTTACATGCCATAGCAATCACAGTTTTTTATGCTTTTGTTACATGCAATATCAACCACAAAGTTTTGATCCGTCCCTAGTAACTGAACCCTCGCGAGATACCCCTTAGCGAAGGAATGGTTTCGACATGTAAAGGAATGTATCTTCCCAACCGGTACCATGGTTTTGCTCACAGCAGCTTTAGTTTTTTTGTTTTTATCATCGTGAAGAAAAACGCATTCTACTCTTCTGTCATGCATCACACGTTTACAAAACGGAACTGTTCGCGCAAATACTTTTATACCCCACAATTCATCGACACTTCCCATCTACAACAGTCCGAACATCCTTCCGCTAATCCCGGCTGCACCAGCCGCTTTTCTGATGCAGGCGAAAAGCAAAAACGCCCGTGTGTTCAAGATTTCGCCGCACGTTAAAGATTCCCGGGTGGTCAAAATTAATCCGGAGCCCTCCACTACGGCGCGCCTCATCGCCTGCGCTGTGTCGGCGCTTTAAAACCTCCAATCAATGAATCAAGACCTTCAGCTAAAACGTTCTTCCAAGCTAAGATTTCGGCTAAACCATTTTTTCAGCTCGTACACGCATCATTTTCGTTAGTAGCTTTTTATATTGTCACCTCACATACAGAAACTTGGCAGGATTCGGACAATGGCAATTTATTGCCGCTCAATGTACTCACTCATAACGGCAAACAAACATCTATTCAGATTCACAACACGTTACCAGTAACCAGTAACACAAGTAACACCAGTAACACCAGTAACCAGAAAAGGCAACCGTTGCAGAGGGCGGCAGAGAGTTAGATGGGCAGATGAAATCAAGAAGTTTGCGGGGATAAATTGGTCGGAGTTAGCACAGGACCGGGGTAATTGAAGAAAAATGGGAGAGGCCTTTGCCCTGCAGTGGGCGTAGATAGGCCGGTAATGATGATGATGATGATGACCAGTAACACATTACCGAGGGACCCTTTGAAGCTTCTTCGTATTGGACCCCCGTATGTATGATATTTTTACTGTATTACTTTTTTGTGGATTTTAATGAACAGAAATCGAAACTGAAGCCATTGCAACGTCGCATTCCCGGTGACAATGTAACAGTAACGTTATTGCTGCCCTTTTTTTCTAAATATTTTTATTTTCCTGTGTATGATAGTCGAACCAATCATTTCAAGCCAATGTTGCACATTTTCTTTCTCTAGTGGCTACCCACCTTACTGTTGTTATTGGAATGATATGGTCTTTGACTGCATAAATTTTTGCTACAAATATTCTAGCTTACTAACAAAAGGATCCTGGACAGTTTCCCTTTGACAGCTCTTCATGTTCTAGTAGTCGCCCAGCAATGCATGATTAATAGAAAAGGAAGCTTGCCCTCACGCGCGGGACTTGAACGGCGCAGCTTTTGTAGGTGAGCATTGCCGGACACGTAGTTAAAAGAGCCATGAAGAGAAAATGCAACTTCGTTTAATTTGAAAGAACTAGGATTCAGTATCTCACTCAGCTCCATTACAGCAACAAAAGATGTTTTTTTAATGAAAAAAAAAGCAAGAAGTACTTAAAAACTTTCAAATTTTGCGCCACAGTGACGTGTTATGAGCAAGAATGACGTCATACGGGCCAACAATGAAACAATTTTCAGTGCGTTAACTGCACGTTAGCATTCAAGGGATGCGGTCAAATGGAACTAGAGGCCCCATTACAGACGTCCAGTCATGTGTCGTCGCGACAGGTCAGTTAGGCGGCCGCCAATCGCACAAACGAGGTTCCGTGGCGTCATAGAAAAGTTGCGGGAAATTGGCTAGAGGATCGCGACTGCTTCACACGTTTTCTTTAATATCTCCGTTATTTGTTCGAAGATTGCGATGATATTGGAATCATTGTTATCGGGACTAACCAGTCTTTCTAATAAACTCAACTTGTAATTTGTCTTCATGGCTCCTTTAAGTTTCCGTATCATTTTTTATTTGCATAGTTGCGGTGCTAGTAATCTTCGTCATATGCATCGAAAAAGACGTCGTTTTCTTCGTGGCCAGTGGTGGATGCGAAGTCATTTTCAGCATTGCAGACTTCCGCCAGCTCTTCATCATCGACTCGAGACAGTGGTGGCGGGATGTGCAAGTCATCTCGGGAAGGAGTGGCACAATCGCAGCCATGTCTGCAATTATCCATAATGTCTTCTAGAGAATGCGGCGGCCGCGGTGACCTCCCCCAAGCAGGGTGGTTTTTTTGTTTTGTTTTGTTTTTTTGCTTAATAAACGTTTTACCACCACCAAAGCCACTGCGTTCGAGGTGACTCTGCGGTCGCCACGAGACATGCTCTCACGAGCGCTGGCCATTTTCTGCTCAAAGATTTTGCCAGTTTTTTTTTGTTTGTTTTGTTTTTGCTAAAGCCACTTCGCGTGCCGGGGACGCTCGGCGGTCGCCACGGGGCACGCGCTCGCGAGCGCTCGGCAGTTTCTTGGTATTTTTCCTGCAACGGCGAACTAATTACGGCTTGTATACAACAGCTCCGCTGTTAGAACCCTGGACTCCTCGCTGAACAGCGTGCAGTAGCATCGGAAACAGAGTACCAACCACTGTTCCGTGTTGATTTGATCGGAGGTCCTTCCATATCATTTCGTGCGTACAAAAAATACGCTTACCTTGCGGCACATGCAGAACAGCTGTTGAGAGTCCCGCCAAGACGTCCGGAATCAGGTACGACTTCACGTTGTAGCTCCTGACCCAGGCTATGCACGGGAACAGCCCCAATAGAAACGACGGCGCCCCGGCCAGCGAGCTGCGGCATGATTGGGCCACCCGCTCGGCGAGCTTCGGCTGCGGCTTCGGCTGCGGCTCCCCGAGGGCGTCGTTCGTGAGCGCCTTTCGGTCTACCACCACCCTGGCTTCCGGTGGACACGCCGGAGCTGTAAGGGCGGCAGTGATCTGCCTTTCAGTGTTCAAGATTCGTAAGACTTTATAGAGAATAAACATCTCATTTGGGGTTTGATGTGTCTGAGTACGCGTGCTTGGACCACGATAACCCTTAGTTTTCGTCATTCCTTGGCTATATATGGGCAGACAACAACACCGCAAGGAGCACCGCTTCATATCCTTCAGTCAATCACTGGCGAATTCATTACAGAACTTTCGCACACTTCTGCGGTTTTGTGCCTCTATAACCTGCTGCAACACGTCGCCCCCTCGTTGAGATGCTTACCGTTCAGAGCGGTGGATACCTCGGAAAACATCCCGACATTCCCCCGCATCGTGTGGTCACACATTCTCCAGGATGTCGCAAAACCACCAGGGTCGCTTATTTCCACAGTCCGCGCTATAAAATGCTCTCGCGGGACCTCACGCACTGTTCATTATCTTCTGACATGACGCCTATCGAGCAGCTTACTATTACGCGTGGAAAGGCGGTGGCTGCTGCGGCGGCTGCTGCAGCGACAACTGCGGGCCACACCGATTTTTTCTTTTTATTTTAAGATACTGCGTCCAGCGTGGCTGTTAGATTTACAGAACAAATGCTGACAGGAAGTGTTAAAAAATATACATCACACCACTCCGCGAAATCAGATTAAGAACCTTATTGTTCAATTGCACTGACCAGGGACATTGAGTGGCGACCCCCTGATTCGCGTAGCGGTGCTTCAAGCTGACGAGCAGCGAATGCAGTCCAACACTTGACGATGTTCACGTCTTCACGTGTCTATATAACTAAGAAAAACGCCGTAAACTGTGCGCAAGAATAACTCAACTCGCATTTAGTTTGCTTGTGAGCGTCCAAACACGCCCCGTGTATGGGGCGTTTTCACATTGGTGATTGCTATGGTGCGCACTTTAAACACACACACCCCGAACACACTCTGTCCGTGTGCGTGCGCGTGCGCGTGTTCGTGTGTGCGCGTGCGTGCCTGCGTGTGTTTTTTGAACCACTTGTAAGTTTCAAGAACTTGTAAGCTTTTGTACCAGCCATATTTTCCGTGGACGTGTTTGAAGTTTTCCCAGAAAACTTAACTTGCGGTTTCGTGTTGTATAGTATCAACTTTTGGGAAACGGGGCATAGCTACTGTTGCCCATGTGAAGTGTTTCGGTGTGGCTGATGGTTGAAACCGAGAGTTTCAACCATCAACGTCATCTGAGCTGTTCGTCTATGCAAAATTTTAGAAATTCTTCTTTATAACAACTGCTGCTTTGGGCTATCCTTGAGCACCTGTCGAGGCATTGAAACTATAGTCGAGCGATCAAGAAGTTCTTTCACCCGCCGCGGTGGCTCAGTGGCTAAGGCGTTGCGCTGCTGAGCACGAGGTCGCGGGTTCGATTCCCGGCCGCGGCGGCCGCTTTTCGATGGAGGCGAAAAGCAAAACGCCAGTGTGTACGAGATTCGGCGCACGATAAAGATCCCAGGTGGTCAAAATTAATCCGGAGTCCTCCACTACGGCGCGCCTCATCGCCTGCGTTGCGTCGGCGCGTTAAACCCCAGAATCAGATCATCAGAAGAAGTTCTTTCGCAATATATCCACTTAACACTTAGATGCGATCCTGCGCGAGAACTTTTTAAGTTTATTTTCAATTTATTTCAAATCAATTGTATTTTATTAAACGCATTTCTACAGGGAAAACATTGGTGCCCACAACATCTGGGCCCTTAACACAGCTGTGGGCCCATGCAATTCGTACATACCCATACACCGACTCAGGTTAGCACATAAGTTAAATGTACACGATTCACTCAGTAATATATGCGTGCCACAAAAGGTGGAAAACAATTTGTTTCACACAGATGTGCGTTATTTATGACAATCGCCACGCAGACATATACGCAGCCCCTGAAATACATAAATTACCAGGAGCACCGACAAGTTGGTATGGAGACATAGTGATGAATAGCGCAGAAAAGCGCAGGACAAAGAGAGGAATTACACAGGACAGCGTTCGTCCTCTGCAGTTCCTCTCTTTTACACGCCGCGGTGGCCCAGTGGCTGAGGCGTTGCGCTGTTGAGCACGAGATCGCGGGTTCGATTCCCGGCCCCGGCGGCCGCTTTTCTGATGGAGGCGAAAAGCAAAAACGCCCGTGTGTAGGAGATTTCGGCGCACGTTAAAGATGCCCAGGTGGTCAAAATTAATCCGGAGCCCTCCACTACAGCGCGCCTCATCGCCTGCGTTGCTTCGGCGCGTTAAACCCTACAATCAATCAGTTCCTCTCTTTGGCCTGCGTTTTTCTGCATTTTTAGTCACTATGTATAAATTCGCAGCTCCAGAAAAAGAAAACAGCCCGTCGTCGGAAACCTTCGGCAACCCTGAACCTTTCTATGACACTACGCACACTTAAAAGATGTACA